>OX451741.1:960129464-960729464 GCA_948472305.1 Vicia faba | reverse complement strand
CTAATCTTCATTTCTTCATCTGCTATCCCTTGCTCCAGTGCTCCATTTTAATTATTCATCTGCAAAAGAAAAGAAGAAAAGTCAAATAGCAGATAAATAAATAAATAAAAGAGGCAAATTACAGTTCATCATTAAGGGCCACTGATTGGGATCAGTTAGCCCTCTTTGCAAATCACGGGATTTCTCCCGGTTCACAAAGAGGGACGAATATTTATTTGCTAAACTTTGAATGCACAAATTTAAAAATGCACAAGTCAAATTGTCAAACTGCATAGTTCAAAAGCAAACAGCATGTACAACTAAAAGTCCAAACTCAAACTTTCTGCCAAAAGTACAAGTTACTGTCACAAAGCTATTCAAAGCTATCAAAGAAGAAGATTTGGAAAGATATCAAAAGCACAAAATCTGGAGGAAAAGAGACAAAAATGCAGAGAAAGCATGATATGCAAGCAACATGGTTCATTTTCATCATTTCCCAAAGTGTGGCCCTTTCAGATAAAGTACAATGCAAACATTATTTTAATGTTAAACTGTACTGAAGAGAGAGAGAAGAGAAAAAGAAAGAAGGCTTAGGCTTGAGGCATGAAGGTAATATAAAACTAACTGAACACAGTACAGTAAAAGAAGAGGCAAACCAATACACACAAAAAATATACAAAACTGCATAAGCCTTCAGTCTAAACCATAAACCATATCAAAACAAAATAACCAGTAAATTCATCCAAGGCCAAACCCTGCTGAAGAAAGATAGTTTCAAACCTACACCAAGCCTGAACTGATATCAAGCCTCACAACAAACCAACAAAATCACCAAAGCCTAAATACATGCCTGAACAACTCCAAGGCCATAACCTGTCAAAGGCCTAACCTGAAGCCTGGGCCTCAAGGCCATTAACCTGCTAGAAATCTCCCAATCCATGAACCTGCTAAAACCTGTCCAGCTCAAAAGGCCAAAACAAACTTGTAAGCATCAAACATGCCTAAGCATAAACCTTCATACCCTGTCAAGCCTGCTAAAAGGAAACCTGCAGCCAAAGGTCAGTAAGGCCATAACCAAAGCCTCACCAAGATCCAAAACCAACGTTTCAAAGGCTATCAACTTGTTTCAAAACCCATTTCCAAACCCACACAAAGCCTCAGAGAAACCCTCATCATAGGCCAATATTACAAGATAGGCAAAGTCAGAAACAAGGTATCAACCACCATTAACTCACTAAGCATCTCAAGGCAAATCAATAAGGCAACACAGGCAACACAGGCATCAAGCACAAAGGCATCAATCTCAGCATTCAACAAGTGTTCCAAGAGGCAAAGGGAGAAGAGAAAAAGAAACGTATCAATACGAGAGGCCCTCAGAATACCATCACTGGGCGAAAGAACAAGCATACGAAGGGTCAAACTCACAGAGGCGCCAAGTATACAGTAAAAGGCAACACAAGAAGGAGAAGAAGAAAAGAAGATATATGTATTAAGCTTTCAAGCGAACATCACAAAGCCTAAAGAAGAGTACAGAAATACCAGGAGTCCTTGCAAAGCTAAGCTCATCGTGCAACCCCTTCACCGTCGAGCCTCTGAAGCGCCTCCAAACTCCCTTTTTTTCCCTCCTCCGTCAAGGTAGAACATTCTCCTCTCATCCCTTTTCATGACCTTGTTAATGAACAATAATGAACACAACCACAAATCAAAATCAAAATACTTAATCAAAAAAACAGTAAATCATGCAAAAGCGAAATCGTTACCCATTCCACTGTTTAGCTTGATCCAACCATGGAGAGGGAAAGGAGGCGAAGGAGGCGTTGGTGGCTGGGCAAAGGGGAGAGTCAGGTCCATGGCAAAGGAAGGACGAAGGCAAACGGAGAAGACAAGGCAAGAGCGCCGTTTCACAAACCCTAAGCGTATTCCAAAGTGAAACAATAATCAAACCCTAAAATGTTGTGAAACCACAATGGGCTTTGCCCCATCAGATGCCTAAGCCCGTTGCTGATTACACCCCTCCCACGCGTACACTCTGTTTGGGCCAGTAAACCCTTGGCCCATTCATTTAGCACCCATTTGTTTTGTTTTTCTTATCATTTTAAATCTTTTTATATAACTTAACCACTTCTTTTTTTCATTTTTAAACCACTTTAGAATTTAAAACCTATTTTTATTTAACATAACCTTTTTTTTTCTTTCTTACATCAAACTTTTTCTTTTTATAACATATTTATAATTTGAACCCAATATTTATTTTTCTCAATTTTTTGTATAAATATATGTATTAATATTAATTACTAATATATAAGAAATAATACTTCATATTGATACCATAAATACATGGTCACATAATTTTTCTTTAAAGATAAACACTTTCCCTTTTTCAAAATATCATTTTCGTACATAATCAAGACAAAATACATTTTCATAATTTAATTAAGATTAAAACATTTTTCTTTTCTTTTAGTAAATAAATATTTGTACATATTAAAGAAAATACAAGATCACAAATCAAAGATTAATAAACATTTAATTCTTTTCATTCAAGTTAACAATACTTAATAATACATTTAAATTCACATTTCCGCACCTGTAAATAATTACATACACATATACACATACACTTACATAATGTACTTACATTTGATACATTATACATTTGCTTATTTTTGTATATTCGTTACATTTACATTTGATCGATTCGATTTGGTTGTAATTTATTGGACGCTACATTCCTAAAGTCTCATCCCCATTTGTGAATTTGTACCCCCACTCCCGGATACTTATTTTGTAATAGCATAGACTTTACATTTCCGCAATTTACCGCTTTCGAATTATACCATGGTTAGACCTAGGGTTTGCATGTACATAAAACCAAACGCTAGATAACCTAATACAAGACAAATGCATGAAATCAATACACAATCACACTTGCACCCCCTAGGGTAATCCCACATGTTGCCTTCCAAAATGGGCCATGCTTGCACGTCGAGTTTCTTTGGCAAAACGAATTCAAAATGATCATAAGTCCCTCGATGACGCTTTCGAAAGTTGCCTAAATGGAATGATCATAGTCCCTTCAAAGCAAATTGCCAAAGACACTTGGCACCATTGCATTCATGGTCCATACGATGACCCACGCCCGTCCCGTTAAACCTCCTAAACGCAAGATTGTCCACCAAATTCAATGGTGGAACAAAATTGTTAAAAAGGGTTGAAAACATAGAGAAAACCTTTGAGTACAATAGGGTAGACAAAACTCTTAGTTACTTGAGATCAACTTGCAAAAACACTTGCCTTCTTTTCAAAACCACACTCCACAAACACTTTCAAAACAAACTCTCAAAAACATTTGAAACATCTTTTCGAAAAGATACACACCTTTGTAAAACATTCGAGTAAAGAATTGTTACAAGGGTAGCCTAAGACAAGGCATCTTCTTCAAAAACATTTTCATAAAACACTCACACACACCACATTTTCAAGCAATCAAAAATCAAGGCAAGTGATCTAAAAAACCAAGTAACTAAGAGCCCATGGATAACCATGGATGAAAAGGGTGCTAATACCTTCCCTTTTCATAATCTACTCCCCGAACCCACGAAATATCTCAAAAGGTTTTTGATGTGCATTTTAACCTTTCCTTTAGGATAAAATAAAAAGTCAGTGGCGACTCTTGCTCAACCGAACAAGTGCGAATACAAACGCAAAACTCATAGTTAGTTCTCCCACCGTATCACAGAACTGGCGACTCTGCTGGGGAATACTACTCAAAGTGGGGTTACCTTAGGGTTTAGATCACCTTTGTTTTCAATTGATTGCTTTGTTTGCTTTTACATTTGTGGGCTTTTGCATCGGAGTTTCATAGATCCTAACCCGGATCTGGGGAATACCCTTTTAGGTAGCATAATCTGTGAGGGATCTGTCCGGCGTATACCGACATGGGTGAAGCAGTGGCTATGTTGGTGTGGCGCCTTGGTCTGTACCGATATCCCTCGTGTTGAAATGGGGAGAATATGGGTCTTCCAAGGAGTCATTAAGCACCAACCGACCTTAGAACCCTAAATTGACCCGACTTGGCCATTAGAACAGTAGCAGTATGCTACACTCATTGAGGCTAAACTCTCACGATGGTTCCGGCCGCAAGAAAAGATAGCGATGCTGGAGTTATGACCGATCGAGGGTAGCCAATGATTTGAGATCCTCTAGAACCCGGTTACTTTTGATAGGACAGGTTTTAACCAACGAAACTGAAAGAGGGTAGTACCTGAACCCCATGCAAGCCTAAACCTAAGGACTTGTTTGCTTTGTGTGAATATGTTTGCCTGTATATACACTCACTTGCTTTTCGCATACATGTACATATCATCATGACATCATGCCATAGCATTTTCAATAACCATTTCAAGGATCTCGAAGGTTCTTTTGGTGCAGGGTTACGTTGAACCAGACATCTACCAAGGGGCAAGGGGTTTCTCCTCTAAACAAATGCCGTCAAAGATCAAGTACAACAACTTGAATCAGTGGCTATGACCCACTCGACATGGTGAGCTTGATTCTCATGGAAAGACATCCACCAGTGCAAAGTTCTCCAGTCAAAGTTCAAGTGCAACAACTTGAATCAGTGGCTATGACCCACTCGACATGGTGAGCTTGATTCTCGTGGAAAGACATCCACCGATACAAAGTTCTCCAGTCAAAGTTCAAGTGCAACAACTTGAATCAGTGGCTATGACCCACTCGACATGGTGAGCTTGATTCTAGCGGAAAGACATCCACCGGCGCAAAGTTCTCCAATCAAAGATCGAAGTTCAACCTCTAACATTTTCTTGTGTTTACCCCAAGAGATCCTTGAAAGCATGCATCCACATATCATGCATTGCATTTTGACAGTCTTTCCTTTTTCAGGTTTCCTTACTCTCATACTGTTTATTTCAGTAAGAGATGGCTCTAGAAAGGTCTGTCAAAGACATCCAAGACCAGACTGCTCAGCTGCAGGAGATGTTCCTGAACTTGTCTCTGGGGCAAGAAGAAATGAAAGCTCTCCTCACAAATGGCTTGGAGAATTCCAACAAGGCCAGGAGTGATCAGCTTGCGGAGTTGCAGTTTGATCTGACAACATTGAGGACCCAAGTGATGGGACAGTTGGTGGGCCAGATGGCTCTCATCCAGGACCTATCTCAAAGATAAGAGGAACTCAGAGTTCTTGTCTGCCAATTGCTTCCAAACAACCAACTGGGGCAGACATCTGAGGTTGAAGAGCAAGTCACCGCTCAGCCTCCATCCACTCAAGAAGACAAGGGGAAAGCTCCTTCGCTTGCTTCAGGGTCACAAGCCCATCAACAACCTCGCCAGCGTCAACGGGGTAATCGGCGTAAGCAAGAAACGTCGGGAAGACAGTTCACGGAGACTGAAATACCATCATTCTTCATACTGAAGCGTCTGTTGGAGGTCAACCTGCTTACCTTAAAGGATCCTCCTCAGAAGCTCAATATCTCCTCTCCTAACTATCGTCCCGACGCATTTTGTGTTTACCACTCCTACAGCCCGGGACACGACACCAACGACTGTTGGGCCTTGAAGAACAAGATTCAAGATCTGATCGACATTGGAGTGTTGGAATTCATGCCAGACGGCGAGATGAAAATCTTCCGTTAAAGGGTTCTCCACCTGAAGTGACGAAGCTCAAGCTGAAAGACTTTTGCTTCTTTTTGAATTTTCAAAGTTGTAATTTCTTTTGCTGTCAAACAATTATCTGTTGATGTTAAAACTCTGTTTTCATTAATGCATTGCACATGTTTGTCTTGAATTCATCCATGCGTTTCACTACTCTTATGCTTTTCTTTATGATATCTGACTCTTGATAAAAAGCTGTAAGCCTTTAGAGGGAGGATGACGAAACAATACCATGATCATATACAGTATGCTTTTGAACAGACCTTGCTGATGATGTACAAGCATTTCTTTCAATTCCCAAACACTGGAGTTATAAGGAAGTTAATCCCTAGTCAACCCCTTCGAGCCAAAGAAGTAGGAGTTTTCTGTTCTAAACAATCCAAACCTTTGATATAAACCCGGGGCAGGGTAGTATCTCAGTTAATTCAAGAAAAAATGCGCATTGAAGTCGCAAACTCTCAGTTCGTAACACAACGAACGACGTCGAAAAAGAAAACATTCCTTTGGAATCAAAAAGACGAGGGTGGTTCCCTATCACATAGACAGTCAATCTCTCAAAAGAGAAAGATCCCACTGAGCCAAAACCTGTAAAGGAAGCTCAAGAAAGCTGGGGCATCCCGCTGACTGTAATCTCGAAAATGGGAACAGTCGGGCAAAAGTTAGGGATAACAAATCAAAATCAAAATAGTGAGGTCATTACAAAATCCTCAACAACATGAAAATGTTGAAAGAAAAAAAAAGGAGATGATGATTGTCTCCCCAAATTCAACTGGTGAACCATCGCCCAAAAGTCGTTCCAAACTCAAAACAGAGTATGACGCACAATTAACTGAGCTTAGGTTGGAGAACATCACGAAGAGCGGGTGGGTACGAATATACTTTGAGCCTTTATCCTTTGTTTCTTAAACCGTGAACCAAGCCACGTTACAACCCTTCAAAAGTCCTAATTGAAGCATGGGTTAGTTCGAAAGCATACTGTTACAAAAGGTATCCTGACTCCTGTAAGGCTTTGCTCTAAATCTTGTGTTGATCTGTCTTATAAAAAGTTTTCTGCTAAAAAACGCATTTTTCAAAACTTCGAGACAAACGTAAACTTTGCATTGCTTGAATATCACTGTCTGCATTTGGCTTTTTGTTTGACAGCGAAGAAATTCATACAGCGAATGTTCAGAGGAACGAAAACTCTCTCAGTGAGCAAAATCACTTCAAAAGGATAACACTTCCAACGACAAATCTCCTATCAACAAGGGGCGTGACATAGCACCATCCAATTAACCTGGGGCAGTCCAGTCAAGGTCCAACAGATCTTTCAAAATCCAGTTAACCTGGGGCAGTCCAGTCAAGATTTCAAGAAATCTCTCAATATGCAGAGTAATCTGATTCAAGACTCCTTCATCACCACTTGGGGCATTCGAATGTCAAAAGTGTTCAACAAATCAACTATCACATTTCCAGACTCGATTCCTGTATCTAGCCAGGGCACGTCTGAAGAGTTTGAAGATTCGATTCCTGTATCTAGCCAGGGCATATCTGTTAACTATCACATTTCCAGACCCGATTCATGTATCTAGCCAGGGCACGTCTGAAGAGTTTGAGGATTCGATTCCTGTATCCAGCCAGGGCATATCTGTTGACGACTATTTCTAGATTCGATTCCTGTATCCAGCCATGACATATCTGTTGACAACCATTTCCAGACTCGATTCCTGTATCTAGCCAGGGCACGTCTGAAGAGTTTGAAGATTCGATTCCTGTATCCAGCCAGGGCATATCTGTTGACGACTATTTCCAGACTCGATTCCTGTATCTAGCCAGGGCACGTCTGAAGAGTTTGAAGATTCGATTCTTGTATCCAGCCAGGGCATATCTATTGACGACTAGTTCCAGATCAACACCTGTAACAAGCCAGGAAAATATCTGTGGACGACTGATTGTGGATCAACACATGTAACTAGCCAGGAAATTATCTACATCACCACTTGGGGCATTCGAATGTCAAAAGTGTTCAAAAACCCGATGCAGTTTTACACGGACTCATCATCAGGAAATCCTACACAGATCTCCTCAAAACAGAAAGACCCCAGTAGTTTGGCATACAACCCAAGCTTCTGAGTTTCCCAACAGTGGTCCCAAGACTTCTCATTTTCAACAATTGAAGATTCTTTCCCTCCACAACAGCAGCCAAGGAATTGTTCTCCCCGGCAGCAGTCAAGATTCTTTTATCTTCAGCCATCTCCGATTCATCTATCCTTCGCAAGACAGCTCTCCAGCTTACATGCGCATTCATCACATTCATGTTATAAACATTGATGTCACATACATTGCATCATGCATCATAACATTGCATACAACTAACCCTTTACCTTTTCAGGTAAGATCAATCGACAGACACAGATCATCTTCCGAGATTCATCCAGAAATAGTTCAGATGTGACCCGGACACGACGACATTCTGATACTTATTCCAGATTCATCCAGATGCAGTTTTACACGAGCTCATCATCAGGAAGCCCTACACCGGTTCCTCTTCAAGACTTCTGAAAACAGTTCACGGGTTCTCCAGTAACGGATATTGACCTATCGCTTGTTCAGATTCTTCTCAAGACTTCTGAAAACAGTTTGTGGATTCTTCCCAACAACAAATGTTAATCTATCACTTGTTCAGATGCAAATTTTTGAAAACAGTTTACGGACGCTTCCCAACAACGGATGCTGCTCTATTGCTTATTCAACTTCAAGACTTCTGAAAACAGTTCACGGGTTCTCCAGTAACGAATGTTAACCTATCACTTGTTCAGACTCTTCTCAACTTTTGAAAACAGTTTACGGACGCTTCCCAACAACGGATGCTGCTCTATTGCTTATTCAACTTCAAGACTTCTGAAAACAGTTCACGGGTTCTCCAGTAACGGATGTTAACCTATCACTTGTTCAGAATCTTCTCAACTTTTGAAAACAGTTTACGGACGCTTCCCAACAACGGATGCTGCTCTATTGCTTATTCAATCTCAACTCCTGAAAACAGTTCACGGATTCTCCAGACACGGATGTCAATCTATTGCTTATTCAGACCCCCAGTTCAGAGATGTTCAGAAACATGGAGGCCTTTCTGATACTCGTCCACTCACCATTGACATACAGTTCAACATTTCCAAATGGCATCTTTAAGCCCATTTCCAGATGGCATCTATAAGCCCATCCTCCTACCAGCAGTCACCAAATGGCATCTTTAAGCCCATTCCCAGATGGCATCTCTAAGCCCATCCCCCGACAAGATTCTATCGCATCAGATGGCATCTTTAAGCCCATCACCAAATGGCATCTCCAAGCCCATTCACCTCTACCGTCACATCGCCGAGTGCAAATTTTCTGGGTACTTTAGTGTCCAATCTTCTTTTACCTTCAAGTCGCGAAAGGCAAACTTGTCAATCTAACTCTTCAGGTTCAAGAAGATTGAACAGGGGCAACTGTTGTACCCAAAAATTTGCCCTCGCATTTTTCCACAAGAAATCACAGCTTCAGGCGTTTCCTGATTTTTCAGATTGGCTCAAGAATCGGTCAAACAGACTTTTCTCGTCAATCAGACACAATTAGGGTTTTATTGATTTTCAGGGCTCTAGATTGTTTCAAAAAGTTGGCTTAGGGTTTTGATTGGTTTTGGCTCAACTTCGATCAGGCGAAAGTTTCTTTGGCATTTAATCGGGAATTAGGGGTTTTCGTGCGCGGTTCTTCAGAAAGATTTAATTCTGCGGTGCTTTGCAAGTTATTCCGAGATTTGGTTTGAATTCACATTTATTTGACTGGATCAGTAAAAGGTTGCATTGGGTTTGAATTTGCAGTGTTTGGTATTAAATCAGTAAAAAGGGGAATGCGTCTGATCAGTTGTTGTGATTAACTGTTGTTTTGCTTTGAATGTTGGAAATGCCAGGTTTAACTGATCAAATACTAAAGCATTGTTTATTTAAATTATTTATTATTCTAAGATTAAATGATTGAAATTTATTTTCAATTATTATAATTAAAGAATTATAAATAATAAATAAACAAAAGGAGAAAAAAGAATTAATTGGATAATAAAAACTTTTATTTATTTTTAAATTATTCGTACAATTATTGTTTACAATTTATTTACAACAATGATTTTACAAGTAATTTAAACCTAAATAAAACTATCCTAAACATTTTTTCTAATCTTCATTTCTTCATCTGCTATCCCTTGCTCCAGTGCTCCATTTTAATTATTCATCTGCAAAAGAAAAGAAGAAAAGTCAAATAGCAGATAAATAAATAAATAAAAAGAGGCAAATTACAGTTCATCATTAAGGGCCACTGATTGGGATCAGTTAGCCCTCTTTGCAAATCACGGGATTTCTCCCGGTTCACAAAGAGGGACGAATATTTATTTGCTAAACTTTGAATGCACAAATTTAAAAATGCACAAGTCAAATTGTCAAACTGCATAGTTCAAAAGCAAACAACATGTACAACTAAAAGTCCAAACTCAAACTTTCTGCCAAAAGTACAAGTTACTGTCACAAGGCTATTCAAAGCTATCAAAGAAGAAGATTTGGAAAGATATCAAAAGCACAAAATCTGGAGGAAAAGAGACAAAAATGCAGAGAAAGCATGATATGCAAGCAACATGGTTCATTTTCATCATTTCCCAAAGTGTGGCCCTTTCAGATAAAGTACAATACAAACATTATTTTAATGCTAAACTGTACTGAAGAGAGAGAGAAGAGAAAAAGAAAGCAGGCTTAGGCTTGAGGCATGAAGGTAATATAAAACTAACTGAACACAGTACAGTAAAAGAAGAGGCAAACCAATACACACAAAAAATATACAAAACTGCATAAGCCTTCAGTCTAAACCATAAACCATATCAAAACAAAATAACCAGTAAATTCATCCAAGGCCAAACCCTGCTGAAGCAAGATAGTTTCAAACCTACACCAAGCCTGAACTAATATCAAGCCTCACAACAAACCAACAAAATCACCAAAGCCTAAATACCTGCCTGAACAACTCCAAGGCCATAACCTGTCAAAGGCCTAACCTGAAGCCTGAGCCTCAAGGCCATTAACCTGCTAGAAATCTCCCAATCTATGAACCTGCTAAAACCTGTCCAGCTCAAAACGAAAACAAAATGATCCAAACACAAAAGGCCAACACAAACTTGTAAGCATCAAACCTGCCTAAGCATAAACCCTCATACCCTGTCAAGCCTGCTAAAAGGAAACCTGCAGCCAAAGGTCAGTAAGGCCATAACCAAAGCCTCACCAAGATCCAAAACCAACGTTTCAAAGGCTATCAACTTGTTTCAAAACCCATTTCCAAACCCACACAAAGCCTCAGAGAAACCCTCATCATAGGCCAATATTACAAGATAGGCAAAGTCAGAAACAAGGTATCAACCACCATTAACTCACTAAGCATCTCAAGGCAAATCAATAAGGCAACACAGGCAACACAGGCATCAAGCACAAAGGCATCAATCTCAACATACAACAAGTGTTCCAAGAGGCAAAGGGAGAAGAGAAAAAGAAACGTATCAATGCGAGAGGCCCTCAGAATACCATCACTGGGCGAAAGAACAAGCATACGAAGGGTCAAACTCACAGAGGCGCCAAGTATACAGTAAAAGGCAACACAAGAAGGAGAAGAAGAAAAGAAGATATATGTATTAAGCTTTCAAGCGAACATCACAAAGCCTAAAGAAGAGTACAGAAATACCAGGAGTCCTTGCAAAGCTAAGCTCATCATGCAACCCCTTCACCGTCGAGCCTCCGAAGCGCCTCCAAACTCCCTTTTTTTCCCTCCTCCGTCAAGGTAGAACATTCTCCTCTCATCCCTTTTCATGACCTTGTTAGTGAACAATAATGAACACAACCACAAATCAAAATCAAAATACTTAATCAAAAAAACAGTAAATCATGCAAAAGCGAAATCGTTACCCATTCCACTGTTTAGCTTGATCCAACCATGGAGAGGGAAAGGAGGCGAAGGAGGCGTTGGTGGCTGGGCAAAGGGGAGAGTCAGGTCCATGGCAAAGGAAGGACGAAGGCAAACGGAGAAGACAAGGCAAGAGCGCCGTTTCACAAACCCTAAGCGTATTCCAAAGTGAAACAATAATCAAACCCTAAAATGTTGTGAAACCACAATGGGCTTTGCCCCATCAGATGCCTAAGCCCGTTGCTGATTACACCCCTCCCACGCGTACACTCTGTTTGGGCCAGTAAACCCTTGGCCCATTCATTTAGCACCCATTTGTTTTGTTTTTCTTATCATTTTAAATCTTTTTATATAACTTAACCACTTCTTTTTTTTTTCATTTTTAAACCACTTTAGAATTTAAAACCTATTTTTATTTAACATAACCTTTTTTTTTCTTTCTTACATCAAACTTTTTCTTTTTATAACATATTTATAATTTGAACCCAATATTTATTTTTCTCAATTTTTTGTATAAATATATGTATTAATATTAATTACTAATATATAAGAAATAATACTTCATATTGATACCATAAATACATGGTCACATAATTTTTCTTTAAAGATAAACACTTTCCCTTTTTCAAAATATCATTTTCGTACATAATCAAGACAAAATACATTTTCATAATTTAATTAAGATTAAAACATTTTTCTTTTCTTTTAGTAAATAAATATTTGTACATATTAAAGAAAATACAAGATCACAAATCAAAGATTAATAAACATTTAATTCTTTTCATTCAAGTTAACAATACTTAATAATACATTTAAATTCACATTTCCGCACCTGTAAATAATTACATACACATATACACATACACTTACACAATGTACTTACATTTGATACATTATACATTTGCTTATTTTTGTATATTCGTTACATTTACATTTGATCGATTCGATTTGGTTGTAATTTATTGGACGCTACATTCCTAAAGTCTCATCCCCATTTGTGAATTTGTACCCCCACTCCCGGATACTTATTTTGTAATAGCATAGACTTTACATTTCCGCAATTTACCGCTTTCGAATTATACCATGGTTAGACCTAGGGTTTGCATGTACATAAAACCAAACGCTAGATAACCTAATACAAGACAAATGCATGAAATCAATACACAATCACACTTGCACCCCCTAGGGTAATCCCACATGTTGTCTTCCAAAATGGGCCATGCTTGCACGTCGAGTTTCTTTGGCAAAACGAATTCAAAATGATCATAAGTCCCTCGATGACGCTTTCGAAAGTTGCCTAAATGGAATGATAATAGTCCCTTCAAAGCAAATTGCCAAAGACACTTGGCACCATTGCATTCATGGTCCATACGATGACCCGCGCCCGTCCCGTTAAACCTCCTAAACGCAAGATTGTCCACCAAATTCAATGGTGGAACAATATTGTTAAAAAGGGTTGAAAACATAGAGAAAACCTTTGAGTACAATAGGGTAGACAAAACTCTTAGTTACTTGAGATCAACTTGCAAAAACACTTGCCTTCTTTTCAAAACCACACTCCACAAACACTTTCAAAACAAACTCTCAAAAACATTTGAAACATCTTTTCGAAAAGATACACACCTTTGTAAAACATTCGAGTAAAGAATTATTACAAGGGTAGCCTAAGACAAGGCATCTTCTTCAAAAACATTTTCAAAAAACACTCACACACACCACATTTTCAAGCAATCGAAAATCAAGGCAAGTGATCTAAAAAACCAAGTAACTAAGAGCCCATGGATAACCATGGATGAAAAGGGTGCTAATACCTTCCCTTTTCATAATCTACCCCCCGAACCCACGAAATATCTCAAAAGGTTTTTACTGTGCTTTTTAACCTTTCCTTTAGGATAAAATAAAAAGTCGGTGGCGACTCTTGCTCAACCGAACAAGTGCGAATACAAACGCAAAACTCATAGTCAGTTCTCCCACCGTATCACACATCTCTCATTTTTATTTTTAATAACATCAAAAATATATTTCTTTAGTCCAGTTAATTCGATTCGTGAATAAAAATGTATGGTTTTCGCCTAAGCAGAAGTAAGATAGAGGATATGAAATATAAGTTTAACAAAAGAATAAGTGTTTTTAATTTAGAGGTGAAAGTTTGAGACCAATTCAGCTCACTGCTTAAATACTTTGGACTCGTAATACAAAATGATGGAGAAATAGAAGGAGATGTAAAATGTAACACACCAAATCTAGAATTTGTGAATTGTTTTAATATTATTTCTACGCTTGTTGTGTTGATGAAGTTGTTGATGTATTGCTCGATTAATGAATCATTGTATTGTTGTGATATTGTCATGTGATGATAATGTTGTTATGATGTCGATATTGATGATATTGTTATGTTGATGTTGGTGATGTTGATATGGTGTTAATATTGATGATGAGTATGTTGTTGGTGACACACTTGACTAGCTGAGATCGAACGCATGTGTGATGTTGTTATTATTGCATGTCGTGAATCATGCATCTATGTTGTAAAACGTATGTTCTAAATTATGGTGTGACCTCATTTTCTATGGTGATGGTTCGAGTGCGAGTAGTTAAATCATTTGTCTGGGGATTTAGTGAAGCGTTACCTATGGTGATGATAACGATTTAGTGTACTCCGGTTCCAAGAGGGAATCGATCTTATGGTGGAGTTCATGGAGTGAAATGAACCTAAGTGTTCATATTTTGGTATCACATGCATGATGAGTCATTTGTCAAGTCCATTGCATTATGTTGCATTGCACGTTTGTAGATGATATGTTGTTTAATGATTCATTAGAATGTTTTTGTGTGTGATAATTAATGATGAATGCATGTGTGATAACATGTTATGATGTGATGTAGGACTATGTACATGTCGTGATTCATCTTATATCTTATATCTTATATATTTTATTGTTGGATGTGATTTTTCACCCTTTTGTTTGAATGTTGCCTCTATGTGGGTAACGTGTAGATTCTCAAGAGTAGCGTTGTTGAAGTAAGTGGAAGGATAACTCTTTAAGTGTCTTCTATTTAGTGGTGTTTATTTTAGAAGGGTCTTTCATTGTCATGTAACATCAGAATGGGAACCGTTTTTGCGTTATTTACTTTGTTGATTGTTTATTGAACTTATATTTTATGATGTTGGGAGTAGAACATTTATAACTCTCTTATTTATGTTGATTGAAGTTGAAAAGGATTTTATAAGACCAATGATGTGTTTGCTTATATGTTGGATTATATGTTTTAATTGTATTCTGTTGTGATGCTACTCAGAATGTTTGGATGTTGTGTAACATCCCAAGTGAGATATCAAATATGTTTGGATGTTGTGTAATATTCCAGGTGAGTTATCAAATGTGCTTGGATGTCGTGTAACATCTCAGGTATAAAAATGTGTAATTTTTTTATGGAACTCGTGTTATAGAGCAGGATAATTATGTCTTTATAAAGTGTGACACTCTTGTGTTAGTGAATATTTAATTAATTTATTCGTAAATTATAGGTGGGATGTAGAAGGGTGTTACGTTAGTGGTATCAGAGCAGGTCAGTCCGACCGGCCAGGTTATCTAATGTTATTTGTGTCTTAGTATGTGACATGTGCGAGGAACACTGTCGATACTCTTTTGTTTCTCTAACTATTTTTCTGTAGGAGCAGGATTGAAATAATTGGGGGAGAAGCATTTGCTTATCTGAGATGTTTTAGTTGTAGAGTGTTGGTTCAGTATGTTGTTGATTGCAAAAGTGCAAGTTTTGTTGGAGCTGTGTTGTTTCTCGAACTCGAAGAGAGCATGGAATCGATATTCTTGTTTGTCTGTCAAGTTGGGATGTCTTAAGGGAGAACAGTCAGATACGGTTGATGTTTTCTTCTCAGAGAGTAGAGAGCAATATGGTTGTTGGTGATATGTTAGTGGTTTGTAATTCCTGGTGTTTTTCCTAAAGATATATGTGACTTGCCTCCAGAGCATGAATCTAAGTTTGACGAAGGTGAATAGTTAATGTTTTTGTCTGCTAAGCTAGTAGAAGAACTATTAGAAGATGAGGCTCAGATGTTTGTGATGTTTGATGCTTTGGAATTTGGCAGTAAAGCTAAGATGGTGGGGCTTCCAGTTATGTGTGATTTTTCAGAAGTATTTCCAGATGACATCAGTGACTTGCCTCCGGAATGAGAGGTTGAGTTTGTTATAGACTTGTTGCTCGGTACTATTCCAGTGTCAATGGATCCTTATAGGATGTCAGCATCAGAATTAGTTGAGATGAAGAAACAATTGGAAGAATTACTTGAGAAGAAGTTTGTTCGACCATATGTTTCTCCGTGGGGTGCACTTGTGTTGTTGGTTAAGAAGCAAGATGGAAGTATGAGGTTGTGTATGGACTACAGGCAGTTGAATAAGGTGACTCTCAAGAATAGGTATCAACTTTTGAGGATTGATGATCTGATGGATCAGTAGGTACTTGTGTGTTTAACAAGATTGACTTTATGTCTGGTTACCATAAAATTCATATTAAACTAGATGATATTCCAAAGACGACATTTAGGATGAGATATGGTCACTATGAGTATGTTGTGATGCGTTTGGCATATCTAATGCACCAAGCGTGTTCATAGAGTATATGAATCAGATTTTCCATCAGTACATGGATAAGTTTGTGGTGCTTTTTATCGATAATATTTTGATATATTCTAAGTCTAATGAAGAGCATGCAGAACATCTTAAAATTGTGCTATTCATCTTAAATAGTACTAAAAAGTATAAACAACACACCCGAATTGTTAACCCAGTTCAGAGCAACTCTCCTACTCTGGGAGCACAAGCCAGGGACAGGTCCACTATAATAGTATCAATTTGAAGTTAAATTCCCCCATTTACAACTTTTCACTTAATCACTACCCGTGCATACTTCTATCTAAGAATCGCCTAGATATGAGGCCCTCCTCAATCTCTCATCAGTCACAGACAGCGATTGGACAAAACAAGAAGATACACTTCCATGACGAAAATAGAAGATACACTTCCATGGCAAGAAGACATACTTCCATGGCAATACTCATCAAGACACTTGACAAAAACACAACTTGGAATTGCTTAAAAGCTTCCTCCAAGAACAATTTTCAACTCATTACCTAAAGGCTTCTGAGTGAGAACAATAACAGAGATAACAACTCTGTAACATCAGTCCAACTTACAATCGCCCTAATGATTACATCTTTCTAATTCTTGGTTGGTACCTTTACCTAGGTCATAATGCTTATATTTATAATATATTTCCCAACTGGATTTGGGCTTCAAATCACAGCATATCAGCTGCTACAAATCTGCAGAAGATTCTGCTACAAAATAGGTCTTCAATCAAATCTTTCTTAAAAAGTATCCTTATTTATAAAGTCAATATTCTTCAATACTCTTCTTGATTCTTCTTGACCTATAAATCAGCGCCACATAATATTGCATAATATTCCTAGAATATTTTGCATTTGTTAAATCATAACAGAATCCAATTGTTCAGCTCAGCTCAGGCGCGATGTCATGTGACACTACATAGGACATCTTATCTGACATGTTGCTCCAGATGTTGAAACACTTCAACTCAACATGTCCCAACATAAAATAGGAATTTTTGCTCAACCTATTTTTCATAGTAATATAACATATCCTATTTAACATATTGCTGTTATATTAGTTTTACCAAACATAATGTCAATCATAAAATCAGAGAATTAACAATCTCCCCATTTGCCTTATTTTGGCTAAAACTAATTTACATAACCTTTGCATACATAAATATAAACCATAAAAAAACAAAGGCTAAACAATATAATCATTTAGCAGCAACCATAAACTAAAAATATCAGAAGCAAACAGTCATTAGTCTTCACGCATTTGATATTCTGCAGTCTTCACCGTCTTCAGTCACGATGTCACAACATCAAGAATAGGACTTCTTCATGACAGTCCAACACAATGTTCTATCTCTCTCTCTCTCTCTCTCTCTCTCTCTCTCTCTCTCTCTCTCTCTCTCTCTCTCTCTCTCTCTCTTAAGGTAATCAACGATTTAACACATATTTTCTCCCCCTTAAAATATGCCTATAGTACA
This sequence comes from Vicia faba, assembly GCA_948472305.1. Classification (NCBI taxonomy): domain Eukaryota; kingdom Viridiplantae; phylum Streptophyta; class Magnoliopsida; order Fabales; family Fabaceae; genus Vicia; species Vicia faba. The sequence continues at coordinate 960,711,740 of OX451741.1, read as the reverse complement.
TATTATAGCACATATACTCTCCCCCTTTTTAGCCAGAATATGACAAAGTCAGAATCCTCTGACAGATTAATGTCAAGCCATCACATCTCTTCACATCAGCCTGAACAAACTTAACACCATATAACAGCAACCTCTGGATAAAAAAGGATAAAGTCTTGAAGTCATGATGTACACGATAAAGAAGATAAATAACTCCCCCTTAACCAGGAACTTAAAACATCAATGGTGGCATAAGAGGAAACTTAAGAACAAATCAACCACCAGTCAGGGATGCTTCACAAAATTATCCATATGTTCTGAAGCATAATCACAATGTCTCTCATTAGACTCTAAATACACTCTTTTCAGTCAATAAGAGTGACACATACCAATATAGAAAAACAACAATTGTGTGATATTTCTCATTCATCAATCTAAAACATCCTTTGAGTCCTCCCTCAATCTGTAGAAGAAAAAAAATCTCCCAGATGAAAACACTATCACTAGGAATAGGACAACACTAATCAGCTACTCATAGCTACAACCACGTAGGCCTTGTTAAGGTCACTAATAACTACATCCAGTAGTCTTATGTCACAACATGTTGTATGACATTACAACCTCTTAAGAGGCAGTCAACCTCCACAAGCTTAAAACACACACAAGCTTCACAAAAACTGCACTATTACAACAACAATCCATAAACAAGCTGTAACTCCCCCTTTCATGGATAACCATATCTCCTGGATGAACACACCTTATGAACATCTCCAAATACTGTAAAAGCAATCACGACTCTTACAAATTCTCTCACTTCTTGAGAGTACATCCAATCACCCTGGTTAGCAGAGACACGTCTGCTGAAAGCTCACACAAATCCACACACATTGTCATGATTCTTTGGATGATCAAGATGTCATGCACTTTTGGTAAGTCTCCAAATATTCTCAGTGTGCTTAAAAGCTTTACTGAGATCTAGAATGACACACTCTCTTCTAGAGTTACTTGAAGCACGAGAAAAAAACCTCCTCAAAACATCCTAATCAGATCATACTATCTGACAACATTTTTTTGCCCTTACATCCACTAATAATTGTTGATACTAGTGAAGTCTTCAACAAAGTAGTCATGCAATCACCTGGCATACTATTGTAGACAAGATCAGAATCTGCACATTCTAATCCTCATAGTCAGAACTTCCACTTCTGATAGTCATGCTTGAGCATCTAATTTCACCTGCACAATCCCAAGCATCTTCCAAACACAACTCAACATGATGTTACAACGTCATTTAGGACATCGGCTTCATAACACAGAAACCAAACACCATGGTTCTTAAAACATCATTCAAAGAACTCATTATGCAGAGACATCCTTCAAGAAGCTCCCAACAAACACAAGAAGATCAAAAGATCACACCTTCTGAAGTTTATTCAGGTTATCAAATAATTATTGAACCAATAGTTCAGAAAGTAGACTTGCACATACACATCAGATAAGTACCCAGCTCTTGACAAGGTCTTTACCATCAGTCACGTGCTCATCTTCATCAGACTAATACCCATCTCCCGACAAGGTATTTGTCACAAAGGAAAAACTTCCTCACACACAAAAAAACATATGGTTCTCCCCTTCCTAGCACAAGAGGATTCTTCGCAATATTCCAGACATGGTCTGTGAATGGACTTCACACTCCATCATGGTCAGACTTCCCATTTTGGAATCCATTGGTGATCAGCAACTCTCACCCCATGATCTTCAAATTAGCTTCCTTATATGAAGCTGCAAACACCTAAGATGTTGTCCCAACATCTTATTATGACATCACTCTCAGTCATATGGATTTCACCCTTAACTATGGTTCTGGAGACAACACCATAGTAATCCATACATCACTCTTGAAGAAACCTCAAGAGAATCAACCATCAATAGCTGATAAACCTTCAAAACCATATCAAAATACATGCAGAGCATGCACACCTCAAGAATCGTCTTCTAATGTTCAGACCTCTTATCTGACTTTGAGATGTTGGACGTCAACCTTCTGAACCTATAGAGGAGATTCCCTCTAACAGGTATATGGAGCAGACTTCAACAAACATGGCATTGGCTGATCATCATACCATAAACAGACTATTCAAAATAAGTTTCTTGCTCCCAATCTTCCAAAACACAAGGATGCCCTTCAATCCTTGCAAAAACAAATATCCCATCATGTGAAGCCACCACATAACTAAACCCATGCTTGAGGAGAAACTTCCCAAACAGAAAGAACCATGATCCTTTGGTTCTAAAACAAACTCCTCCTCCTTACTCCAGACAAAAAATTGAAATGCTTATCATAGGTGATTCAGATGACACTTTAATAGTGTAGACACCAATCAACCACAAAATTTCGGTTAATACATCTTTAAGGCACATAATCCTTGAAAGACTTTTTCACAACAACAGAACAAGAGTTCCATGCTCTCATAGAATTGATAATAGATATCAAGTTTGAGTAAACAACCTATATCATGTTAATGAGAAACACCACCAGTCATATTGAGAAAAATAAATTCTCAATACAAGGATATCGAGATATTACGTCTGACATTTCTCCAAGTCCCCTTTAACTCAGACCAGGGACTTTCTTCAACACCTGCCACTAACCTTCGAGAATCATACATTCTCCCCTCAAAAGTAGTGCAACATGTGGTTAGTGCATACCACCATTACTCCCCTTGAATAGAATTTGTTTCATGGCCATAAACAAGATTCCATACAAACCTTGTTTCTTTGATCAAAAGAATAAACCAGATGTCAGAGAGAATGTCCTTGACATTTGACCTTTATGTAAAAGGAACTTGGTGGAGATAACACAACTCTACTGGATAGTAGAGCTCAACCTCTGCACTTCTACTAACTCGGGTTAGAAATAAATTGAACTAAGAATTAACCAATTGGTTTATCAACATTCAACCAGCCCACCAATCTAAGACATGTTTTCTGGATAAAACATCTTAGACACATAACCCATATGCCTCCTCTTCTAAATCAGGAGTAGGTTCCAAACATATGTGATCACACATTTGTTTAGCACCCAGAGCATCTGTTATTCAACAAAAGCTGCACTCCTGCTAACATGATGTCCCAACATCTGGTAGGACATTAGTTCCCTTCTTCTGGAACACGAAACTGAACTTGGTTCTAAAGCCATCACTGCTTCCAGAAAATAAAAACACCTCTTGATCACCTTCAAGCTCTTCAAAAATAATCCAAGCTCCAACTACAACAATAGCAAGACTCATAGTCACTTTCCTAATTAGGTCAAGAATTAGGAAGACTCTTTTAGAAACTAAAATAAATGGCCCTATCATTTCTTAAATAATCTATCAAATAAGTGACAGATTTCTTAGAAAAAATACATTAACCACACACTAAAGTGCCTTTATGTGTGGACTTGAGAAATAAAACTTAAGTGTCATTGGCAACTTTATAAAGTTGGTTGAAACAATCTTGCATATATCCCATCACCATAGGATAAACCTGCTGAGGAGACCAAACCATAATGTTATGTTGACCAGGGTTACAACAGATACAATGTAACAGAAAAACATATCAAACGCTCCTCAACATCCATCAGGGATAACATAAAGCCTTGCACACAACCACCACAGTCCAGGTGCAAACAAAACAACCTAGGTTTAAAAATAAATCAAACTTAACACAACATCTCACCACCAAAGCTACAAGCCCGATAACAACAGACAGGTCCAATACATACCCTGTTATGAACAATCCATCCTCCAATTCTAGGGATCGTTCAACCACAATATGAACTTATCAAAGTTCAAACAAATTTTCAGTATATACCTCATTCCTTTCCTATGACCAGAAAGTATCATCCCAGGATCTAACCCAGAAACAGAACAGGATGCCTGCTCTGATACCAATTGAAATCCTGGTAGGTCAGAACTTCAGGTGTCCTATGACATGTTGAGATATCTGATCTGACTTGAACAACATAGGCAAGGTATAAACAATATAAATAGTAATGAAAATCATAAACAACATACCAAAATTGTTAACCTAGTTCAGAGCAACTCTCCTACTCTAGGGGCATACCAAGTCAGGGACAAGTCCAATATAATAATATCAATTCGAAGCTAAACTCCCTTGTTTATAACTTATCACTTAATCAATACCCATGTTATAATTCTATCTAAGACACACCTAGATATAAGGCCCTCCTCAATCCCTCATAAATCACAGACACCAATTGGACAGAACAGGAAGACACACTTCCGTGACAAAAACAAAAGACACACTTTCACGGCGAGAAGACACATTTCCATGACAATACTCATCAAGACACTTGACAAGAACACGACGTGGAGTTGCTTAAAAGTTTCCTGCAATAATAATACTCAACTCATTACCTAAAGGCTTCTGATTGAGAACAATAACAAAGATAACAACTTTGTAACATCAGTCCAACTCACAACCGAGTGGAACACACAACCAACTCTTCTAGAGAGTGGTACAAACTCATACCTAATGATTACATATTTCAAATTCTTGGTTGGTACCTTTACTTAGGTTTTAATTCTTCTATTTATAACCTATTTCCCAATTGGATTTGGGCTTCAAATCACAATATATCAGCTGCTACAAATCTGTAGAAGATTCTGTTACAAAATAGGTCTCAATCAAATATTTCCTAAAAAGTTTCCTCATTTAGAAAGTTAATATTCTTTAATATTCTTCTTGATTCTTCTTGAACTACAAATTAGCGCCACATAATATTGCATAATATTCCTAAAATATTCTACATCTGTTACATCATAACAGAATCCAATTGTTCAACTCACCTCAGGCGTGATGTCATATGACCCTGCATAGGACATCTTATTCTACATGTTACTCCAGATGTTGAAACACTTAAACTCAATATGTCCCAACATAAAATAGGATTTCTTGCTCAACATGTTCTTCATGGAAAAATAACATATCATATTTAAGATGTTGCTTCTATATTAGTTTTACAAACACAATGCCAATCATAAAATCAGAGAATTAACACAATCAGACAGAGAGAACTATCCAGTCTTTAGAGGATTTGCTAAAGGCTTATATGTTAGAACAAGGAGGTGCTTGGGATAGCTATTAGACGATGATAACTTATTTAAAGGGGGGTGAATAGATACCCAATTCAAAATTGAGTTTTAAAACCGTTTTTAAATCAAGTTAAAAACAATGGTTAGTGGAAGTCGTGCCCTAAATCGAAGTCGGCTAAACTCACTCGATTATTAGAGCTCGGATACGCGTTCAATCAATTCAAGTTAAGTAAAGATGATAAGTGAGAAAAACAAAAAATTCTCAATCAATAATTTAAACACAACCAATCAAGTAATCTATTTCCAATGAAATTGAAGGTAAAACTTATTTAGATAATTTATCGAATATTTAGTGTGCACTTTGATTTTCTATAACTTCCTTTGAATTTTGTTGATGCTAAAACCTCTTACAATCAAATGGGTTGTAAGAACAACAACAAAATGATTTAAAATTTCAAAAAATATTTCTAACTTAATCAATTTGCACAATCAAGAGTATAATAAATTGCCAATAAAATATAAAAGAGATAAAGCGAGATAGAGAGAGAGAGAGAGAGAAAGAGACACGAGGATTTGTTAAGGAAGTTCACCAATCGTTGTTGCTATGGTTACGTCTCCCCCTGATTTCGTTTTGGAATTGAGACCAATTTCATACTATTTACAAAAGTATCTTTACAAGAGAAATGTTGCAATGCACCACTACAACACCTATGGTTGATAATGATCCAACAAAACTCCTTTTAGCTTGATGGAGTTAGATAAAGACCCCAACAACTCCAATTGAATCACCGTCTCGCGTTATTAAGTTGAAGTGGAATTGTCGACAATGTTCACTCGGCTGAACCCAATTGCAAGCTTGTTGTCACCCAATTGGAAGGGACCAATATCCAGACTTAGGAGGATCTGGCTGCCGCCTTTTACCACCAATACCAATATAACGTTGATCTTGAACCAACTTGGGTGCAACTACAAGGCATGACCATGGGTTCAAATGAGGGCTTCAAGGAATATGCCTAAAAATGGAGAGATCTGGCAGGCAGGGTGCAACCACCTCTAACTGATAGAGAATTGGTAGACATGTTTATGGGAATATTGACTGGTCCATTTTTCAACTTACTGATTGGAAGTTCATCATCCAGATTTACTGAAATGATATTGACTGGTGAGAGGGTTGAACGCGGGATTAAAAGCGGGAAGATACCCATGGCATACACCTCAAATGCTGTGAAAAAACCATTTATTGGTAAAAAAAAGAGACTAATGCTATATATGGATCAAAAAGCCGTACTAAGAATGATCGTCATCATTCAGTAGGGGCAGTATTAATTTCCAATCCTACACATACTCAACAACAATAAGGGAATAGTAATAAGACGGAGTTTCAAGAAAGGCAATATACTAAGATCAATATGTCAATGTCTCAAGCATTACAACACTTACTAAAAGCGGAGTTGGTTACATTAAGGGATCCTCCCTAAAACCTCGATACCTCCTCTCCTAAATACAATCCCAATGCAAAACGTGCTTACCATTATGTTGTACCCTAAAATTTTCCCTCTCATTTCTCAAGAAATCTCTCATAAGATCTCTATTTGATTCAAGACTACACAAGGTTTGATCAGCTCAAGACACCTCCTCAACCACTGACAATTGAAAATTAGGGTTTGAATTTGCATAAGGACAATTGGACTTTCAAGGTCCCAAATGACTTTCATGGATCATTAGGAACCCTCAAGATTGCTCATGACAAGTTTCAAGTCTTGGATCACATTTTTGCTCAGTCATTTGATCAGATGACCTAAAATCAGCTGTATTAGATAAAAAGTCAACTGTGATCAATTTGTAGTCAAACTTCATAGTTTTGGATCCACGTCAACATTATGAACTCATATATGTTAATTGATCAAGTTTGGATCTTAATTCCTTAAGAAATTTGATCAGATTATCAAAAGGGCAAAATGGTCAAAATTAGGCTTTTGACTGAAGAGGTTCAAATTTTGACTTTTGACCTAATACATGACTTGTTGAATTGAGACATGATATAAAGGATTCAAATACATCATTTTGAACTAATGTCATGGCTCAAAACATTTCTCAAGATTATTGGATTGACAGATGAATTTCAGTCAACTGATGAAAAGTCAACTGTACACTGAAAAGTTAAAATTTGACTTTTTGATCAAAATCAAGTCTCAAAGATTACAATTCATCAAGACATGTCAAAATATGAAACTTGTTCATCAAGAAATTGAGAAGTCAAAATTCATTTTTGAAAAGTCAAAATTCTAAGACTTAGAAATTTTTCTAAGTGTTGGAAAATTAACTTTTTTTCACAATTTTCTGCCAAATTTTCACCATGATGCAAGATAATTCAAGGGAAACTTCCAACATGAAAGTTGTAGATCTCAATGAGATCTAAAACATTGCAGGGAAGAACTTTTTCTAGAAATTCTTGAATTTCAAGTTATGAATTTGTGAAGACATGCTCATGAAACTAAAAAGACATAGTGAAAATTTGCCCTAGTTAGGCAAGATTTTGACCTAACTTCATGGCAACTTTTCACCTAGTTACAAATTGAATCTTCAAAAATGTCCAACATGAAGGTTGTAGAGGATGTTACAAGCTTTTCAAAATGTCCAAGAACTTGAAGAGATCATTTTTGATCTAGGAGATTCAAAGACTTAAAGTTGGCATGATGAACTTGAATTACAAGTCAATTTTGTGATGAACACTTGACCAAATCCATAAGCCATGTTGTATAATCTTGCTTTGCAGGTGCCTAACTTGTAAATCACTCCTTAATTTAATATTTACACAACTAATTAATCAATTTTCTAATTGATTCAAGCATTGTCCAAAGCATTTTGCCATTTTAGGGAGAAAAGTCAGAAGCATTCTTGAGCCTCTCAATGGATCCTTCTGCACACACAACATCTACAAGTTAGAAGCAAGCTTGTTTAAAGTTTAACCACTTTACAATAACATGGTACAAGCTTTGGGAAGATGTTTATCATATTTGCTTAAAAAAAAAAATTGGCCACAGCTTGAGAATTCAAATTGTGACTTGTTGTAGCACACAAAACCTTTTGCTTATAAATAGAGACATTATTTGCAAGTTAACACACAGATGCTAAGACCCTGAAACTCTCTAAAACACTTACAAACCATAAATTGCTCAAAAACACCATTGATACACAATTCTGAACTTGAACTTGTATCTTTCATTTCCCTCGTGCGTTTTCCTTCAAATTCATTTGCAAAGCTTCTATACCTCAAATATAGTCCATCCTTGTCCTTGTTTTAGAACTGTAACACCATCTTCATCAACCTCCATAACAAAAAAACAGAGTCTGCAAGTTGACTTCTCCAAATCATTCCAGCCATCCATAGCTCAAGCTAGGCATTGCATTAGCTTCTTGGGAACTTGAGGAAGCTAACCTGATCATCACCATCACTTGAAACAAGCTCAAACTCATTTCACGATTTTCAGTTTTTGAGGTATTTTTCTGAACTTCTATCTCTTCATTTAGGCATTGTTAAGCTGGCATTTTCAAAGATAAAATGTAGATATTATTGCCCTGAAGCTGTATATATTCATAGTTTTTATTTATATGGCCTGAGCTTAGAGAATTTTAGGTTTGAATCTCTGAAAAAGTTAGGTCAGGATTTGGTACTTTTAGAAATTCTTGCTCATCTTTGAGAATTAGTTTAAGTTATTTACATATTCAGAATCATGGTCAAATTTCTAACAAGTTTGATGTTGGAAGTTTTGTGAATGGATGAGAAATGAGTAAGTTACAGGAACCCTGACTGGAGGTTGAAGATGAAGTTCACTTTTAGAACTTGTTTTGTATTATATATTTATGGTTTCAGTTTAGTTAACGGATGTACAGCCACCCCAGTGGTAAAGGCAGCGCATGTTTATGGTCAAGGTCATGGGTTCAAGTCCAAGTGCTGCCTTTTTTCATATTTCCCAAACATTTTCTTTCTTTTTTGCTACAAAGCAACCAGCGTCTGGGCCTCCACAACTGGACCCTTACCATTTTTTGCTGGCTCTGACCCCCCTGTTTCCATTTACCACGCAGGCCCACCCTTTTTTATTTTGTTTATTTTTCTGATTACAAAACACCATTGGGCTAGGCTTCAAAAAATTGTTTTTTCTAACAAACTCCCAAATTCCATTTCAACCCCCCTAACTTTTATTTTTATATTTTATTTTTTATTTATTTTTTGTTATTATTATTATTATTATTATTATTATTATTATTATTATTATTATTATTATTATTATTATTATTATTATTATTATTATTATTAATAATAATAAAAATCCAAAAAAAATAGTTTACTTATTTATATATCTAATATATTTATACTCACTTACATTTTATTCCTTTAAAAAAAAGACAAAAATATTTTTCTTAAACAAACTTAATTTCTTTTTTCTTAATAAATTAATAATTAGATTTAGGTTTAGTTATTTTCTCTTTTTAATTAAAATCAACTTAGAGTTTAGGTTTTCTTTTAATTAATTAATTTCCATATTATTTTGATTAAACTTAAACCCATTTCTAAAAAAAAACTAAAAATATTTTCTAATTTAATTTCTTTTCTTAATTAATTTAGGTTTAACTTTCTTAATTTAGCTAATTATTTATTTTCATTAATTAGGTCAAAACCAAACTCTTTCCTCAAAAACCAAACAAAAATCCATTTCTTTTCCATTTACATCTTTGCACATTATATTTATTCATTTCTTGTGCATTATTCAATATGGTTGTAATAGATAATTAGGTTTAAATTCTTGCAATCCCCATTTGTAAATTTGTATACCCCATCCCCAAATGATGTAATAGCGTAGTAAATTTACTTTCCGCAATTTATCGCTTTCATATAAATGCTAGTAATTAGGGTTTTTATGGAAAGATAAAAATCAACAAGTAGATAACCCTAATCCAAGATTAAATGCATGCAAATAAAACACATTATTCACACATACACCCTCAGGGTAATTCCACTTGCTTCCTTACAAAAATGGTCATGTTATGCATGTGAGATGTCTTAGCAAAAACAATAAAAAATACAAGATCATAGTCCCTCAATGACGCTACAAATGTTGCCTTTCAAATAATTTTAGTCCCTCAAAGAGAAATGCTAAGATATCTCACAACATTGCTATCATGACTATACGATGACCCACGTCCGTCCCTTTACATCAAAATATAAGGTTTCTTACCAACCAATGGTAAGATAGCAATATAAAAGGAAATTAGGAAATTAACAAAAAAAGACTTTTGAGTAGGTAAAAACGTTCTTAGTTGCTTGCTCACTTTCAAAACAAATATCCTTTCTCACTTTCAAAACAAACATCCTTTCTCACTTTCAAAACAAACACTTTCAAAACAAGCACACACCAAACACTTTTAAAACAAACTTTCAAAACATGAAATATTTTCAAAAGTCTAACACTTTGTATACGTTCTTACGAACGAGAACCATTACAAAGTTTTCCTAAACGAAGGCGCCTTTTCAAAAATACTTTCAAAACCACCACAAACGAACCAAGTGATCTAGAAAACAACTAAGAGCCCATAGATAACTATGGATGAAAAGGGTGCTAATACCTTCCCTTTTCATAATCTACCCCTCGAACTCAAGAAATAATCTCAAAGGTCTTTCATGTTCTTTTCCAACTTTCCTTTTGGATAAAAGAAAAGTCGATGGCGACTCTTACTAACTGCAACATTGCAATCAAACACAAAACATCCCAAGTCAGTTCTCCCACCGTATAACAGAATTGGCGACTCTGCTGGGGAAAAACTTAAAAGTGGGGTTACCTTAGGGCTAAGATCGCCTTTACTTGCTTTCATTGTTTGACTTGATTGCTTTACATTTTGGTTCCTTGTTTGGGCTTGTTTTGATCCTCTACCCGGATTTAGGATACCTTATAGGTAAGTAGTAATACGTTGTGAAAACTGTGCGGGGTATACCAACATGGTCTAAATAATAGCTACATTAGTGTGACACATTTGTGGGTACCAGTAGCCCTTGAGTAGTCAAGGAGAATACGGGGCCGATGTGTGGTGTCATGAAGCACTAACTGACTTTAGAACCTTTACTTGACCAACTTGGCCATTAGGAAGTAGTGAGATAGCCGGCTTTGGTGCAGTCCAAAGTTGGTTGATACTCGATACTACGCTCATTGAGATCAGACTTCTCGAGATATTTCGGTCGCCATGAAAGAGGCTTGCGCTGAAACAATTCCCGATAAGAAAGATCAGTGATATTGAGATCCCTTAGAACCCGATTATTATTTCTAGGACATGTTTAAGCCAACTAAACTTCAAGAGGGTACTTACCTATAAGACTCTATGCAATCCTAAACCTAAGGACTTGCTTGCCTTGTTTGTATATGCTTACTTGTACATAACATCATAAAGATCATAACATCATAAGCATTCTCGCTAACCATTTCAAGGATTATTGGGATTTATCTTTGTTCTGTTTTGTAGGACATGACTTCTATCCGCAAGAATACTATCCAAGTCAATCTCGTAAGGATTCCTTCTCAACTCAAATAATTAGCATCGAGGGTCCTTGAGAATTCTTCATTCACTGAAAGACACAGTCGCCTCCTAAACTTGGTTACCTCGAGCACTGATGAAGATATGATGAAGGTGCTTTTCCAGTTCTTTGATCCTCTACACCATTGCTTCACCTTTCCTGATTACTATCTTGTACATACTATGGAGTAATTCTCTCAACTCTCAAGAATTCCTATTCTCAATCAACTACCTTTCAATGGTACTGAAAGAGATCCGAGACCTGAAGAGATTGCCCGAGCATTACACTTGCAACAATTTGATGTCACGACTAATTGGGAAACAAGGAGTGATGTCAAAGGGTTCTTAGCCAAGTTCTTGTTTGAGAAAGCTCAAGATTGTTGTAACTCTTTGGATCTACAAGATTTTGAATAAATCTTGGCCCTTATCATCTATGTGATAGTTTTGTTTCCAAACCTTGACCAACTCATAGATGTAAATGCTGTCAAAATCTTCATATCTCGCAATCCGGTGCCTACTTTATTGGGAGATATCCTACATTCTCTCCACTCTCGCACTATGAGGAAGAGAGGGGCCCTCATGTGTTTCACTCCTCTCTCGTCTAGATGGTTTATTTCGCATCTTCTCTGGTCTGTGTTGAAGAACGAGTAAGCTTTGAGGTGGTCTCATAGGTTGATGACGCTTAGACATTCACATATTCATTGGTGTTCTCGATCATTAGAGAATATTACTATCATCGACCATTGTGGGGAATTCCCTAATGTCCCTTTGCTTGGAATTATGGGAGGTATCACTTACAACCCTTGCTTAGCCTTGCGATAGTTTGGTTATGCCCGAAGAGATGGTCCGCATGATATGCTCATCCAAGGAATGATATTCGACTATGAGAGCGATGATCAAGGCTACCGTAAGAGGTTTGTACGAGCTTGGAGGATGGTAAACAAAGTGGACAGTAAAACGATAGGACACAAGAATTCCATACCCCTTGAGCCTTACCTTAGGTGGGTACGAGCTCGTGCTCAGAAGCTCGCGATACCTTACCCTTCCATCTTTCCAGTTATCGTGGAACCTGTTGCTGAAGGAGATGTCCTATACACTGTCCCCCAACCCGACATGCCTACTTCTCTTGAAGACTTGCAAAAAGGTTGGATTCAGCTAAAGGAAGAATGAGATACCTTCGAAGCTCAATTCTGTGCTAGTGAGAAAAGGGTCTTGGATCTTACAAAGCAACTCCATGAAGAACAAAGCTTGAACGCCTACATTGCGCCAAAGAGGATGTGCTTAACCTTTTTATCTTAGTGATTTATTTTGTAAGCCCAAGAGGCATGTTATAGTCATTTTTGAACTAACTAATGAAATTTGAAGTTTGTTCAATCTTTGTCTATACAAATTTAAATTTCATAAATCCTTGAAATTGTTTACATACACATCTTCCATGCATCATAACATAACAGGTTTTCCATGATAGATTTCCTTATCTTTCTGTTGTTTATTTCAGCAAGATGGATATCGAGAAAACAGTGAAAGACCTACAAGCAAAAAACTCCCAGTTTCAAGAGACTCTGCTGACCCTAGTTAAGGGGCAACAAGACTTGATGGCGCTGATGGCAGCCAAAAAGAAACCAAAGAGGAAAGCTTTAGTCAACATGGGTAGAAGATTCAGAGAGTCAATCCGTCAGATGCCAGTAGTGGAAGATTCGTTTGAGGAAGACGAGAGTTAGACCGGAGAAGCAAAAAGTACTCAGGCTGGGTGTATCAATGATCAAGCGTCTGATGATAAAGATTATTTTGACGAGAAGTATCCTTCTGCCAATGTCAAGTACAAGTAACTAGAAGACAAATTAAAGGCCGTTGAGATTCAAGTCGTCCCTGGTTTAGATTTTGATGATTTGGGTTTAATATCTGGGGTTGTCATTCCCCACAAATTCAAGATACCAGTCTTTGCTAAATACGATGGGGGTTTCCTGCCCAAAACTTCACCTGAATTCTTATGTGCACAAAATTCAACCGTACACCGCCGACAAGAAACTCTGGGTTCACTTATTTCAAGAAAGCTTAGTTGGGACGCAACTAGAGTGGTTTTACCAATTGGATGGTTCCCGTATCCATACATGGGAAGACTTAGCCACCGTTTTCTACCACCAATACCAATATAATGACGACTTGGCATCGACAAGAGTTCAGTTGTAAGACATGACAATGGGGAAGAATGAAGGGTTCAAAGAGTACGTCCAAAAGTGGAGATACCTTTCCAGTAGGGTTCAACCACCTTTGACTGATAGGGATCACATTGATATGTTTATGGGCACTTTATCTGGTCTATTTTTCAACTTTTTGGTTGGTTATTATTCATTTGGTTTCACCGAGATAATCTTAACTGGTGAAAGGGTTGAAAGCGACATCAAAAGCGGGAAGATTCCCATAGCATCTGCCTCCACTTCCAATCCCGTAAAGAAACGATTTACCGGGAAGAAAGAAACCAATGTTGTGTATGGGGCAAGGGTCCGTACCAAGAAGAATGGTCGTCCATCCGTTAATGTTTTCTGGATTTCTAATCCAAATCCTGCTCAAAGACCATCTGCCAATCATCAATGATTTCAGGCTCCACCAAGACAATTCACAAGGATAGGCATGTCACTATCACAAGCCTTACAACACATGTTAAAGTCTAATTTGGTGACGCTGTGTGATCCTCCAACCAATCCAGATACCTCCTTACCCAAATACAATCTGAATGCCAAGTGTGCATATCAATCGAATAGTTTCGGGCATGCGACTGACCAATGATAGGCACTAAAGAGTAAAATCAAGACTTAGTAGACAACAAGACCATTGAATTTGATCCTCCTCCAACTCCAAATGTAATCACCGCGCCTATGCCAAATCATGGCAAGGGTGTCAATGCTATTGAAGATACCATTTTTGTTTCCTCCGTCGAAGACTTGACTACTCTGTTAACCACTATAAAAAGAATCTGTTGAAAGCCAGGATTTTCCCTGGCTGTTTGAAGGATTGCGATTGTTGTGCTAGACAACTCAATAGATGCAAAGGGCTAAAGGAAGGCATTCAACGCCTGATGAATAGCCATGAGATCCTATTTGACAAAACTCTGCCCGCCAAAAGGTTGACCAATAAGTGTGAAGACCTCTCCATAATAACCATCTCAAACCAGCCTCTTAGGATCTCCTCCAAGGGTCCTATCAGGATTTCAAATGAACCAATTGTTGCTCCTCTGATAATTACCGCCCCCGGGCCAATTTCGTACTCTTCCAACAAAGCAGTGCCATGGAACTATGGTGCTGAGGTGTTTTACCATGGAATAAAGCAAGATGCTTGGATTGAAGAAAGCAAAGCTGATGACATTGGTAACATTACTGGCTCTAGTAAGGTGACCAGAACTGGGAGAATCTTTTCACCCAACATCTCACCACCAACTGTTACAAAGGCGCCAGTCCGCATCACCGCTGCTAAGCCAAGTACTGACACAAGGGGAAAAGAGAAGGTAGTTGAGCCTGTTGAGACAGAGATACCCGCAAAAGACATTGCTGTTGAGGAACCTTCCGCTCGAGAAATGGATGAGATCTTGAAAATTATAAAAAGGAGTGATTTCAAGATTGTGGAGCAGTTAGGGAAAACCCCTTCCAAGATTTCCATGTTATTTTTGCTACTCTGTTCTGATGCTCATGCTCGGGCATTAATCAAATTCTTGAAGAAGGCTCATGTCCCTCATGAGACCACGACTGACCAGTTTGAAAATTGTGTGGCAAGCTTGACGATCGATAATGGTTTAGGGTTCTCAGATGCTGATCTGACACCACTTGGAAAGAACCATAACAAAGCTCTGCATGTTTCTGTTAAATGTAAGGGGACTACTCTAGCACATGTTCTGGTTGACACTGGATCTTCTTTAAACGTGCTACCCAAGGGGGCTTTGGACCGTTTAGACAGTGAAGGACTAGTTTTAAAACCAAATGATATTATTGTGAGGGCTTTCGATGGGTTCAAAAGGACAGTTCATAGAGAGGTGGATCTCCCGATCAAGGTCAGCTCATAAACTTTCAACTCTACTTTCTACATCATGGATATTCGTCCTGCTTACTCTTGTCTGTTGGGTTGACCTTGGATCCATGGAGCAGGGGCGGTAACATCAACCCTGCATCAAAAGCTCAAGTATCCGGTCAAAGGAAGGATTGTCACTGTTTGTGGTGAGGAGGAGTTCATGGTAAGCCGCCTCAATTCTTTCAAATATGTGGAGATGGATGGAGAATTTATAGAGACCCCGTGTTAGGATTTTGAAGTTGTGCCACCAATGGTTACTACTGCCAAATGTTCCTCTGATGTATCCAAAGTTATTAAGGTCGTGCCAAAGATGGTTTCATTCAAAGATGCTCGTGCTGCAGTCTAAGAAGGAAGTTGTGATACTTGGGGGAAACTCCTCGAGATCCCATTCAAAGCAGACAAATATGATTTGGGTTTCACTATCAAGGCTCATAAATAAGTGAGGCACGCTCGTGCAGGGAAGCCCCCTCTCCGTATTGGAAGTCATGAAGTTAACACTGTACGTGATTCTGATGATGAATGCGCATTTGAAGAATGGGTATATCATAATACAACAAAGCTCAATAATTGGCACGCAAAGGAATTCGTTCCCATCTCCTTCATTGAGGAATAATTACTTGTTTAATGCTTTTTATTAATTCAAGAACATTTTGTCTATAATATTAAATAATGACTTTTAAGCCATGTGCCTGGCCTGTGGCACTATGGTTCATTTGTCAAGGGTTTTATTTATTTTCATTTTATCATATGATCATTTAATACAAATCATTAGACTTTTGAATTCAAATCTTTGTGCTCATTGTCTTTCTTTCTCTTCAAATACGTTTTTCAAAATAGCCATGTATCTTACATGCACACACGCACATTCTTGCAGGTCCTCATACACTCTGGATATCATTGCTGTTGTACCCCAAAATTTTCCCTCTCACCTATAAAGAATTTGCTCAAAAAATCTCCTTGGGCTCAAGACTACACTAGGGTTTGATCAGCTCAAGACACCTCCTCATGCACTAATGACCAAAATTAGGGTTTGATATTGCACAAGGATTTTTGAACTTTCAATGCCCCATATGAGTTTCATGTATCATTATGGACCCCCAAGATTACTCATGTCAAGTTTCAAGCCTTGGATCACACTTTTGACCAGTCAATGGAACAGTTGACCTAAAAATCAACTATATTGGGGAAAAGTCAACCATGGCCAATTTACAGTCAAACTTCATAATTTTTTATCCACACCAACACTTTAAACTCATATGTATCATTTGATCAAGTTTGGACCATAATTCCTCAAGAAATTTGATCAAATCACCAAAAGGGCAAAATGGTCAAAATTAGGGTTTTGACTGGGAAAGGGAAATTTCTGATTTTTGACCTAGAAAATGGTCAATTGAGTTAAGGCATGATCTCAAGAGTACAATTGAATCACTTTGACCTAATGACATGGTTCAAAACACTACAAGTCCATTGGATTGACAGATGATTTTTTCAATCAATTGATCAAAAGTCAACTGTATACTGAAAAGTCAAACTTTGACTTTTTGGTCAAATTCAAGTGCCAAAGGTCATAATTCATCAAAACATGTCAAAATATGAAACTTTTTCACCAAGAAATCAAGAATTCAAGATTTTGTTTTGAAAAGATGAAATTTCTTAACTTAGAAATTTTTCTAAGTATAGAAAATTTCTTATTTTTTTCACAACTTTGAGCCAAGTTTTCACCATGATGAAAAATGATTCAAGGGAAACTTCCAACATTAAAGTTGTAGATCTCCATGAAATCTACAACTTTTCTTCACACAACTTCTCCTAAAAATGCATGGATCTCAAGTTATAATTTTGTGAATACATGCTCATGAACTAAAAATGACTTAGTGAAATTTTGCCCTAGTTAGGCAGATTTTTGACCTAACTTCATGGCAATTTTTCACATAGTTCCAAAGGGAATATTCAAAAGCTATTCAAAGATGAGTTTTAGATCACATTTCAAGATTTTAAAAATGTACAAGAACTCCTTGAGATCATTCTTGAGTAGGGAGAATCGAAGAGATGAAGTTGGTGTTTTGTCACTTGGATTACAAGCCATTTTGTGAAGAAAATTGGATCCAATCCTCAAGCATGATGTACAAATCCCACTTTGTAGGCTTCTAACTTGACTTTAACTCCATAATTTAATGTTTTCACAGCTGTTGGAAGCTTTAATCCAAGCATTCAAATCATTGTACAAAGTTAATTCCATTTTGGGAAGAAAGACAGCATTGCCATTTTAGAAAAGCAAGCTTTATGCAAAGTCAACTTGCATTGAGCCTTGCATTGGTTCTTTATGCACAAACACACTCTACATAATCAGAGCAAGTGTGTTTAAAGGTCTCATCCCCCCTACAAGCTTTGTACTTCACCTTGAAACCATGCTTGCTAGCTTTGCTTCAAAAACAAGTAACCAAGCAAAACATGTGAGTTTTGAAATCTGAGTTGTTACAAGTCTTGAAACCTTTTGCTTATAAGTAGACACACTATTTTCAAGTGGACACACAAATGCTATTTCCCTTAAACTGGCTCAAACATTCAAAAACCAAAAAATTGTTCAAGAGCACCATTAACATACAGTTCTGAACCAAAACTCATGATCTTCATTTCCACTCGTGCGTTTTGAAAACTAACCACTCAAACACCTTCTAAACATCATACCAAAGCAATTCATACCCTTGTTTACTCACTGTAACTCCTCCATCACTATCCACCATTTTCAAAAACCAAGCTTGCAAGTTGACTTGAGTAGAGAGATTCAGGGACATTCAAGGTAAAGTAAGAGTTGGGATACACTCAAGGAGGTCCAGGCAAGCTAAACAGATCCTCAGGCCATCTCAAATGTTGCTCAAACTCCATTCACGACTCCAGCTGCAAGAGGTAAAAAATAAAACTTCTATCTCTTTATACAAGCATCATTTGATCATGATTTATGAAAACAGAATGTAGGTATCCTTGCTCTAAAGCTAACTATATTCATAGTTTCCATTTATATTAACTGTGTATAGAGAATTTTGGATTTGAAATTTCTGAGAAAATTAGGTTTCAATTTAGGGCCAGCAAAATTAGTTTTTAACTTTAACATTTAGTTCACATAAGTTATATGTTTGACTTCGTGGGAAAAAACACCATAACTTTCATGTTTTGAGTTTCCATTTTTGTGGAGAAATGAGGAAGATACAGGTGGTCCGGCCATGGCTCAAGGTTGAAGATGAAGTTGCCTTCAGAAAGCAATTTGCCTTATATATTTATGGTTTTGCCTATATAAACGGATGTACAGCCACTCCAGTGGTAAGGCTGCGCGTGTTATTGCTAGAGGTCATGGGTTCGAGCCTCAGCGCGCTGCCTTTTGCATTTTTTCACATTTTTTCCTTTTTTGTCTCTTGCAGCGCTGGGCCTCCTCTTCACGGGCCTTTTGTTTTTTTTCTAACATTACCTCCTTGTTTCATATCTTCACCCCTTGGTCCATTTTATTTTTATTCTATTTATTTATTTCTTTTTCTTTTTAAAAATATTTTCTAAAATACCAAAAAAATCATAAAATGTATAAAAAATGTAGATTTATATTTTGACATAATTTAATTATTTTTCCACATAAAAATTATTTTATTTATCATACTTTATTTATTTTTATTAATTTCCTTGTAAAGATTTAATTAAAACAAAAAAATTATTTATTTTATATTAATGAAAATATATTTTTGATATCAAAGAGACTAAATAATATTTTATAACACTATAATTTATTTTTTCAAGACACAAAACATAATATATATAAAAAATATCTTTTTTATAAACTTCATATTTTTAGTAGAATTAGGATTTTATTCAAGAATCTTTTTCTTAATGAATTCAAACTTGACTAATTATTTTCTTTATTTAATTAGGTTAAAAGTCAAAACCCTTTTCCTTAAGAAACAAAACAAAAAAAATCTTTTCTTTGCATTTATATTTCTTGCATATTTAATTCATCTTGTATATTATTTATTTCAATTTTTGTACAATATTCAATTTGGTTGTAATAGATTAATTAGGTTTACATTATTGCAATCCCCGTTCATAAATTGTGTACCCCCTCCCACAAATGTTGTAATAGCGTAGTAACTTTAAATTTTGCAATTTATCGCTTTTACATAACATGCTAGTAATTAGGGTTTGTATGGGAAGATAAAATCAATCAAATAGAAAACCCTAATCCAAGACAAAAACAAGCATGAAAATGACACCCTTTGCACACAAGCACCCCTGGGGTTATCCCACTTGGTTGCCTTACAAAAATGGCCATATTACGCATGTAAGGTATCTTAGCAAAAACAAGCAAATACAAGATCATAGTCCCTCGATGATGCTATTCAAAGTTGCCTTACAAAATGATCTTAGTCCATCAAAAATAATGCTAAGATACCTTGTGTGATACGGTGGGAGATCTGACTTGAGGTTTTGCGTTTGTGTTTGCAAATGTTTCAATTTAGCAAGAGTCGTCACCGACTTTTTATTTTATCCAAAGGAAAGGTCAAAAAGCACAGGAAAGACCTTTGAGATGTTTTCTTGGGTTCGGGGGGTATATTATGAAAAGGTAAGGTGCAAGCACCCTTTTCATCCATGGTTATCCATGGGCTCTTAGTTACTTGTTTAGATAACTTGCTTTTGCTTTTCAATTGTTTGAAATGGTGCTTTGTGTGTGATTTTGAAAATGTTTTGAAAAGAGGCATTTTGTCTAGGTAACCTTTGTAATGATTCTTGTTTGAATGTATACAAAGGTGTTTGTCTTTTGAAAATATGTTTCAATGTTTGAAAGTTTGAAAGTTTGTTTTGGGAAATGTTTTGAAATTGTGTTGTGATGTGTTTTTAAAAATAACAAGGATATTTGCAAGTTTTGTTCAAGTAACTAAGAGCATCTACCCTATCTACTCAAAGATCTTTCCTATACATTTTTAACCCTTTTACATTGTTGTTTTACCATTGTATTTGGTAAACAACCTTGTATTTGGATGTTAAACGGGACAAGCGCGGGTCATCGTATTGACCATGATAGCAATTGTGCTAAGTATCTTTAGCAAATTTTTGAGGGACAAGATCATTTTGTATAGGCAACCAAGATAGAGTCATCGAGGGACTATGATCTTATTGTTTTGATTTTTGTTTTGCCAAGATACCCAACATGCATACCATGTCCATTTTGAGGAAACAAATGGGTGAAACCCTAGGGGTGCATGTGTGCATTGTGTTGTCATTTTCATGCATTTTTTGTCTTGTATTAGGTCTAACTATTTGTTTTGATTTTGGATATTTCATACAAACCCTAATCTCTATCATGGCATATTTGAAAGCATAAAGTGCGTAAAAGTAATCTAAGCTATTACAACATTGATATGGGGAGGGGGATACAATTTTAAATAGGGGGTATTTGCAAGAAATTGAAACCCTAAAATTATTACAACCAAATTGAATTAATTGTGCAAATAATAAATTGACAATATTTAAATGGGCAATCAAATAAATATGCAATATATTATAAATATGCAAAAAATGTTTTCTGTATTATCTTTATGTATGTAAAAATAAAATATTTAATGTATTAAAAAAAACAAGAAAATAAAAAGTTATTTTTATTAAGGGTGGAAACCCTAATTTGTTTTATGAAAGTATATATATATTAATTATATTATTTATGTATAATAAAATAATAAAATATATACAAATGTCAAAAAATAAAAATATATTAGAAAAAATATTATTTAAGTGTGTAAATAATAAAAATAAAAATAAAATAATTTTATGTATTATTTTCAAGTTTTTAAGAAAATAAAAGTATGTTATTTAATAATTATTTTTATGTTAGAAAAAATAATAAAAAATACAAAATAAAATGTGAAAATTTATGAAAATGTTTTTGATATTTTTTTATGTTTAGAAAAAAAAATCAGAAATGAAAAAGAAATAGAAAAATATAAAAATATAAAACAATGGGCCAAGGGGGTGGAATCAGCAAGCTGGGGGCGCCAAAAGTGAGAAATAGCTAGGCCCATCCCAGCTACTTCATCTTCAACCTCAGATTCAAACAAAAACGCGCGTTCTTTGTACAAACTCGTATCTCCTGCATTTATGCTTAAAAACGAAAACTTGCAACATGAAAGTTATAGAGCATGATCATACGATTCTAACCATATAAAAAACTTAATCTAACTCTCAAAGATCAGAGAGAATTTCTATGGCCCTAATTTCTAACCTAGCTTTTTCAGAAAGTTCATCAATCAAATTCTCTCAACACAATTAACTTAAATAAAATTTATGCATATGTACAGCTTAAGGGCAATGAGTACTATATTTTTTATTCAAAAACCAAAGCCTAATGATTCCTAAATTGAGAGATAGAAAGTTGGAAAATACCTGCTTCAGTTGAACACGAGTATGGCAATGTGGGGGTTTTCAGTGAGGCCTGAGATGTTTGTGAGCTTGCCTGAACTTCCTCTGACCTTCCCCAATGCTTTGTTTGCTTTGAGCTTGCTTGAATAAGCCTGTAGAAGTCAACCTTCACAAGCTGAAATCAGACTTGGCGAAGCTTGTAAATGGAGTTACAGTCAATGGCCAATGGTTGGGATAGTTCAGATAGGTTGTATGGAGTGTGTTGGAAGAGGTTTGGAGCAAAACGCACGAGTGGTTTTTGTTTTGGAACTCAAAGTGCAGAAGCTGCCCTATTTTGCAAGAAGAAGGTGTTTTGGTGTTTTAGGAGGCTTGAGGAACGGATAGCTCTGGTTTTTGGCTCAAGGCAATGTGCAAAACTTGTTTGGAAAGGTTACAACACTTGGTTTTAACAGAAACGAGAGTTGTGTCATTTTGGCAAGTTGACTTGGTTTTGAAGTAAAAGTGAGAATTGACAATGCTATGGATGTACTGGCTTGTACTCTAGATGCTCAAAGTGGTTAAACTTTGCCTGACATTAGGGATCTTTGTTTGCATCAAAAGGCTTGGTGTATGGCTCAAGAAATACAATTTGACATAAAGCATGCTTTATGTAAATGGCATTGCTCACTTTTTGCCAAAAATGGATTAAACTCTTGTGTAAACTTCCATTGATCAGAATAATGCCTTAAACCAATGAGTTTGCATTAAATTTTTGAGTGTGGAAGGGTTTAAATACCTATGAGCAAGTACAAGTGAGGCTGGATAGAGTTTGCAATTTGTGTCAACATGAAACATGCCATGGATCAAAGTGAGTTTTTACCAAATTCAAACCTTCGATTCTCCCTAACCATAAATGATTTTTGAGAGTTCTTGGATATTTTGGAAAGCTTGTAACATGCTCTACAATACATCTTTGAAATTAATTTTGATATTCCAAGTGGAACTATGTGAAAAATTGCCATGAAGATAGGTCAAAATTTAGCCTAAACTAGGGCAAAATTTCACTAAGTTAAAAGTTTCATGGACCCTTGTTCTAAAACTCATAACTTGAGATCCAAGCATCTTTTAGGAAAACTTTGTGAATCAAAGTTGTAGATTTTGTGGAGGACTACAACTTTCATGTTGGAAGTTTTGTTTGAATCCAATTGCATCATGGTGAAAATGTTGGGCAAAGTTGGGGAAAAATAAGAAAATTTCATAACTTAGAAAAATCCTGTTATGAAAAATTTTCAATCTTAAACCCTAATTTGCAAAATTAGGTTTCTTGATGAACAAGTTTCCTATTTTGACACACCTTGATGAAAAATGACCCTTGGCACTTGATTTTGACCAAAAAGTCAAAGTTTGACTTTTCAGTGTACAGTCAATTTTTGATCAGTTGACTGGAAAATTCATCTGTCAATCCAATGCATTTGAGATCTTTTGAACCTTGTGATTAGGTCAAGATGATGCCATTGAGTCCTTGAATCCATGCTCGAACCCAATTTGCCATTGCCTAGGTGAAAAATCAGAAATTGCCCTTATACAGTCAAAACCCTAAAAATGACCATTTTGCCCTTTTGATGATCTGATCAAATTTCTTGAGGAGTTGTGATCCAAACCTGATAAAATGGTTCATATGAGTCTATAATGTTGATGTGGATCAAAAATCATGAGTTTTGACTATAAATTGGCCACAATTGACTTTATCCCCAATACAACTGATTTCTAGGTCAACTGTCCAATTGACTGGGCAAAAATTTGATTCAAGGCTCGAAACTTGGTGGAGGCAATATTATAAGTCCAACATGAAGTATGAAAGTCACTTTGAGCATTGGAAGTTCAAAAATCCCTGTGCAAACTCAAACCCTAATTTCAGGTCAACAATGCAAGGAGATGTCTTGAGTAGAGCAAACCCTAATCCTGTCTGGAGTCCAAAGAGTCTTGTGAGGGGAAATATTGATAAAATGAGAGGGAAAATTTTGGGGTACAACAGCTGCCCCTGTTCAATCTTCTTGAACCTGAAGAGTTAGATTGGCGAGTTTGCCTTTCGTGACTCGAAGGTAAAAGAGGATTGGACACTAGAGTGCCCGTAAATTTGCACTCATCAAAATGTAGGTTGAGGGAATGGGCTTAAAGATGCCATTTGGAGATGATAGAATCTTACTGGAGATGGGCTTAGAGATTCCATCCAAAATGTTTGTTGAATATCAGGAGAATGAACATCAGAATGACTGCCTTTTTTGGAGTGTATCTGTATTGTATCTGAATTCTGAATGGGCGACAGAATAACATCCATGTATGGAGCATCTCTGGTCTGGGGATAAATTCCAAATGAGTGATAGAATGGCAACTATGTCTGGTGCGTATCTGGACTGTATCTGAAGTTGAGATCTGTATGAGTAGTAGAATGACATCCGTGTCTGGAGTGTATCCGTACTGTAACTGGGATCTGGACAAGTGACATAATGACTTCCATTTCTGGAGTGCATCTGAACCTGAAGTTGATAGTTGAATCTGAATGAGAGATAGAATGGCTTCTGTGTCTGGAGCGTATCTAGTCTGTATCTAATTGCTGAAGTCTGAATGAGTAATAGAATGACCTCCGTGTCTGGGGTGTATCCATACTGTATCTTGACTTGAAATTCTGAATGAGTAGTAGAATGACCTCCGCCTCTGGGGTGTATACATACTATATCTGAATAAGAGATCCGAATGAGTAGCATAATGACTTCCATGTCTTGGAGTGTATCCGTACTGTATCTGAATAAGAGATCTGAATGAGTAGCAGAATGACTTCCATGTCTTGGAGTGTATTCGTACTGTATTCGAAATCTTTGAATAGTTATTAAAGATAACTTTTAATCTTATCCTGAAAAGGGTAAAATGTTAGCTGAAACACAAAGTTATGTTGCATGACATGTATGATGCAATAAAATGTGTTCTATCAATGTTTATGATATATGAATGTAATGTATGCGTATGTAAGCTGATTAGTTGTCTTGCTGAGGAAAATAAATCCTTGATAGCTGGAGATAGTAAAATCTTTGACTGCTGTTGGGGAAAATAAATCCTGGACCGATGCTGGGAATTCCACAACCCTTGATTGCTGAAAATGAGAAATCCTTGGACCACTGTTGGGGATAGAAAATCTTTGGCAACTAGTGGGGATTAACAAGAACTTTGATAACTTCTGTGGGAATGTGAGAATCCTTCACGACTTCCTGGGGATATAGGGATCCTTCAAGTCCTTTGAAGTTGGAACATGATAGACATTCCATTGTAAGAATAATGCCGAGTGTTGCTGTAGAAATCTGTTTGGGGAATCCCGAGAAACTTGATGACTGTGGCTGAGGATTGAGAATCTTCAATCTATTGGGAAAATAAATCTGTGGGGAGAAAGTTTATTCTGTTAGAGAGTTTTCAAGAGCTTGGGTTGTATGCCAATCTTCTGAGGAATTATCTGAAGCTGTGGTCTGGTTAGCTGTCAGGTTCTAAGATAACTTGCAGGGGAATTGGAGGAAACTGGATGGTCTTCCACCGGGGTTTAAGGGTTGAAGTTTTGGACTTCGTTGGGGGAGAAAGTTTCATCTCTACTGAGGGTCTTTAGTTCAAAGTTTTTTGGCTCCACTGGGGATTGGGAGTTTGGAAACTTAGTTCTGGTGGCGATTTTGAAATTTAACTCCGCGGGGCATATATTTCAAGGTTTTGGCTCCACTGGGGACCTTGATGATGTATTGTAGGGGATTTTACTTGGAATAGCCTAAAGAGGTTTTCCTATACTTCCAACCTATCAGTAATTATTCCTTCCCACTTTCGTTTATTTGTAAACAATGATTATATTCAAATGCATATGCTCATTTAATAAGTCATTGGACGTTTTCAAATAAAACACAAGTGTAAAAAGGAAAAGACAAATAGTTTTCTGCACTTTGAAGTGTCTTTGTATTAACTTTGTGTACGTATTTTGTACAAAGGAGACAGACATCCTAGTAAGAGAATGTTGTCGTAAAAATTGAGAAAAATTTATACAAAGAAAGATGGCTATGTGTAAAAATTCCATGGGGTTCCCATTCTGCTATAGCCTTCGTAACTCTGGATAGCTTGTCCATTCTTTGCTTCGTCCGACGATGAATGAATTGATCAGAAACCTGGAGCTTGTCTATGAAGAGATTGTCCTTAAAATGATCTGACGAGACATAATCATACGCTTTAACTTACCTAACTTTTGCCTGGACCGCCCTTTCGGGTTTTCAGTCCACCGGGAAACCCTTTTTTTCCCATGTCGCCCTTTTTGGGTTTTCAACTTGCCGGGTGTACAATTTTTTTTGTTTTATCCCTAATTTTTGCCTGAACCGCCCTTTCGGGTTTTCGATTCATCGGGATGCCCATTTTTGCCCAAGTCGCCCTTTCAGGTTTTCAACTTGTCAGGTCGTTTTATGCGTAGTATCTTTTGACTATGTCTGCGTTCGCAGGGTGCGGCAGGTCATCGCCGTCCATGGTGGTCAGGATCATTGCCCCACCAGAAAAGATGTTTTTGATCATAAATGGTCCTTCGTAAGTAGGAGTCCACTTGCCCCTGGGATCACTTTGCAGCAAGATGATCCGCTTGATTACACGATCCCCGACTTGATATACTTGTCTTCTGACTTTCTTGTTGAAAGCTTTGATCATTCGTTTTTGATACGCCTGACCATGGCAAACAGCAGTAAGTCGCTTCTCGTCAATCAAGTTAAGTTGATCAAGCCGGGTCTGAATCCAATCTTCTTTGCTCAAACCAACATCCTTCATGATTCTCAAGGAGGGAATCTGAACCTCGATAGGTAAAACAACTTCCATGCCGTATACCAAAGAATAGGGTGTTACCCCAGTTGATGTTCGTGTTGTGGTACGGTACCTGTGCAGAGCAAACGGTAACATCTCATGCCAGTCCTTGTAGGTGACTGTCATCTTTTGAATGATCTTCTTGATATTTTTGTTCACAACTTCGACAACACCGTTCATCTTTGATCGATAGGGAGATGAATTATGATGTTGAATCTGGAACTGTTTGCACAGGGCGGTGATCATAGTGTTATTCAGGTTTATACCGTTGTTAGTGATGATCCTGTCGGGGATACTATATCGGCAAATGAGGTTCTGCTTGATGAAGCGGGGAACAACATTCTTTGTAACAGATGCGAAGGACGCTGCTTCGACCCACTTGGTAAAGTAATCAATGGCCACTAGGATGAAACGATGCCCATTGGATGCTGTAGGCTTGATCTCTCCAATCATGTCGATTCCCCACATCGCGAATGGCCAAGGAGCTGTTAAGACATTGAGAGGAACTGGAGGTATATGCACCTTGTCTGCATAGATTTGGCATTTGTGACAAGTACGAGAATATTGATGACAATCAGCTTCATGGTAGACCAGTAATAGCCTGCCCTTAGAATCTTTTTAGCCATTATATGACCGCTTGAGTGAGTGTCGAAGGTACCATTATGTAGTTCAACCATGATCTGCTCAGCTTCAACCTTATCCATACAACGGAGCAGGACACAATCATGATTGCGCTTGTATAGGATACCATTGCTCAAGAAGAACTTAGCTGAGAACCTCCTCGAAAACTTTTTGTCATTGACTGAAGCTCCTTTGGGGTATTCTTGTGCTTCGAGATACCTTTTGACGTCATGGAACCAAGGTCGGTCCACTATTCCTTCGGTATTAATCTCGTGACAATGTGCAGGTTCGTCCATTCGTTCAATGGTTATTTGAGGAGCTTCATTATCCCAGTTAAGTTTAAACATGGATGCATTGTAGCTAGCGCATCTGCTAGTTGATTCTCTTCTCGCGGGAAGTGCTCGAAGGTGATCTGCTCGAAGTGTGGTAACAATGTCAGGAAATGTTCTTTGTAAGGGATGAGGTTTGGATGTTTAGTATCCCACTCTCCTTTGATTTGACTGATGACCAAAGCTGAGTCCCCAAATACAATCAAAGATTTGATTCCCAAGTCAATGGCAGCCTTGAGACCAAAGATACAAGCTTCATACTTGACCATATTATTGGTGCAGCTGAAGCAGAGTCTGGCGGTGAAAGGTGTATGGCAACCTTCGGGAGAGATAAGTACCGCACCGATACCGTTTCCAAGTGCGTTGGAGGCACCATCAAAGTACAGAGTCCATCGGGATCCTTGTTCAGGTCCGTCATACGGTCTGCTTTCTTCAATGTTGCTCAAAGTCACGATATCCTCGTCAGGAAAGTCGAATCTCATGGATTGGTAATCTTCGACAGCTTGATGGGCCAGACGATCAGCTAACACACTCCCCTTTATAGCTTTTTGGGTCGTGTACTGTATATCATATTCGGTGAGGATCATCTGCCATCTAGCGATTCTTCTGGATAGAGCAGGCTTCTCGAAGATGTACTTGATCAGATCCATCTTAGAGATCAGTAAAGTGGTATGTGTCAACATATACTGCCTTAGTCGGCGAGCAGCCCATACCAAAGCGCAACAAGTTTTCTCGAGCAGCGAGTATCGGGTCTCACAGTCGGTAAACTTTTTGCTAAGGTAATAAATGGCATGCTCTTTTCGGCCAGACTCATCATGTTGGCCCAATACGCACCCCATTGAATTCTCCAGGACAATCAGATACATGATTAACGGCCTTCCTTCGACGGGTGGCATCAAGATAGGAGGTTCCAACAAGTATTCCTTGATTCTATCGAAAGCAACTTGACATTCATCATTCAATTTAACCACCTGATCTTTCTTCAACAACTTGAAGATTGGTTCACAGGTAGACGTTAGGTGAGAAATAAACCTTGCAATGTAGTTTAGGCGTCCCAAGAAACCTCTAACCTTCTTCTCAGTGTGAGGGGCAGGCATTTCTTGTATAGCTTTGACTTTGGCAGGATCAACCTCGATGCCTTTGTTACTGACGATGAATCCCAAAAGTTTACCGGACCTGACTCTGAAAGTGCACTTGTTAGGGTTTAGTCTGAGCTTGTACTCTTTCAATATGACAAACAGCTTTTGCAGATAGTCGAGGTGTTCTTCTTCAGTCTGTGATCGGGCTATCATGTCGTCTACGTAGACCTCTATCTCATGATGTATCATATCATGAAACAAAGTTACCATGGCGCGTTGATAGGTTGCCCCGGTATTCTTCAGTCCGAATGACATCACTTTATAACAGAACGTACCCCACTGTGTAACAAAAGTAGTTTTCTCCATGTCTTCAGGGGCCATTTTGATCTGGTTGTACCCTGAAAATCCATCCATGAAAGAAAATACCTTATGCTGAGCTGTATTGTCAACCAAGATGTCAATGTGCGGTAGTGGAAAGTCATCTTTAGGGCTAGCCCTGTTTAAGTCTTTGTAGTCCACGCACATTCTGACTTTGCCGTCCTTCTTCGGCACGGGCACAATGTTAGCAACCCATTATGGATAGGAAGTAACAGCAAGAAAGCCAGCATTGAACTTCTTTATCACTTCAACTTTGATCTTTTCGGACATGTCGAGCCTCATTCGGCAGACTTTCTGTTTGATCGGTGGATAGTCTTCTCTTGTAGGGAGACGGTGAACCATAATCTGTATCCATTCCCGGCATGTCTTCGTAGGACCAGGCGAAGATCTCAACATATTCATTCAACAGCTGAACTAAACGCTCCTTTACATTTGGTTCTAGGTTGGCACCCACTTTAACTTCTTTTCTGTCTTCCTCTGTTCCCAAGTTGATAGTCTCTAACAACTTCTCTTGAGGTAGAATAGCCCTTTCTTCCTGTTGCAACAGTCTAGCTACCTCTCCAGGCACTTCACAGTCTTCATCACCTTCGTATTCGGCATGATTGACTAGATCTTCAGAGTCACTGAAGGCCATAGCAGAATTGTTACCCATGGAATCCGGGGTGGATGGGTACCTACATTTTGTGAGTGTGGGTGTGTGTAAGGGATAGCCACCTTTAAACAAATAAAATGTAAAAGGAAAGACAATGAACACAAAAGTTTATATATGAAAACGTCCATGATTCATTAAAATGGCATATGAAGATGAAAAATCAAGCCCTTACAAATGGACCTATATGCCTCGGGTAAGACATAAGGCAAAAAGTGTACGAATTGTTTAAAAATTATTACAGACCAACAGAAAATGTTCGAAAGATAAATTACTGTTTGATGAAAGTAATGGGAACGAAGTCTTTCGCCTCCCAGTTGTTCAGCCCTCCTTCAATAGTTGGAAAGATCCAGTCTTCAAAACTGCTCTCCTCTTCACCATCCTCCAAAGCATGAACTCCATGATGGGTGATCTTCACCGGTGGCCCTCCAGCCCAGGAGCGACGCACAGCCTTCTGACTAGCAGCAGTGAAACCCAAGTCGAACTTATCTGTCTTGTAAGGAAAATCTGGCAGTTGACCCCATATTGTGCTTCCTCCTTCCTCAATCATCGCCTTCGCATCTTTAAGGGATGACATCCGGGACACAGGTTTGGTAATGATGGGCACGAAAGTCATTGTCTTGGCTACCGCAACTTCAGGAGAAACCTCTTCAAAGTGCTGAAAGGGGGTCTAGATGAATTCACCATCTAATTCAACATAGCGGAATGAATTCAGATGGCTTATCATATACTCTTCCTCGCCACGAACTGTCACAATTTTCCCCTGGACAAGGTACTTAAGCTTCTGATGCAGAGTAGATGTGACGGCTCCAGCATGATGAATCCAGGGTCTTCCCAACAAGCACGAGTAGGAGGGACGGACGTCTATGACATAGAATGTGGAATTGAAAGTTTCAGTACCTACTTTAATCGGGATGTCCACCTCCCCGTGGACCATCCGTTTAGAACCATCGAAGGCTCTGACAATCATGTTGCTGGGCTTCAGAGTTAAACCTTCACAGTCCAATCTGTCCAATGCTTTCTTTGGCAAGACATTTAAAGACGACCCAGTATCAACCAGAACGTGAGCAAGATTATTCCCTCTGCATTCCACCGAGACATGCAGCGTGTCATTATGCTTTCTCCCCTTAGATGTTAAATCGACGTCGGAAAAGCCAAGACCGTTGTCGGCTGTTAGGCTGGCTACACACTCCTGGAACTGGTCCGCGGAGGTTTCCTGAGGCACATGGGCCATCTTCAAGAATTTGATCAAAGCTTTGGCATGAGCTTCAGAACAGAGCAATAGGGCCATCATAGAGATTTTTGAAGGGGTTTACCCCAGTTGTTCTACGACATAATAGTCGTTTTTCTTAACTATTTTTAAAATCTCCTCCATTTCCTTTTGAGTGGTCTCGGGGATTACCAAAGGCTGAGCCCTCGTCCTGACGGGCGCTTCTTGGATCCCCTTACCTTTATCAGCAGCAACAACAGAGGGTACAACTACGAGAGTAACAATTTCTTCAATCACTAGAGTTCGCACAGAGATATTGACCGGCACAGGAGTAACCTTAGGAGCATTTGAGGGTACGAAGATTGCCCTTGGAGGAGCAATCTCCGGAGAGAAAATTCTTCCGCTGCGGGTGATCTTACTGGTCCCAGCAATATTTCCTACGTCAGGAGTCTCTTCATTAGAACTTTCTTCAACTGATTCAATCTTCTTAACACCGTGGTAGAAGATCTCTCCTCCATAACTCCACGGTATTGTCTTGTTGGACTTGTATGGGATAGGCCCCGACATAGTTATCTTCAGAGGCACAAACTTTGGATTGGGTGTATTCTTAATAGGTCTTTTGGAGACCTTGGAAAGACTGGCGGAAATGGTAGTTATAGCAACATCGTTGATAGGAGTTGGAGTAACAGGAGTAACAAGAGTTTTCTCAAAGAGGATTTCTTGATTATCCATTAGGCGTTGAATGCCTAACTTCAACAGCGAACAGTCGGATTGTAAGGATGAACAAAGATAACAATCTTTTCCACAGCCCGAGAAAATCCCGGCTTTCAACAGATTCATCTTGATTATTGGTAATGGAGTCATTAAGTCATCAACAGTAGCAACATAAAGATCTTCTACAACAACATGGACGTTATGACCATGTTTTGGCATTAGAGTGGATATCACATTAGGTTTTTCAGGGGCGTCAAACTCCACCTCCTTGGAATCTATTAAATCCTGGATCTTATTTTTGAGGGCCCAACAATTGTTGGTGTCGTGCCCCACGCTGTCCGAATGATAAGCACACTTTGCATTTGAATGGTAGTAGGGAGAAGAGGTATTCGTATTCTTTGGCACCTCTTTCAAGCTTGTAAGGTTTAACTTCAACATATGAGGGAGAACCTGAGCAGGTGTCATATTGATCCGGGTGAATTGCCGTGCAGGCCTTTCCACTCTTGCTTGGTTGGTTCTGGGTTGACTGCTTCGAGGTTGATTGGCTGCAGAATTCTGAATCATTACAGCCCCCACTGCTGGCCGGCGTTCAATTCTTCCTTGACTCCTTTGGGAGTAGACAACTGATACCTCTTTTTTGGCCGGAAAGGTCTTCTTGATAGCAGCGGAAGCAGATGCATCCTTTTGAATTTTTCCGGCTCTTGATGCCAGCTTCAACTCTTTCACCATTCAGAATTAACTCGGTGAACCCCGCAGACAAACTCCCGATCAAGTGATTAAAGAATGGACCTGACAGGGTCCCCAAAAACATATCCACAAGCTCTCTCTCAGACAAAGGTGGCTGCACCCTTCCAGCCAAGTCCCGCCATTTTTGGGCGTACTCTTTAAAGCCTTTATTAGAGACCATACCCATGCTCTGTAATTGAGTACGAGTAGGTGCTAAGTCCGTATTATATTGATATTGTCTGTAGAAGGAAGCCGCCAAATCCTCCCAATTATGCACATCAGATCTCTCAAGCTGATAGAACCAATCTAATTGCGTACCCGACAAACTATCTTGAAAAAAGTGGACCCACAGATCCTTATCAGAAGAATGAGGTTGGATCTTTCTGACGTAAGACCGTAGGTGCATCTTCGGACAAGACAACCCATCGTATTTAGCAAATGTAGGCACCTTGAATTTAGTGGGAATCACAATCCCAACAACCAAACCTAGTTCTTCAAAATCCAGTCCAGGCACTCTTTGTACCTCCATGGCGGCCAGGCGTTCTTCCAGATTCTTGTACTTGTCGTCTGCAGGAGGGTACTGCTGCTCAGAGTAATCTTCATCCACTTATTCTTCTTCTTCTTCCTCAGACTCGGAGGGCACTGCAGCTCCCTTTCCTTTGCCCACCCCTCATCAGATGTTGAGGGGAAATCCAGGACCCTTCTAGCTTGGTTCTCAAATCTTCTTCTCAAAGTAGCCACACCCACTCTTTTCTTTTTCTTTTTCTCCTTTTCTTTTTCCTTTTCCTTTTCCAGCAGTGCTTTAAGATCCTCCTGACCCTTTGCCAAGGTCATGAGTAGTTGTTGGAACTGTGAATTATGCGCTTGTAGGTCTTTGACCGTTTGCTCTATATCCATCTTGCTGAAATAAACAGCAGAGAGATAAGGAAACCTGGTGCGAAGACCTGCTTATGCATATGATGAATGATATGCATTCATGTAATGCATTCAAGGATTCAGAAATTCAAATTTGTTGCAAACAAAAAGGAATGCACGTCATATTAATAAGATAGAATTATTAGTACATAAATGCCCCATGGGCAAAATAATACAAAATTCTAAGGTAAAAAGACGTTGCACATCCTCTTCGGTGCGATGTAGGTGTTGATAGTCTGCTCTTCGTGGAGTTGGCGAGTAAGATCCAAAACCTTCTTCTCACTGGCGTAGAATTGGGCTTCAAACGTATCGCGTTCTCCCTTGAGCTGTATCCAACTCCTTTGTAAATCTTCCAATGATGTTGGCATGTCAGGATGTAGGAGGGTGTATGGAACCTCTCCTTCCATAACAGGCTCTTTGATCACAGGGAGAATGTAGGGGTAAGGCATCATAAGACTCTGGGCGCGGGTTCGTACCCACTTAAGGTAAGGCTCAAGGGGGACTGAATTCTTGTGTTCCAGTGTCTTATTGTCCACTTTGTCGGGAATTCTCCAAGCTCGGATAAACCTTTGTCGAAGTCCTTGAGCGTCGTTGTCGAAGTCAAAAACCAAGTCTGGAATCAGCATGTCATGAGGGTCATCCCTTCGGGCATACCCAAACTGTCTCAGAGCCAAGCAAGGGTTGTAGGTAATGCCTCCCCTAATGCCAAGTAGAGGGACATTAGGGAATTCCCCATAATGATCAATGATGATAACATTTTCTCGGGACCGAGAACACCAATAGATATCTGAATGTGTAAGGGTCATCAATCGTTGTGACCACCTTAAGCCTTGCTCATTTTTTAAGACTGACTGGGGAAGGTGAGAAATAAACCACCTTGGAAGAAGAGGAGTACAACACATGAGAACACCTCTTTTCCTCATTGTTCGTGTGTGAAATGAGTGTAGGATGTCCCCAAGTAATGTAGGCACATGATTTCGAGATATGAAAATCTTGACAGCATTCACATCTATAAGCTGGTCAGGGTTTGGGAATAAGACCAACCCATAGATGAGAAGTGCTACAATCTAATCAAAAGCTTGTAGGTCTAGAGAATTCCAACAGTCTTGTGCCTTCTCAAACAGAAACTTTGCCAAGAAACCCTTGACACCACTTCTGGTTTCCCAATGGCCTTTGATATCAGATGATTGCAAGTGTAAGGCTTGAGCAACATCTTCAGGCTTTGGATCTCTTTCTGTACCGTTGTAGGGTAGTTGATGGAGAATAGGAATCCTCAGGAGTTGATAAAATTCCTCCAAAGTAGGCACTAGTTGGTAATCAGGAAATGTGAAGCAGTGGTGTAGGGGGTCAAAGAACTGGAAGAGAACTTTCACCATGTCTTCTTCAATGTTGGAGTTGACCAAGCTGAGAAGTCTTCCATGTCTTTCAATGAAGGGAGAATTCTCTGGAATCTTGGAAACAAGCTCCTTGAGTAGAGGAGGAATTTTCACAAGGTTGACTTGGATTGTTTTTCTGCGAAGTGAATCCATTACCTATAAAACAGGAACAAAGATGAAGATCCAAATCCTTGAATTGGTTAGTGGATGCATATGATGCTTCATGATGTTATGATGTCATGCACAAGTATATATGCACAAACAAATCACACAAGATCCTAGTTTCATGCTTGCATGGGGTTTCATAGGTAATTACCCTCTTGAAGTTAGTTGGCTCAACCTGTCCTATAAATAGTAACCGGGTTCTAAGGAGCTCAATATCACTGGATTATTTTCTGTGTTCATTGTTTCAGTTTAGCCACTTTACTGGAGACCGAAATATTCCAAGAAAATAACCCTCAATGAGTGTAGTATCGAGTATCTACCAACTTCGGACTGCACAAAAGCTGGTCATCTCACTACCCCTAAAAAAGGCCAAGATGGTCAAGTAAAGGTTCTAAAAGTCCATTAGTGCTTCATGACATCACTCAGCGGCCCCGTATTCTCTTTGATTAACTCAAAGGCTACCGATACCCACAAATATATCACACTAATATAGCTATTGCTTCAACCATGTCGATATACCCCGCACAGTTTCCTTAATGTATTGCTATTTACCTATGAATGTTTCCCAAATCCGGGTAGAGGATTTCAAACCCAAACAATAGAACCAAGTGTAAAGCAATCAAAGCAAACAAGGTAAGCATGTAAAGGTGATCTAAACCCTAAGGTAACCCCACTTTTATTATTTTCCCCAGCAGAGTCGCCGGTTCTGTGATATGGTGGGAGAACTGACTTGAGGTTTTGCGTTTGTGTTCGCAAATGTTTCGGTTTAGCAAGAGTCGCCACCAACTTTTTATTTTATCCAAAGGAAAGGTCAAAAAGCACAGGAAATACCTTTGAGATGTTTTCTTGGGTTCGGGGGGTAGATTATGAAAAGGGAAGGTGCAAGCACCCTTTTCATCCATGGTTATCCATGGGCTCTTAGTTACTTGTTTAGATCACTTGCTTTTGCTTTTCAGTTGTTTGAAATGGTGTTTTGTGTGTGGTTTTGAAAATGTTTTGAAAAGAGGCCTTTTGTCTAGGCAACCTTTGTAATGATTCCTGTTTGAATGTATACAAAGGTGTTTGTCTTTTGAAAAGATGTTTCAATGTTTGAAAGTTTGAAAGTTTGTTTTGGGAAATGTTTTGAAATTGTGTTGTGATGTGTTTTTGAAAATAGCAAGGATGTTTGCAAGTTTTGTTCAAGTAACTAAGAGCATTTACCCTATCTACTCAAAGATCTTTCTTACACATTTTTAACCCTTTTACATTGTTGTTTTACCATTGTATTTGGTAAACAACCTTGTATTTGGATGTTAAACGGGACAGGCGTGGGTCATCGTATTGACCATGATAGTAATTGTGCTAAGTATCTTTAGCAAATTTTTGAGGGACTAGATCATTTTGTATAGGAAACCAAGATAGCGTCATCGGGGGACTATGATCTTTTTGTGTTAATTTTTGTTTTGCCAAGATACTCAACATGCATACCATGGCCATTTTGAGGCAACAAGTGGGTGAAACCCTAGGGGTGCATGTGTGCATTGTGTTGTCATTTTCATGCATTTTATGTCTTGTATTAGGTCTAACTATTTGTTTTGATTTTGGATATTGCATACAAACCCTAATCTCTATCATGGCATATTTGAAAGCATAAAGTGCGTAAAAGTAATCTAAGCTATTACAACATTGATATGAGAAGGGGGATACAATTTTGAATAGGGGGTATTTGCAAAAAATTGAAACCCTAAAATTATTACAACCAAATTAAATTAATTGTGCAAATAATAAATTGACAATATTTAAATGGGCAATCAAATAAATATGCAATATATTATAAATATGCAAAAAATGTTTTTTGCATTATCTTTATGTATGTAAAAATAAAATATTTAATGTATTAAAAAAAATAAGAAAATAAAAAGTTTTTTTTATTAAGGGTGGAAACCCTAATTTGTTTTAAGAAAGTATATATATATATATATATATATATATATATATATATATATATATATATATATATATATATATATATATATATATATATATATATATATATATATATATATATATATATATATATATATATATATATATATATATATATATATATATATATATATATATATATATATATATATATATATATATATATATATATATATATATATAAATCATATTATTTATGTATAATAAAATAATAAAATATATACAAATGTCAAAAAATAAAAATATATTATAAAAAATATTATTTAAGTGTGTAAATAATAAAAATAAAAATATAATATTTTTATGTATTATTTTCAAGTTTTTATTAAAGAAAATAAAAGTATGTTATTTAATAATTATTTTTATGGTAGAAAAAATAATAAAAAATACAAAATAAAATGTGAAAATTTATGAAAATGTTTTTGAAATTTTTTTATGTTTAGAAAAATAAAATAAAATCAGAAATGAAAAAGAAATAGAAAAATATAAAAATATAAAACAATGGGCCAAGGGGGTGCAATCAACAAGCTGGGGGGCGCCAAAAGTGAGAAATAGCTAGGCCCAGCCCAACTACTTCATCTTCAACCTCAGATTCAAACAAAAACGTGCGTTCTTTGTACAAACTCGCATCTCCTGCATTTGTGCTTAAAAACGAAAACTTGCAACATGAAAGTTATAGAGCATGATCATACGATTATAACCATATAAAAAACTTAATCTAACTCTCAAAGACCAGAGAGAATTTCTCCGGCCCTAATTTCTAACCTAGCTTTTTTAGAAAGTTCATCAATCAAATTCTCTCAACACAGTTAACTTAAATAAAATCTATGCATATGTACAACTTAAGGGCAATGAGTACTACATTTTTTATTCACAAA
This sequence comes from Vicia faba, assembly GCA_948472305.1. Taxonomy (NCBI): domain Eukaryota; kingdom Viridiplantae; phylum Streptophyta; class Magnoliopsida; order Fabales; family Fabaceae; genus Vicia; species Vicia faba. Next base: position 960,673,799 of record OX451741.1, on the reverse strand, counting down.
CCTAAGCCTAATGATTCCTAAATAGAGAGATAGAAAGTTGGAAAATACCTGCTTCAGTTGAACACGAGTATGGCAATGTGGGGGTTTTCAGTGAGGCCTGAGATGTTTGTGAGCTTGCCTGAACTTCCTCTGACCTTCCCCAATGCTTTGTTTGCTTTGAGCTTTCTTGAATAAGCCTGTAGAAGTCAACCTGCACAAGCTGAAATCAGAATTGGTGAAGCTTGCAAATGGAGTTACAATCAATGGCCAATGGTTCGGATAGTTCAGATAGGTTGTATGGAGTGTGTTGGAAGAGGATTGGGGCAAAACGCACGAGTGGTTTTTGTTTTGGAACTCAACGTACAGAAGTTGCCCTGTTTTGCAAGAAGAAGGTGCTTTGGTGTTTTAGGAGGCTTGAGGAATGGATAGCTCGTGTTTTTGGCTCAAGGCAATGTGCAAAACTTGTTTGGAAAGGTTACAACACTTGGTTTTAACAGAAACAAGAGTTGTGTCATTTTGGCAAGTTGACTTGGTTTTGAAGTAAAAGTGAGAATTGACAATGCTATGGCTGTACTGGCTTGTACTCTAGATGCTCAAAGTGGTTGAACTTTGCCTGACATTAGGGAGCTTTGTTTGCATCAAAAGGCTTGGTGTATGGCTCAAGAAATACAATTTGACATAAAGCATGCTTTATGTAAATGGCATTGCTCACTTTTTGCCAAAAATGGATTAAACTCTTGTGTAAACTTCCATTGATCAGAATAATGCCTTACACCAATGAGTTTGCATTCAATTTTTGAGTGTGGAAGGGTTTAAAGACCTGTGAGCAAGTACAAGTGAGGCTGGATAGAGTTTGCAATTTGTGTCAACATGAAACATGCCATGGATCAAAGTGAGTTTTTGCCAAATTCAAACCTTCGCCCGTCCCGTTTATACAATGACCCACGCCCGTCCCGTTTACATCCAAAGATAGGATTGCTTACCAAATCAATGGTAAGACAACAATGTCAAAGGAAAAGAAAATGAACAAGAAAGACATTTGAGTAGGTAGATTGCTCCTAATTACTTGCTCCCTTTCAAAACAAACATCCTTGATATTTTTAAAACAATCACATACACTTTCAAACATCTTACAAAATTGAAAACATTTTCAAAATATCAAACATCTTTGTATACATTCTTACGAACAAGAATCATTACAAAGATTGCCTAAATAATGGCCACTTTACAAAATACTTTCAAAAACCACACAAAGCATAATTTCAAACAAAAGCAAGTGATCTAGCAAGTAACTAAGAGCCCATGGAAAACCATGGATAAAAAGGGTGCTAATACCTTTCCTTTTTATAATCTACCCCCCGAACCCAAGAAACAATCTCAAAGGTCTTTCCTGTGCTTTTCACATTTCCTTTTGGATAAAAGAAAATTCGATGGCGACTCTTGCTAACCGCAACATTTGCGATAAAACACAAAACCCTCAAGTCAGTTTTCCCATCGTATCACAATTGCCAATGACTCTACTATTGTCGACTATGAATTTAAATGTCCAATTAACCAAGCCGAAGATGAAGGCGAGGAAGATTGTGAAATACCGGGAGAACTAGCCAGACTTATATTACAAGAGGAAAAGGCTATTTAGCCGCACGAAGAGTCAGTTAAAGTCATCAATATGGGTACTGAGACAAACAAGAAAGAGGTCAAGATTGGTGCTAACCTGGGAAGCAGTGTCAAAAGCATATTGGTTCAGATGTTGCATGACTATGTGGAAGTGTTTGCTTGGTCGTATGAAGATATGCCAGGGTTGGATACCGATATTATAGTTCATCGTCTGCCTACAAAAGAAGATTGTCCTCCTGTCAAACAAAAAGTTCATTGCATGAGGCCTGACATGTCTGAAAAGATAAAAGTTGAAGTGATGAAATAATTTGATGCATGATTCCTAGTTGTGACGTCTTATCCCCAATGGGTTACAAATGTGGTGCCAATATCGAAGAAAGACAAAAAAGTTCATATGTGCGTAGATTATTGGGATCTGAATAGGGTAAGTCCCAAGGATGATTTCCCTCTACCTCATATTGATGTCTTGGTCGATAACACTGCTCAGTATAAAGTCTTCTCTTTCATGGATGGTTTCTCTGGCTATAATCAAATTAGGATGGCTCCCGAAGACATGGAGAAGACCACTTTTGTTACGCAATGGGGAACCTTTTGTTACAAGGTCATGCCGTTCGGATTAAAGAATGCATGGGCAACATATCAAAGGGCTATGGTAGCTTTGTTTCATGATATGATCCATCATGAAATAGAGGTATATGTGGATGATATGATTGCAAGATCACAAACTGAAGAGGAACATCTCAATCACCTATACAAGCTATTCGAGAGGCTGAAAAAGTACAAGTTGAGGTTGAACCCCGATAAGTGCATATTCGGAGTGCGATCTAGAAAGCTTCTAGGTTTTGTTGTCAGCGGTAAATGCATTGAAGTTGATCCTGCCAAGGTGAAGGCCATCCAAGAAATGCCAGTCCCCCATTCTGAAAAGGAAGTTAGAGGATTCTTGGGTCGTCTTAACTACATTACCCGCTTCATATCTCACTTGACTGCTACTTGTGAGCCAATCTTCAAACTCTTGAAGAAAGATCAGGTAGTCAGATGGAATAATGAATGCCAAGCTACCTTCGACAAAATCAAAGAATATCTATAAGAACCTCCTATTCTCATGCCTTCAGTTGAAGGAAGACCCTTGATCATGTACTTGACAGTGCTAGAGAATTCTATGGGGTGTGTTTTGGGCCAACATGACGAGTCTGGCCGAAAAGAGCATGTTATTTACTACCTGAGCAAAAATTTTACCGACTGTGAAACCAGATATTCACTGCTCGTGAAAACTTGTTGCGCTCTGGCATGGGATGCTCACCGGCTAAGACAATATATGTTGACTCATACCACTCTACTGATTTCTGAGATGGACCCAATCAAGTACATCTTCGAGAAACTTGCTCTTTCCAGACGGATAGCTAGATGGAAAATGATCTTGACTGAATATGATATTCAATACATAATGCAAAAGGCCATCAAAGGAAGCGTACTATCAGATCATTTGGCCCATCAAGCTATTGATGATTATCAGTCTATGAACTTTGACTTCCCGGATTAGAACATCATGCTAGTGACCGAATGCGTGAAACCTGGACCGTATGACGGACCTGAACTAGGATCCCGATGGACTATGGTTTTCAATGGGGCTTCCAACGCTTTGGGTAACAAAATTGGTGTTGTGATCATATCCCCTGAAGGTTTCCACACTCCTTTCACTGGCAGACTTTGCTTCGATTGTATAAACAACATGGCTGAGTACGAAGCATGCATTTTGGGTCTGAAGGCTGCCATTGATTTGAGGACCAAGCATTTGAATATGTTTGGGGATTCTGCTCTAGTTATTAGCCAAGTAAAAGGAGATTGGGACACTAAACACCCTAATCTTATCCCTTACAAGGAACTTATGCTATCTCTGATTCCTTACTTCGAAGAGGTCATATTTGAACACTTCCCTAGGGAAGAAAATCAGCTGGCTGACACCTTGGCAATAATGTCTTCTATGTTCAAGGTCAGATGGGACAAATAAGCTCCTATGATTACCATTGAGAGATTCGACGAACCTGCACAATGCTATGAGCTCGAGACTGATACAGAAAAGCATGGTACCATGAGATGAAGAGATACCTTGAAGCACAAGAGTACCCTGAAGGAGAATCCATCAATGACAGAAAGTTCTTACGAACATTTTCAGCCAAATTCTTCCTAAGTAATGGGATCTTGTACAAACAAAACCATGACTCTACTCTACTCCGATGTGTGGGCAAGAAGGAGGCAGAGGAAATTATGGAAGACATGCATGATGGTCTCTTTGGGACTCACTCCAGCGGACATACTATGGCCAAGAAGATCCTGAGAGTTGGTTACTATTGGTCAACAATGGAGGCTGATTGCCATCAACACTCAAGGACTTGCCACAAATGCCAAATATATGCTGTCAAGGTCCATGTGCCTCCTATCCCTCTGAACGTCATGACCGCTCCGTGGCCATTTGCAATGTGGGGCATTGACATGATTGGAGAGATCAAACCCACTGCTTCCAATGGACATCACTTCATTCTTATCGCTATCGATTATTTCACCAAATGGGTCGAAGCCACCTCATTTGCCTCAGTCACAAAGAACGTGGTATCCAGATTCATCAAACATAACCTCATCTGCCGCTATGGTATCCCTGAAAGGATCATCACCGACAATCGGACTAACCTTAAAAATGCTATGATCACAGAACTTTACACTCAGTTAAAAATCAAGCATCCCAATTCTTCTCCTTATAGACCTAAAATGAATGACGCAGTGGAAGCGGCCAACAAAAACATTAAGAAGATTGTGAAGAAGATGGTAGTGACCTACAAAGACTGGCATGATATGTTACCATTTTCTCTTCATGGCTACTGTACTTCAGCTAGAACATCAATTGGGGCAACTCCCTTTTCTTTAGTCTATGGAATGGAAGCTGTTTTTCCAGTGGAAGTTCAGATTCCCTCACTAAGGATTATGAATGAGGCAGGCCTAAGTAATGATGAATAGATTTAGACAATATTGGATCAATTGAACTTGATCGATGAAAAGCGACTGGTTGCTGTTTGTCATGGTCAGATGTACCAAAAGCGCATGATTAAGGATTTCAACAAAAAGATCAGGCCTAAAGTGTATCAAGCTGGTGACTTGGTGATAAAGCGCATCATTCTGCTACAAGGAAACCCCGAGGGGAAATGGACTCCCACTTACGAAGGGCCATTTGTTGTCAAGAGAGTGTTCTCTGGTGGTGCCATGATGTTGACTACCATGGATGGTGAAGACTTCCCACATCATGTGAACACGGACATAGTTAAAAAATACAACGCATAAGAGACCCGCTAGGTTGACACACCTAGGCAAAATAAGGGCATTCCGGCAAACCAAAAGGTTTAGGCAAAAATTAGGGATATATGCAAAAGATTGTACACCCGGCAAGTTGGAAACCCGAAAGGGCGACTTGGGCAAAAACGAGTATCCTGGTGGGCTGAAAACCCGAAAGGGAGGTCCAGGCAAAAATTAAGGATTGAAAGCGTATGACTATGTCCCATGGAATCACCACAGTCAACTTTATTACCAAGGTCCGAATTCAAACGGTCGAAGATCAATCCAATCAACTTCTGTCAACTGCAAGGGGCATTCGAAGACATTGGGGAAATAATAGAGTTGGAATGCAATGAGATCATTTCCACATGGCTATTTATTTTTGTTTTCAATTCTTGTTTTCCTTTTGATGATTTCCTCTTACTAGGATCTCCATCTCTTTGTACAAAAACGCCTATTCATGGGCAAAATATCAATACAAATATACGTTGAAGTGCAAACTTTTTATTTTATTTTGAATGCATAAATGTCCAATGACTAAAATTGAACAAACATATGCATGTGAACATAATTAAAACTATTTGGCACATGTGTCCTTCTAAACAGCAACAAGCATCTCTTAAATGCAGTTGGAATATCCCCCACAAAGTTATTTCATTAGCATTATCCCCACAGGGACAACTACAATAAACATTTCCCTAACAGAGTTGCCCACAAAGCCTTTTTGCATAGGTTGATACCCAACCAGAGTCTCAATCTCTTGACAGCTGTCTCCCCAGCTAAGTTGGTCCTAAAAGAAGAAGCCTTGTGGATCTCTTCCTAAAAGAACTTACCTCGTCAGCAGTTCATCAAATATTCCTCAACATGATTTATTTTCCGAACAAGATTTATTTCCCCAACACGGTTTATTTCCCCAACAAACAACATATAACAATCAACGAACAACAAAATTTCCCGGTATAGTGTATCCTCTCCAGCTTGAGTTTGCCTTTCAGACTATTATAAATCAGAGGGCCACAACCCCTAATCCTCAGTAAAGTCGTCAACAAAGTCATTGTTATCTCCAAAAGTTGCTGTGAAGCCTGGAATCCGACCAAATAGCAATTTCAACTCTAGTAAGTTGTTGTGAAGCTTGGATCCGACCAGATAACCGTTAACTTCATTCGTTCAAATACTATGAAGCCTGGCCCCAACCAGATAATAGTACAATTTTCAAATACTATGAAGCCTAGACCCGACCAGATAGTAATACAACTTTTAGTCACTATGAAGCCTGGACCCGACCAGATAATAGTGTAACCTTTCAGATGCTATGGATCCTGGACCCGACCAGATAATAGTGTAACCTTTCAGATGCTATGGAGCCTAGACCCGACCAGATAATAGTACAACTTTCAAATACTATGAAGTCTGGACCCGACCAGATTAATAGTACAAATCTCAAGTAACTTTGAAGCCTGGTCCCAACCAGATAATAGTTAAATTCCCAAAACACTGTGAAACCTGGACCCGGCCAAATAATAGTGTAACTTCTCCGAGTACTTTGAAACCTGGACCCAACCAGATATTAGTTTTAACTCTTTGAAATATTGAAGAACCTGGACTCAACCAGACAAGGGTATAACTTCTTTTCCCCAGTAGGGTTTGCCTCTACCCCAACAAGTTACTGTGGATCCTGGACCCGACTAGATATCAGTTCAACTTTATCTCTTCAAGTAAGTTATTGTGAAGCCTGGATCTGACCAGATGGCAATCAACTTTATCCCCTTAGAAATTCGTTGTGAAGCCTGTAATCTGACCAGATAGCAACTAGTTTCAAGCAAGTTACTGTGAAGCCTGGATCCGACTAGATATCAGTTCAAATTTATCTTTTTAGACAAATCTGTGAAGCCTGGATCCGACTAGGTAACAGTTCAACTTCAAGAAATTTTCTACAAAGCCTGGAATCTGACCAGATAACAGTTAATTTATTCTTCCCCAATAAGTTATTGTAAAACCTGGAATCCGACCAGATAGCACTTGACTTCCTCGTCCTCAGCAAGTTGTTATGAATCCTAGATCCGACCAGATAACAACTAACATTCAAGAGATAATCCCCGACGGAAGCATTATTTTAACAAAATTTAAAGATGTGTATTTTCTTCATCTCCAACAGCAATCCGGGATTCAGCTTCTCAGAACTCCTTAGCAGTAGTCAGGGATTTATTTTCTCGGAAAAATATGCATCCCACATTCATACATCATAGCATATACATACGAAACACATTTAACACAATCTTATTCATCTTGAGAACGCCATGCATACATCTGCATTTAACTAACCCTTTTTCCCACAGGTAAAACATCAAGTTTTAGTATAAATCGGCCAAAGATTTGTGCTGATACTTCTTCCAGTATTTACCATCATCCCTCCAAATGGCATCTATAAGCCCATTCCCAATACATCTTCGAGTGCAAATTTCTGGGCACTTTAGTGTTCAATCATCTTTCACCATCAAGTCACGAATGGCGGATCCTCCAATCTAACTCTCCAGGTTTAAGAAGATTGAACAGGGGCAGCTGTTATACCCCAAAATTTTCCCTCTCATTTCTCAAGAAATCTCTCATGAGATCTCCATTTGATTCAAGACTACATAAGGTTTGATCAGCTCAAGACACCCCCTCAACCACTGACTATTGAAAATTAGGGTTTGAATTTGCATAAGGACAATTGGACTTTAAATGCCTAAAATGACTTTCATGGATCATTAGGAACCCTCAAGATTTCTCATGACAAGTTTCAAGTCTTGGATCACATTTTTGCTCAGTCATTTGATTAGATGACCTAAAATCAGTTGTATTGGATAAAAAAGTCAACTGTGGTCAATTTACAGTAAAACTTCATAATTTTGGATCCACATTAACATTATGAACTCATATATGTCAATTGATAAAGTTTGGACCATAATTCCTCTAGAAATTTGATCAGATCAACAAAAGGGCAAAATGGTCAAAATTAGGGTTTTGACTGAAGAAGTTCAATTTTTGACTTTTGACCTAATACATGACTTGTTGGCTTGAGACATGATATCAAGGATTCAAATACATAATTTTGACCTAATGTCATGGCTCAAAAATTTCTCAAGATTATTGGATTGACAGATGAATTTCAGTCAACTGATGAAAAGTCAATTGTACATTGAAAAGTCAAACTTTGACTTTTTGATCAAAATCAAGTCTCAAAGATTACAATTCATCAAGACATGTCAAAATATGAAACTTTTTCATAAATAAATTGAGAAGTCAAAATTAATTTTTGAAAAGTCAAAATTCTAAGACTTAGAAATTTTTCTAAGTGTTGGAAAATTAACTTTTTCTTACAACTTTGTGCCAAATTTTCACCATGATGCAAGATGATTCAAGGGAAACTTCCAACATGAAAGTTGTATATCTAAATGAGATCTAAAACATTGTAGGGCAGAACTTTTTCTAGAAATGCTTGGATTTAAAGTTATGAATTTGTGAAGACATGCTCATGAAACTAAAAAGACTTAGTGAAATTTTGCCCTAGTTAGGCAAGATTTTGACCTAACTTCATGGCAACTTTTCACCTAGTTAAAAATTGAATCTTCAAAAATGTCCAACATGAAGGTTGTAGAGGATGTTACAATCTTTCCAAAATATCCAAGAACTTGAAGATATCATTTTTGAGCTAGGAGATTCGAAGACTTGAAGTTGGCATGATGTACTTGAATTACAAGTCAATTTTGTTATGAACACTTGACCAAATCCATAAGCCATGTTGTATAATCTTGCTTTGCAGGTGTCTAACTTGCAAATCACTCCTTAGTTTAATGTTTACACAAATGATTGATCAATTTTCCAATTGATTCAAGCATTGTCCAAAGCATTTTGCCGTTTTAGGGAGAAAGTCACCATTTCCATTCTAGTAAAGCAAGCCTTTTGCAAATGTCAACCCTTCTCGAGCCTCTAAATGGATTCTTTTGCACACACAACATCTACAAGTCAGAAGCAAGCTTGTTTAAAGTTCAACCACTCTACAATATCATGGTACAAGCTTTGGGAAGATGTTTATTATGTTTTCTTCAAAAACAAGTAAAATGGCCACAACTTAAGAATTCAAATTCTGACTTGTTATAGCATACAAAACCATTTGCTTACAAATAGAGACACTGTTTGCAAGTTAACACACGGATGCTAAGACCCTGAAACTCTCTTAAACACTCACAAATCAGAAATTGCTCAAAAACACCATTGATACACAATTCTGCCCTTGAACTTGTATCTCTCATTTCTCTCGTGTGTTTTCCCTCAAATTCATTTGCAAAGCTTCTATATCTCAAATATAGTCCATCCATGTCCTTGTTTTGGAACTGTAACACCATCTTCATCAACCTCCATAACCAAAAAACAGAGTCTGCAAGTTGAATTCTCCAGACCATTCCAGCCATCCATAGCTCAAGCTAGGCATTGCATTAGCTTCCTGGGAACTTGAGGAAGCTAACCCGATCATCACCATCACTTGAAACAAGCTTAAACTCATTTCACGATTTCCAGTTTTTGAGGTATTTTTCTGAACTTCTATCTCTTCATTTAGGCATTATTAAGCTTGAATTTTCAAAGATAAAATATAGATATCATTGCCCTGAAGCTGTACATATTCATAGTTTTCATTTATATGGCATGAGCTTAGAGAATTTTAGGTTTGAATATTTGAAAAAAGTTATGTCAGGATTTGGTACTTTTAGAAATTCTTACTCATCTTTGAGAATTAGTTTAAGTTATTTATATATTTAGAATCGTGGTGAAATTTTAACAAGTTTGATGTTGGAAGTTTTGTGAATGGATGAGAAATGAGTGAGTTACAGGAACCCTGGCTGGAGGTTGAAGATGAAGTTCACTTTTAGAACTTGTTTTGTATTATATATTTATGGTTTCAGTTTAGTTAACGGATGTACGACCACCCAAGTGGTAAAGGCAGCGCGCGTTTATGGTCAAGGTCATGGGTTTAAGTCCCAGCGCTGCCTTTTTTCGTATTTCCCAAACATTTTCTTTCTTTTTTGCTATAAAGCAACCAGCGCCTGGGCCTCTACAACTGGGCCCTTACCATTATTTGATGGTTTTGACCCCCCTGTTTCCATTTACCATGCAGGCTCACCCTTTTTTATTTTGTTTATTTTTCTGATTACAAAACACCATTGGGCGAGACTTCAAAAAACTGTTTTTCTAACAAACTCCCAAATTCCATTTCAAATCCCTCCTGACTTTTATTTTTATTTTTTATTTTTTATCTATTTATTATTATTATTATTATTATTATTATTATTATTATTATTATTATTATTATTATTATTATTATTATTATTATTATTATTATTATTATTATTATTTTTATTAATAAAAATCCAAAAAAAATAGTTTATTTATTTGTATATCTAATATATTTATATTCACTTATATTTTATTCCTTTAAAAAAACAAAAAGACAAAAATATTTTCTTAAACAAACTTAATTTCTTTTTTCTTAATAAATTAATAATTAGATTTAGATTTAGTTATTTTCTCTTTTTAATTAAAATCAACTTAGAATTTAAGTTTTCTTTTAATTAATTAATTTCCATATTATTTTGATTAAACTTAAACCCTTTTCTAAAAAAAACCTAAAAATGCTTTCTAATTTAATTTCTTTTCTTAATTAATTTAGGTTTAACTTTCTTAATTTAAATAATTATTTCTTTTAATTAATTAGGTCAAAACCAAACCCTTTCCTCAAAAACCAAACAAAAATCCATTTCTTTTCCATTTACATCTTTGCACATTATATTTATTTATTTCTTGTATATTATTCAATATGGTTGTAGATAATTAGGTTTAAATTCTTGAAATCCCCATTTGTAAATTTGTATACCCCATCCCCAAATGATGTAATAGCATAGTAAATTTACTTTCCACAATTTATCGTTTTCATATAAATGCTAGTAATTATGATTTGTATAGAAAGATAAAAATCAGCAAGTAGATAACCCTAATTCAAGATTAAATGCATGCAAATCAAACACATTATTCACACATACACCCTTAGGGTAATTTCACTTGTTACCTTACAAAAATGGTCATGTTATGCATGTGTGATGTCTTAGCAAAAACAATCAAAAATACAAGATCATAATCCCTCGATGACGCTACAAATGTTGTCTTTCAAATGATCTTAGTTCCTCACAGAGAAATGCTAAGATATCTCACAACATTATTATCATGACTATACGATGACCCACATCCGTCCCTTTACATCCAAAGATAAGGCTTCTTACCAACCAATGGTAAGATAGCAATATCAAAGGAAAGGAGGAAATGAACAAAAAAAGACTTTTGAGTAGGTAGAAACGTTCTTAGTTGCTTGATCACTTTCAAAACAAACATCCTTGGTCACTTTCAAAACAAACACACACCAAACACTTTCAAAACAAACTTTCAAAACATGAAATATTTTCAAAAGCCCAACACTTTGTATACGTTCTTACGAACGAGAATCATTACAGAGTTTGCCTAAACAAATGCGCCTTTTCAAAAATACTTTCAAAACCACCACAAAGCACATTTCAAATGAAGCAAATGATCTAGCAAGCAACTAAGATCCCATAGATAACTATGGATGAAAAGGATGCTAATACCTTCCCTTTTCATAATATACCCCCAAACTCAAGAAATAATCTCAAAGGTCTTTCCTGTTCTTTTGCACCTTTCCTTTTGGATAAAAGAAAAGTCGATGGTGACTCTTGCTAACCGTAACATTACGATCAAACGCAAAATATCCCAAGTTATTTCTCCCACTGTATAACACATTCAAACAGTCCCTGACATGATACCAATGACTGTTGGTCTCTAAAGAACAAAATCCAAGATCTGATTGGTAACAAGACTATTAAATTCGATCCTCCAACAACTCCCAATATGATCACCGCACCCATGCCTAATCATGGTAAGGGTGTCAATGTTATTGAAGACGCCTCTTTTGTTTCCTCCATCAAAGATTTAGCCACTCCTTTGAAGAGTGTTAAAAAGAACTTACTGAAGGTCGGTATATTTCAGGGTTGTTTTGAAGACTGCTACCATTGTGCTGTACAAATTAATGGTTGTGAATGGCTGAAGAAAGGTGTTTAACACCTGATGGATAGCCATGATATTCTATTTGAAAAAACTCCATCTGTGAAAATATTGACCCAAAGTGTGTCTCAATAGTTTGAAGACATGTCCATCATTACTATCTCAAACACTCCTATTAGGATTACCTCCAAAGGTCCTATTAGGATTCCCGCTGAACTAAAAATAGCTCCATTAATTATCACCACACGGGGGCCAATCCCTTACTCTTCTGATAAGGTTGTGCCCTAGAATTATGGGGCGGAAGTGTATTACCATGGTATCAAAAAAGATTCATGGGTTGTCGAAGATGAAGTTGCTGATATTACAAACATTGCTGGATCAAGTAAAGTAACTAAGAGGGGAGGATCTTCTCTCTAGAGATTTTACCTTCGACAACCATTAATACACCCATTTGTATTACCGCTATTAAACATGTTGTTGATACTCGAGGAAAGGAAAAAATGATTGAGACTGCCATGACGGAGGCACCCACAAAAGATATTACCATTGAGGACCCATCTACCCAAGAGATGGAGGAGATTCTAAAAATTATCAGAAAAAGTGATTACAAGATAGTGGAACAGTTGAGGCAAACACCCTCTAAGATTTCCATGCTGTCTTTGTTGCTATGCTCCGAGGCGCATGGCCAAGCGCTGTTAAAATTCCTAAAAAATGCACATGTCCCACAAGAAACTACGACCAACCAATTTGAAAACTATGTAGCAAGCCTAACTACTGACAACTGTTTGGGATTTTCGAATGCAGATTTGACCCCGACTGGGAAGAATCACAACAAATCTCTGCATATTTCCATCGAGTGTAAAGGAACCACTTTAGCACATGTGTTAGTGGATATTGGGTCCTCCCATAATGTCTTGCCAAAAGGTGCTCTGGATCGGTTAGACTGTGAAGGTTTAGTGCTGAAACCTAGTGACATTATGGCGAGAGCTTTTGACGGATCAAAGAGAATGGTCCATGTAGAGGTTGATCTCCCTATCAAGATTGGGTCTTAGGTCTTCAACTCAACATTCTATGTGATGGATATCCTCCCGGCTTATTCTTGCCGGCTTGGACGCCCATGGATACATGGGGCAAGTGCGGTTACCTCCACATTACACCAAAAGCTGAAGTACCCAGTCAAAGGGAAAATTGTCACCGCCTGTGGGGAAGAAGAGTTTATGACCAGTCATCTGAATTCATTCAAGTATGTTGAAATGGATGATGAGTTCATTGAGACCCCTTGTCAAGTATTCAAAGTGGTCTCTCCAATGGTTGTTGTTGCCAAAGCCACTCCTGACACTCCAAAAGCTTCTAAAGATACACCAAGGATGGATTCTCTCAAAGATGCCCGTGTTGTTGTTGAAGACGGAGGTTGCACCATTTGGGGACAACTTCCTGATATCCCATACAAGTCAGACAAATTTAGGTTGGGCTTCACTTCCAAAGATAAAAAAGAGGTTCGACACGCTCGTGCAGGGAAACCACCTCTCTGCATTAGTAACTTTGAAGTTAATGCTCTTGAAGGCTCTGACACTGACAGTGACTAGGATGACTGGATCTACCCAACTGTTGATGGAGGACTCAACAACTGGCAGACCAAGGACTTCATCCCAATCTCCTTCATCCAGGAGTAAATTCCATTTCCTGTTTTTATTATTTTGAGAAATTTGTCTGTAATTTCCATTAAAATAATGACTTTAAACCATGTGCCTTACCCGAGGCACAATGGTCCATTTGTTAAGGGTTTGTCATTTTCACATGCCATATGCTCATTTTAATGAAAAAACATTGGACTATTTTGCATTCAAATTTTAGGCTCTTTTTCTCTCTTTTATTTTACTGCATTTTCAAATATCCTATGACCTTACATGCATACAAACACTTTTGCAGATCCACATCCACTCTCGATCTCATTGACAACAATTATGCTATTGCCATATATGAATTTAAAAATCCAATCTATCAAGCCGAAGCCGAAGGTGAAGAAGATTGTGAAATACCTGGGGAACTCGCCATACTCCTGATACAAGAGGAAAATGCCATTCAACCGCACGAAGAACCAGTTGAGGTAATAAACCTGGGTACTGAGGCAGATAAGAAAGAAGTCAAGATTAGCGCTAAAATGGGAGACTGTATCAAGAGAAGATTGGTCTAGATGTTACACGACTACGTGGAGGTGTTCGCTTGGTCATATGAAGATATCTCGGGGCTTGATACTGATATTGTAGTTCATCATCTATTGAGGAAAGAGGGTTGTCCTCCGATCAAACAAAAGGTTCGTCGCATGCGGCCATATATGCTGAGAAGATCAAAGCTGAGGTAATGAAATAGTTCAATGCAGGTTTCTTGGCAGTAACATCATATCCCCAATGGGTTTCAAATGTTGTTTCAGTGCTGAAGAAAGATGGAAAGGTCCGTATGTGTGTAGACTATAGGGATTTAAATAGGACAAGCCCCAAAGATGACTTTCCTCTACCACATATCGATGTCTTGGTTGAAAACACTACTCAACATAAAGTGTTCTCCTTCATGGATGGATTCTCGAGTTACAACCAAATCAAAATGGCGCCTGAAGACATGGAGAAAAACACTTTTGTTACACAGTGGGGCACCTTCTGCTATAAGGTCATGCCGTTTGGGCTAAAGAATGCAAACACAACTTATCAACGGGCTATGGTAGCTCTATTTCATGATATGATTCATCATGAGATAGAAGTCCATGTCAATGAAATGATTGCAAGATCACAGGTTGGGGAAGAATACCTTGATCATTTTCACGAGCTATTTGAAAGGTTGAAGAAATACAAGCTGAGGCTGAATCCCAACAAATTCACTTTCGGGGTGAGGTCTGGAAAACTTCTAGGCTTCGTTGTCAGTGGAAAAGGTATTGAAGTCGATCTTGCAAAAGTCAAAGCCATATAAGAGATGCCAACTCCCTGTAATGAGAAGGAAGTTATGGGCTTCTTAGGTTAACTCAACTATATTGCCCGATTCATATCCCTCTTAACTGCTACTTGTGAGCCAATCTTCAAACTGTTGAAGAAAGATCAAGTAATCAGATGGAATGACGACTACCAAGCAGCTTTTGACAAGATCAAGGAGTACTTACAAGAACCTCTAATCATGATGCCTCCAGTTGAAGGAAAACCACTAATAATGTATTTGACTGTGTTAGAGAATTCAATGGGGTGTGTGCTGGGCCAACATGATGAGTCTGGTCAAAAAGAGCATGTAATATACTATCTTAGCAAAAAGTTTATCGACTGTGAAACCAAATATTCACTGCTCTAGAAAACTTGTTGCGCTCTGGCATGGGCTGCTCACCGGCTAAGACAATATATGTTGACTCACACCACTCTATTGATTTCTAAGATGGATCCCATTAAGTATATCTTCGAGAAGCCAACCCTCTCCGAACAAATAGGTAGATGGAAAATGATCTTGACTGAAAATAACATCCAGTACACTACACAAAAAGCAATCAAAGGAAGTGTGCTGGAGGATCATTTGGCGCATCAAGCTGTTGATGATTACCAATCCATGAACTTTGAATTCTCGGACGAGAATATCATGCTGATAACCGACTGTGAAAAGCCTGGACCGTATGAAGGACCTGAACAAGGATCCCGATGGACTATGGTTTTTGATGGAGCTTCCAACGCTCTTGGTAATGGAATTGGTGTTATGATCATTTCTCCCGAAGGTTGCCATACCCCTTTCACTGATAGAATTTGCTTCTATTGTACCAATAACATGGCTGGGTACGAGGCGTGCATCTTGGGTCTTAAAGTCGCTATTGTCCTAAGAATCAAATTCTTAAGTGTATATGGAGACTCAGCTTTGGTGATCAGTCAAGTTAAAGGAGAGTGGGATACGAAAAATCCAAATCTTATCCCTTATAAAGAGCTTGTTCTAACCTTGATCCCGTACTTTTAAGAGGCTGCCTTTGAACACATTCCGAGGGAAGAAAATCAGTTGGCAGATGCTTTAGCTACCATGTCTTCTATGTTTAAGGCCAGATGAGGCAATGAAGCTCCCTGAATCACTATCTAAAGATTTGACGAACCAGCGCACTGCTATGAGATTGACACTGATGGTGTATAGGAGAAACCTTGGTTTCATGAGGTGAAATGATATCTCGAAGCTCAAGAATACCCCGAGGGAGCTTCAATCAATGATAAGAAATATTTGCGAAGGTTCTCAGTCAAGTTCTTCCTAAGCAATGGGATTTTGTACAAGCGCAACCACGATTCAATTCTGCTCTGTTGTATGGACAAGAAGGAAGCGGAGAAGATCATATAGGATATATATGAAGGTATCTTCGGAATTCACTATAGTGGACATACTATGGTCAAGAAGATTCCGAGGGCTGGTTACTATTGGTCAACTATAGAAACTGATTGTCACCACCATTCGAGGACTTGCCATAAGTGCGAGATCTATGCTGATAAGGTTCACGTGCCTCCAGTTCCTTTGAATGTCATGACTGCACCTTGGCCATTTTCAATATGGGGCATTAACATGATCGAGGAAATCAAGTTGGTAGAGATAAACACAAATGGCAACCTTCACCATAACCCAGAAATAAATTGGCTTGCAACAGATTCATTTTAACAGTCGTGAGAGGAGTAACAAGTTCCTCAACAGAAGCAACAAACATATCATCATCAACAACATTAACACCATGGCCGTGCTTGGGAATGGGAGAAGTTATAACATTAGGGGTATCTGGAGCATCTAATTCAATCTCCTTTGCCTCGATCCAATCCTGCACCTTGTTCTTTAAAGGCCAACAGTTGTTTGTATCATGGCCTGGACTTTCAGAATGGTAAGTGCATCGAGCATTTGGATTATAGCGGGGAGAGGAAGTATTAGGATTCTTTGGGGCTTCCCTCAAAGTTACCAGATTGGACTTCAATAAGTGTGGCAAAACTTGAGACAAAGTCATATTAATCCGGGTGAACTGTCTCATAGGCCTATCTGCTCTAGGCTGATTGTTCCGTTGTTGAGTAGCTGCAGACTTGGATATCATTACAGCCGTGTTGTACCCCAAAATTTTCCCTCCCATTTCATCAACATTTTCTCATCACAAGATTCTTGGAACTGAAGATCAAGCTAGGGTTTGCTCTGCTCAAGACACTTATTTGCACTGTTGACCTAAATTAGGGTTTGAGTTTGCACAAGGATGTTTTGACCCACAATGCCCAAATGGACTTTCATACTTCATGTTGGACTCACAAGTTTATTCCTACCAAGTTTCAAGCCTTGATTCAAATTTTTGCCCAGTCAATGGGACAGTTGACCTAAAATCAGCTGTATTGGGGAAAAGTTAACTGTGGCCAATTGATAGTCAAACCTTATGAAATTTGACCCACATCAACATTATGAACTCATATGAACCATTTGATCAAGTTTGGATCACAATTCTCCAAGAAATTTGATCAGATCACCAAAAGGGTAAAATGGTCATTTTAGGGTTTTGACTATACAAAGGCAATTTTTGTCTGCTTGACCTAACCAATGGCAAATCAAGTTCAACCATGGACACAAGGACTCAATGACATTGTATTGACCCATTCAACAAGTTCAAAAAATCTCAATTGCATAGGATTGACAAATGAATTTTTCAGTCAACTGATCAAAATTTGACTATACACTGAAAAGTCAAACTTTGACTTTTTGATCAAAATCAAGTGCCAAGAGTTATTTTTCATCAAGACATGTCAAAATTATGAAACTTGTTCATCAAGAAATCCAAAAATGCAAATTAGGGTTTAAAATGGAAAAATTTCATAACTTAGAAATTTTCTAAGTTATGAAATTTTCTTATTTTTTCTTAACTTTGTCCCATTTTTTCACCAAGATGCAAATGGATTCAAACAAAACTTGCAACATGAAAGTTGTATTCCATCACAAAGTCTACAACTTTGATTCACAAAGTTTTCTCAAAAGAAGCTTGTATCTCAAGTTATGATTTTTGGAACAAGGGTACCTAAAACTTTTAACTTAGGGAAATTTTGCCCTAGTTTAGGCAGGATTTTGACCCATTTTCTTGGCCATTTTTCACATAGTTCCACTTGGAGTTTCAAGTTTCATTTCAAGTATGGATTATAGTACATGTTCCAAGCTTTCCAAATTGTCCAATAACTCCTCAAACACCCTTGTGGTTAGAGAGAATCGAATGTTGGAAGTTGGCAAAAACTCACTTTTGTCCATGACCAATACATGTTCATACAAACTTGCATTTTCAAATCAGCATGTTTGATGCTAGCTTACAGGCCTCAAAACCAACTTTCACTTCATAATTTAATGCTTAACCATTGAATTAAGGTGTTATATTGGCCATTTGGACATTACATACAAGATTAACCCTTATTTGGAAAAAGTTAAAATACCATTTTTGTAAAAGTGCACTTTATGTCAAACCAAAATCCTTGAGGTATGGGGCCATATCTCTGAAGCAAGATTGAAGCTATCAATTCCAGGAACCAAGATAAAAAGATGCAGCATGATAGGAGGGCCTGTACCAAGCTATAACATCACTTCCACATGCTTGCTTGGAAAAGAAGAAAAGTTGCCAAACATAAGCCATCTCTCATATCTGTTAAGACAAGCTTAGACAAACATTGTAGACAAGTTCCATACCTCCCAACAAGCCAGAAACATGACCCTTTCATCACTCAAACCTCTTGATACTCAGAATCACTGTTTTTCTGCAAAACAGGGCAGGTTCTGCATTTTGCAAGCCATAACCAAATTCCATCGTGCATTTTGTCCAAAGATAGTTCAAACACCTTCCAATCAACTCACTTGAACTATCCCAGGCCCCCATTGCAAGCTGTAACACCTCTAACATACTTTTCCATTTTCATTTCAAAGCTCTGCAGGTTAAGTTCTACAGCACGATTCAAGTTGTTTCAAAGCAAGCCAAGCATTGGAGAAGCTTCCTTGGACCTCAGGCAAGCTCAAAAGAAGCTCAAACACCATTGAAGGTTGCTGCATTGCCCAACTCGAAGTCATCTGAAACAGGTATTTCATGGACTTCTATCTCCCTATTTAGGAATGGTTAGACTTAGGTTTGTGAATGAAATATGTTGTACTCATAGCCCTGAAGCCATACATATGCTTAGTTTTCATTTACGTTAATCGTGCTAAGAGAATTTCACTCATGAACTTTCTGAAAAAACTAGGTTAGAAATTAGGGCCAGAGAAATTCTCTCTGATCTTTGAGAGTTAATCCAAGTTTTTTATATGCTTGAATTCGTTGTTTAATTCTCTACAATGTTCATGTTATGAGTTTTGTCAAAAGATCAAAGAATCAGGAGTTACAGTTTGTGATACAGCGCGCACAGGTTTTTGTTCCAAGGAAGAAGAAGAAGTGATTCTGGGCTGGGCCTGGGACCTTTTGCTTTTGACACCTCTTTTGTTCAGTTTACACCCCCTGGCTCATTTATTTAAATATTTATCATTTTGACATTTTTATTTTTTATTCTGACTTTATATTTTTTTGTCTAAGTATGAAAAATGCCAAAAATAATTTTCTATATTTTTTCATATTTATTTGATATTTATTTTATTTTACTAAGTATACATATGTAAATAAACTATTTTCTTTTTTTAATAAAACTCAAAAATAATACTAAAAATATACTTATTTTCATTTATTATTTTTATTTACATTTGAAAACATTTTCTTGAAAATACCCATTTTTTGTAAATAATATATACATATATATATATATATATATATATATATATATATATATATATATATATATATATATATATATATATATATATATATATATATATATATATATATATATATATATATATATATATATATATATATATATATATATACTTATATACTTGCTATTAAATAATTAGGTTAAAAAATACAAAAATACCACATTTTCATTTTTATTAATATGTTGTACTAAAAATATCATTTTCATAATATACTTTTATTTTTATGCATAAATTAATATATTATTGTATATAATTATTAAATAATATTATTCATTAAGAATTAGGGTTTTTTGCCCTAAATGGCAAAGATAATAAAAATTGACTTTTTTATATTTCACATTAAAAGATTTACTTTTTACATACCTAAAACTTTCTTTTTTTGCATAGTACATTTTATTTGACTTTTATTTATTTGCATTTATTTCAATTATTGTACATATAAATATTGCCTATACATTCGATATGGTTGTAATAACTTAGATTTTATTTTCTTGTCAAATACTCCCAATTCAAATTTGTACCCCCTCCCTATATCATGTTGTAATAGCGTAGCATTTAAATTCTCGCACATTTAAAAGTTTCCAAATTATGCCATGCTTAGACCTAGAGTTTGTATGCAAATGAAATCAACAATTAGTTTGACCTAATCTAAGATAAGTATGCATGAAAAACAATCACAATGCACACTTGCATCCCTAGGGTTTCATCCATTTGTTGCCTTAAAAAATGGACCATGGTTGCATGTCAAGTACTTTGGCAAAACATAAACAAACAAAAAGATCATAGTCCCTCGATGACGCTATCTGAGTTGCCTAAACAAAATGATCAAGTCCCTTAAGGAAAATTGCCAAAAATACTTGACACCATTGCTATCATGGTCTATACGATGACCCGCGCCTGTCCCGTTTAACATCCTAACACAAGGTTGTTCACCAAATACAATGGTGAAGAAACACTGTTAAAAGGGTTAAAAACATAAGAAAGATCTTTGAGTAAAATAGGGTAGACAACTCTTAGTTACTTGATCAAAACTTGCAAAAACATCCTTGCTATCTTCAAAACACACTTCACAACACAATTTCAAAACCCTACTTTCAAACATTGAAAACTTTTCAAAAGACAAAAACACCTTTGTATACATTCAAACCAGAATCATTACAAAGGTTGCCACAACGATGACCTCTTTTCAAAACATCTTTCCAAATCACACACAAAGCACCATTTCAAACAATTGAAAAGTAAAGCAAGTGATCTAAACAAGTAACTAAGAGCCCATGGATAACCATGGATAGAAATGGTGCTAATACCTTCCCTTTCTATAATCTACTCCCCGAACCCAAGAAAACATCTCAAAGGTCTTTCCTGTGCTTTTTGACCTTTCCTTAGGATAAAATAAAAAGTCGGTGGCGACTCTTGCTAAACCGAAACATTTGCGAATGCAAACGCAAAATCCCAAGTCAGTTCTCCCACCGTATCACAAGCCCCTACCGTTGGAGGACGTTCGGTTCTGCCCTGATTTCTTTGACTGTAAGAAGAACTGACCTCTTTCTTTCCCATGAAAGGTCTCTTTCCTGCACTCGAAGAGGTATCCTTTTCAATCTTTCCACTTCTAATACCAGCTTCCACTCTTTCTCCAGTTAAGATCAGCTCAGTAAAACCAGCTGAGGAGCTTCCAATCAGATGGTTGAAAAATAGACCAGATAGAGTACCCAAAAACATGTCTACCAACTCCCTATCAGACATAAGGGGTTGGACTCTTCCTGCTAGGTCTCTCCACTTATGGGTGTAGTCTTTAAAGCCCTCGCTTGAACCTATAGACATACTTTGGAATTGTGTACGAGTCGGAGCAAGGTCTGCGTTATATTGGTACTGCTTATAGAAAGCAGCAACCAGGTCTTTCCAGTTATGAATATTGGTTCCCTCCAGCTGATAGAACCATTCAAGTTGAGTCCCAGATAGACTGTCTTGGAATAAGTGGACTCACAAATCTCTGTCAGCGGTGTGAGGCTGAATCTTCCTCACATAAGATCGGAGATGCATCTTGGGACATGAGACCCCATTATACTTAGCAAACACCGGAACCTTAAACTTCTACGGGATGACAACCCCAGAAACCAAGCCCAACTCTTCAAAATCCATCCCATGTACTCTCTGGATTTCCATTGCATTCAGACGATCCTCCAACTGTTTATACTTATCATCTACAAGAGGATACTACTCTTCATTATAGTCAGATTCATCATCAGATTCCTTCGGGCTGAGGTCTTCCTCTCTTGTCTCCCCTTCCTGATTGTCTCCTTCTTTTGATGAAGTTACTAGTTCTGAAGCTCCCCGCACTGGTCCTCTGATCCTTCTTCCTAAATTCATTACACCAGTTGATTTCTTTGGCTTCTTCTTTTTGTCCTTCAGTATGAGAGATTTCAGATCTTCTTGCCCTTCATCTAGAGCCAAGATCATTTGATGGAACTGAGCATTTTGTGCCTGGAGATCCTTGATGTTTTGTTCAAGAGCCATTTCTTTACTTGCTGAAATAAACAACAAAGAAGATAAGAACCCTGCTTTGAAACTTGCTTATGCAATGACATGTATGATATGCGTATGCAATGTTTTCAAGGACTTTGGGAAATTTAAATTTGTGAGCCAAAATGAAACAAAGATTTTATTAGTAGAATTCAAAATACAATTACCTTTTAGGCTTACAATTGAAAAATTCTAAAAATTAAGAAATCAGGTTTCCCATGGGCACTTCCTCTTCGTGCCGAGATTGACATTAAGACCTTTTTCCTCGTGAAGTTGCTTCGTGAGCTCCAACACTTTCCTCTCATGAGTATAGAAATGATCTCTAAACGTATCCCTCTATTTCTTCAGCTGAATCCAGGATCTCTGCAACTCTTCAAGATCAGTGGGCATATCAGGATGGAGAACTGTATAAGGAATATCCCCTTTGGTAATGGGATCCACAATTACTGGTAAGATGGCTATATACGGCATCACAAGGTTCTGAGCGCGAGCTCATACCCATTGGAGATAAGGTTCCATAGGGATGGAAGTCTTCAGCCCCAAAGTCTTGGTATCAAATTTACTTACCATGCCCCAAGCTCGTATGAACCTCTGACGATACCCTTGAACATCATCCTCACAGTTAAACATAATGCCCTGGATAAGCATCTCGTGAGGACCATCCCTTCGAGCATAACCAAATTGTCGTAGAGCCAGAGAAGGATTATAAGTTATGCCTCCCCTAATGCCAAGTAGTGGGACATTAGGGAATTCCCCGCAGCGGTCAATAACAAAAATATCTCCCACAGATCGGGAATACCAGAGAATATCTGTATGAGAAAGTGACATTATCCTTTGCGACCAACCCAAACCTTCTTCATTCTTCAGTATTGATTTAGGGAGGTGAGAAATAAACCACCTTGACAACAATGGCACACAGCACATAAGAATCCCTCTTTTCTTCGTGGTACGAGTGTGGAAGGTATGCAAGATGTCTCCAAGTAAAGTGGGCACATGGTTGCGATAGAGGAAGACCTTGATAGTATTCACATCTATGAGTATGTCTGGATTAGGGAACAGTACTAACCCATAGATTAGAAGGGCCAAGACCTCCTCAAAATCCCGGAAGTCCAAATCATCCCAAAATAGCTGAGCCTTCTCTATTAGGAACTTGGCTAGAAAACATTTATCTCCGATTCTTGTTTCCCAGTTGGATACAATGTCAGACCGTTTCAGATGCAAAGCTGTTACGATAAAATCTGGCTTTAGAGCTTCTTCCAAACCAGTGAAAGGCAACTTATCCAAAATAGGTATGCCCAATAATTGAGAGAATTCTTCCATGGTGGGTACCAGCTGATAGTCCGGAAAAGTGAAGCAATGGTGCTTAGGGTTAAATAATTGAAAGAGTACACTCATCATCTTCTCATTAAACCCGAGGTACCCAGACTGAGAAGTCGATCATAGTTCTTGGTAAATGAGGAAGTCTCAGGAACCCTTGATACTAGCTCTTTGAGTTGGAGAGGTATTCTCACGAAGCTGATCCGGATAGTATTTCTACGAGCAAAATCCATGATCTGCAAAACAGAACAAAGATAAATTCCCTCGTCCTTGAAATGGTTAGTGAAATGAAAAATGGATGTTATGATGTTTATGATGTCATGATTATGCTTAAATCATAGATAAACACAAGCAAGTCACACAATAAACCTTAGGTTTAAAGGCTCGCATGAGTTTTAAGGTAAGTACCCTCTTGAATGTTCAGTTGGTTCAACCTATCTTATAAATAGTAATCGGGTTCTAAGGAATCTCAATATCACCGATCTTTCTTTATCGGTATTATTTCAGCTTAGTAATATTTTCTTGCGGCCGAAACATCCCGAAATTCTGATCTCAATGAGTGTAGTATCGAGTATCAACTGATTCCCAGCTTTACACCGAGGCCGGCTATCTCACTACTTTCTAATGGCCATGTTTGTTCAACTAAGGTTCTAAGGTTCGTTAGTGTTTCATGACACCACGCAGCGGCCCCGTATTCTCCTTGATTCAACACAAGGGATACCGGTACCAACCAAAGTGTCACACCAACACAACCATCACTTAAACCATATCGGTCTACATCGTACAATCTCCACGATCTATTGCTGTTTACCTAAAAGGATACCCTAGTTCTGGTATAGGACCTATAGTATCCCAAGCAAACCATTAAAAGTAAAGTAATTAAAACAAACAAAGAAATAAATTTAGAAATGAACTAGACCCTAAGGTAAACCCCACTTTTCATAAGTCCCCAACAGAGTCGCTAGTTCTGTGATACGATGGCAGAATCGACTGTTTATACTGGTTTTTCCTTTTGTATTCACAAATGTGTGGTAAGCAAGATTCTCCACCAACTTTTATTTTATCCAATAAAGGAAAGGGTGAAAAGAACAAAAAAAGACCTTTTTCGAGATTATTTTTGAGTAAGGGGGGTAAATTATGGAAAGGGAAGGTGCTAGCACCCTTTCCATCCGTGGTTTTCCATGGGCTCTTAGATACTTGCTCATTTTTGAAAATTGCTTTCGTGTTTGTGTGTTTTGAAAAGTTTTTTTTCTTTATGCTAACTCTTGTATAAGTCCTCAAGAGTGTTGATAAAGTGTTATTGAAAAAGGTTTTGAAAGTGTAGTGTGAAAAAATTGTTTTTGAGCAAGTACCTAACAGTTATCTACCTACTCGAAAAAAACATTCTTTTCCTCCTTTCCTTTAGATAGTGTTATCCTACTATTAGTGAGTAGGTATCCTTATCGTTGGATGTTGAGGGACTATCGAAGGGACGTTTACGATCACCAAGGCAACTGGGCAAGAACTTTTAGTAATTGTCCTAAAGTTCTAAGATCACTTTTTAACCGAAGCGGCATCAAAAGGGTCATCGAGGGACTTGTGATCTCTTGAACTAAAGGTTAGCCACTAAAGATTCTCACGTTTCGAGAATTGTGACCATTTTCGAAGGCAACCGAAGTGGGAGATACCCTAGGGGTGAACATGTGGAAGTGTATTGATTCATTTCATTTATCTTGCGCATTTAGGGTTATCTAATCATTTTCTTTTCAGTTTTTCCATGCAAACCTAATTACTAGCAATTAATAGTTACAGAAATTTAAAGTGAGAAAATTTAAATCCTAGACTATTACAACGCTTTGGGATAATTACATAAAAAGTGCAAGAAAATAAAATACATAATTTAAATCTAGACTATTACATCCCATAATCAGTTACATTATTTACATAAAATGCGAGAATAAAAATAACGCGCGTGAAATAAATATTACGTCTAAAAAACCTAAGAACTATTAAATAAAATTAAAATTCTTTTTGTTGTTTTCGTTAGGAAAAGAAATTGAATTAAAAATTCTAAGTCTATTCAATTTTAGTTTTTTTAAAGAAAATATTAAAATGATTAATTAATTAATTGACAAAATTAATATAATATAAAAATCTAAAACCTAATATTTTTTGTGATTTTTTTGATTTTTGGTGTTGATTAAAAACTAGAAGAAACAAAGTAATGAAAAAGATAACTAAATGGAACAAGCAGTAAAAAGAAATGGGTAATCTGAAGGATGTAGGCCTGGATTGAAAGGCCTAAGGCTGCCTTTCAATTCAAGTGAAAAGGCTGATCGAAGGTGCCTAATGATGGTACATGATATACTCCTTCGATCTGGGACATTGGATCTGCAAACAGGTTTGTTAGAAAAAAACACAAAATGTATGACCTGGGTGTCAAACCCAGGTCCTTCGATTCCCTCTCTAGTTCGAATCTGAAGTTATTTCGTCCTGCAATACCAAGAATCCTGAGATTCAAATCTGGGTCTAAAAATGGCAGAAGGTTCCTATGTCACCCAATTCGAAGCTTGCTGCTTCGAAGCCCTAAACAATATTTTTGTAAAATGAACAAACGTTAGAGATCCAGGAGGGACCTTACCCCCTAGCTCGAGCCACTCCCTAATTCGAATATGGGTTCGTCTTTTCCTGAAACACTAAGAATCCTGAGATTCGAAGGAACCAAATTCATGTTCCCTAACAATGGCAGGTCTGTGAGGATTGTAACCTGTTTAACGCTCCATTACAAACACGTACAAACACATTAGAATGAACAAATGCACTTAAATTAATAAATTGAATTTCAAAATTACACATATGGCCGGTATGCTTTGATTTGCAGCTTTGGGTGTGGAGATGTTGGCTTAGGAGTTGGTGTGGACTCCTGGATGGCTCAGGAACAATAATTTGGTATTCGCTTGGGCTGAAGGTGCCTGCAAAAGGGGTTTTGATTGGGACACTTTTGGGATTTTTTTTAGCAATGTGGCAACGTGATCTGTGTGATGCAGTATGTGTACGTGTGAGTCTTCCTTGATTTGTGTTTGTGTCTTGTATTTATAGGAAGTGGATGAGACAAGGAAATGGGGAAAGAATCATGGCATTGAAGACCAACCATTAAACATGGCATTGAAAACAGAATCAGGAAACTTAAAAGATTTCCATCTTGAGATATTTCATGCCATTTTGGAATTCTGAGTGAACCTGAACAGGTCAATTTGGCGCCTTGTTCGAATTTGAAAATACTCAGAGTCTCCCTCTTCAGTGCCCCTTTCGATCAACCCTTATTCCTGTGATGATTCTGAGTTCTGATTCGAAGTGTTCAGAACTTCCCTCATCAGAACATTTTAGATTAAGACACCTCTGCACTAATATGCCATTTGAAGGTACTCTGCCCTGGTATGCCAATCGAAGGACACTTCATTCTGATGTTCCAATCTAAGGACACTTTGATTTTCCAATCAAAGAAAGCCCTGATGTTCCAATCAACGAAAACTCTGATGCTCCAATCGAAGGAAGCTCTGATGTTCCAATCGAAGGAAACTCTGATGATCCAATCAAAGGAAGCTCTGATGTTCCAATCGAAGGAAACTCTGATGCTCCAATCGAAGGAAGCTCTGATGTCCCAATCGAAGGAAGCTCTGATGCTCCAATCGAAGGAAGCTCTGATGCTTCAATTGAAGGAAGATCTGATGTCCCAATCGAAGGAAGCTCTGATGCTCCAGTCAAAGGAAGCTCTGATGCTTCAATTGAAGGAAACTCTGATGTTCCAATCGAAGGACCTTTGATGTTTCAATCGAAGGAAGCTCTGATGTTTCAATCGAAGGACCTTTGATGTTCCAATCGAAGTACATTTTGTTCATCTTCAAATTTTACTTTCCTCAAGCCAAAGTTTGCAACCACCCATCTAAAAGAAAATATTGAAAGGAAATGAGAGGGAATCTTTTGGGGTACAACAACTGCCCCTGTTCAATCTTCTTAGACCTAAGGATGTAGATTGGCTTGTCTGCCTTTCGTGATCTGAAGGTGGAAGATGATTGAACACTATAGTGCCCAGAAATTTGCACTCGTCTGAAGTGATACTATTGGTGGATAATATCAGGTATGGGCTTACAAATTCCATTTGGGAAAAGATAACAGAAGATTGTCGCAGATGAGCTTAAAGATACCATCTAGAGAAAGCAACGGAGATCGTCGGAGATGGGCTTAAAGATTCCATCTAGACTAGATATTGATTTCCTAAGAGATTCCTTTATGGGGATTCCTATTCCTGTCGTTTGAGGAGGATTAAACTGAGGAATGTTAGTCTTTGTCTTGGGAAATAGAGTCTAGGAGCTTCAGTTGTCCATTACTCTACTGGGGAGTTATCTCTTGACTGGGGAGGTGAAAGTGAGTTGTTATCTGGTCGGGATCCAGGCTTCACAACGACTTGCTGAGGATAATAAGGCTGACTGTTATCTGGTCGTATTCCAGGCTTTACAGCGACTTATCGAGGAATATGAAATTAACTACTATCTGGTCGGTTCCAGGCTTCACAGTAATTGTAGACATTGAACTGTTATCTGGTCGTATCTAGGCTTCAGTTATTTGAAGAAATTAAGTTGTTATCTGGTCGCGTCCAGGATCCAACTTGAATTTGAGGTATACTATTATTTGGTCGGGTCCAGGCTTCGGTGTCATAGGTTATACTATCACCTGGTCGGATCCAGGCTTCATAGTAATTAATAAACTACTATCTGTTCGGACTCCAGGCTTTACAATATCTTTAACTGGATAAGAATCAGAAAATCTTAGTGTCGATTTAACTGAACTAGTAGATCGTAAAAATTGTATGGCGTATACTGATACGTTTGAAGCTATACCTACGTTAGTGTGACACATTGGTTGGTGTCGGTGTACCTTGAGTCAGTCAAGGAGAATGTTGGGCTGCCGCGTGGTGTCATAAGCACTAACTAACCTTAGAACCATAGTTGACACAACTTAGCCATTAGAAAGTAGTGAGATGGTCGGCTTTGGTGCAGACTTAAGTTGGTTGATACTCGATACTACAATCATTGAGATCATACTCTCGGGATATTTTGGTCGCAAATCAGATGCTTGTGCTGAAACAATACCTGGGAGAAAGATCAGTGATATTAAGTCTCCTAGAACCCGATTACTTTTCTTAGGACATGTTGAGCCAACTAAAACGCAAGAGGGTACTTACATGCAAACTCCATGCAAGCTTAAACCTAAGGCCTTGTGTGTTTTTCTTGTGTATGATTAATTGTTTGAACATGACATCATAACATAATGACATCATACCATATCATTTTCACTAACCATTTCAAGGACTGAGAGATTTATCTTTGTTTTATTTTGCAGGATATAACCTCCGCTCGCAGAAACACTATCGGGATCAACTTTGTAAGGGTGGCCCCGTAACTTAAAGAGCTAGTCTCAAGGGTTCCCGAAAGTTCTCCATTCATCAAAAGGCATGGTCGACTACTCAGTCTGGTTACCCCAGGTTTTGACGAAGACATGATGAGTGTTTTATTCCAGTTCTTTTACCCTGTACATCACTGCTTCACATTTTCAGATTATCAGTTGGTACCCATAATGGAAGAGTTCTCTAAGCTACTGGGAATACTTGTTCTTGATCAAACACCTTTCATCAGTTTAGAGAAAGATCCACAACCTAAATAAATTGCAGCAGCCTTACATCTGAAGCAGTCCAGCATTGTATCTAATTGGGAAACAAGAAGTGGAGTCAAGGGTTTTCTTGCTAAATTTCTGTTAGATAAGGCTTAGTTGTTTCTGGATGCTATGAGTTTTCAGGCTTTCGAGGAAACCTTGGCTTTATTGATCTACGTTTAGGTGCTATTCCCTAATCCAGACCAACGCATAGATGTGAGTGCTATCAAAATTCTCCTCAGTCGTAACCCCGTGCCTACTTTGCTTGGAGATATTTTGCGTTCTCTTCACACTCATACTATGAGGAAGCGAGGGACTCTTATGTGTTTCATACCTTTACTATCCTGATGGTTTATTTCGCACCTTCCCCAATCAGTAATGAAGATTGAACAAGGTTTGAGGTGGTCTCAAAGGATGATGTTGCTCTCTCATTTAGATATCTATTGGTGTTCCCAATCTCTAGAAGATGTTACTATCATTGACCACTGCGGGGAATTCCCTAATGTTCCACTCCTTGGCATTACAGGAGGTATTACTTGCTATCCTTCTCTGGCTCTACGTCAATTTGGTTATGCTCAAAGAGATGGTCCTCATGACACACTTATCCAGGGTATTGTGTTTGATTATGAAAATGATCCTCAAGGTTATCGTCATAGATTTATACATGCTTAAGGCATGGTGAGAAAAATTGATAGTAAGGCTTTAGGACAGAAGAACTGCATCCCTCTGGATCCCTACCTCAAATGGCTACGAGCTTGTGCTAAAAACCTCGTGATGCCATATCCAGCTATTCTACCAGTGATCATAGAGCATGTTATCGAAGGAGACATTTCTTGCACCATCCTCCATCCAGACATGCCCACTGACCTTGAAGAATTGCAAAAGTCCTGGATTCAACTCAAGGAAGAATGGGACATCTTTTAAGCTCAATTATATGAAAGTGAAAAGAAAGTGTCGGAGCTCACAAATCAACTTCACGAGGAGCAAAGCCTCAATGCATACATCAACACAAAGAGGAAGCTTATGTGGGAGACTTAAGTCTTAGCAAATTTAAATCTCCTAAGATCCTTGAAAACATTGCATTTACGTATCATGCATCATTACATAACAGGTTTCCCAAGACAAGTTTTCTCATCTTGTTGTTGTTTACTTCAGTAAAAGATGGCCCTCAAACAGACTGTTAAGGAACTCCAAGCTCATCAAACCCAATTCCAGGAGACTCTCCTGAATCTAGCAAAGGGGCGGCAGGATATGATGGCGCTTCTTGCCAAGAAGAAGAAGACTAGAAAGCCGGATGTCATCCTCAATATGGGGAGAAGATTCAAAGGTCCTACTCAACCATTTCAAGTGGATGATGTTTCCTTTGAGGAAGACGACAAACAAGAGGAGGATGGTAGAAGTGTAAGGGGTGAAGGTAGAAATAACCAGGGTTCTGAGAATATTACCGAAGATGAAGACTATTCTGATGAACAATACCCTCCTGCAAATAACAAGTACAAGCAGTTGGAAGACCGTCTCAAAGCTATGGAAACCCATAAAATGCATGGATCGAATTTTGGAGAACTAGGTATGATCCCAGGGGAGGTCATCCCTCACAAATTCAAGGTCCCTATCTTTGCTAAATATGATGGGGTCTCTTATCCCAAACTTCATCTGAGGTCGTATGTTCGAAAAATCCAACCTCATACTACTGACAGGAAATTATGGGTCCATTTCTTTCAAGAAAGTTTGTCCGGCACTCAACTTGAATGGTTATATAAGTTGGAAGGAACCAACATTCATACGTGGGAAGACTTGGTTGCTGCTTTTTACAAGCAGTATCAATATAATGCTTACCTTGCACCGACTCGTGTACAATTGCAAAACATGTCCATGTGCTCGAATGAAGGGTTCAAGGAGTATGCACAATAATTGAGGGATTTAGCTGGAAGGTTGCAACATCCCTTGTATGACTTGGAATTGGTTGATATGTTCATGGGCACTTTAACATGCCCATTCTTTAATCTTCTAATTAGGAGTTCTTCAGCTGGTTTTACTGAGCTGATACTGACGAGAAAGAGTTGAAAGTGGTATTAAGAGTAGGAAGATTCGAATGTCTAAAACTTCTGATGCTGTGAAGAAGTCGTTCAGTGGTAAAAAAGAAACCAATGCTATCTATGGCCAGAAGAGACGTGGTAAAAATTACTGCCATCAGTCTGTGGGAGCAATGTTGATCTCTAATCCAGCGCCTGTTCAACAACCACAACAGGGTAATCAGCGTAGGTCAGATGCCATGAGAAGATAGTTCACCAGAATTAGTATGCCATTGTCTCAAGCATTACAACATCTGTTGAAAGCAGAATTGATAACACTACGTGATCCTCCTCCTAATCCCAACATATCCTCTCCTAAGTACAATCCGAACGTGAAGTGTGACTATCATTCTAGTAGTCCTGGGCACGACACCAATAACTGATGTGCCCTGAAAAACAAAATTCACGACATGATTGATAACAAGGAAATTAAGTTTGACCCTCCGGAGACTCCAAACGTGATTACTGTACCTATGTCAAAGCATGACAAAGGCATAAATGTTATTGAAGACGTTTTGTATGTTACCACTGTAGGTGATATGGTTACTCCCCTCTCAGCAATAAAAAAGAATCTGTTACAGGTCAGATTATTTCCAGATTGTGTTAAAGAATGTTATTGTTGTGCAGTCCAACCCAATGGATGTGGGTTACTGAAGGAAGGTGTGCAGCGCCTGATGGATGAACACATAATTTTGATGGAGAAAGTTCTGTTTGCTGAGAGTTTGTGCCAAGATTTGTCTGTTGTATCTGGTACTCTGGCCAGGATCACTTCTAAAGGTCATGTAAGGATTACCGCCAATCCAAAAGTTGCTCCCTTGATCATTACAACAGTTGGACCCATCCCATATTCCTCGAAAAAGGCTATTCTATGGAACTATGGATCCGGCATCTACTACCATGGCGTCAAACAAGAATTGTTTGATGAAGATGCTGAAGATGATGATCCCAATATTGACAATATTGCGGGACTAGCAAAGTTACTGGAAGCGGAAGAGTTTTCTCCCTAGAAATCTCTCCAAAAAATATTGCTACACCTGTTCAAGTCACAGTTACTAAGTCAACTACTGAGTCTCGGGGTAAAGAGCCAATGATAGAGCCTGTGATACGGTGGAAGAACCGACTGTTATACTGGTTTTTGTTTTTTGTTCGCAAATATCGCGGTAAGCAAGAGTCGCCACCTCTTTTATTTCATCCAACAAAGGAAAAGGAAAAAGAACAGAAAAAACCTTTTTCGAGATGTTTCTGAGTACCGGGGGGGGGGGGGGGTAGATTCTAAAAAGGGAAGGTGTTAGATCCCTTTCTATCTGTGGTTTCCCTCGGGATCTTAAGTACCTGCTCACTTTTGAAATTGCTTGTGTGTGTTTTGAAAAGTTTTTGTTTAACTTCATGGTACCCCTTGTGTCTGTCCTCAAGAGTATGACGAAGTTCTTTTTGAAAACTGTTTTGAAAGTGTTTGTGTAAAAGAGCTTTTATTGTTTTGAGAAAGTATTTAAGATTTCTACCTACTCGAAAAGACTCTTCGTTCTCGTTTCCTTTAGACAGCGCTATCCCACTATTAAGGAGTAGGTAGCCCCATCGTTGGAGTTTTAAGGGACATTCGAAGGGATAAATAAGGTCACAAAAGCAATGGTTAGGAAACTTTAGTAATTACCCTAGAGTCCTAAAGATCTTTCCTAGGCAACATTCGAATGGGTCATTTTGGTCTTTCGGGACTGGAGGATGACCATTAAAATTCCCTATACTTCATGATCGTTTACCGAAGGCAACCGAAGTGAGGCAAACCCTAGGAGTGAACACGTGCATGTGTTATTTTTCAGTTTATTTATCTTTGCACAATTAGGGTGATCTACTGTTTTAATTTTATCTGTCTTTTGTATACAAGCCTATTATCCATACATCTAGCAGTTTATAATAGGAGAAAGTAAAGTGCGAGAAATTAAAGTCCTAAATATTACAAGGCCTTGGGGAGGGGGTTACATAACCAAACTTGGGGAATGAGCAGTAAATAAAAAGCGGTAAAATAAACCCTAATTAAAAACTATTACAAACCTCGAAACAGGTACAATAATGGGAATTATAAAAAGGTAAATGCACGCGAGACAAATTAAATACGTGAATACATTGGAAGCCTAAAAAATCTAATTAATTAAAAAAAATATTTTTGTATTTTTTTATTGAGAAAATTAAATATTTGCGAGTTAAACCTAATTTTCTAATTAATTTTTATTTAACAAAATAATCAATGTTGAAATAATTAAAATCATTAATTTTCAAAAATTAATTTTAATTATAAAAAACCCTAATTCTATTTTTTGTGATTTTCAGATTTAAAAAAAAAAAGATTTTTGTTTTTTTTTGTAAAAAATAATTAAAAAACAAAAGAAATAAAGAAAAGAAATAACTGGGCTTGTTACTGTTAGCAATCTGGGGGGGGGGGGTGAAACTGAAATTGTACTAGGCCCAAGATGCTAGCCCAGTACTCAGCGTGAGATCTAGTGCAGCTGGTCTTCAAGAGTTCCACCATGTGACTGCTTGCTTGGGGCGTCAGATCTGGGATGGAGATGATCCAATGGTGTGGATCTTGGGCGCATGATGGACACTTGGTTGGGAGGCTAATGGGATCCTGTAAGAAATGTTGGGAAAATGCAAAATTGCTGGTTTCTGGGATCGAACCCAGGTCTTTGGTTTTGCAAGCCCACTCCTTTGCCATCTTCGCTGTTAACTCATTCGTGTATATAATAGAACGATTATAATATAAAGAAAGAACAAACCAAATGTCAAACCGTCCAAACGCGCCCAATCAGCTTTGACATGGACCAATGATACAATGACACACAAGCCCATGGAATTCAAACTGGTCAATGGTGTCGGAGCTCAGCTCCGGTCACCTTCTCCGACAACTTCAAAATGCCAAACCTTCCAAATACAATGGATCAAAGTGCAAATGGTACTCTACCCCCTAATTTGAGGGCTGAGATCACGATGGTGGCCTCCATTTGACCTAAATATTCCTGTAAATATAAATACAAAAATAAAAAACAAAAACCTTCGCGCCCTAGAAATGGCATCTCGTTGTTTCTGCGTGCATGCTTGCAACTAATGATTCAAAATATCTTAGAACAACATTATGAACATATGTTAATGCAAAGATTCAATTTATATCATCTGAATCACAAGTTTGAGTTTGAGAATCTTACCAAAACGGAGGGATCGCGTGAGGGAATTTCTGGGTGTGTTGGGCTTGCTTAACGGTGGGGAATGCCTCCTGGAGTCTTCAGGAGGAAGATTGAATGCTTGGTTTTTCTTGAAAAGAGCTGAGATTCTTTATACAAATGACACTTTTCTTTGGATTTTTGAGAAAGTTTTTTTAAAAGTTTGTGGAGGCAGCTATGCGTGTTTTTTTAGGGTTAGGATTGTTGTGTTTATATATATGATCACTTTAGCTCAACAAAAATGCCAAGAGATCAAAGATATCAATGCCTTTCCATTTTGCTTCAAATCTTACCAATTTTGAATATCCTTCCTCTCATGACCTGGCACGGTTTTTCTTGATGCTATACAACATATTTGGATTGTCCTTTAATGCAAAATCAAATCAAAATAACTTTTTATTATTTTGTATCATTTACTTGATTTTATTTGATTTTATTAGTGATAAAATCAAAATAAATTAAATAAATAAACCCAATAATGCATGGAAAGGTGTATGGGTCGTGGACCAGACTAGGAGTGTGTTGCAAGCACAAAAAGTTAGGCCCATTTGAGAAAAAAAATGCAATTTTGAGCATTGTTGACTTTGGGCAAATTTCCAAAAATGGCCAACTTTGACAACGCATATCTCTCTCAATTTTGACCCTAAGAGGGTGTTCTTGGACTTCTTAGAATGCTTAGAATGTCCTCTAAACAACCCTTTTGGTTTCATATCAATTGGATCTTCCATGTTCATGTAAGAAGCTTTGACCCAAAAGGTATTTTTGTTGACTTTTTGAAATGACCTATAATGTCTGAATTCATATCTTTTCATGAGTGAATTTTTTGAACTTGAGGGATGAGAGATAAGTTGTAGGGAATTGCATCCTATTCAAAATGAGCCTTGGATGAGAAATTTCTGATAAAGTATAAGAAAGTTATGTCTGGTCAAAGTTTGGTTGACTTTTCCTATAGAAACCCTAATTTAGCAACTTTTGAGTTTTGATGAATTTGGGGCATTCCTTGAGGAATCATGATAAACCCTTGATAAAATTATGGATGTTACTCCAAAATGTTCATGTTGACCAAAAATATTGAAGTTTAACTGTATGTGGGCCACATTTGACTTTTGACCTAGTATAGTTGATTTTCAGGCATTTGAGTAATTGAGTGAGCAAACTTCTTGTGCAAGGCATGAAACTTGACATGGGTGGTCTTGAGAACATATTAAGACCATGGAAAATGTTTTAGGCCTTTGGAGTTCACCCATCTTGATGAGGAGTGAAACCCTAATTTGAGGCTCATTGTCTTAGGAGGAGGATTTGTCTGGTCAATTCTTAGGCATCCTTGGGCAAGTTGAGGACCTCTAGGAGTATGTTTTGAGTGAAAATGGGAGGGAAATTTTTTGGGTACAACAGAGCCTTCCCAAACGGGGGCACCTAAAGAAACCACGATCAAGGACACCTCTAGATAAGAGGTAGAAGAGGTTTTGAAGATCATTCGCAAAACTGACTATAAAATTATTGAACAGCTGGGGCAGACCCCGTCCAAAATCTCCATGTTATCTTTATTGCTGTGCTCTGAAGCCCATGCACATGCTTTAGAAAATTTCTTGAAGACTGCTCACGTATTGCAAGAGATTTTGGCTGATCAATTTGGAAGTTATGTGGCTAGTTTAACAACTGATAATGGATTAGGCTTTTCCGATGTTAACCTGAATCCGAAGGGGAGAAATCATAATATGGCCATGTATGTCTCCATTGAGTGTAGGGGCACTATGTTGGCTCAACTGTTGGTTGATACTGGCTCTTCTCTGAATGTTTTGCCAAATGGTGCTCTTGACAGACTGGATTGTGAAGGGGTTGTGTTGAAACCCAGTGACATTATAGTTCGAGCCTTTGACGGGTCCAAAAGAATGGTTCATGGAGAAGTGGATCTTCCTATAAAAGTGTGTTCGCAGATCTTTGAATCCACCTTCTATGTAATGGACATCCGACCAGCTTATTCTTGTCTATTGGGACGCTCCTGGATCCATGGGGCAGGATCTGTTACCTCCACTTTGCACCGGAAATTAAAGTATACTGTAAAAGGAAAGGTTGTTACTGTCTGCAGAGAAGAGGAGTATATGGTCATCCACCTAAATTCATTCTGGTACATGGAGATGGATGGGGAATTCATCGAGACTCCCTGCCAAACTTTTGAAGTGATTTCCCCTACTACTATTAAAGATGTTTCTGCCATTCTAAAGACTACCAGGGTTCCTCACAATATGGCTTCCTTGAAGGATGCCAAAGCTACTATAGAAGAATGTGGTTGTACTATTTAGGGTCAACTCCCTGATATCCCTTATAAGTCTGACAAGTTTAGTTTAGGATTTACTGTAGAAGGTCAAAGGGCTGTTCGTCGTGCTCGGGCTAGAAGACCCCCGTTCCATATCAGCAACAACGGGGTTAATGTTATAGAAGATGTTGATAGTGATTATGACTACGACAATTGGATCTTTCCTACCATTGTCAACGGGCTCAGCAACTGGAAGGCGGAAGACATTATCTCTATCTCCTTTAGTCAAGAGTAATAACTATTTCTGTTTTATTTCTTTAAGAAGTTTGGTTATGTAATTTCTTTTAAAACAATGACTTTAAATCTTGTGTCTTGCCCAGGGCACACTGGTTTATTTGTTAAGGGTTGTCATTTCATAAGTCATATTTTCATTTAATAAAAACATTGGACATTTTGAATTTAAATTTTGCGCTCTCTGTCTTTCTTTTACTTTATTTCACTTTCGAATAGCTATGTATTCTTACACACACCCACACACTACATTGAAAATCCACATCCACTCTGTATCTCGTTGATAACAATCCTGCTATTGCCACTTATGACTTTGAAAATATGATCTACCAATCCGAGGACGGAGGTGACGAAGATTGTGAAATACATGGAGAACTTTCCAGACTCTTAATACAAGAAGAAAAGGCTATCCAACGACATGAAGAGCCGATCGAAGTGGTAAACTTGGGTTTTGAGACAGACAGAAAAGAGGTCAAGATTGGCGCCAACT
Organism: Vicia faba; assembly: GCA_948472305.1. Classification (NCBI taxonomy): domain Eukaryota; kingdom Viridiplantae; phylum Streptophyta; class Magnoliopsida; order Fabales; family Fabaceae; genus Vicia; species Vicia faba. The sequence goes on along the minus strand of OX451741.1, from coordinate 960,636,140 downwards.
TAGAAAACAGTGTCAAAAACAGGTTAATTCAGATGTTACATGACTATGTTGAGGTCTTTGCTTGGTTGTATGAAGACATGCCAGGGCTCGACACTGATATTGTGGTTCATCGTCTGCCAACGAAAGAGGGTTGTTCTGCGATTAAACAGAAAGTTTGTCGCATGCGTACTGAGATATCAGAGAAGATCAAGCTCGAGGTTATGAAGCAATTTGTGATATGGTGGCAGAACCGACTGTTTTTGAAAAAATACTGGTTTGCGTTTTGCATTTTTTGTTCGCAAAATGTCGCTGTAAGCAAGAGTCGTCACTGACTTTTATTTTATCCAACCGGAAAGGAAAAAAGCACAGAAAAATTCCTTTTTCGAGATTTTGAGTACGGGGGGTAGATTATAAAAAGGGAAGGTATTAGCACCCTTTCTATCCATGGTTTTCCATGGGCTCTTAGTTACTTGCTCATCTTTTTTTAAAATTGCTTGTGTGTGTTTGTTTTGAAAAGTTTTGTTTTACTTCGTTTTAACCCTTGCTTCTGTCCTCAATAGTGTTACGAAGTTGTTTTTGAAAACTTTGTTTGAAAAGTGTTTGATGTGAAAAAGTTTGTTTGTTTTGAGCATGTACCTACTAGCATCTACCTACTCGAAAAAGATTGTTTCTATTCTTGTTTCCTTTAGACAGCGTTATCCTACTATTAAGAAATAGGTATCACCATTGTTGGAGTTGTAAGGGTCAATTCGAAAGGGACGTACGATCACTGAAGCAATATTAGGACATCTTAGTAATAACCCTAGAGTCTTAAGATCATATTCGAGGCAACATTTCCGAGGCAACCTTTCCGAGGCAACATTTCCGAGCGGGACATTTGATCTTTGTTTAGACAGGAGGGAAACCACTAAGACACCCTATACTTAATGATCGTTTACCGAAGGCAACCAAAGTGAGAGTATACCCTAGGAGTGCGCATGTGCGAGTGATTTGATTTCAGTTATTATCTTTGCACATTAGGGTTTTCTTGCCGTTTTAAATTACCATGCAGTCTTGTCATACAATCCTATTAACATACATCTAAACAACTAATATTTGCGAAAATTAAAATGCGAGAAAATAAAACCTACGCTATACAAGGCTTCGGGGTAGGGATTAATTACATAGCCAAAAAAACCCGTAAAAGACGATAAATAAAGAAAATCCTAATTAAGCTATTACATACCGTGAGTAGTTACATTAATATTGTAAAAATAATAAACACGCGCGATGAAACAAAAACGAGAGATTTAGGGTTTTGACCCCAACTACCTAATTATAATTTACAAGAAAAATCATCTTTTTGTCATTTTTTGTGTTATTTGAGAAAATAAAGTTTAATTGAATAAAAATAAAAACCTAATTACTAATTAATTTAAAATTAAAAAAAAATTAAATTGACTTATTTTTGTATTTTTTTTATTTTGAGAAAAGAAGTAAAAATTAAATCAAAAGCTAACCCTAATTTTTCTAATTGATTTTAATTATATACAAAAAAGTTAGAATTAACCTAAATTAAATTTAAACTAATATTAAATTAAATTTGATAAAATAAAATAAATAAAAAAACCCTAATTCTAAATTTGTGAGACTTGATTTTATGATTGTTTGTGAAAAAGAAATTAATTTTGTTAGAAAATAATTAAGCAAATTAAAAGAATTAAAACAAATAAATAAAAAAGAAAGAAAGATGGGCCTGGTTTCTTAGCAAGGAGAGGGGGTGCCGTTTGCAAATTCAAGCCTAACAAGCTCTGGCCCTTTTTGACTTTGTCAGATCATGTGTGTACGCTTGACTCCAGCGCATGGTGGACCCTCATTGGGAAGCCTTGGATCTGCAACCTTGATGATCTGATGGTGGGATGCTGATGATGTATGGTGGATGCAGGGGATACATGTGCACCTGATTATGTAGGGAAAAAATAATATGAAGCAATGTTGGGACCTGGGGATCGAACCCAGGTCCTTGAGCATCATCACACTGCACGCTTACCAGTTGAGCTGGCCATGTTAGTTGTACAAATAATAACAAACAAACATTATATGATAAAACCAAAATATTAATTCTTAAAACGCACGCAGATTCAAATTGCCCATTCACAGCATGCCACACCATCATCTTCCTCGCTGCCTCCGTCGTTTTAGATCAAATACTTTTACCTACGGACACTGGGCGTAGGTACAACCCTTGTCCACTCCAAAATCCTGTCCATGTATGATAAATCACAACCAATGGTACCAATCAACTCGTTGCAACCTCACGAGCATCTTGGTACCATTATTAATGGCCAATTGTTCCTGTATGAAAAACTCCTAAAAATGGAGCACGAACCCTAGCCAAGGCATCTTGGTATATAGTCAATAAAAATGAAATTAATCATAACCATTAGTTTGCAAACATCTCAAGGATTAAGAATATGTCAATTAATCATGCTAAAAATGCCAGAATTAAGGTTTTCGAATTCAAGAAAATGCGCAAACCGTATGACTCTTACAGTGTGATTCTGAGTGTGAGGAAGCTTGCTAATGGTTGCAATACGATCCAGGGATGTCCAACAAACGATTGGGATGACTAGAATGCCTTGAAGTGATCTGTAACTTGGAAATCAGTTTGTAACTTTTCTTGAATTTTTTGAAACTTATGTTCTCTCTTGAACGCCTCCAAAACCCTATTCTTGGTCTGCACTTGTTCCCTATGTATAATAGAATGCATTAGGGTTACAATTCTGTATCAAATCTCTCTCAATTATGATTATTGATTCATGATTTGATCCTTGTGCAAAATCTTTCTAAATCAAGCAAATCCAATCTTTTTGTGTCCATATGAGTCTTGCACAATTTGATCTTGTTTCCAGCTGTGTATTGGACCTAATCATGCACAAAATCTCAAGATTTAATTAGTTTTTGATATTTTCATTATTTTATTTTGATTTTATTTAATTTAAATGAAATAAAATTAAAATAAATGACAAAAATAAAAGAATGACAAATGGAAGGACTCATGGGTCTTGGGTCACATTACAAACTCAGTGCAAGCATAAAAAGTTGGGCCCATTTGACAAAAAATGCAATTTTGGACACATTTGACTTTTGGCAGTTTTGTAAAAAGGGTCAACTTTACCAATGCACAACCCCCTCAATTTTGACCTAGAGATGTGTTCTTGGACTTTTTAGAAATCTTAAGATGTCCTCTAAGCAACCCTTTTGGTCTCATCTCAATTGAGTCTTCCATGTTCATGTATGAAGCTTTGACCCAAAAGGTGTTTTTGTTGACTTTCCAAAGTGACCTATAATGTCCAAATTTATATCTTCTTGTGAGTGAATATTTTGAACTTGGGAGATGAATATGGATTGTAGGGAATTACATCCTCTTCAAAATGATCTTTGGAGGGGGTCATTTTTGATAAAGTATGAGAAAGTTATGCTTGGTCAAAGTTGAGTTGACTTTTCCTATAAAACCCTAATTTAGAAACTTTTGGGCATTGATGAATTGTGAGCAATCCTTGAGGAATCATGATCAAACCTTGATAAAATGATGAATAATACTTCAAAATGAGGATGTTGACCAAAAATCTTGAAGTTTAACTGTATGTGGGACACAATTGACTTTTGCCCTAGCATAGTCGATTTTAAGGCCTTTGAGCAATCGACGGAGCAAACTTCCTCTGCAAGGCTTGAAACTTGACATGGATGATCCTGAGAACATATTAGTACAATGGTAAGCATTTTGGATCCTTTGGACTCAAACATCTTGATGCAAAATGAAACCCTAATTTGGGGTAGACTGTCTTAGGAGAGAGTTTGTCTGGTCAACCCTTGGACCTCCTTGAGCAATTTGAGGACCTTTCTTGAAATGTATTACCAAATATGGGAGGGAAAATTTTGGGGTACAACAACTGCCCCTGTTCAATCTTCTTAATCCTGAGGATGTAGATTGGCTTGTCTTCCTTTCGTGATCCGAAGGTTGAAGATGATTGAACACTAGAGTGCCCAAAAATTTGCACTCGCATGAAGTAGTACGTGTCTTGAAAAATCAGAAATGGGCTTATAGATGCCATTTGGAAGTCAATGACGGAAGATGGGCTTAAAGATGCCATCAGAAGAAGTGTCAATCGCATAAGAGATTCCTTTGCGAGAGCCCGTATTCCTGTTGTCTGAGGAGGACTTCGCTGGGGAATGCTGGTCTCTGTCTTGGGAGAAATAGAATTTTAGGAGCTTCAGTTGTCCGTTATTCTACTGGGGAATCATCTCTTAGTCGAGGAGGTGAAGATGAACTGCTATCTGGTCGTGCTCCAGGTTTTGCAGCGACTTGCTGAGAAAAATAAGACCGACTGTTATCTGGTCGTGCTCCAGGTTTTACAGCGGCTTACTGGGGAGATAAGATTAAACTTGCTATTTGGTCGTGCTCTAGGTTTTGAAATTTCTCCATTCTTATCTGGTTATGCTCCAGGCTTCATAAGGAATTAGGTGGTTATCCGGTCGCATCCGGGCTTCAACTTGAATTTAAGGCTTACTAATATCCGGTCGATTTCCGAGCTTCATAGTAATTGGCCGAATAAACTGCTATTTGGTCGAATTCCAAGCTTCGCAGTACCTTATACTGTTATCTGGTCATGTCCCAGGCTTCAGTGTCCTTTTCCATTATCTGGTCGTGATCCAGTCTTCACAGCGTCTTATACCATTATCTGGTCGATTCCTTGCTTCATGGTATCTTGTATTGCTATCTGGTCGATTTCCAGGCTTCATAATAACTTGCTGAGGGTTAAGCTATTTTCTGGTCGATTTTCGTGCTTCATAGCTTGTATTTAAGATATACCACTATCTGGTCAATTCCAGGTTTTGTAGTATTTTAGAGAAATCAAGATATTATCCGGTCGATTTCCGGGCTTCATAGCTTGAACTGGAATAGAAATCTTAGTATCGATTTGATTGAACCAGAGAAAACTTGTGGGAGCTTGATTGTATCTTTCCCTGAAAGGTAAAGAGTTAGTCGTGTGTAATGTCATGATGTATGATGCATATGCGCATGCTACAATGTATGGATATGCAATGTTCTTGTGATATTCTCCGGCAGGGGAGAATAAATCCTGGATTGTTGTTAGAGAGTACAAAGAGTTGAGTTCTTCGTTCTCGCTGGGGATAATGACCGAAGATGATTAGCTGGAGACTTGAGTCCGTTCTGCTCGAGAATATTTTGCCGGAAGAGACTTTGTTTGAGAATAATCCTGTGGGAGAATGACTCTGTGGGGAAGAGATACTATGTTGGACGATTTGCTGATTTGGAGAAATAAACTCCGCTGGTGGTGAACTTCTATTGCTGGTGATAGATAAACTCTGCTTGGGGAGAATTTTGCCGACTCATTCGCGATTATGAGCCTCGGCTGAGTAGAGCTAACACCACCGTCTTCGGATACTTCCTACTCTGCGTGGAGTGTATGTACCTTTGGTCGTATTCTCAAGCTGGCTCCATCCCTGTACCTGGTGGGTATAGCAACTGTAAGGTTTGGACATTTCTTGTTTGTCCCTGTTCCTGGAATTACGAGTAATTGTCTTTTGTTTCTTATGTAAAGAGCAGCAATTATTTTCAAATGCATATATAAAAAATGAATCATTGGACATTCTTGCAAAACGAAACAGAAAAAGAAAAAGAAATCGAAATTTCTTGTGAAAATAAATTGTATTGATTTTGAAGTTGGCCTGTAACATGCATTTTGTACAAGAGGTTGACGTCCTAGTAAGAGAACACCGCCGAAGGACAGGAATTATACATTTTGTGAAAGAGAAAGAAAAACAGCTATGTGAACAATCCCATTGGGTTCCAACTCTGCTATTGCCTTTATATCTTCGAGCGTCTCATCACCTTGCTACTTGGTCGAAGGTAGATCAGATTGCTTGGCGCCGTCCGAGCTTGATAGTCGATACCGAAGTCTGGTCGCAAGATGATCCAACGAGACATAGTGTTACGCTTTGATCCCTAATTTTTGCCTGGACCGCCCTTTCGGGTTTTCGGTCCACCGGGATACCCTTTTTTGCCCAAGCCGCCTTTTCAGGTTTTCAACTTGCCGGGTGTACAGTTTTTTTCTTCATTTTCATCCCTTACTTTTACCCGAACCCTTTTGGTTCGCCGGGAAGCCCTTATTTTTTCCTAGGCCAATCGACCTAGCGGGTCTTTTGATTATGCGTAGTATCTTTTCACTATGTCTGCATTGACGGGGTGAGGGAGGTCGTCACCATCCATGGTGGTTAGAGTCATAGCTCCTCCCGAGAAAATATTCTTAACCACAAATGGCCCTTCGTATGTGGGGGTCCATTTGCCCCTGGGATCACCTTGCGAAAGTATGATGCGTTTGATCACCATATCCCCGACTTCATATTCTTGACGTCTGACTTTCTTATTAAAAGCCTTGATCATTCGCTTTTGGTACGTCTGACCATGACAAATAACAGTAAGTCTCTTTTCGTCGATTAGGTTCAGTTGGTCAAGTCGGGTCTGGATCCAACCCTCTTCGCTCAAACCTGCATCCTTCATAATCCGGAGAGAGGGTATCTGGACTTCGATGGGTAGGTCTGCCTCCATGCCGTACACCAGAGAGTAGGGTGTTGCCCCTGTCGATGTTCATGTTGATGTACGGTACCCATGAAGAGCGAATGGTAACATCTCGTGCCAGTCTTTGTATGTCACCGTCATCTTCCGCACAATCTTCTTGATGTTCTTGTTAGCTGCTTCAACAGCCCTGTTCATCTTCGGCCGGTAGGGAGAAAAGTTATGATGCTGAATCTTGAACTGTTTGCAGAGCTCGGTGATCATCGTATTATTGAGATTTGTTCCATTGTCCGTAATGATCCTCTATGGTACACCATATCGATAGATCAGATTGTGTCGGATAAACCGTGCCACGGCGTTCTTGGTTACTGTAGCAAAGGAAGCTGCCTCAACCCACTTCGTGAAATAATCAATTGCTATCAGAATGAAACGATGCCCGTTAGACGCAGTAGGTCTGATCTCACCTATCATATCGATGCCCCACATTGCAAAAGGCCAAGGAGCTGTCAAAACATTCAGAGGAAACGGAGGTACATGCACATTATCAGCATATACTTGGCACTTATGACAGGTTCGCGAATGCTGATAATAATCGGCTTCCATATTAGACCAATAATATCCTGCCCATAGGATTTTCTTTGCCATGGTATGTCCACTAGAATGAGTTCCGAAGGTTCCTTCATGTAACTCTGCCATAATCCTTTCTGCCTCGCTTTTGTCCACACATCGCAGTAAGGTTGAATCATGGTTACACTTATAAAGGATCCCATACTGATGAAGAACTTCGCAGTGAACCTTCTCAGAAACTTCTTATCATTAACAGATGCACCCTCAGGGTATTCTTGAGCCTTAAGATATCTCTTTACCTCGTGAAACCAGGGTTTATCTACTACCTCTTCAGTCTCGGTGTCACAGTAATGTGCGGGTTCGTCCAACCTCTCAATGGTAATCTGGGGAGCTTCATTGTCCCACCTGACTTTGAACATAGAAGACATGGTAGCTAGCGCGTCTGCTAACTGATTCTCCTCTCTTGGGAAGTGTTCAAAGGTTATCTCCTCAAAGTGCGGAAGCAATGTCAGTACATACTCCTTGTAAGGAATAAGATTTGGGTGCTTCGTATCCCACTCGCCTTTGATCTGACTGATCACTAGAGAAGAATCTCCGAATACACTCAAGAACTTAATCCTCAGGTCAATAGCATCTCGAAAACCCATGATGCACGCTTCATACTCCGCCATATTGTTGGTGCAGTTAAAACATAATCGGGCGGTGAATGGAGTATGACAGCCCTCAGGAGATATAATTACAGTGCCAATGCCATTACCCAATGCGTTTGAGGCTCCATCAAAATACATGGACCATCAGGATCCCTCCTCGGGTCCTTCACCCGGTCCAGGTTCTTCACAGTCGGTCACCACATGATATTCTCATCCGGGAACTCGAAATTCATAGATTGGTAGTCATCCACGGCCTAATGTGCCAAATGATCTGCCAACACACTCCCTTTGATTTCTTTTTGGGTTGTGTATTGGATGTCATACTCAGTTAAGATCATCTTCCATCTTGTTATTCTTCCGGACAAGGCAGGCTTTTCGAAGATATACTTAATTGGATTCATCTTTGATATCAATAAGGTGGTGTGAGTCAGCATATACTGTCTCAGCCGGCGAGCAGCCCATGCCAAAGCACAACAAGTTTTCTCAAGCAATGAGTATCGGGTCTCACAGTCGGTAAACTTTTTGCTAAGGTAGTAAATAGCATGCTCTTTTCGGCCAGACTCGTCATGCTGCCCCAACACGCACCCCATTGAATTGTCCAGTACTGTCAAGTATAAGATCAAAGTTCTTCCTTCAACTGGAGGCATCCGAATTGGCGGTTCTTGAAGATATTCTTTGATCCTTTCGAAAGCGGTCTGGCATTCATCATTCCATTTTACCACTTGATCTTTCTTCAGCAGCTTGAAGATTGGCTCACAAGTAGCAGTCAGATGCGAAATGAATCAGGCGATGTAGTTCAGACGTCCCAAAAAGCCTCTAACTTCCTTTTCTATACGGGGAGCCGACATCTCCTGTATGGCTTTTACCTTGGCAGGGTCCACCTGAATACCCTTATCACTGACGACGAAACCCAGCAGCTTACCATACCTTACCCCAAAGGTGCACTTGATCGGGTTTAACCTCAGCTTGTACATCTTCAACCTGTCAAATAGTTTTTGGAGATGATCTAGGTGCTCTTCCTCACTCTGGGACCTAGCTATCGTGTCATCCACATAAACCTCGATCTCATGGTGAATCATGTCGTGGAACAAAGCAACCATGGCACGCTGATAAGTTGCCCCAACATTCTTCAACCCGAAAGGCATTACCTTGTAACAGAAGGTGCTCCACTGCGTAACGAAGGTTGTCTTCTTCATGTCCTCAAGAGCCATCTTGATCTGATTGTAACCAGAAAAACCATCCATGAAGGAGAATATCTTATGTTGCACGGTGTTGTCGACCAGAACATCGATGTGATGGAGCGGGAAATCATCCTTGGGGCTCGCCCTGTTCAAATCTCTATAGTCCACACACATCCGCACCTTACCATCTTTCTTAGGCACCAGAACGACGTTGGCAACCCACTGTGGATAAGAAGTGACAACCAAAAATCCCGTGTCGAACTGTTTCATGACCTCAGCTTTGATTTTCTCAGACATCTCAGGATGCATACGACGAACCTTCTGTTTTACCGGAGGAAAGTCTTCTTTGGTTGGTAGGCGGTGTACCACAATGTCAGTGTCCAAACCAGGCATGTCTTCATAAGACCAGACGAAGATCTCAACATAGTCGCGTAACATCTGTATCAACCGTTGCTTGACACTAGGCTCCAGATTCGCACCTATCTTGACCTCTTTCATGTCTTCCTCGGTACCCAAATTCACTGATTCAACTGGCTCTTCATGGGGCTGTATGGCCCTTTCTTCCTGTAGTAACAGTCTAGCAAGTTCTCTAGGCACCTCACAATCATCCTCACCTTCATCCTCGGCTTGGTTGATTGGATTTTTGAAGTCATAACTGGCAGTAGCAGAGTTGTTATCAATGGGATCCAGAGTGGATATGGATCTGCATTATGATATGTGAGTGCGTGTAAGAGAATAGCTATTTTTGATAAAGCGAGAGACAGAAAAAGAAAAACAAGGAGCGCAAAATTTGTAATGCAAGAAATGTCCAATGCTTTATTAATGATATATGAAAATGACAAATAATAAGCCCTAACAAGCAGGGCCTAGGTGCCTCGGGTAAGGCACCCGACCGTAAAGTCTCAAACTGCTTATTACAACTCTTAAAAACAAAAGTCAATTACTGTGGAATAAAAGAAACGGGTATGAAGTCCTTCGCCATCCAGTTGCTTAGTCTGCCATTGGTTGTAGGGTAGATCCAGCTGTCGATATCTGATTCTTCTTCACCATCTTCAACCGCATTAACTCCCTGATTGCTGATATGCAGAGGAGGTCTTCCAATCCGTGCGCGCCTAACATCCCTTTGAGCCCCTGTAGTAAAGCCCAAACCAAATTTGTTAGTTTTATGCGTGAAATCCGGGAGCTGACCCCAATTGGTACACCCACCTTCTTTAATTACAGCCCTGGCATCTTTGAGGGAAGCCATCTTCATCGGAGGTTTGTCGGTAGCAACTTCACTTGACGCCAAAGTCTGGGGGACCTCTTCAAAATTCTGACAAGGGGTTTCGATGAATACCCCATCCATCTCTACGTAGCGAAAGGAATTAAGATGACTCACCATATACTCCTCTTCACCTCGTACCGTGACAATCTTCCCCTTTACCGGATATTTCAACATTTGATGGAGCGTGGAAGTCAGTGCCCCAGCCTTATGAATCCAAAGACGAACCAATAAACAATAATACAATGGTCTAATATCCATCACGTAGAAGGTGGATGCAAAAGTCTGAGAGCCAACTTTAACAGGGATATCCACCTCCCCGTGTACCATCCTTTTTGACCCGTCGAAAGCCCTGACCACAATATTGCTTGGCTTTAGAATCAAATCTTTACAGTCCAGGTGGTCTAACGCTTTCTTTGGAAAAACATTCAATGAGGACCCGATATCCACCAGCACATGGGCCATAGTAGTGCAGAGCATCATTGTTATTCCTTCCTTTAGCAGTCAGATCTGCGTCTGAGAAACCCAAACCATTGTCGGCAGTCAAGCTAGCTACGCAATCTTTGAATTGATCGACTGAAGTTTCCTGCGGCACATGCGCAGTCTTGAGGAATGCAATTAGAGCCTTTGCATGGGCTTCAGAACACAACAACAAGGACAACATGGAGATTTTTGACGGGGTATGCCCCAGCTGCTCGACTACGTTGTAGTCGCTCTTCTTGATGATTTTCAAAATTTCCTCTATCTCTTGTTTAGAGGTTTCTATAATGATCTTCTTAGGTGCCTTCGTTCGGGCAGGCTCACCTATGATTTCTTTGCCCCGAGTCCCAAATGGCTCGGTGACAATGGTGATAACTGGAATAGGAACTGGGATAGTAGCTAATGTACTAGCAGATGGAATGACAACAGGTTTGTGGATAGTCGGAGGGGAGATCTCCAGAGAAAAGAGTCTTCCACTTCTGGTGACCTTGCTAGCCCCGACAATATTGCTGACATCAGCATCAACTTCCTCACTCTTCAAGTCTTTTTTAACTCCATGGTAATACACATCGGCACCATAGTGCCAAGGGACAGCCTTATCTGAAGTGTATGGGATAGGACCAGGGACAGTAATTATTAATGGAGCAATTCTTGGGACGGGTGTAATCCTAACAGGTTTTCTCGAGGAAACCTTGGAAGGATTGGCAGAAATAGTTATGATGACAACATCTTCAATTGGAACTAACAGAATCATAGTCTTTTCGAACAAGATCTCTTTGTTATCCATCAGACGCTGAACACCTGATTTCAATAAGTGGCAACCAACAGGGAGAATTGAGCACGTGTGGAAACCTTCACCACAACCCGAAAATAAACCGGCCAACAACAAATTCTTCTTAACTATCATCAAAGGAGTAGAAATTTCTTCCTCAGAGGTCACAAATAAATCATCATCCACAACATTTACTCCATGACCATGTTTGGGCATGGGAGCAGTTATGACGTTGGGCTTCTCTGGAGCGTCAAACTCAATCTCTTTGGCTTTGATCAAGTCTTGCACCTTATTTTTCAAGGCCCAACAATTGTTTGTATCATGACCTGGACTTTCAGAGTGATAGGCACAGTGGGCATTCGGGTTATAGTGAGGAGAAGTGGTGTTGGGGTTCTTCGGGGCCTCCCTCAGAGTTACCAGATTGGTCTTCAATAATTGTGGTAGAATTTGAGTCAGGGTCATATTGAGCCGAGTGAACTATCTATGTGGTCTTTCCACCCTTTTTTGATTGTTACATTATGGAGCAACTATGGGTCTTGATATCACCACTGCATTTACTGCTTGACGGTGTTCAGGTCTGCTTTGGCCCCTCGGGCTGTAGACTACACTAGCTTCCTTCTTACCGGTGAAAGGCTTCTTTACTACACTTGATGAAGTATCCTTCTGTATCTTACCACTTTGGATACCAGCTTCTACTCTCTCTCCAGTCAAGATCAACTCAGTAAACCCAGATGACAAACTGCCGATCAAATGATTGAAAAATGGACCAGATAGCATCCCTAGAAACATGTCAATTAACTCCCTGTAAGACAAAGGGGGTTGGACTCTTCCAGCCAAGTCTCTCCACTTTTGAGAATAGTCCTTAAAACCTTCACTTGCACCCATTGACATACCCTGAAGCTGAGTACGAGTAGGAGCAAGGTCGGCGTTTTACTGATACTGCCTATAAAAAGCAGCAGCAAGGTCTTCCTAGCTTCGGACATTGGCTCCTTCCAACTGATAAAACCATTCAAGTTGAGTCCCTGACAGACTATCTTGAAAGAAATGCACCCACAAATTTCTATCAGCAGTGTGAGGTTGTATTTTCCTGACATACGAGCGAAGATGGAGTTTTGGACAGGATACTCCGTCGTACTTGTCAAAAACCAGAGCTTTAAACTTATGATGGATCACCACTCTCGATACCAATCCCAGTTATCCGAAATCCAAACCAGGTATCTTCTGAATCTCCATAGCACTCAGACGGTCTTCTAGTTGCTTGTACCTATCCTCAGCAGGAGGATATTATTCATCGTCATAATCCGTATCATTATTAGAGATTGCAGGACTGGGGCCCTTTTCTTCTTCTTAGTTCTCCCCTTCCTTGGATGAAGAGGTTAGATCAGCTTGCTATTTCAACCTAACCCCAAACCTTTTGCCCATATTCAGAAGAACGACCTTATTCTTTTTCTTCTTCTCTTTCAGAATGAGAGTTTTTAGATCCTCTTGCCCTTTAGCCAAGCTTAAGAACATCTGTTGGAATTGGGCGTTTTGTGCCTGAAGATCTTTGATGGCTTGATCAGAAGACATTTCTGCTGAAATAAACAGCGAAGAAGATGAGAAACCTGCAATGGTACCTGTAATGGTGTGCGTGATAATGGGATGCGTATGTAATGATTTCAAAGACTTTGGGAGATTTAAATTTGCAAACCAAAAATAAACAAACTTTATTAGATTAACTTGTAAAAGGATTCAACAATGCCTTTAAGGCGTTACAAAGAAATAAATGGAAAACAAATCTAAAACTAGAAAAGCAAAATCAAAAGCTTCTGGCAATATGGCTTCATAATGCATCCCAAGCTTCTGGGCACGAGCTCGGACCCATTGGAGATAAGGCTGCATAGGAAGGGAAGTCCTTGGTCCCAGCTCTTGGGGGTCATATTTGTTCACCATGCCCCAAGCTCGTATAAACCTCTGGCGATGCTCGTCGACGTCTTCCTTGTAGTCAAATGCAATATCTGCAAGAAGTAGATCATGGGGACAGTCTCTCCGAGCACGACCAAATTATCGCAACGCTAGACAAGGATTGTAAGTTATACCCCCTCTGATTCCAAGCAATTGGACATTAGGGTATCCCCCACAATGATCAATGACAGCAGTGTCTTCCATAGCCCGGGAGCTCCAAAGAATATCTGTATGGGCAAGTGACATTATTCTGTAGGACCATCCCAAACCTTCTTCATTCTTCAGCACAAACTTAGGGAGGTGCGAAATAAACCACCTCGACAGAAATGACATGCAACACATAAGAGTCCCTCTTCTTCGCACAGTACGAGTGTAGAGGGCATGCAAGATATCACCCAGTAGAGTTGGCACAGGATTACGAGAAAGGAAAATCTTTACCGTGTTCACATCTACAAAGGAATCCGGACTCGGGAAGAGAACCAAACCTTAGATAAGGAGAGCCAAGATATCTTCAAAAGCCTAAAAATCCAAACTATCCCAGAATAGCTGAGCCTGGTCCATCAGAAATTTGGCTAAGAAACCTTCGACCCTGCTTCGTGTTTCCCAATTGGATACTACATCAGCCCGCTTCAGATGTAGAGCTAAGGCAATGTCTTCTGGTCTAGGAGTCTCTTCCATACTTGTGAAGGGCACCTGCTCAAGGATGGATATGCCCAATAAGTGAGATAACTCTTCCAAAGTGGGAACCAGCTGGTAATCTGGAAAGGTGAAGCAATGATGCATACGATCGAAGAACTGGAAAAGTACACTAATCATCTGCTCATTAAACTTTGAGGTAACCAGGCTAAGAAGCTGACCATGTCTTTTAATGAACATAGAAGTCTCAGAAACTCTTGAGGCTAACTCTTTAAGTTGAGCAGGTATTTGCACAAAGTTAACTCAGCTGGTATTTCTGCAGACGGAAGCCATCATCTGCAAAACAGAACAAAGATAAATTCTCTCGGTCTTTAAAATGGTTAGTATAATGAAGTATGAATGCCATGTTATGATGCATGATGTCATGATAAAAACAACAGGTATAGCAGATAACAGGCATGGCAAAGGCAAACAAGTCACACAAAAGCCCTTAAGTTTAAGGCTTGCATGGGGTCTAAGGTATTACCCTCTTGAAGTTCAGTTGGTTTAAACCTGTCCTAGCAAAAGTAACCGGGTTCTAGAGGTTCTCAATATCATTGACCATCCTCCATCGGTCATGGTTTCAGCTCACGCAATCTTTTCTTGCGGCCGGAACTATCTCGAGAGTATGGTCTCAATGAGTGCAACATCGAGTATCAACCAGTTCTCAGCTTTACACCGAGGACGGCTATCTCACTACTTTCTAATGGCCAAGTTTGTCGATTAAAGGTTCTAAGGTTAGTTGATGCTTAACGACACATGTAGCGGCCCCGTATTCTCCTCGTTTCTCCACAAGAGATACCGGTACCAACCAATGTGCCTCATCAACATAACTACTGCTTCAACCGTATCGGTCTATGCTGTACAATTCCCTCACAGTTTATTGCTACTTACCTAAAAGGTGTCCCCAGATCCGGGTTAGGATCTATAGTAACTCCTAAACAAAACCCTTAAAAGTAAAGCAACCAAAACAAACAAGAGAAGCAAATATGATGAACTAAGTCCTAAGGATTACCCACTTATTAACTCCCCAGCAGAGTCGCTAGTTCTGTAATACGGTGGCAGAACCGACTGTTTTTGAAAAAATGCTGGTTTGCGTTTTGTGTTTTTTTTTTTGCAAAATGTTGCGGTAAGCAAGAGTCGCCACCGACTTTTATTTTATCCAACCGAAAAGGAAAAAAGCATAGAAAAATTCCTTTTTCGAGATTTTGAGTAAGGGGGGTAGATTATAGAAAGGGAAGGTATTAGCACCCTTTCTATCCATGGTTTTCCATTGGCTCTTAGGTACTTGCTCATCTTTTTTTAAAATTGCTTGTGTGTGTTTATTTTGAAAAGTTTTGTTTTACTTCGTTTTAACCCTTGCTTCTGTCCTCAAGAGTATTACGAAGTTGTTTTTGAAAACTTTGTTTGAAAAGTGTTTGATGTGAAAAAGTTTATTTGTTTTGAGCAAGTACCTACTAGCATCTACCTACTCGAAAAAGATTGTTTCTATTCTTGTTTCCTTTAGACAGCGTTATCCTACTATTGAGAAATAGGTAACACTGTCGTTGGAGTTGTAAGGGTCAATTCGAAAGGGACGTACGATCACTAAAGCAATATTAGGACGTCTTAGTAATAACCCTAGAGTCTTAATATCATATTCGAGGCAACATTTCCGAGGCAACCTTTCCGAGGCAACATTTCCGAGCGGGACATTTGATCTTTGTTTAGACAGGAGGGCAACCACTAAGACACCCTATACTTAATGATCATTTACCAAAGGCAACCGAAGTGAGAGTATACCCTAGGAGTGCGCATGTGCGAGTGATTTGATTTCAGTTATCATCTTTGCACATTAGGGTTTTCTAGCCGTTTTAAATTACCATGCAGTCTTGTCATACAATCCTATTAACATACATATAAACAGTTAATATTTGCGAAAATTAAAATGCGAGAAAATAAAACCTACGCTATTACAAGACTTCGGGGTAGGGATTAATTACATAGCAAAAAAAAACCGTAAAAGACGATAAATAAAGAAAATCCTAATTAAGCTATTACATACCGTGAGCAGTTACATTAATATTGTAAAAATAATAAACGTGCGCGATGAAACGAAAACGAGAGATTTAGGGTTTTGACCCCAACTACCTAATTATAATTTACAAGAAAAATCATCTTTTTGTCGTTTTTGTGTTATTTGAGAAAATAAAGTTTAATTGAATAAAAATAAAAAACTAATTACTAATTAATTTAAAATTAAAAAAAAAAATTAAATTGACTTATTTTTGTATTTTTGTATTTTGAGAAAAGAAGTAAAAATTAAATCAAAAGCTAACCCTAATTTTTCTAATTTTGATTTTAATTATATACAAAAAAGTTAAATTAACCTAAATTAAATTTAAACTAATATTAAATTAAATTTGATAAAATAAAATAAATAAAAAACCCTAATTCTAAATTTGTGAGAATTGATTTTATGATTTTTTGTGAAAAAGAAATTAATTTTGTTAGAAAACAATTAAGCAAATTAAAAGAATTAAAACAAATAAATAAAAAAGAAAGAAAGATGGGTCTGGTTTCTTAGCAAGGAGGGGGGTGTCGTTTGTAAATTCAAGCCCAACAAGCTCTGGCCCTTTTTGACTTTGTCAGATCCTATGTGTACGCTTGACTCTAGCGCATGGTGGACCCTCATTGGGAAGCCTTGGATCTGCAGCCTTGATGATCTGATGGTTGGATGCTGATGATGTATGGTGGATGCAGGGGATACATGTGCACTTGATTATGTAGGAAAAAATAACATGAAGCAATGTTGGGACCTGGGGATCAAACCCAGGTCCTTGAGCATTATCACACTGCACGCTTACCAGCTGAGTTGGCCATGTTAGTTGTACAAATAATAACAAACAAACATTATATGATAAAACCAAAATATTAATTCTTAATGCGTGCAGATTCAAACTTCCCATTCACAGCATGCCACACCATCATCTTCCTCGTTGCCTCCGTCGTTTTAGATCAAATACTTTTACCTACGAACACTGGGCGTAGGTACAACCCTTGTCCACTCCAAAATCCTGTCCATGTATGATAAATCACAACCAATGGTACCAATCAACTCGTTGCAACCTCACGAGCATCTTGGTACCATTATTAATGGCCAATTCTTCCTGTATGAAAAACCCCTAAAAACGGAGCACGAACCCTAGCCATGGCATCTTGGTATACAGTCAATAAAAATGCAATTAATCATAACCATTAGTTTACAAACATCTCAAGGATTAAGAATATGTCAATTAATCGTGCTAAATATGCCAGAATTAAGGTTTTCGAATTCAAGAAAATGCACAAACCGTATGACTCTTACAATGTGATTCTGAGCGTGAGGAAGCTTGCTAATGGTTGCAATATGATCCAGGGATGTCCAACAAACGATTGGGATGAGTAGAATGCCTTGAAGTGATCTGTAACTTAAAAATCAGTTTGCAACTTTTCTTGAATTTTTTGAAACTTGTTTTCTCTCTTGCATGCCTCCAAAACCCTTGTTCTTGGTCAACACTTGTTCCCTATGTATAGTAGAATGCATTAGGGTTACAATTCTGTATCAAATCTCTCTCAATTATGATTATTGATTCATGATTTGATCCTTGTGCAAAATCTTTCTAAATCAAGCAAATCCAATCTTTTTGTGTCCATATGAGTCTTGCACGATTTGATCTTGTTTCCAGCTGTGTATTGGACCTAATCATGCACAAAATCTCAAGATTTAATTAGTTTTTGATATTTTCATTATTTTATTTTGATTTTATTTGATTTAAATGAAATAAAATCAAAATAAATGACAAAAATAAAAGAATGACAAATGGAAGGGCTCATGGGTCGTGGGTCACATTACAAACTCATTTCAAGCATAAAAAGTTGGGCCCATTTGACAAAAAAAAATCAATTTTGGACACATTTGACTTTTGGCAATTTTGCAAAAAGGGTCAACTTTACCAATGCACAACTCCATCAATTTTGACCCTAGAGATGTGTTCTTGGACTTTTTAGAAAGCATGAGATGTCCTCTAAGCAACCCTTTTGGTCTCATCTCAATTGAGTCTTCCATGTTCATGTATGAAGCTTTGACCCAAAAGGTGTTTTTGTTGACTTTCCAAAGTGACCTATAATGTCCAAATTTATATCTTCTTGTGAGTGCATATTTTGAACTTGGGAGATGAAAACGGGTTGTAGGGAATTACATCATCTTAAAAATGAGCTTTGGAGGGGTCATTTTTGATAAAGTATGAGAAAGTTATGCTTGGTCAAAGTTGAGTTGACTTTTCCTACAAAACCCTAATTTAGCAACTTTTGGGCATTGATGAGTTGTGAGCAATCCTTGAGGAATCATGATCAACCCTTGATTAAATGATGAATAATACTTCAAAATTAGGATGTTGACCAAAAATCTTGAAGTTTGACTGTATGTGGGACACAATTGACTTTTGCCCTAGCATAGTCGATTTTCAGGCCTTTGAGCAATTGACTGAGCAAACTTCCTCTGCAAGGCTTGAAACTTTACATGGATGATCCTGATAACATATTAGGACAATGGTAAGCATTTGGTATCCTTTGGACTCAAACATCTTGATTCAAAATGAAACCCTAATTTGGGGTAGACTGTCTTAGGAGAGAATTTGTCTGGTCAGCCCTTGGACCTCCTTGAGCAATTTGAGGACCTTTCTTGAAATATATTGCTAAATATGGGAGGGAAAATTTTGGGGTACAACACAATTCAATGCAGGTTTCTTAGTAGTGACATCCTATCCTCAATGGGTCACTAATGTTGTTCTGGTACCAAAGAAAGATGGCAAGGTGCATATGTTTGTAGACTACAGGGATCTGAACAGGGAAAGCCCCAAAGATGACTTCCCACTTCCACATATTGATGTTTTGGTTGACAACACCGCTCATAAAAAGGTATTCTCTTTCATGGATGGTTTCTCAGGTTATAATCAGATCAAGATGGCGCTTGAAGACATGGAGAAAACTACCTTCGTCACACAGTGGGGGCACTTTCTGCTACAAGGTTATGCCTTTTGGGTTAAAGAATGTTGGGGAAATTTATCATGGTGCCATGGTATCCTTATTTCATGGCATGATTCATCACGAGATAGAATTCTACGTCGACGACATGATAGCCAGATCACAGACTGAAGAAGAGCATCTTGATCATCTACATAAATTTTTTGAAAGACTGAAGAAGTACAAGCTGAGGTTGAATCCAAACAAATGCACCTTTGAGGTGAGGCCTGGAAAACTCCTAGGTTTCGTCATCAGTGGTAAAGGTATTGAAGTTGATCCCGCAAAAGTTAAAGTTATTCAAGAAATGTCGGCTCCCCGTACTGAGAAGGAAGTAAGAGGTTTCTTAGAACTTCTAAATTACATTACCCGATTCATTTCTCATTTGCAGCAGCCTTACATCTGAAGCGGTCCAACATTGTATCTAATTGGGAAAAAAGAAGTGGAGTCAAGGGTTTTCTTGCTAAATTTCTGTTAGAGAAGGCTTAGTTGTTTCTGGATGCTATGAGTTTTCAGGCTTTCGAGGAAACCTTGGCTTTATTGATCTACGGTTTGGTGCTATTCCCTAATCCAGACCAACTCATAGATGTGAGTGCTGTCAAAATTCTCCTCAGTCGTAACCCCGTGCCTACTTTGCTTGGAGATATTTTGTATTCTCTTCACACTCGTACTATGAGGAAGCGAGGGACTCTTATGTGTTTCATACCTTTACTATCCCAATGGTTTATTTCGCACCTTCCCCGATCAGTAATGAAGATTGAACAAGGTTTGAGGTGGTCTCAAAGGATGATGTTGCTCTTTCATTCAGATATCTATTGGTGTTCCCGATCTCTAGAAGATGTTACTATCATTGACCGCTGCGGGGAATTCCCTAATGTTCCACTCCTTGGCATTACAAGAGGTATTACTTGCAATCCTTCTCTACCTCTATGTCAATTTTGTTATGCTCAAAGAGATGGTCCTCATGACACACTTATCCAGTGTATTGTGTTCGATTACGAAAATGATCCTCAAGGTTATTGTCAGAGATCTATACATGCTTGAGGCATGGTGAGAAAAATTGACAGTAAAGCTTTAGGGCAGAAGAACTGCATCCCTCTGGAGCCTTACCTCAAATGGGTACGAGCTCGTGCTAAAAACCCCATGATGCCATATCCAGTTGTTCTACCGGTGATCATAGAGCCTGTTATTGAAGGAGACGTTTCTTGCACCATCCTCCATCCAGACATGCCCACTAACCTTGAAGAATTACAGAAGTCCTAGATTCAACTCAAGGAAGAACGAGACACCTTTTAAGCTCAATTATATGCAAGTGAAAATAAAGTGTTGGAGCTCACAAAGCAACTTCACGAGAAGCAAAGCCTTAATGCATACATCAACACAAAGAGGAATCGTACGTGGGAGACTTAAGTCTTAGCAAATTTAAATCTCCTAAGATCCTTGAAAACATTGCATTTACATATCATGCATCATTACATAACAGGTTTCCCAAGACAAATTTTCCCATCTTCTTATTGTTTATTTCAATAAAAGATGGCCCTTAACAAACTGTTAAGGAACTCCAAGCTCAGCAAACCTAATTACAGGAGACTCTCCTGAACCTAGCCAAGGGGCGGCAGGATATGATGGCGCTTCTTGCCAAAAAGAAGAAGACTAGAAAGTCGGATGTCATCCTCAATATTGGGATAAGATTCAAAGGTCCTACTCAACCATTTCAAGTGGATGATGTTTCCCTTGAGGAAGACGACAACCAAGAGGAGGATGGTAGAAGTGTCAGGGGTGAATTTAGAAATAACCAGGGTTCTGAGAATATTACTGAAGATGAAGACTATTCTGATGAATAATACCCTCCTGCAAATAACAAGTACAAGCAGTTAGAAGACCGTCTCAAAGCTATGGAAACCCATAAAGTGCATGGATCGAATTTTGGAGAACTAGGTCTGATCGAAGAGGAGGTCATCCCTCACAAATTCAAGGTCCCTATCTTTGCTAAATATGATGGGGTATCTTGTCCCAAACTTCATCTGAGGTCGTATGTTCGAAAAATCCAACGTCATACTACTGACAGGAAATTATGGGTCCATTTCTTTCAAGAAAGTTTGTCCGGCACTCACCTTGAATGGTTATATAAGTTGGAAGGAACCAACATTCACACGTGGGAAGACTTGGTTGCTGCTTTTTACAAGCATTATCAATAATGCTTACCTTTCACCGATTCGTGTACAATTGCAAAACATGTCCATGGGCTCGAATGAAGGGTTCAAGGAGTATGCACAAAAATGGAGGGATTTAGCTGGAAGGTTGAAACATCCCTTGTATTACTGGGAATTGGTTGATATGTTCACTGACACTTTCCTAGGCCCATTCTTTAATCTTCTAATTAGGAGTTCTTCAGCTGGTTTTACTGAGCTGATATTGACGAGAAAGAGTTGAAAGTGGTATTAAGAGTAGGAAAATTCCAATGTCTACAACTTCTAATGCTGTGAAGAAGTCGTTCAGTGGTAAAAAAGAAACCAATGTTATCTATGGCCAAAAGAGACGTGGTAAAAATGACCACCATCAGTCTGTGGGAGCAATGTTGATCTCTAATCCAGCGCCTGTTCAACAACCACAACAGGGCAATCAACATAGGTCAGACGCCCTGAGAAGATAGTTCACCAGAATTAGTATGCCATTGTCTCAAGCATTACAACATCTATTGAAAGCAGAATTGATAACACTACGGGATCCTCCTCCTAATCCCAACATATCCTCTCCTAAGTACAATCCGAACGTGAAGTGTGCCTACCATTCTAGTAGTCCTGGGCACGACACCAATAACTGATGTACCCTGAAAAACAAAATTCACGACATGATTGATAACAAGGAAATTGAGTTCGACCCTCCGGAGACTCCAAACGTGATTACTGCACCTATGTCAAAGCATGACAAAGGCATAAATGCTATTGAAGACGTTCTGTATGTTACCACTGTAGGTGATATAGTTACTCCCCTCTCAGCAATCAAAAAGAATTTGTTACAGGTCGGTTTATTTCCAGGTTGTGTTAAAGAATGTTATTGTTGTGCAGTCCAACCCAATGATGTGGGTTACTGAAGGAAGGCGTGCATCGCCTGATGGATGAACACATAATTTTGATAGAGAAAGTTTTGTTTGCTGAGAATTTGTGCCAAGATTTGTCTGTTGTATCTGGTACTCTGGCCAGGATCACTTCCAAAGGTCCTGTAAGGATTACCGCCAATCCAAAAGTTGCTCCCTTGATCATTACAACACTTGGACCCATCCCATATTCCTTGGAAAAGGCTATTCTATGGAACTATAGATCCGGCGTCTACTACCATGGCGTCAAACGAGAATTGTTTGATGAAGATGCTTAAGATGATGATCCCAATGTTGACAATATTGTGAGGACTAGCAAAGTTACTAGAAGCGGAAGAGTTTTCTTCCTGGAAATCTCTCCAAAAAATATTGCTACACCTGTTCAAGTCACAGTTACTTAGTAAACTACTGAGACTCGGGGTAAAGAGCCAATGTTAGAGCCCGTGATACGGTGGAAGAACCGACAGTTATACTGGTTTTCGTTTTTTGTTCACAAATATCGCGGTAAGCAAGAGTCACCGCCGACTTTTATTTCATCCAACAAAGGAAAAGGAAAAAGAACAGAAAAAACCTTTTTCGAGATGTTTCTGAGTACGGGGGGTAGATTATAGAAAGGGAAGGTGTTAGCACCCTTTCTATCTATGGTTTCCCTCGGGCTCTTAAGTGCATGCTCACTTTTGAAATTGCTTGTGTGTGTTTTGAAAAGTTTTTGTTTAACTTCGTGGTACCCCTTGTGTCTGTCCTCAAGAGTATGACGAAGTTGTTTTTTAAAACTGTTTAGAAAGTGTTTGTGTAAAAGAGCTTTTATTGTTTTGAGCAAGTATTTAAGATTTCTACCTACTAAAAAAGACTGTTCGTTCTCGTTTTCTTTAGACAGCGCTATCCCACTATTAAGGAGTAGGTAGCCCCATCGTTGGAGTTTTAAGGGACATTCGAAGGGACAAATAAGGTCACAAAAGCAATGGTTAGGAAACTGTAGTAATTACCCTAGAGTCCTAAAGATCTTTCTGAGGCAACATTCGAATGGGTCATTTTTATCTTTCGGGACTGGAGGACGACCACTAAAATTCCCTATACTTCATGACCGTTTACCGAAGGCAACCGAAGTGAGGAAAACCCTAGGAGTGAACATGTGCATGTGTTATTTTTCAGTTTATTTATCTTTGCACAATTAGGGTGATCTACTGTTTTAATTTTATCTGTCTTTTGCATACAAGCCTATTATCCATACAACTAGCAGTTTATAATAGCAGAAAGTAAAGTGTGAGAAATTAAAGTCCTAAATATTACAAGGCCTCGGGGAGGGGGTTACATAACCAAACTTGGGGAATGAGCAGTAAATAAAAAGCGGTAAAATAAACCCTAGTTAAAAACTATTACAAACCTCCAAACAGGTACAATAATGGGAATTATAAATAAGTAAATGCGCGTGAGACAAATTAATTATGGGAATAAATTGGAAGCCTAAAAAATCTAATTAATTAAAAAAAATATTTTTGTATTTTTTTATTGAGAAAATTAAATATTTGCGAGTTAAACCTAATTTTCTAATTAATTTTTATTTAACAAAATAATCAATGTTGAAATAATTAAAATCATTAATTTTCAAAAATTAACTTTAATTATAAAAAACCCTAATTCTATTTTTTGTGATTTTCAGATTTGAAAAAAGAAAAGATTTTTTTTTTTGTAAAAAATAATTAAAAAACAAAAGAAATAAAGAAAAGAAATAACTCGGCCAGCTACTGTTAGCAATTTGGGGGGGGGGGGGGGTGAAACTGAAATTGTACTAGGCCCAAGATGCTAGCCCAGTACTCAGCGTGAGATCCAGTGCAGCTGGTCTTCAGGAGTTCCACCATGTGACTGCTTGCTTGGGGCGTCAGATTTGGGATGGAGATGATCCAATGGTGTGGATCTTGGGCGCATGATGGACGCTTGGTTGAGAGGCTCATGGGATCCTATAAGAAATGTTGGGAAAATTCAAAATTGCTGGTTTCTGGGATCGAACCCAGGTCTTTGGTTTTGCAAGCCTACTCCTTTGCTATCTGCGCTGTTAACTCATTCGTGTATATAATATAACGATTATAATATAAAGAAAGAACAAACCAAATGTCAAACCGTCCAAACGCGCCTAATCAGCTTTGACATGGACCAATGATAAGATTACACACAAGCCCATGGAATTCAAACCGGTCAATGGTGTCGGAGCTCAGCTCCGATCACCTTCTCCGGCAGCTTCAAAATGCCAAACCTGCCAAATACAATGGATCAAAGTGCAAATGGTACCCTACTCCCCATATTTTGAGGGCTGCAATCATGATGGTGGCCTCCATTTTACCTAAAGATGCCTGCAAATACAAATATAAAAAACAAAAACCTTCGCGCCCTAGCAATGGCATCTCGTTGTTTCTGCGTGCATGCTTGCAACTAATGATTCAAAACATCTTAGAACAACATTATGAACATATGCTAATGCAAAGATTCGATTTATATCATCTGAATTACAAGTTTGAGTTTGAGAATCTTACCAAAACAGAGGGATCGCGTGAGGGAATTTCTGGGTGTGTTGGGCTTGCTTAACGGTGGGGAATGCCTCCTGGAGTCTTCAGGAGGAAGATTGAATGCTTGGTTTTTCTTGAAAAGAGCTGAGATTCTTTATACAAATGACACTTTTCTTTAGATTTTTGAGAAAGTTTTTTTAAAAGTTTGTGGAGGCAGCTATGCGTGTTTTTTTAGGGTTAGGATGTTGTGTTTATATATATATATGATCACTTTAGCTCAACAAAAATGCCAAGAGATCAAAGATATCAATGTCTTTCCATTTTGCTTCAAATCTTTCCAATTTTGAATATCCTTCCTCTCATGACCTAGCACGGTTTTTCTTGATGCTATACAACATATTTGGATTGTCCTTTAATGCAAAATCAAATCAAAATAACTTTTTATTATTTTGTATCATTTACTTGATTTTATTTGATTTTATTAGTTATAAAATAAAAATAAATTAAATAAATAAACCCAATAATGCATGTAAAGGTGTATGGGTCATGGACCAGACTAGGAGTTTGTTGCAATCATAAAAAGTTAGGCCCATTTGAGAAAAAAAATGCAATTTTGAGCATTGTTGACTTTGGGCAAATTTCCAAAAATGGCCAACTTTGACAACACATATCTCTCTCAATTTTGACCCTAAGAGGGTGTTCTTGGACTTATTAGAATGCTTAGGATGTCCTCTAAACAACCCTTTTGGTTTCATCTCAATTGGATCTTCCATGTTCATGTAAGAAGCTTTGACCCAAAAGGTGTATTTGTTGACTTTTTGAAATGACCTATAATGTATGAATTCATATCTTTTCATGAGTGCATTTTTTGAACTTTAGGGATTAGAGATGAGTTATAGGGAATTGCATCCTATTAAAAATGAGCCTTGGATGAGAAATTTCTGATAAAGTATAAGAAAGTTATGCCTGGTCAAAGTTTGGTTGACTTTTCCTATAGAAACCCTAATTTAGCAACTTTTGAGTTTTGATGAATTTTGGGCATTCCTTGAGGAATCATGATCAACCCTTGATAAAATGATGGATATTACTCCAAAATGTTGATGTTGACCAAAATTATTGAAGTTTAACTGTATGTGGGCCATATTTGACTTTTGACCTAGTATAGTTGATTTTCAAGCATTTGAGCAGTTGACTGAGCAAACTTCTTGTGCAAGGCATGAAACTTGACATGGGTGGTCTTGAGAACATATTAAGACCATGGAAAAGATTTGAGGCCTTTGGAGTTCACCCATCTTGATGAGGAGTGAAACCCTAATTTGAGGCTCATTGTCTTAGGGGGAGGATTTGTCTGGTTAATCCTTAGGCATCCTTGGGCAAGTTGAGGACCTCTAGGAGTATGTTTTGAGTGAAAATGGGAGGGAAATTTTTTGGGTACTACAGAGCCTTCCCAAACGGGGGCACCTAAAGAAACAACGATCAAGGACACCTCTGTACAAGAGGTAGAAGTGGTTTTGAAGATCATTCGCAAAACTGACTATAAAATTATTGAACAGCTGGGGCAGACCCCGTCCAAAATCTCCATGTTATCTTTATTGCTGTGCTCTGAAGCCCATGCACATGTTTTAGAAAATTTCTTGAAGACTGCTCACGTATTGCAAGAGATTTAGGCTGATCAATTTGGAAGTTATGTGGCTAGTTTAACAACTGATAATGGATTAGGCTTTTCCGATGTTGACCTGAATCCGGAGGGGAGAAATCATAATATGGCCCTGTATGTCTCCATTGAGTATAGGGGCACTATGTTGGATCAAGTGTTAGTTGATACTGGCTCTTCTCTGAATGTTCTGCCAAATAGTGCTCTTGACAGACTGTATTGTGAAGGGGTTGTGTTGAAACCCAGTGACATTATAGTTCGAGCCTTTGACGGGTTCAAAAGAATGGTACATGGAGAAGTGGATCTTACTATCAAAGTGGGTTTGCAGATATTTGAATTCACCTTCTATGTAATGGACATCCGACCGGCTTATTCTTGTCTATTGGGACGCTCCTGGATCCATGGGGCAGGATCTGTTACCTCCACTTTGCACCGGAAATTAAAGTTTCCTGTAAAAGGAAAGGTTGTTACTGTCTGCAGAGAAGAGGAGTATATGGTCATCCACCTAAATTCATTCTGGTACATGGAGATGGATGGGGAATTCATTGAGACTCCCTGCCAAACTTTTGAAGTGATTTCCCCTGCTACTATTAAAGATGTTTATGTCATTCTAAAGATTACCAGGGTTCCGCACAAGATGGCTTCCTTGAAGGATGCCAAAGCTACTATAGAAGAAAGTGGTTATACTATTTGGGGTCAACTCCCTGATATCCCTTATAAGTCTGACAAGTTTAGTTTAGGCTTTACTGCAGAAGGTCAAAGGGCTGTTCATCGTGCTCGAGCTATAAGACCCCTGTTCCGTATTAGCAACAACGGGGTTAACGTTATAGAAGATGCTGATAGTGATTATGACTTCGACAGTTGGATCTTTACTACCATTGCCAATGGGCTCAGCAACTGGAAGGCGGAAGACATTATCTCTATCTCCTTTAGTCAAGAGTAATAGCTATTTCTGTTTTATTTCTTTAAGAAGTTTGGTTATGTAATTTCTTATAAAACAATGACTTTAAATCTTGTGTCTTGCCCAGGGCACACTGGTTTATTTTTTAAGGGTTGTCATTTCATAAGTCATATTTTCATTTAATAAAAACATTGGACGTTTTGAATTTAAATTTTTCGCTCTCTGTCTTTCTTTAACTTTATTTCACTTTCGAATAGCTATGTATTCTTACACACACCCACACACTACATTGAAAATCCACATCCACTCTGGATCTCGTTGATAATGATCCTGCTATTGCCACTTATGACTTTGAAAATATGATATACCAAGCCGAGGACGAAGGTGAGGAAGATTGTGAAATACATGGAGAACTTTCCAGACTCTTAATACAAAAAGAAAAAGCTATCTAACCGCACTAAGAGCCGATCGAAGTGGTAAACTTGGGTTTTGAGACAGACAGAAAAGAGGTCAAGATTGGCGCTAACTTAGAAAGCAGTGTCAAGAAAAGGTTAATTCAGATGTTACATGACTATGTTAAGGTCTTTGCTTCGTCGTACGAAGACATGCCAGAGCTCGACACTGATATTGTGGTTCATTGTCTGCTAACGAAAGAGGGTTGTTCTGCGACTAAACAAAAAGTTTGTCGCATGCGTACTGAGATATCAGAGAAGATCAAGGTCGAGGTTATGAAGCAATTCAACGTAGGTTTCTTAGTAGTGACATACTATCCTCAATGGGTCACTAATGTTGTTCCGGTACCAAAGAAAGATGGCAAGGTGCGTATGTGTGTAGACTAGAGGGATCTGAACAGGGAAATCCCCAAAGATGACTTCCCACTTCCACATATTGATGTTCTGGTTAACAACACTGCTCATAACAAGGTATTCTCTTTCATGGATGGTTTCTCAGGTTATAATCAGATCAAGATGGCGCCTGAAGACATGGAGAAAACTACCTTCATCACACTGTGGGGGCACTTTCTGCTACAAGGTTATGCCTTTTGGGTTAAAGAATGCTGGGGAAATTTATCATGGTGCCATGGTAGCCTTATTTCATGACATGATTCATCACGAGATAGAATTCTACGTTGACGACATGATAGCCAGATCACACTCTGAAGAAGAGAATTTTGATCATCTACATAAATTTTTTGAAAGACTGAAGAAGTACAAGCTGAGGATGAATCCAAAAAAATGCACCTTTGAGGTGAGGTCTGGAAAACTCCTAGGTTTCGTCGTCATTGGTAAAGGTATTGAAGTTGATCCTGCAAAAATTAAAGCTATTCAAGAAATGTCGGCTCCCCGTACTGAGAAGGAAGTAAGAGGTTTCTTAGAACTTCTAAATTACATTGCTTGATTCATTTCTCATTTGCAGCAGCCTTACATCTAAAGCGGTCCAGCATTGTATCTAATTGGGAAACAAGAAGTGGAGTCAAGGGTTTTCTTGCTAAATTTCTGTTAGAGAAGGCTTAGTTGTTTCTGGATGCTATGAGTTTTCAGGCTTCCAAAGAAACCTTGGCTTTGTTGATCTACGGTTTGGTGCTATTCCCTAATCCAGACCAACTCATAGATGTGAATGCTGTCAAAATTCTCCTCAGTCGTAACCCCGTGCCTACTTTGCTTGGAGATATTTTGTATTCTCTTCACACTCGTACTACGAGGAAGCGAGAGACTCTTATGTGTTTCATACCTTTACTATCCCAGTGGTTTTTTTCGCACCTTCCCCGATCAGTAATGAAGATTGAACAAGGATTAAGGTGGTCTCAAAGGATAATGTTGCTCTTTCATTCAGATATCTATTGGTGTTCCCCATCTCTAGAAGATGTTACTATCATTGACCGCTGCGGGGAATTACCTAATGTTCCACTCCTTGGCATTACAGGAGGTATTACTTGCTATCCTTCTCTGGCTCTACGTCAATTTGGTTATGCTCAAAGAGATGGTCCTCATGACACACTTATCCAGGGTATTGTGTTTGATTACGAAAATGATCCTCAAGGTTATCGTCAGAGATTTATACATGCTTGAGGCATGGTGAGAAAAATTGATAGTAAGGCTTTAGGACAGAAGAAATGCATCCCTCTGGAGCCCTACCTCAAATGGGTATGAGCTCGTGCTAAAAACCTCATGATGCCATACCCAGCTGTTCTACCGGTGATCATAGAGCCTGTTATCGAAGGTGACGTTTCTTGCACCATCCTCCATCCAGACATGACCACTGACCTTGAAGAATTGCAGAAGTCCTAGATTCAACTCAAGGAAGAACGTGACACCTTTTAAGCTCAATTATATGCAAGTGAAAAGAAAGTGTTGGAGCTCACAAAGAAACTTCATGAGGAGCAAAGCATTAATGCATACTTCAACACAAAGAGGAAGCGTATGTGGGAGACTTAAGTCTTAGCAAATTAAATCTCCTAAGATCCTTGAAAACATTGCATTTACATATCATGCATCATTACATAACAGGTTTCCCAAGACAAGTTTTCTCATCTTCTTGTTGTTTATTTCAGTAAAAGATGGCCCTCAACAGACTGTTAAGGAACTTCAAGCTCAACAAACCCAATTCCAGGAGACTCTCCTGAACCTAGCCAAGGGGCGGCAGGATATGATGGCGCTTCTTACCAAGAAGAAGAAGACTAGAAAGCCGAATGTCATCCTCAATATGGGGAGAAGATTCAAAGGTCATACTCAACCATTTCAAGTGGATGATGTTTCCTTTGAGGAAGATGATAACCAAGAGGAGGATGGTAGAAGTGTCAGGGGTGAAGGTAGAAATAACCAGGGTTATGAGAATATTACTGAAGATGAAGACTTTTCTGATGAACAATACCCTCCTGCAAATAACAAGTACAAGCAATTGGAAGACCGTCTCAAAGCTATGGAAACCCATAAAGTGCATGGATCGAATTTTGGAGAACTAGGTCTGATCCCAGGGGAGGTCATCCCTCACAAATTCAAGGTCCTTATCTTTGCTAAATATGACGGGGTCTCTTGTCTCAAACTTCATCTGAGGTTGTATGTTTGAAAAATCCAACCTCATACTACTGACAGGAAATTATGGGTCCATTTCTTTCAAGAAAGTTTGTCCGACACTCAACTTGAATGGTTATATAAGTTGGAAGGAACCAACATTCACACGTGGGAAGACTTGGTTGCTGCTTTTTACAAGCAGTATCAATATAATGCTTACCTTGCACCGACTCGTATACAATTGCAAAACATGTCCATGGGCTCGAATAAAGGGTTCAAGGAGTATGCACAAAAATGGAGGGATTTAGCTGGAAGGTTGCAACATCCCTTGTATGACTGGGAATTGGTTGATATGTTCATGGGCACTTTCACAGGCCCATTCTTTAATCTTCTAATTAGGAGTTCTTCAGCTGGTTTTACTGAGCTGATACTGACGAGAAAGAGTTGAAAGTGGTATTAAGAGTAGGAAGATTCCAATGTCTACAACTTCTAATGCTGTAAAGAAGTCGTTCAGTGGTAAAAAAGAAACCAATGCTATCAATGGCCAGAAGAGACATGGTAAAAATGATCGCCATCAGTCTGTGGGAGCAATGTTGATCTCTAATCCAGCGCCTGTTCAACAACCACAACAGGGCAATCAGCATAGGTCAGACACCTCGAGAAGATAGTTCACCAGAATTAGTATGCCATTATCTCAAGCATTACAACATTTGTTGAAAGCAGAATTGATAACACTACGGGATCCTCCTTCTAATCCCAACACATCCTCTTCTAAGTACAATCCGAACGTGAAGTGTGCCTATCATTCTAGTAGTCCTGGGCACGACACCAAAAACTGACGTGCCCTTAAAAACAAAATTCACGACATGATTGATAACAAGGAAATTGAGTTCGACCCTCCAGAGACTCCAAACGTGATTACTGCACCTATGTCAAAGCATGACAAAGGCATAAATTATATTGAAGACGTTCTGTATGTTACCACTGTAGGTGATATGGTTACTCCCCTCTCAGCAATCAAAAAGAATCTGTTATAGGTCGGTTTGTTTCCAGGTTGTGTTAAAGAAAGTTATTCTTGTGCAGTCCAACCCAATGGATGTGGATTGCTGAAGGAAGGTGTGCAGCGCCTGATGGATGAACACATAATTTTGATAGAGAATGTTTTGT
Organism: Vicia faba; assembly: GCA_948472305.1. Lineage (NCBI taxonomy): Eukaryota > Viridiplantae > Streptophyta > Magnoliopsida > Fabales > Fabaceae > Vicia > Vicia faba. The sequence continues at coordinate 960,604,680 of OX451741.1, read as the reverse complement.
TTGCTGAGAATTTGTGTCAAGATTTGTCTGTTGTATCTGGTACTCTGGCCAGGATCACTTCCAAAGGTCTTGTAAGGATTACCGCCAATCCAAAAGTTGCTCCCTTGATCATTACAACACTTGGACCCATCCCATATTCCTCGGAAAAGGCTATTTTATGGAACTATGGATCCGGCGTCTACTACCATGGCGTCAAACGAGAATTGTTTGATGAAGATGCTGAAGATGATGATCCCAATGTTGACAATATTGCGGGGACTAGCAAAGTTACTGGAAGCGGAAGAGTTTTCTCCCTGGAAATCTCTCCAAAAAATATTGCTACACCTGTTCAAGTCACAGTTACGAAGTCAACTACTGAGACTCGGGGTAAAGAGCCAATGATAGAGCCCGTGATACGGTGGAAGAACGGACTGTTATACTGGTTTTCATTTTTTGTTCGTAAATATCGCGGTAAGCAAGAGTCGTCACCGACTTTTATTTCCAACAAAGGAAAAGGAAAAAGAACAGAAAAAACCTTTTTCGAGATGTTTCTGAGTACGGGGGGTAGATTATAGAAAGGGAAGGTGTTAGCACCCTTTCTATCTGTGGTTTCCCTGAGGCTCTTAAGTACCTGCTCACTTTTGAAATTGCTTGTGTGTGTCTTGAAAAGTTTTTGTTTAACTTCGTGGTACCCCTTGTGTCTGTCCTCAAGAGTATGACGAAGTTCTTTTTGAAAACTGTTTTGAAAGTGTTTGTGTAAAAGAGCTTTTATTATTTTGAGCAAGTATTTAAGATTTCTACCTACTCGAAAAATATTGTTTGTTCTCGTTTCCTTTAGACAACGCTATCCCACTATTAAGGAGTAGGTAGCCCCATCGTTGGAGTTTTAAGGGACATTCGAAGGGACAAATAAGGTCACAAAAGCAATGGTTAGGAAACTTTAGTAATTACCCTAGAGTCCTAAAGATCTTTTCGAGGCAACATTCCAATGGCTCATTTTGATCTTTCGGGACTGGAGGACGACCACTAAAATTCCCTATACTTCATGACCGTTTACCGAAGGCAACCGACCTGAGGCAAACCCTAGGAGTGAACATGTGCATGTGTTATTTTTCAGTTTATTTATCTTTGCACAATTAGGGTGATCTACTGTTTTAATTTTATCTATCTTTTGCATACAAGCCTATTATCCATACATCTAGCAGTTTATAATAGCATAAACTAAAGTGCGAGAAATTAAAGTCCTAAATATTACAAGGCCTCGGGGAGGGGGTTACATAACCAAACTTGGGGAATGAGCAGTAAATAAAAAGCGATAAAATAAACCCTAATTAAAAATTATTATAAACCTCGAAACAGGTACAATAATGGGAATTATAAATAAGTAAATGCGCGCAAGACAAATTAAATACGGGAATAAATTGGAAGCCTAAAAAATCTAATTAATTAAAAAAATTATTTTTGTATATTTTTATTGAGAAAATTAAATATTTGCGAGTTAAACCTAATTTTCTAATTAATTTTTATTTAACAAAATAATCAATGTTGAAATAATTAAAATCATTAATTTTCAAAAATTAATTTTAATTATAAAAAACCCTAATTCTATTTTTTGTGATTTTCAGATTTTAAAAAAAATATTTTTGTTTGTTTTTGTAAAAAATAATTAAAAAACAAAAGAAATAAAGAAAAGAAATAACTGGGCCTGTTACTGTTAGCAATCTGGGGGGGGGGTGAAACTAAAATTGTACTAGGCCCAAGATGCTAGCCCAGTACTCAGCGTGAGATCCAGTGCAGCTGGTCTTCAGGAGTTCCACCATGTGACTGCTTGCTTGGGGCGTCAGATCTGGGATGGAGATGATCCAATGGTGTGGATCTTGGGTGCATGATGGATGCTTAGTTGGGAGGCTCATGAGATCCTGTAAGAAATGTTGGGAAAATGCAAAATTGCTGGTTTCTAGGATCAAACCCAGGTCTTTGGTTTTGCAAGCCTACTCCTTTGCCATCTGTGCTGTTAACTCATTCGTGTATATAATAGAACGATTATAATATAAATAAAGAACAAACCAAATGTCAAACCGTCCAAATGCACCCAATCAGCTTTGACATGGACCAATGATACAATGACACACAAGCCCATGGAATTCAAACCGGTCAATGGTGTCGGAGCTCAGCTCCGGTCACCTTCTCCGGCAGCTTCAAAATGCCAAACCTGCAAAATACAATGGATCAAAGTGCAAATGGTATCCTACCCCCATATTTTGAGGGCTGCAATCACGACGGTGGCCTCCATTTGACCTAAAGATGCCTGAAAATACAAATACAAAAAACAAAAACCTTCACGCCCTAGCAATGGCATCTCGTTGTTTCTGCGTGCATGCTTGCAACTAATGATTCAAAATATCTTAGAACAACATTATGCACATATGCTAATGCAAAGATTCGATTTATATCATTTGAATCACAAGTTTGAGTTTGAGAATCTTACTAAAATGGAGGGATCGCGTGAGGAAATTTCTGGGTGTGTTGGGCTTGCTTAACGACGGGGAATGCCTCCTGGAGTCTTCAAGAGGAAGATTGAATGCTTGGTTTTTCTTGAAAAGAGCTGAGATTCTTTATACAAATGACACTTTTCTTTGGATTTTTGAGAAAGTTTTTAAAAAAGTTTGTGGAGGCAGCTATGCGTGTTTTTTTAGGGTTAGGATTATTGTGTTTATATATATGATCACTTTAGCTCAACAAAAATGCCAAGAGATCAAAGATATCAATCCTTTCCATTTTACTTCAAATCTTTCCAATTTTGAATATCCTTCCTCTCATGACCTGGCATAGTTTTTCTTGATGCTATACAGCATATTTGGATTGTCCTTTAATGCAAAATCAAATCAAAATAACTTTTTATTATTTTGTATCATTTACTTGATTTTATTAGTGATAAAATCAAAATAAATTAAATAAATAAACCCAATAATGCATGGAAAGCTGTATGGGTCGTGGACCAGGCTAGGAGTGTGTTGCAAGCATAAAAAGTTAGGCCCATTTGAGAAAAAAATGCAATTTTGAGCATTGTTGACTTTGGGCAAGTTTCCAAAAATGGCCAACTTTGACAATGCATATCTCTCTCAATTTTGACCCTAAGAGGGTGTTCTTGGACTTCTTAGAATGCTTAGGATGTCCTCTAAACAACCCTTTTGGTTTCATCTCAATTGGATCTTCCATGTTCATGTAAGAAGCTTTGACCCAAAAGGTGTTTTTGTTGACTTTTTGAAATGACCTATAATGTCTGAATTCATATCTTTTCATGAGTGCATTTTTTGAACTTGAGGGATGAGAGATGAGTTGTAGGGAATTGCATCCTATTCAAAATGAGCCTTGGATGATAAATTTCTGATAAAGTATAAGAAAGTTATGCCTGGTCAAAGTTTGGTTGACTTTTCCTACAGAAACCCTAATTTAGCAACTTTTGAGTTTTGATGAATTTTGGGCATTCCTTGAGGAATCATGATCAACCCTTGATAAAATGATGGATATTACTCCAAAATTTTGATGTTGACCAAAAATATTGAAGTTTAACTGTATGTGGGCCACATTTGAATTTTGACCTAGTATAGTTGATTTTTAGGCATTTGAGCAGTTGACTGAGCAAACTTCATGTGCAAGGCATGAAACTTGACATGGGTGGTATTGAGAACATATTAAGACCATGGAAAAGATTTGAGGCCTTTGGATTTCACCCATCTTGATGAGGAGTGAAACCCTAATTTGAGGCTCATTGTCTTAAGAGGAGGATTTGTCTGGTCAATCCTTAGGCATCCTTGGGCAAGTTGAGGACCTCTAGGAGTATGTTTTGAGTGAAAATGAGAGGGAAATTTTTTGGGTACAACAGAGCCTTACCAAACGGGGGAACCTAAAGAAACCACGATCAAGGACACCTCTGGACAAGTGGTAGAAGAGGTTTTGAAGATCATTCGCAAAACTGAATATAAAATTATTGAACAGCTGGGGCAGACCCCGTCCAAAATCTCCATGTTATCTTTATTGCTGTGCTCTGAAGCCCATGCACATGCTTTAGAAAAATTCTTGAAGACTGCTCACATATTGCAAGATATTTTGGCTGATCAATTTGGAATTTATGTGGCTAGTTTAACAACTGATAATGGATTAGGCTTTTTCGATGTTGACCTGAATCTGGAGGGGAGAAATCATAATATGGCCCTGTATGTCTCCATTGAGTGTAGGGGCACTATGTTGACTCAAGTGTTAGTTGATACTGGCTTTTCTATGAATGTTATGCCAAATGGTGCTCTTGACAGACTGGATTGTGAAGGCGTTGTGTAGAAACCCAATGACATTATAGTTCGAGCCTTTGACGGGCCCAAAAGAATGGTACATGGAGAAGTGGATATTCCTATCAAAGTGGGTTCGCAGATCTTTGAATCCACCTTCTATGTAATGGGCATCCGACCAGCTTATTCTTGTCTATTGGGACGCTCCTGGATCCATGGGGTAGGAGCTGTTACCTCCACTTTGCACCAGAAATTAAAGTATCCTGTAAAAGGAAAGGTTGTTACTGTCTGCAGAGAAGAGGAGTATATGGTCATCCACCTAAATTCATTCTGGTACATGGAGATGGATGGGGAACTCATCGAGACTCCCTGCCAAACTTTAAAGTGATTTCCCCTGCTACTATTAAAGATGTTTCTGCCATTCTAAAGACTACCAGGGTTCCGCACAAGATGGCTTCCTTGAAGGATGCCAAAGCTACTATAGAAGAAGGTGGTTGTACTATTTGGGATCAACTCCCTGATATCCCTTATAAGTCTGACAAGTTTAGTTTAGGCTTTACTGCAGAAGGTCAAAGGGCTGTTCGTCGTGCTCGGGCTAGAAGACCCCTGTTCTGTATCAGCAACAACGGGGTTAACGTTATAGAAGATGCTGATAGTGATTATGACTTCGACAATTGGATCTTTCCTACCATTGTCAATGGGCTCAGCAACTGGAAGGCAGAAGACATTATCTCTATCTCCTTTAGTCAAGAGTAATAACTATTTTTGTTTTATTTCTTTAAGAAGTTTGGTTATCTAATTTCTTTTAAAATAATGACTTTAAATCTTGTGTCTTGCCCAGGGCACACTGGTTTATTTGTTAAGGGTTGTCATTTTATAAGTCATATTTTCATTTAATAAAAACATTGGACGTTTTGAATTCAAATTTTGCGCTCTCTGTCTTTCTTTTATTTTATTTCACTTTCAAATAACTATGTATTCTTACACACACCCATACACTACATTGAAAATCTACATCCACTCTGGATCTCGTTGATAATGATCCTTCTATTACCACTTATGACTTTGAAAATACGATCTACCAAGCCAAGGACGAAGGTGTGGAAGATTGTGAAATACATGGAGAACTTTCCAGACTCTTAATACAAGAAGAAAAGGCTATCCAACCGCATGAAGAGCCGATCGAAGTGGTAAACTTGGGTTTTGAGACAGACAGAAAAGAGGTCAAGATTGGCGCCAACTTAGAAAGCAGTGTCAAGAATAGGTTAATTCAAATGTTACATGACTATGTTGAGGTCTTTGCTTGGTCGTACGAAGACATGCCAGGGCTCGACACTGATATTGTGGTTCATCATCTGCCAACGAAAGAGGGTTGTTCTGCGATTAAACAAAAAGTTTGTCGCATGCGTACTGAGATATCAGAGAAGATCAAGCTCGAGGTTATGAAGCAATTCAACGCAGGTTTCTTAGTAGTGACATACTATCCTCAATGGGTCACTAATGTTGTTCCGGTACCAAAGAAAGATGGCAAGGTGCGTATGTGTGTAGACTACAGGGATCTGAACAGGGAAAGCCCCAAAGATGACTTCCCACTTCCACATATTGATGTTTTGGTTGACAACACCGCTCATAACAAGGTATTCTCTTTCATGGATAGTTTCTCAGGTTATAATCAGATCAAGATGGCGCCTGAAGACATGGAGAAAACTACCTTCGTAACACAGTGGGGGAACTTTCTGCTACAAGGTTATGCCTTTTGGGTTAAAGAATGCTGGGGAAATTTATCATGGTGCCATGGTAGCCTTATTTCAAGACATGATTCATCACGAGATAGAATTCTACGTCGACGACATGATAGCCAGATCACAGACTGAAGAAGAGCATCTTGATCATCTACATAAATTTTTTGAAAGACTGAAGAAGTAAAAGCTGAGGTTGAATCCAAACAAATGCACCTTTGAGGTGAGGTCTGGAAAACTCCTAGGTTTCTTCGTCAGTGGTAAAGGTATTGAAGTTGATCCCGGAAAAGTTAAAGTTATTCAAGAAATGTCGGCTCCCCGTACTGAGAAGGAAGTAAGAGGTTTCTTAGAACTTTTAAATTACATTGCCTGATTCATTTCTCATTTGCAGCAGCCTTACATCTGAAGTGGTCCAGCATTGTATCTAATTGGGAAACAATAAGTGGAGTCAAGTGTTTTCTTGCTAAATTTCTGTTAGAGAAGGCTTAGTTATTTCTGGATGCTATGAGTTTTCAGGCTTTCGAGGAAACCTTGGCTTTATTGATCTACAGTTTGGTGCTATTCCCTAATCCAGACCAACTCATAGATGGGAATGCTGTCAAAATTCTCCTCAGTCGTAACCCCTTGCCTACTTTGCTTGGAGATATTTTGTATTCTCTTCACACTCGTACTATGAGGAAGCGAGGGACTCTTATGTGTTTCATACCTTTACTATCCCGATGGTTTATTTCGCACCTTCCCCGATCAGTAATGAAGATTGAACAAGGTTTGAGGTGGTCTCAAAGGATGATGTTGCTCTCTCATTCAGATATCTATTGGTGTTCCCGATCTCTAGAAGATGTTACTATCATTGACCGCTGCGGTGAATTCCCTAATGTTCCACTCCTTGGCATTACAGGAGGTATTACTTGCAATCCTTTTCTGCCTCTATGTCAATTTGGTTATGCTCAAAGAGATGGTCCTCATGACACACTTATCCAGGGTATTATGTTCGATTACGAAAATGATCCTCAAGGTTATCGTCAGAGATTTATACATGCTTGAGGAATGGTGAGAAAAATTGATAGTAAGGCTTTAGGACAGAAGAACTGCATCCCTCTGGAGCCCTACCTCAAATGGGCACGAGCTCGTGCTAAAAATCTCATGATTCCATATCCAGCTGTTCTACCGGTGATCATAGAGCCTGTTATCGAAGGAGACGTTTCTTGCACCATCCTCCATCCAGACATGCCCAATAACCTTGAAGAATTGCAGAAGCCCTAGATTCAACTCAAGGAAGAACGGGACACCTTTTAAGCTCAATTATGTGCATGTGAAAAGAAAGTGTTGGAGCTCACAAAGCAACTTCACGAGGAGCAAAGCCTTAATGCATACATCAACACAAAGAGGAAGCGTATGTGGGAGACTTAAGTCTTAGCAAATTTAAATCTCCTAAGATCCTTGAAAACATTGCATTTACATATCATGCATCATTACATAACAGGTTTCCCAAGACAAGTTTTCTCATCTTCTTGTTGTTTATTTCAGTAAAAGATGGCCCTCAACAGACTGTTAAGGAACTCCAAGCTCAGCAAACCCAATTTCAGGAGACTCTCCTGAACCTAGCCAAGGGGCGGCAGGATATGATGGCGCTTCTTGCTAAGAAGAAGAAGACTAGAAAGCCAGATGTCATCCTCAATATGGGGAGAAGATTCAAAGGTCCTACTCAACCATTTCAAGTGGATGGTGTTTCCTTTGAGGAAGACGATAACCAAGAGGAGGATGGTAGAAGTGTCAAGGGTGAAGGTAGAAATAACCAGGGTTCTGAGAATATTACTGAAGATGAAGACTATTCTGATGAACAATACCCTCCTGCAAATAACAAGTACAAGCAATTGGAAGACCATCTCAAAGATATGGAAACCCATAAAGTGCATGGATTGAATTTTGGAGAACTAGGTCTGATCCCAGGGGAGGTTATCCCTCATAAATTTAAGGTCCATATCTTTGCTAAATATGATGGGGTCTCTTGTCCCAAACTTCATCTGAGGTCGTATGTTCGAAAAATCCAACCTCATACCACTGACAGGAAATTATGGGTCCATTTATTTCAAGAAAGTTTGTCCGACACTCAACTTGATTGGTTATATAAGTTGGAAGGAACCAACATTCACACGTGGGAAGACTTGGTTGCTGCTTTTTACAAGCAGTATCAATATAATGCTTACCTTGCACCGACTCGTGTACAATTGCAAAACATGTCCATGGACTCGAATGAAGGGTTCAAGGAGTATGCACAAAAATAGAGGGATTTAGCTGGAAGGTTGCAACATCCCTTGTATGAATGGGAATTGGTTGACATGTTAATGGGCACTTTCACAGGCCCATTCTTTAATATTCTAATTAGGAGTTCTTCAGCTGGTTTTACTGAGCTGATACTGACGAGAAAGAGTTGAAAGTGGTATTAAGAGTAGGAAGATTCCAATGTCTACAACTTCTAATGCTGTGAAGAAGTTGTTCAGTGGTAAAAAAGAAACCAATGCTATTTATGGCCAGAAGAGACGTGGTAAAAATGACCGCCATTAGTCTGTGGGAGCAATGTTGATCTCTAATCCAGCGCCTGTTCAACAACCACAACAGGGCAATCAGCGTAGGTCAGACGCCCCAAGAAGATAGTTCACCAGAATTAGTATGCCATTGTCTCAAGCATTACAACATCTGTTGAAAGCAGAATTGATAACACTACGGGATCCTCCTCCCAATCCCAACACATCCTCTCCTAAGTACAATCCGAACGTGAAGTGTGCCTATCATTCTTGTAGTCTTGGGCACGGCACTAATAACTGATGTGCCCTAAAAAACAAAATTCACGACATGATTGATAACAAGAAAATTGAGTTCGACCCTCCGGAGACTCTAAACGTGATTACTGCACCTATGTCAAAGCATGACAAAGGCATAAATGCTATTGAAGACGTTCTGTATGTTACCATTATAGGTGATATGGTTACTCCCCTCAGCAATCAAAAAGAATCTGTTACAGGTCGGTTTATTTCCAGGTTATGTTAAAGAATGTTATTGTTATGCAGTCCAACCCAATGGATGTGGGTTACTGAAGGAAGGCGTGCAGCGCCTGACGGATGAACACATAAGTTTGATAGAGAAAGTTCTGTTTGCTGAGAATTTGTGCCAAGATTTGTTTGTTGTATCTGGTACTCTGGCCAGGATCACTTCCAAAGGTCCTGTAAGGATTACCGCCAATCCAAAATTTGCTCCCTTGATCATTACAACACTTGGACCCATCCCATATTCCTCGGAAAAGGCTATTCTATGGAACTATGGATCCGGCGTTTACTACCATGGTGTCAAACGAGAATTGTTTGATGAAGATACTGAAGATGATGATCCCAATGTTGACAATATTGCGGGGACTAGCAAAGTTACTGGAAGCGAAAGAGTTTTCTCCCTGGAAATCTCTCCAAAAAATATTGCTACACCTGTTCAAGTCACAATTACTAAGTTAACTACTGAGACTCGGGGTAAAGAGCCAAAGATAGAGCCCGTGATACGGTGGAAGAATCGACTGTTATACTGGTTTTCGTTTTTTGTTCGCAAATATCGCGGTAAACAAGAGTCGCCATTGACTTTTATTTCATCCAATAAAGGAAAAGGAAAAAGAACAGAAAAAACCTTTTTCGAGATGTTTCTGAGTACGGGGGGGTAGATTATAAAAAGGGAAGGTGTTAGCACCCTTTCTATCTGTGGTTTCTCTCGGGCTCTTAAGTACCTGCTCACTTTTGAAATTGCTTGTGTGTGTTTTGAAAGGTTTTTGTTTAACTTCGTGGTACCCCTTGTGTCTTTCCTCAAGAGTATGACGAAGTTGTTTTTGAAAATTGTTTTGAAAGTGTTTGTGTAAAAGAGCTTTTATTATTTTGAGCAAGTATTTAAGATTTCTACCTACTCGAAAAATACTGTTCGTTCTCGTTTCCTTTAGACAGCGCTATCCCACTATTAAGGAGTAGGTAGCCCCATCGTTGGAGTTTTAAGGGACATTCGAAGGGACAAATAAGGTCACAAAAGAAATGGTTAGGAAACTTTAGTAATTACCCTAGAGTCCTAAAGATCTTTCCGAGGCAACATTCCAATAGGTCATTTTGATCTTTCGGGACTGGAGGACGACCACTAAAATTCTCTATACTTCATGACCGTTTACCGATGGCAACCGAAGTGAGGCAAACCCTAGGAGTGAACATGTGCATGTGTTATTTTTCAGTTTTTTTATCTTTGCACAATTAGGGTGATCTACTGTTTTAATTTTATCTGTCTTTTGCATACAAGCCTATTATCCATACATCTAGCAGTTTATAATAGCAGAAAGTAAAGTGCGAGAAATTAAAGTCCTAAATATTACAAGGCCTCGGGGAGGGGGTTACATAACCAAACTTGGGGAATGAGCAGTAAATAAAAAGTGGTAAAATAAACCCTAATTAAAAACTATTACAAACCTCGAAACAGGTACAATAATGGGAATTATAAATAAGTAAATGCGCGCGAGACAAATTAAATACGAGAATAAATTGGAAGCCTAAAAAATCTAATTAATTAAAAAAAAAATTTGTATTTTTTTATTGAGAAAATTAAATATTTGCGAGTTAAACCTAATCTTCTAATTAATTTTTATTTAACAAAATAATCAATGTTGAAATAATTAAAATCATTAATTTTCAAAAATTAATTTTAATTATAAAAAACCCTAATTCTATTTTTTGTGATTTTCAGATTTAAAAAAAAAAGATTTTTGTTTTTTTTTGTAAAAAATAATTAAAAAACAAAAGAAATAAAGAAAAGAAATAACTGGGCCTGTTACTGTTAGCAATCTGGGGGGGGGGGTGAAAATGAAATTGTACTAGGCCCAAGATGCTAGCCCAGTACTCAGCGTGAGATCTAGTGCAACTGGTCTTCAGGAGTTCCACCATGTGACTGCTTGCTTGGGGCGTCAGATCTGGGATGGAGATGATCCAATGGTGTGGATCTTGAGCGCATGATGAACGCTTGGTTGGGAGGCTCATGGGATCCTGTAAGAAATGTTGGGAAAATGAAAAATTGTTGGTTTCTGGGATCGAACCCAGGTCTTTGGTTTTGTAAGCCTACTCCTTTGCCATCTGCGCTGTTAACTCATTCGTGTATATAATAGAACGATTATAATATAAAGAAAGAACAAACCAAATGTCAAACCGTCCAAACTCACCCAATCAACTTTGACATGGACCAATGATACGATGACACACAAGCCCATGGAATTCAAACCGGTCAATGGTGTCGGAGCTCAGCTCTGGTCACCTTCTTCGGCAGCTTCAAAATGCCAAACCTGCCAAATACAATGGATCAAAGTGACAAAGGTACCCTACCCCCCTATTTTGAGGGTTGCGATCACGATGGTGGCCTCCATTTGACCTAAATATGCCTTCAAATACAAATACAAAAAACAAAAACCTTCGCGCCCTAGCAATGGCATCTCGTTGTTTCTGTGTGCATGCTTGCAACTAATGATTCAAAACATCTTAGAACAACATTATGCACATATGCTAATGCAAAGATTCGATTTATATCATTTGAATCACATGTTTGAGTTTGAGAATCTTACCAAAATGGAGGGATCATGTGAGGGAATTTCTGGGTGTGTTGGGCTTGCTTAACGACGGGGAATGCCTCCTAGAGTCTTCAAGAGGAAGATTGAATGCTTGGTTTTTCTTGAAAAGAGCTGAGATTCTTTATACAAATGACACTTTTCTTTGGATTTTTGAGAAAGTTTTTAAAAAAGTTTGTGGAGGCAGCTATGCGTGTTTTTTTAGGGTTAGGATTATTGTGTTTATATATATGATCACTTTAGCTCAACAAAAATGCCAAGAGATCAAAGATATCAATGCCTTTCCATTTTGCTTCAAATCTTTCCAATTTTGAATATCCTTCCTCTCGTGACCTGGCATAGTTTTTCTTGATGCTATACAGCATATTTGGATTGTCCTTTAATGCAAAATCAAATCAAAATAACTTTTTATTATTTTGTATCATTTACTTGATTTTATTAGTGATAAAATCAAAATAAATTAAATAAATAAACCCAATAATGCATGGAAAGCTGTATGGGTCGTGGACCAGGCTAGGAGTGTGTTGCAAGCATAAAAAGTTAGGCCCATTTGAGAAAAAAATGCAATTTTGAGCATTGTTGACTTTGGGCAAATTTCCAAAAATGGCCAACTTTGACAATGCATATCTCTCTCAATTTTGACCCTAAGAGGGTGTTCTTGGACTTCTTAGAATGCTTAGGATGTCCTCTAAACAACCCTTTTGGTTTCATCTCAATTGGATCTTCCATGTTCATGTAAGAAGCTTTGACCCAAAAGGTGTTTTTATTGACTTTTTGAAATGACCTATAATGTCTGAATTCATATCTTTTCATGAGTGCATTTTTTGAACTTGAGGGATGAGAGATAAGTTATAGGGAATTGCATCCTATTCAAAATGAGCCTTGGATGAGAAATTTCTGATAAAGTATAAGAAAGTTATGCCTGGTCAAAGTTTGGTTGACTTTTCCTACAGAAACCCTAATTTAACAACTTTTGAGTTTTGATGAATTTTGGGCATTCCTTGAGGAATCATGATCAACCCTTGATAAAATGATGGATATTACTCCAAAATGTTGATGTTGACCAAAAATATTGAAGTTTTAACTGTATGTGGGCCACATTTGAATTTTGACCTAGTATAGTTGATTTTTAGGCATTTGAGCAGTTGACTGAGCAAACTTCTTGTGCAAGGCATGAAACTTGACATGGGTGGTATTGAGAACATATTAAGACCATGGAAAAGATTTGAGGCCTTTGGAGTTCACCCATCTTGATGAGGAGTGAAACCCTAATTTGAGGCTCATTGTCTTAGGAGGAGGATTTGTCTGGTCACTCCTTAGGCATCCTTGGCAAGTTAAAGACCTCTAGGAGTATGTTTTGAGTGAAAATGGGAGGGAAATTTTTTGGGTACAACAGAGCCTTCCCAAACGAGGGCACCTAAAGAAACCACGATCAAGGACACCTCTGGACAAGAGGTAGAAGTGGTTTTGAAGATCATTCGCAAAAATGACTATAAAATTATTGAACGGCTGGGGTAGACCCCGTCCAAAATATCCATGTTATCTTTATTGCTGTTCTCTAAAGCCCATGCACATGCTTTATAAAAATTCTTGAAGACTGCTCACGTATCGCAAGAGATTTTGGCTGATCAATTTGGAAGTTCTGTGGCTAGTTTAACAACTGATAATGGATTAGGCTTTTCCGATGTTGACCTGAATCTGGAGGGGAGAAATCATAATATGGCCCTGTATGTCTCCATTGAGTGTAGGGGCACTATGTTGGCTCAAGTGTTAGTTGATACTGGTTTTTCTCTGAATGTCCTGCCAAATGGTGCTCTTGACAGACTGGATTGTGAAGGGGTTGTGTTGAAACCCAGTGACATTATAGTTCGAGCCTTTGATGGGTCCAAAAGAATGGTACATGGAGAAGTGGATATTCCTATCAAAGTGGGTTCGCAGATCTTTGAATCCACCTTCTATGTAATGGACATCCGACCAGCTTATTCTTGTCTATTGGGACGCTCCTGGATCCATGGGGCAGGAGCTGTTACCTCCACTTTGCACCAGAAATTAAAGTATCCTATAAAAGGAAAGGTTGTTACTGTCTACAGAGAAGAGGAGTATATGGTCATCCACCTAAATTCATTCTGGTACATGGAGATGGATGGGGAATTCATCGAGACTCCCTGCCAAACTTTTGAAGTGATTTCCCCGGCTACTATTAAAGATGTTTCTGCCATTCTAAAGACTACCAGGGTTCCGCACAAGATGGCTTCCTTTAAGGATGCCAAATCTACTATAGAAGAAGGTGGTTGTACTATTTGGGGTCAACTCCCTAATATCCCTTATAAGTCTGACATGTTTAGTTTAGGCTTTACTGCAGAAGGTCAAAGGGTTGTTCGTCGTGCTCGGGCTAGAAGACCCACGTTCTGTATCAGCAACAACGGGGTTAATGTTATAGAAGATGCTGATAGTGATTATGACTTTGACAGTTGGATCTTTCCTACCATTGTCAACGGGATCAACAACTGGAAGGGAGAAGACATTATCTCTATCTCCTTTAGTCAAGAGTAATAGCTATTTTTGTTTTATTTCTTTAAGAAGTTTGGTTATGTAATTTCTTTTTAAACAATGACTTTAAATCTTGTGTCTTGCCCAGTGCACACTGGTTTATTTGTTATGGGTTGTCATTTCATAAGTCATATTTTCATTTAATAAAAACATTGGACGTTTTGAATTCAAATTTTGCGCTCTCTGTCTTTCTTTTACTTTATTTAACTTTCGAATAGCTATGTATTCTTAAGCACACCCACACACTACATTGAAAATCCACATCCACTCTGGATCTCGTTGATAACGATCCTGCTATTGCCACTTATGACTTTGAAAATACGATCTACCAAGTCGAGGACGAAGGTGAGGAAGATTGTGAAACACATGGAGAACTTTCCAGACTCTTAATACAAGAAGAAAAGGCTATCCAACCGCATGAAGAGCCGATCGAAGTGGTAAACTTGGGTTTTGAGACAGACATAAAAGAGGTCAAGATTGGCGCCAACTTAGAAAGCAGTGTCAAGAACAGGTTAATTCAGATGTTACATGACTATGTTGAGGTCTTTGCTTGGTCGTACGAAGACATGCCAGGGCTCGACACTGATATTGTGGTTCATCGTCTGCCAACAAAAGAGTGTTGTTCTGTAATTAAACAAAAAGTTTGTCACATGCGTACTGAGATATTAGAGAAGATCAAGGTCGAGGTTATGAAGCAATTCAATGCAGGTTTCTTAGTAGTGACATCCTATCCTCAATGGGTCGCTAATGTTGTTCCGGTACCAAAGAAAGATGGCAAGGTGCGTATATGTGTAGACTACAGGGATCTGAACAAGGAAAGCCCCAAAGATGACTTCCCACTTCCATATATTGATGTTTTGGTTGACAACACCGCTTATAATAAGGTATTTTCTTTCATGGATGGTTTCTCAGGTTATAATCAGATCAAGATGGTGCATGAAGACATAGAGAAAACTACCTTCGCCACACAGTGGGGGCACTTTCTGCTACAAGGTTATGTCTTTTGGGTTTAAGAATGTTGGGGAAATTTATCATGGTGCCATGGTAGCCTTATTTCATGACATGATTCATCACAAGATAGAATTCTACGTCGACAACATGATAGCCAGATCACAGACTGAAGAAGAGCATCTTGATCATCTACATAAATCTTTTGAAAGACTAAAGAAGTACAAGCTGAGGTTGAATCCAAACAAATGCACCTTTGAGGTGAGGTCTGGAAAACTCCTAGGTTTCGTCGTCAGTGGTAAAGGTATTGAAGTTGATCCCGCAAAAGTTAAAGCTATTCAAGAAATGTTGGCTCCCCGTACTGAGAAGGAAGTAAGAGGTTTCTTAGAACTTCTAAATTACATTTCCCGATTCATTTCTCATTTGACTGCTACCCGTGAGCCAATCTTCAAGCTGCTGGAGAAAGATCAAGTAGTAAAGTGGAACGATGACTGTCAAATAGACTTTGATAAAATCAAGGAGTATTTACAATAACCTCTGATTCTGATTCCACCAATTGAAGGAATACCTTTAATCATGTACCTCATAGTGCTAGAGAATTCAATGGGTTGTGTACTGGGGTAGCATGAAGAGTCTGGCCGAAAAGAGCATGCAATATACTACCTTAGCAAAAAGTTTATCGACTGTGAAACAAGATATTCACTGTTCGAGAAAACTTTATGCGCTTTGGCATGGGTTGCTCGCCGACTAAGACAATATATGTTGACTCATACTACTCTGTTGATTTCTAAGATGGATCCCAAAAAATACATTTTTGAGAAGCCAACTCTCTCCAGAAGAATAGCCCGATGGAAAATGGTCTTAACAGAATACGACATTCAGTACACCACTCAAAATGCAATCAAAGGAAGTGTACTGGAAGATCATTTGGAACATCAAGCTGTAGACGACTATCAATCTATGAATTTTGAATTCCCGGACGAGAATATTATGTTAGTAACAGATTGTGAAGAACCTGGAACGTATGAAGGACCTGAGCTAGGGTCTCGGTGGACTATGGTTTTTGATGGAGCTTCTAACGCACTTGGCAACGAGATCGGTGCTGTAATTATCTCTCCTCAGGGTTGTCATACACCATTCACTACCAGACTTTGCTTATACTGCACTAATAATATGGTTGAATATGAAGCGTGCATCATGGGTATTAAAGCCACTATTGAGCTAGGAATCAAGTTCTTGAGCGTATTGGGGACTCAACTCTGGTAATCAGTTAAGTTAAGGGAGAATGGGATACGAAACACCAAAATCTCATTCCATACCGACTTAATGTACTGGCCTTAATTCCATGCTTCAAGGAGATCACTTTTGAGAACATCCCAAGAGAAGAGAATCAGTTGGCGGACGCATTAGCTACCATGTCATCCATGTTTAAGGTCTTATGGGACAATGAGGCTCCCAGAATTACCATCAAAAGATTAGACGAACCGGCTCACTGCTATGAAATTGACATTGACAAAGTAGAAATAAAACCTTGGTTTCATGAAGTGAAAAGATACCTTGAGGCTCAAGAGTACCCTGAAGGGGCATCCATAAATGACAAGAAATTCGTACGGAGGTTCTTAGCTAAGTTCTTCTTGAGAAACGGAGTTTTATATAAAAGTAATCATGATTCGACTCTGCTTCGTTCTGTGGAAAATAAAGAAGCAGAAAATATTATGGAAGATATGCACGAAGGTATCTTCGGTACTCATTCCAGTGGACATATTATGGCTAAGAAAATCCTGAGAGCGGGTTACTATTGGTCGACCATGGAAATTGATTGCCATCACCACTCCAGAACATGTCACAAATACCAAATCTACGCTGATAAAGTACATGTGCCTCCCGTGCCTCTAAACTTTTTGACTGCTCATTGGCCGTTCGCAATGTGTGGAATTGACATGATTGGAGAGATCAAACCCACTGCCTCTAACGGACATCTCTTTATCCTCATCTCCATTGATTACTTTACAAAGTGGGTTGAAGCAGCCTCGTTCTCCTCTGTTACCAAGAATGTTGTGGACTGTTTCATCAAGCATAACCTTATCTGTCGGTACGGTATTCCTGAGAGAA
Organism: Vicia faba; assembly: GCA_948472305.1. Classification (NCBI taxonomy): domain Eukaryota; kingdom Viridiplantae; phylum Streptophyta; class Magnoliopsida; order Fabales; family Fabaceae; genus Vicia; species Vicia faba. The sequence continues at coordinate 960,587,440 of OX451741.1, read as the reverse complement.
TCATTATATATAATGATACTAATCTCAACAACACTATGATTACTGAACTCTACATGCAGTTCAAGATCAAGCACCACAACTCTTATCTCTATTGACCAAAGTTAAATGGCATAGTGGAAGCCACCAACAAGAATATTAAGAAGATTATACAGAAGATGGTTGTGACCTACAAAGAATGGCACAAGATGTTACCATTTTCTCTTCATCGATATCACACTTCAGCATGAACTTCAACTGGGGCAACCTCGTTCTCTCTGGTCTATGGTATGGAAGTTATTCTACCTATCGAAGTTCAGATTCCTTCTCTGAGAATCATGAAGGATGCATATTTGGACGAAGACAAGTGGATTCAAACTAGGCTGGATCAATTGAATTTGATTGACGAGAAAAGGCTTGCGGCTGTTTGTCACAGTCAGATGTATCAAAAGTGTATGATCAAATCCTTCAATAAGAAGATCAAGCATCGAGTATATCCGGCTGGTGACTTGGTAATAAAGCGCATCATTTTACCACAAGGTGATCCCAGGGGAAAATGGAATCCCACCTACGAAGGGCCATTTTTAATTAACAAGATATTTTCAGGCGGAGCTATGATACTTACTACCATGGACGATGAAGATTTTCCGCATCCTGTGAATGCATACATAGTCAAAAGATACTACGCATGAAAATGACCCGCTAGGTTGACTGGCCTAGACAAAAATAAGGGCATCCCTGCGAACTAAAATGGTTCGGGCAAAAATCAGGGATATATACGAAAAATGGTACACCCGACAAGTCAAAAACCTGAAAAGGCGGCTTGCGCAAGAAAGGGTATCATGGTGGACTGAAAACCCGAAAGGGCAGTCTAGGAAAAAGTTAGGAATTAAAGCGTATGACTATGTTCCATTGGATCACTTACATCAAGCTTTATTACCAACGTCAAGTTCAAAAGGTACAAATCAATTCAATAATTTTCTTCCGATAGCGAGGGATGAGATGCTTGAAGACATAAGGGCAATAACAGAGTTGGAGCCTGTTGTACCCCAAAATTTGCCCTCCCTTTTTCACAAGAAAATCACAACCCCAGGGTTTTCTCTGATTTTTGAGATTGGCTCAGGAATTGATCAAGCAGACCTTTCTTTGGCAATAAATCTGGAATTAGGGTTTTCGCTCGTATTTCTCAGAAGAAACTGAATCCTCAGGAATTCAGTTAACTGTTACATTGTTTTCACGTTTGTTCAAGTTTACTGGTTGTTTCTCAAAACCTAATTATCTGGGATAAGAGCTGAGACTTTTGTTTGGAACATTAAGGCATCTGCTTGTTAGTGGAGTGAAATGTTTGCTAGTTAATGGAAATGCTTGTTTGTTTCGAATACACAACGCGTGTGTTGATTGGAATGCTGTCACAAGTTATGAGAGTGCATAGTTTTTTAAGATTACTTGGATTTTAAGTTATCTGTATTGGAAATGCTGGAATGCCATTTCAGTTTATTTTTAATCAGGAATCTTAAATATAAAACTGAAGAGGCAAAGAAAAAATTGAAAAGATATTTGACAGTAGAAATTTTCTTTTGGATAAAGACTTTTATTTACTTCAAATGTTGTTACAAAATTTATTTGAATATTGTAAGATTACAACTTATAGTATTTAAGATAATATTTGTTTACAATAAATGAAAAAATAAATCTAAGCCTAATCTCCTAAGATCTTTGACTTCTACTGCTTCCTCTATCATCCAATTGGTACTCACCTGCAAAAGACAGAAGAAAAGAGATTAATATAGAAAAAATTTCAATTGAAAAAGAAAGAAAAGAAATCATCATTAAAGTTTGTCGGCCGGAATCAGAATGCTTTTTGTTCATCATGTTTTATTTTTCTCCTTGCAAATCACAAAAAGATTGCTCTTCTTGGTTCACAAAGATAAGAGTAAAAGATAAAAAATGCAAGCATACAATTGGTTCAAATGCAAAAACATAGGCATTACAAAGGCAAACCAAGGCGCCAAAATTTAAATATGATGGACACCTATTGTACTGCAAACTAAACCAAACTGCAGTAATCAAACCAAATGCAACAAGGTGCCAAGCATGTCAAACCAAATGAAACAAGGGGCCAAGCATGTCAAACTGAGTTACAAAATAAGTCAAGAAGCATAGCAACTAAAGCAACCAAGTACACAATGCAGAAAGTATGCAAACTGTCAAGGCAAAAGTACACAATACAGAAAATGCAGCAGGTAATACAATGCAGAGAAAAACCAATTTACAAGCAAGAGGCTTGTAATAGCCATCATCATTTTCCATCCTAGACAAACTTTTCAGAAAGATATAATAAAATAAGCAAAAAGTGCTTATGGGAGAAAGAGAGAAAAGAGAGGACCTTTAGTGAAAATTTGCAGTTTTGGGAAAAAAAAGCAGGCTGTTTCAAATTTTAAAGAAACAAACAAAAGATATATAACAGTCTAGCATCTAACTGCATAAAGGAGAGAAATACTTTGTGAAAAAAACCACAAAGCCCTTCAAAGTTCCAAGCTTGCTCAAACCTGCCTGCACAAAACAAGCTAGCAAATCCTGCATAGCCCAAAAAACCTGCATAACTGCAAGCTAGCTCAAAACCTGCATAAACCAGCTAGCCCAAACCAAGCCTGCATTTCAAACTGCAAGCTACAGCAAAACCAGCTTGCCAAGCTTGCATTTCAAGCTGCAAAACCTGCTCACAGGCCAAACAAAAATAACCTGCAAACAGTTCCAAACTGCAAACAAGCACAACAAACTGGCCAAAATACAAACTCAACAAGCTTGCAGTTCAAACTGTAAACCCTCAAACAATAAGCATAGCCAAAGCAGAATCAAAAGCCTGCTCAAACCACAGACTTGCAGTTTCCAAACTGCAAATCAAACACATTCATACCTGCAGTTCCAAACTGCAAAACCTTCAAACCAATAACCATAAGCTGTAAACCAATTTTCAAACATAGCATATAAAAAATCAGTAGCAGTATCACAAATCAAAAAACTCAAAACAAGCCAACAAAAAAAATCTGTTTCAGAGGTGATTTCATCACTCATCATCAACATCATTCCAAGAAGAAAGGAAGAGATTCAGAAGCAAAACATAGTTTCAGAACCAAGTTCATCATCAATAAAAAAGACCAATACCAACTTCAGATTTTCACATCATCAGCTAACATAAAACCAACGAATCATCAAGCTTATCAATAACAAAACACAGTAGTTTCAGAAATCAAGCTCATCATTAACAAGGAGAAAGGAAGAGGTTGAGAGAATCACGTTCATCATCAACACAATCAGAAGCAAAACATTGTTTCAAAGTCAAGAATCAACAGGTTTTTTAGAATCAAGATCATCATCAACATCAAAACAAGGAGAAAGGAAGAGGTTCAGTTTTCAAAAAGTCATCATCATCAAACAAATCAAGAAAATACAGCGATACCAGAAAAGCAACCATCGTCACGTTCTTCCTCCGCCCTTAGCCTCCAAGGAGCGCCACCGGCTCATCCTCCATCTCTCTTATCCAAAACTAACTCAAGGTAAATTCCCCTCAAACCCTTACTACATAAAACATCAAAGGTTAAGAGGTTAACTGTAAAGCAAAACATGAACATGCAAGCAAAAAAATCAAACGAACGTTGAAACTGTAAAAACCCTAAAACACGAATGAAACAAAACTGTACCGTTCAAACAAATGCCGGGGCCACTGTAAGAAGATAGAGAGTGGATGAGGGCGGCGCTCCGGTAGCTAGGCTCATGGAAGGAGCATCAGAGTGTCGTTGCTTGAGAAAGACGAAGAAGAAGAACGAGAGAAGAAGGAGGCGCCGCTGTAGCCAAACGAAACTAACCCTAAAATTTACAAAACCCTAACAAAAATTATGAAAACTGGGTAATGGGACTTCACCCCAACAACTGCCTCCAGCCCACATGACCTGGCCAACGCACCCCCCATTTCCTTACATCCTGACTTTTGTTTTTGTTCTTCTTCCATTTTGGGCCTAACCTCCAACAAATCCCTGGCCCATCACACTTCTTAATTTCTTTTCTTTAAATAAAATATTATTGTGTTAATTTCAATTAATTGAACCTTTTTTTAATTAAATCATTTTAACTAATTTGTTTTTTCTTTTAGTAAATAAAAACACTAAGTAACTTTGTTTTATTAAGTTAGTCTTATTATTAATTAATCTTGTTTAAATATAATAAAAATACAAAAAAAAAGAATATTTAGTTTAATTTAAATAATTTTTGGTTTTCTTTAAACCTAGTTATTGATTAATAAAAATACATAAATAAAAGGGATTTAGTCTAAAGTAAAATTTTCTTTTAAAACTTTTTCTTTTCATAGTTAATAAAACCCTTGCAAATAATAATAATAATACTTAATTTCTCTTTTTTAGAATAGATTTATTTATTTATTTTTTAAATTAACAAATACATGCATTTCATAATATTTTTGATTCTCTTTATTTTTATGTTTTGTTATGATTTGTTATAATTGAATTGCGACGATTCGATTTGGTTGTAACACATATTTGGACATTATTATTCTTATGAGACTCATCCCCATTTGTAAATAATTGTACCCCCATCCCCGGATACTTTTTTTGTAATAACTTAGACTTTAAATTCCCACAATTTATTGCTTTCAATATACTGTATAGTAATTAGGGTTTGTATGGCAAGATTCAAAATCAATCACTAGATAACCTAATACAAGACAATGCATGAAATTGACAAACACGATGCACACTTGCACCTCTAGGGTAACCTCACTCGTTGCTTCAGAAAATGCAATCATGTCCCTCGAATATGAGACACTCTAGCAAATGCCCCTTCGATAAACAAAGATCGTAGTCCCTCGATGACCCTCGATGTTGCCTTCGATAAAACGATCTCGTCCCTTACAAAATTGCTAGAGCGTCTCACAAGTTGCTTTCAATGATTGTATGCGATGACCCGCGCCTGTCCCGTTTAACATCCTAACACAAGGTTATTCACCAAATACAATGGTGAAATAACACTGTCAAAAGGGTTAAAAACATAGGAAAGATCTTTTGAGTAAAATAGGGTAGACAACTCTTAGTTACTTGATCAAAAGCTTGCAAAACATCCTTGCAATTTTCAAACACACTTCACAACATAATTTCAAAACAAACTTTCAAAATATTGAAATATCTTTTCAAAAAGACACACACCTTTGTATATATTCAAACAAGAAACATTACAAAGGTTGCCTAGACAAGGCTTCTTTTTCAAAGCATTTTCAAAAACCACACACAAAGCACCATTTCAAACAAATTGAAAAGCAAAGGCAAGTGATCTAAAACAAGTAACTAAGAGCCCATGGAAAACCATGGATGAAAAGGGTGCTAACACCTTCCCTTTTCATAATCTACCCCCCGAACCCAAGAAAACATCTCAAAGGTCTTTCCTGTGCATTTTGACCTTTCCTTTGGATAAAATAAAAAGTCGATGGTGACTCTTGCTAAACCGAACAATTATGAACACAAACGCAAAACCTCAAGTCAGTTCTCCCACCGTATCACAGAGCCCAATGAGATTATTCCCATATAGCTATTATCTTGTTTTCACTTTGTACTCTTTTCATTTCACGACTGTGATCGATGGATCTGGAACTGACTGTTTAACGCTGGTTCGCAAAATGTCGCGGTAAGCAAGAGTCGCCACCTTCTTTTATTTTCTCCAACATGGAAAGGACAAAAGCACAGAAAAATTCCTTATAGAGATTGCTCTCGGTTCGAGAGGTAGATTTATAGAAAGGGAAGGTGTTAGCACCCTTTCTATCCATGGTTATCCATGGGCTCTTAGATACTTTCTCACTTGTGTTTTCAAAAATGTTTGTTTGCTTTTCAACTGTGGGTTTAAAAAAGTTTCTTTGAAAATTTCAGTTCGACTCTTGTATCAGTCCTCAAGAGTGTTTGAAAAGTTGCTTTCGAAAGCTTTTTGAAAAGGTGTCGGTGTGAAAAGTATTTTTTTGATTTGTTTTGAAATTAGAGCAAGTATCTACGAGTTGTCTACCTACCCTAAGGAATTCGTCTGTGTAAATGTCCTTGAAGTAATGCCATCCCACCATTGAGGGGTAGGTAGCACCACCGTTGGAGGTGTTTGGGTCAATTCGAGGGTTCGGGACATGGTGATCACCGGAGCAATAGGAAGACACCTTAGAAGCTACCCTCATGCCATGTTCATGGACATGAGGACTTACTAAAACATCCTCTACTCGACGACCACCTTTCGAGGGGCAAGGCAACATTGAGGCGTACCCTAGGGGTGGTGTGTGATTTGTGTGTCGTTTTCATATGTTTATGTCTTGTCATGCATTGGTGATCTACGATTTGTTTTTATTTTTGACATTCATTCTTTCATGCAAGTTATTAACAGTAAAAAGGATGCGGAATTAAAAGTCCTACGCTATTACAAAGGCGCGGGTCTACATCGTCAAATAAATCCAAGACCCGATTTGAAATAAAATAAAGCGGAAAGATAAATGTCCTAATTAATCTATTACATGGCTTTGGGATAATTACATGAAATTCATAAAAAGGAAATAAAATAAGCGCGCGAAATAGAATTATGATCGAATGCGAGGGCGTTGGACCCTTTTAAGGAAATTAAATTACAATTAATAAATTAATTAAGTTAAATGAGAAAAGGAAATTATTTTTTTGAGTTTTTGTATATTCATGGAGTTTAATGAGAATTAATGGAATTAAAACCTAATTCTAAATTATTTTTAATTTATTAAAAAATGTTTAAGTTTGTACCCTAATTTTAACCTAATTATTTACATGGCAATTTATTTACAAAAATAAATAATTAATAATTAAAAATTAAATATGGTGAAAGAAAAGAAAAAGAATGAAAGCTTAAAAGTAATTAAAACCCTAATTCTACATTTTTTAATTTATTAAAAAAAAAGTATTAAAATTAAATCTAGAATTAAAACTAAATTAATTGTTAAAATTTATTTATAAAAACACTTAAATAAAATATATTTATATTTTTTGTCTTTCTGATTTTTTTATTATTTTTTTATGTTAAAGAAAAAAAATTAATTTAAATAATTAAGCTAAAACTAAATAGAACAAATAAATAGAAAAGATAAAAAAGAAAGAAAAATTAATGCAAACCAATGGGGGGTGTTGACCCCAATTTGGAGGTATTTTCCAGTAATCTGGCCCATTTATTGGAGGCCTCTTTTGACTTTTCTGGCCACGTGCGTATGCGTTGACTGGGGTGTTCCCTGGACCTCCCATCCTGACCTTCAGATGCATCTTCCAGGACACTTGGCAAGCTTTGGTATTGGGAATAGGTGAACCCTTAGGCACACACTGCATGAGATCAGGTTAGAACAAAATTCATTGAAAAATATGGGGGACCTGGGAATCGAACCCAGGTCCCAAGGCTTGCCAGCGCTACGTTCCACCAGCTGTGCCATTTGAACGCGTTGTATATAATATAGAAAATAAATAATATAACGTAAAACAACGATTAGTGGTATATTTCGCGCGAAATTCAAACGCACCAACCGCTGGCTTACACCTCATCTTCTTCTCCAATCGTTTGCTTTGCCTGAAAAAAAAAACAGATGGATAACGGGGGTTTTAAACCCCCACTAAATAAAGAACAGGATAATAGAGATTAGGCCCTGGTTGCTCATAAATTGAGCGTGATATGTGCAATGGATTTGTATGGAGATCGTGAGTTCAATGGTCCAGGTCTTGTTGGCCAATTTTTCCCCAAACGCAAAGCCCTAATTTCACAGTTTAGAAACCCTAAAGAGCTTCCATGGCAACTTCCTATTCAGACCACCATTCTCCAATTGAATCACATCATTAGCTTTAGAATCATCACATTAGTATAGTTCAAACATTAAAATGCATGAAAAGTATGTATAAATTCAAACACGAATATGCAATTTTTAAAAGAAAGTCAAGTTCCCATCTACCAATTCTTCGAGTATGGAAGTGTGATTCTGATTGGAAACGATTCCTGGCAACCTTGGGAAGCTTTTGGAATTGGTTAGAAGCTTTGAATCGTCCTCTAATGCAGTTTTCAGTTTTGACTTTTTCACCAAAAATTGCAAAGTGTGTTTGTGATATGAGGCGCAGCTTTCAGGTTGTTAGCATTAGGGTTATGATCAGTATATGTATGCCAATGGATTAGGGTAGAAATTTGAGTCAAAAAGCCTTGTAATCATGAATCAAATATTTGATTTTAATGGCATCTTTTCAAATCTTTTTCTCATGAATGACATGCCAATTTGCACCAAATCTTTCCAAATTGTGGGTGCACGAAATCTTGAGTCTTTAAGGAGTCTATTAGCTGTATCACAAGATTCAAAACACATGCTTTTCTATTTTTGTCATATTTTATTTAATTAAATGAATTAATGGTGATTAAAAATTCAAATAAATAATAAAAAATGATGAAATAACTTCCCTTTGGGCCAATGGTCGTGCATAGCCTTTGGATGATGATTCTTGGAATAAAATGTGGCCCATTAGCAATTTTAAGGCATTTAAAGCAAAGTTGACTTTTCAAAATTCCCAAAAATTTCCCAACTTCCACAAGGCATATCTTGCTCAATTTTTAAGCTTTGATCATGTTCTTGGACATTTTGGAAAGGTCTTGAAGTCCTCTAACCAATGCCTTTGGTCCCATGTCATTTTGATTTACCAATCTAAAGTTATGGTCTTTGACTTAAAGTCCCTTTTTGTTGACTTTTGAAAATGACCTATAATGTTGAAATTGATAACTTTTTGTGAGAGCATTTCTTGGACTTGAAGTGTGAAGAGGAGTTGTAGGAAATGTCTTTCTCTTCAAAATGAGCTTTGGATGGAATTTTTCTGATAAACCATGTGGAAGTTATGCCTTGGTCAAGTTACAGTTGACTTTTTCAACTGTCCAAATATGGAAACTTTTGCATCTTGAGACTTTTTGAGCCATGCTTTGAGAATCATGATCTAGATTTGATCAAATGATGTTTGTGGCTTCAAAATAAGATGTTTACCAAAAATTTGGACTTTTGACTGTCAAATGACCATTTTGCCCCTGCAGTTGACTGTGGGGCAATTAGGGTTTTTGACTGTGCCATTTTATGCTGTAAGTATTGAAACTTGGTATGAGGATGCTTGACCATGTTTATAGGCATTTGGGACTTGTTTGGACCCTTGGATACTTCAACTTCTTTGCCAGAACCAAAACCCTAGTTTTTGACTGCTAGGAGGCCATTGAATTGTGCAACCCTTGGGGAGATTTTGAAGCATGTTCTTTGCAAATTTTGAAGAATATGGGAGGGCAAATTTTGGGGTACAACAGTTGCCCCTGTTCAATCTTCTTAGACCTGAGGATGCAGATTGGCTGACGTGCCTTTCGTAATCCAAAGGTGGAAGATGATTGAACACTAGAGTGCCCAAAAATTTACGCTCACATGTTAGCAGTGTGATGGTGGGAATGGGCTTATGGATTCCATTTGGAGACTGATGGATAGGATGATGGGCTTATAGATGCCATGCTGAGAGATGATGGAAGGTGGATGGGCTTATAGATGCCATCTGGATGTCGATCGCGTAAGAGATTCCTTAGCGAGAGCTTGCGTACCTGAAAAAGAAAATGATTACCTGACCTGTTACAGGAGTTGGTCTTCAAACTCTTTGTGTAGAGGTGTCCTGACTGGTTACAGGAATTGGGTCTGGAGCTTCAAAAGGTTATGAATGAACCAGGGATGGTTACTACCTCAACGGGACGGTGAGAGAACCTTGGGCGATTACTACCTCAACAGGAACGCTAAGAGAATCCTGGGCGATTACTACCTCAACAGGAACGCTGAGAGAACCATAGGCGACTTCAACCTCAACAGTAACGCTGAGAGAATCATAGGCGACTTCAACCTCAACAGTAACGCTGAGAGAATCTTGGGCGACTTCAACCTCAACAGTAACGCTGAGAGAATCATAGGCGACTTCAACCTCAACAGTAACACTGAGAGAATCTTGGGCGACTTCAACCTCAACAGTAACGCTGAGAGAATCATAGGCGACTTCAACCTCAACAGTAACGCTGAGAGAATCTTGGGCGACTTCAACCTCAACAGTAACGCTGAGAGAATCATAGGCGACTTCAACCTCAACAGTAACGCTGAGAGAATCTTGGGCGATTACTACCTCAACAGTAACGCTGAGAGAATCTTGGGCGACTTCAACCTCAACAGTAACGCTGAGAGAATCATAGGCGACTTCAACCTCAACAGTAACGCTGAGAGAATCTTGGGCGACCTCAACCTCAACAGTAACGCTGAGAGAATCATAGGCGACTTCAACCTCAACAGTAACGCTGAGAGAATCTTGGGGCGATTACTACCTCAACAGTAACGCTGAGAGAATCATTGGATGTCTTCTACTGAGTCTTCATCAGGAAAATCTTTAGGGATCGATTTAACTGGACTAGAGAAGGCCTTTGATTGGGTAAGAATCAAGAAAAATCTTAGGGTCGACTTAACTGAACCAAGCAAGGTCTTGGAATAACTTCAACTGGGCAAGAATCAGGGAGATCTTAGGGGCGATCTGACTGAACCAGAGAAGGCCTTTGACTGGGTAAGAAACAGGAAAATCTTAGGGTCGATTTAACTGAACCGGACAAGGTCTTGAAATCTTCAACTGGATAAGAAACAGGGAGATCTTAGGGTCGATCTGACTGAACCAGAGAAGGCCTTTGACTGGGTAAGAAACAGGAAAATCTTAGGGTCGATTTAACTGAACTAGGCTAGGTCTTGAAATCTTCAACTGGATAAGAAACAGGGAGATCTTAGGGTCGATCTGACTGAACCAGAGAAGGCCTTTGACTGGATAAGAAACAGGAAAATCTTAGGGTCGATTTAACTGAACCGGACAAGGTCTTGGAATCTTTAACTGGATAAGAATCAGGGAGATCTTAGGGTCGATCTGACTGAACCAGAGAAGGCCTTTGAATGGATAAGAATCAGGAAAATCTTAGGGTCGATTTAACTGAACCGGACAAGGTCTTGAAATGTAGCTAAGAACTCAACTGGATCTTTTCCTGAAAGGTAAAGGTCAGTCATATGCAAGGCATGATATGAAGCGATGATGTTCTCAACATAAATGAGATTTGTAAGATATGATGCGTATATGCATGCTGTAATGTATGAAAATGTGATGTTTATGAATGTATCTTTTCGTCTTAGGAAAATAAATCCTTGACGGGTGCCGGGAAGTCACTCCTGGGCTGATGTTGAAGAATATATTTGTTGTTTCCGCTGGGGATGATAGTTGCAAGGTTACCGGTAGGAGAAGATAACTCCGTTGGGGAATAGACTTGGCGAATGGATTACTCTGCGGGGAGAAAAGTACTCTAGCTACCTTGATGGGGAATAATACTCTGGGAGAGAGGTATTTTGCTGGGATGTTGATGGTAGCTTCGCTGGGGATATCGGTGATGTTGGAAGTGTTAATAGGCTTCGCTGGGGATAAGGAGACTTCGACGAGGACGATCTTTCCGTGGCTTTTGGCTGAGGATAACCCAGTTATATCCTGGTAGGGAAATAACCTTTGAATAAAGCCGGGGGACGCGTTCGTGCTCTACGGGGATAAGCTTCCAGAATCTACTGGGGATAAGCTTACTGCTTGGGGATAAGCTTACTGCTTGGGGAGATGGATTCCAACTTTCCTGGGGAAACTGGATTGGACTCTCCTGGGGAAAATGTTTTTGAGATGTACTGGGGAAGTGGCTCCACCGAATGTCTGGTATTCCACCGGGGAACAATCTTAGATCAAGATTGCTGGGGATGCTTGTTAGGAATGTTCGTATATTGCGCTGAGGAATGTTGAGATCTGCTGGGGGGTATCCAAACTTCCTTAAGGCTGACTGTAGCTCTGCTTGAGGAGAGTGTACTGACTTGCTGGCTCACTCTCTGAGAGGTTAAGATATACTGGTTATGTTCTTCAGTTGAACTCACCTTGATACCTTGGCGGACAGAGCGATCATATTACTTAGATAACTCATTATTGCCCCTATTTCTGAGGTGGGAGAGGAAGCCCTGTGAGGTGCTGATAGTTGTTGATGGACGAACCTTCTTCTGGCAGGCTAGTGATAAGATGACCGGACATAGTCGTACGTTTTGATCCCTAACTTTTGCCTGGACCGCCCTTTCGGGTTTTCAGTCCACTGGGATACCCATTTTTGCCCAAGCCGCCTTTTCAGGTTTTCGACTTGCCGGGTGTACATATTATTTTCATTTCATCCCTTATTTTTGCCCGAACCCTTTTGGTTCGCCGGGAAGCCCTTATTTTTGCCTAGGCATGTCAACCTAGCGGGTCTTTAATTATGCGTAGTATTTTTCGACTATGTCCGTTCTCTCGCTATGTAGGGAATTGCCCCTGTTAGAATTGTTTTGCCATGCCACCAGAAGACGTTCGATCAGGCAAGATTCGTTGCTGGAATTCATGTCCAATGCCCCAAGTGACTCAGGCGGAGATTTGCCCCTGGCTATTTGACATTTTGAGAGATTCCCTGAATCTTGACCTAACTGCCCCAGATGATAGACCATGATCATGTCATGCCCCTCGATTGGAAGTGCCTTTGTTCACTAGGCTTTCATCGTGCGAATTTCCCTGCTGTTCAAACAAATAGTCATATGCAAAAAATGTTATATCAAAAATGCAAAGCTTATGTCTGTCTTTAAGATTTTGAAAATGCATTCTTTTTCATAAAACAAGTGAATGTTTGTAAAACGTGATGTCAACTCCGTATTTACCGTAGGCCTTAAGGAGTCAGGATACCTTTTGTAACAGTATGCTTTCGAACTAACCCATGCTTCAGCTAGGACTTTTAAGGGTTGTAATGTGGCTTGGTTCACGGTTTAAGAAACAAAGGATAAAGGCTCAAATTATTTGTACCCACCCGTTCTTCGTGATGTTCTTCAAACCTAAGCTCAGTTGATCGTGCATTAGACCTTGATTGAATCTTCGTCCTGACGTTCCAATGATGGTTCAGATATTGATGATTTATTCTGAATAGGCAGTCATTCCTTTTTGTTATTGTTGAGGGTTTGTATGACCTCTTTCTTTTTGATTTCGCTATCCCTAAATTTTTTTTTTGCTTGAACTGTTTCCTTTTTTGGATTACAGTCAGCGGGATGCCCCAGTTTTGTAAGTCTCTTTCATAGATTTTGACTTATTGGGCTTTTATTTTGAAAGATAATGACTGCCTTTCTTTATTGATTATTCGGAACCATCACTGTCTTTCTTTGTAAGGACTTCTTTGGTGCTATTCGCTGTGCACTTGAATCATCTGAGAAAACTACCCTGCCCCAGGTTATGATTAAGGGTTTTAATTTTCGAAAAGAAAAACTCCTACTTCTTTGGCTCGAAGGGGTTGACGAGGGATTATCATCCTTATAACTCCAGTGTTTTAGGGATTGAAAAAATTCCTGTACCTCATCAGCGGGGTCTGTTCAAAAGCATACTGTATATTGTGGTATCGTTTTCGTCATCCTCCCTCAAGAGGCTTAGAATTATTAATCGAACGTTGATCATCAGAAAAAATATGAAAATAATTTGCATATAGTGAATATGAATATATTGTTTCAAAACAGACATATGCGATGCATTAATGAAATAACAACGTTTAACATGAGTAAATGTTTGAACAAAAGAAAATTACAACTTGGAAAATTCTAATGAACAAAAGTCTTCTAGTCTCAGGGCTTGTTATTTCAAATGGTGAGCCTTGGAAGGATGGTAGAAAAACTCAGCCTGACCATCTTGTGTGAACTCCAATGCTCCTTCATCAATCAGGTCCTAGATCTCGTTCTTCAGAGCCCAACACTCATTTGTATCATGTCCTGGACTGGCAGAGTGGTATGCACACCTTTTATTGGGATCATAGATAGGAGATGCTGTGTTGGGGTTCCGGGGATGAGCCCTTAATGTGATCAGATTCAACCTCAACAGGCGTTGTAAAGCTTGAAACAGCGACATGTTGAGCTGGGTGAATTGCCTCCTGGGCTTGTCTGGCTGGAGCTGGTGAGGTTGATGCTGAATTTGTAACCCTGAAGCCCTTTGAGGAACTCTCCCCTTATCTCCTTGTCTCAAAGGTGGTTGAACGATGACTGGCCCTTCAATTTTAGATGTTTGCCCCAGTTGGTTACCCCGAAGCAGTTGGTTGACGAGAACTCCAAGATCTTCTTGTCTTTGAGCTAAACCTTGAATGGCAGTCACCTGCCCCAACATCTGGACTTTCATTGCATCCACTTCATCTTGCAGATGTTTCAGCCGTTCGTCCTCAGCGCTGTTCCTGACCAAAGTCCCCATGAGAAGTGCTCTCAGCTCCTCCTGCCCCTTGGATAGATTCAGGAGGATTTCCCCGAACCGAGTCTCTTGAGCAAGAAGGTCCTGGTTATCTTGTTGGGAAGCCATTGCTGAAATAAACAGCGAGAAAGGTAAGTGACCTGCAACAAGGATACCTGTTATACAATGATGTGTATGACATGCATGTAATGTTTTCAAGGACCTCGCGGGGTAAACAAGAAATTTGTTAGAGCTTGAATTTGTAGCTTGATAGAAGGAACTTCATGTTATAGAGAGTCCTTCTTCAAGGGTCAAAGGCTCACCATATCCAGTGGGTCATAGCCCCTGACAACCTTGGCTAGAGGAAAATAAATCCCCTTTGCCTCTTGCTAGACAGTTTGATTCATCATGACCTGCATCACAGACCCTTGAGATCCTTGAAATGGGTTAGTCCTTATGTAGGATGTATGCAATGGTATGATGTTATTCTATGCATGGGGTAATGTAAGTAACCCTGTTATGAGTCCCAATTAAGGACTATAAACAAAACCTGCAAGAAACTTAGTACACTCTGTTATGAGTCCCAGTTAAGGACTATAAACAAAACATGCAAGTAGTTCATGTGTCAGAGAACAAGCATGCAAGTAGTCAAGTATGAAGGCACACAAGTCACACAAGAGAAGCCCTTAGAGTTTAGGCCAGCATGAGGCCTAGGTATTACCCTCTTTCAGTTTGTTGGTTCATACCTGTCCTATCGAAAGTAACCGGGTTCTTAGAGGATCCCAATATCATTGACTACCCTCAATCGGTCATAACTCTGGCATCGCAATCTTTTCTTGCGGCCAGAACCATCACGAGAGTTTAGCCTCAATGGGCGTAGCATACTGCTACTGTTCTAATGGCCAAGTTGTGTCATTTAAGGTTCTAAGGTCTGTTGGTGCTTAATGACTCCTCAGAAGACCCATATTCTCCTCGTTGCAACACAAGGGATATCGGTACAGACCAAGGTGCCACACCAACATAGCCACTGCTTCACCCGTGTCGGTCTACGCCGGACAGGTCCCTCACAACTTATGCTACCTATACAGGGTATCCCCAGATCCGGGTTAGGATCTATGTAACTCCCATGCAACCCATAATTTAAAGCAATCAAGTCAATACAATTGAAAACACAGTTATGAACTATCCTAAGGTACACCTCACTTTAAGTAAAATCCCCAGCAGAGTCGCCAGTTCTGTGATCGGTGGATCTGGAACTGACTGTTTAACGCTGGTTCGCGAAATGTCGCGGTAAGCAAGAGTCGCCACCGTCTTTTATTTTCTCCAACATGGAAAGGACAAAAGCACAGAAAAATTCCTTATAGAGATTGCTCTTGGTTCGAGAGGTAGATTTATAGAAAGGGAAGGTGTTAGCACCCTTTCTATCCATGGTTATCCATGGGCTCTTAGATACTTGCTCACTTGTGTTTTCAAAAATGTTTGTTTGCTTTTCAACTGTGGGTTTAAAAAAGTTTCTTTGAAAATTTCAGTTCGACTCTTGTATCAGTCCTCAAGAGTGTTTAAAAAGTTGCTTTCGAAAGCTTTTTGAAAAGGTGTCGGTGTGAAAAGTATTTTTTTGATTTATTTTGAAATTAGAGCAAGTATCTACGAGTTGTCTACCTACCCTAAGGAATTCGTCTGTGTAAATGTCCTTGAAGTAATGCCATCCCACCATTGAGGGGTAGGTAGCACCACCGTTGGAGGTGTTTGGGTCAATTCGAGGGTTCGGGACATGGTGATCACCGGAGCAATAGGAAGACACCTTAGAAGCTACCCTCATGCCATGTTCATGGACATGAGGACTTACTAAAACATCCTCTACTCGACGACCACCTTTCGAGGGGCAAGGCAACAGTGAGGCGTACCCTAGGGGTGGTGTGTGATTTGTGTGTCGTTTTCATATGTTTATGTCTTGTCATGCATTGGTGATCTACGATTTGTTTTTATTTTTTACATTCATTCTTTCATGCAAGTTATTAACAGTAAAAAGGATGCGGAATTAAAAGTCCTACGCTATTACAAAGGCGCGGGTCTACATCGCCAAATAAATCCAAGACCCGATTTGAAATAAAATAAAGCGGAAAGATAAATGTCCTAATTAATCTATTACATGGCTTTGGGATAATTACATGAGATTCATAAAAAGGAAATAAAATAAGCGCGCGAAATAGAATTATGATCGAATGCGAGGGCGTTGGACCCTTTTAAGGAAATTAAATTACAATTAATAAATTAATAAAGTTAAATGAGAAAAGGAAATTATTTTTTTGAGTTTTTGTATATTCATGGAGTTTAATGAGAATTAATGGAATTAAAACCTAATTCTAAATTATTTTTAATTTATTAAAAAATGTTTAAGTTTGTACCCTAATTTTAACCTAATTATTTACATGGCAATTTATTTACAAAAATAATAATTAATAATTAAATATGGTGAAAGAAAAGAAAAAGAATGAAAGCTTAAAAGTAATTAAAACCCTAATTCTACATTTTTTAATTTATTAAAAAAAAGTATTAAAATTAAATCTAGAATTAAAACTAAATTAATTGTTAAAATTTATTTATAAAAACACTTAAATAAAATATATTTATATTTTTTGTCTTTCTGATTTTTTATTTATTTTTTATGTTAAAGAAAAAAAATTAATTTAAAGAATTAAGCTAAAACTAAATAGAACAAATAAATAGAAAAGATAAAAAAGAAAGAAAAATTAATGCAAACCAATGGGGGGTGTTGACCCCAATTTGGAGGTATTTTCCAGCAATCTGGCCCATTTATTGGAGGCCTCTTTTGGCTTTTCTGGCCACGTGCGTATGCGTTGACTGGGGTGTTCCCTGGACCACCCATCCTGACCTTCAGATGCATCTTCCAGGACACTTGGCAAGCTTTGGTATTGGGTATATGGTGAACCCTTGGGCACACACTGCATGAGATCAGGTTAGAACAAAATTCATTGAAAAATATGGGGGACCTGGGAATCGAACCCAGGTCCCAAGGCTTGCCAGCGCTACGTTCCACCAACTGTGCCATTTGAACGCGTTGTATATAATATAGAAAATAAAGAATATAACGTAAAACAACGATTAGTGGTATATTTCGCGCGAAATTCAAACGCACCAACCGCTGGCTTACACCTCATCTTCTTCTCCAATCGTTTGCTTTGCCTGAAAAAAAAAACAGATGGATAGCGGGGGTTTTAAACCCCCACTAAATGAAGAACAGGATAATAGCGATTAGGCCCTGGTTGCTCATAAATTGAGCGCGATATGTGCAATGGATTTGTATGGAGATCGTGAGTTCAATGGTCCAGGTCTTGTTGGCCAATTTTTCCCCAAACGCAAAGCCCTAATTTCACAGTTTAGAAACCCTAAAGAGCTTCCATGGCAACTTCCTATTCAGACCACCATTCTCCAATTGAATCACATCATTAGCTTTAGAATCATCATATTAGTATAGTTCAAACATTAAAATGCATGAAAAGTATGTATAAATTCAAACACAAATATGCAATTTTTAAAAGAAAGTCAAGTTCCCATCTACCAATTCTTTGAGTATGGAAGTGTGATTCTGATTGGAAACGATTCCTGGCAACCTTGGGAAGCTTTTGGAATTGGTTAGAAGCTTTGAATCGTCCTCTAATGCAGTTTTTAGTTTTGACTTTTTCACCAAAAATTGCAAAGTGTGTTTGTGATATGAGGCGCAGCTTTCAGGTTGTTAGCATTAGGGTTATGATCAGTATATGTATGCCAATGGATTAGGGTAGAAATTTGAGTCAAAAAGCCTTGTAATCATGAATCAAATATTTGATTTTAATGGCATCTTTTCAAATCTTTTTCTCATGAATGACATGCCAATTTGCACCAAATCTTTCCAAATTGAGGGTGCACAAAATCTTGAGTCTTTAAGGAGTCTATTAGCTGTATCACAAGATTCAAAACACATGCTTTGCTATTTTTGTCATATTTTATTTAATTAAATGAATTAATGGTGATTAAAAATTCAAATAAATAATAAAAAATGATGAAATAACTTCCCTTTGGGCCAATGGTCGTGCATAGCCTTTGGATGATGATTCTTGGAAGAAAATGTGGCCCATTAGTAATTTTAAGGCATTTGAAGCAAAGTTGACCTTTCAAAATTCCCAAAAATTTCCCAACTTCCACAAGACATATCTTGCTCAATTTTTAAGCTTTGATCATGTTCTTGGACATTTTGGAAAGGTCTTGAAGTCCTCTAACCAATGCCTTTGGTCCCATGTCATTTTGATTTACCAATCTCAAGTTATGGTCTTTGACTTAAAGTCCCTTTTTGTTGACTTTTGAAAATGACCTATAATGTTGAAATTGATAACTTTTTGTGAGAGCATTTCTTGGACTTGAAGTGTGAAGAGGAGTTGTAGGAAATGTCTTTCTCTTCAAAATGAGCTTTGGATGGAATTTTTCTGATAAACCATGTGGAAGTTATGCCTTGGTCAAGTTACAGTTGACTTTTTCAACTGTCCAAATATGGAAACTTTTGCATCTTGAGACTTTTTGAGCCATGCTTTGAGAATCATGATCTAGATTTGATCAAATTATGTTTGTGGCTTCAAAATAAGATGTTGACCAAAAATTTGGACTTTTGACTGTCAAATGACCATTTTGCCCCTGCAGTTGACTGTGGGGCAATTAGGGTTTTTGACTGTGCCATTTTGTGCTGTAAGTCTTGAAACTTGGTATGAGGATGCTTGACCATGTTTATAGGCATGTGGGACTTTTTTGGACCCTTGGAAACTTCAACTTCTTTGCCAGAACCAAAACCCTAGTTTTTGACTGCTAGGAGGCCATTGAACTGTGCAACCCTTGGGGAGATTTTGAAGCATGTTCTTTGCAAATTTTGAAGAATATGGGAGGGCAAATTTTGGGGTACAACAACGACGATTTCCTCTTATTGGGATTTCCTTCTCTTTGTACAAAACCTCCTATTTATGGGAAAACTATCAATAGAAATGCAAATTTCAAACTTTTTATTTTACCTTTTCTGCTTTGTTTGCAAAAAAGTCCAATGACTAAAATTGAATGAATATATGCATATGAATATGATTAACTGTTAAATAAATTTGTGTGTAAAAAACAGGAATAAGCATTTGCTCAAGACTCTAGGAGTCGGGATAAAGTTCAAGTCGTCCGCGTATCCCCATAAAAAGATCCTCACAGGATTATCACCACAGAGTCATCTTCACAAGCTCATTTTCAACAAAGATACACTCCTGGCGAGGCTGAGTTAACCTAATCATACTCACTAGCAAGTCACCCTAGTGCATAAAGGAATATGATCTTTTTCCAGGAAATGTCGCCAACCTAGCAGAATTCTAACTCCACCGAAGATTATGGCATTGGTACAGTTTATGGAAATTCTCTTCCCCAGCTGAGTTTATTTCTCCAAGACTGTAAAAATCCCTGCAGATTTCTTTTCCCCAGCAGAGCTTATTTCCTCAGCAAGAGTATTTCCTCAGCATAATATTTCTTCGTCAAGTTTAGGGTTTATTTCCCCAATAAGTTTTATTTCCCCAACAAGGTTTATTTCCCTAAGCAAAGTTCAATATCCCCAGTCTGAGTCTATTTTTATAAATACTGACAAGATTCCCATCTCCAGCAAAAGAGCAGTCTGAATCACTATCCCCAGAGAGTTGCTACTAAACCTAGAACCAGACCAAATATCGCTTAACCTTATCCTCCCCATAAGAGTCAGCATCCATATCAGAAACTCGGTCAGACAACACCTCGAAAGGTTATCCAACTCTTTTATTCCCAATCAGGGTATATAAGAATTAAATTTCCCAGTAGATCGACAAACGACCGATGTTCCTGAACTGTTTTCCCCAAACAAAAGTTAACATTCCCTAGCGGAGTTTCCTCAAATAGGAAGCAAGATTCCCCAGCGGAAACATTCTAAACAAAGATTGAAGATTACACCTATTCTTCATCCCCAACACCATCCAGGGATCCTTTTTCCCTAGTGAGATGTTATATAAAGCTACTAAATACGCTTCAACGACATCTCACATTCATACATCATTTACAAATATCATAGCATATGCATACGAAACGCATATAACACACTCTCATTTATTTTGAGAATATCATTATGCAACGCATTTCATACATCATGACATTGCATACATCTAACCATTTATCTCTTCAGGTAAAATATACAAACAGGCGAATATCATCAACAACTTTCAAACAAGTCACAAATTAATTCCTGAAACAAGATAGGGTAACTATTTGTATGACCAGACACAAATTAATTCCTGAAACAAGACAAGGCAACTATCTATGGAAACTAAATGTAGATCAATTTCTGAAACAGGACAGGGCGACTATCTTTTGGTATGAACTCCCGAAACAGGACGAGTTTACCAACAAAAAGCAAAGCAAAGAAAAGATTAACTCCCAAAACAGGACAGTGAAACTATCTTTCTTTCTTGATACCTGAGCAATGATTAACTCCCGAAATAGGACGGGGAAACTATCTTTCTTTCTTTATGGTCAGATAGAGATCAATTCCCAAAACAGGATGGGTCGACTATCTTTATCACCACTGGTATGAATTCCAGAAATAGGACGGGTTTACCAACAAAGTAGGTTGTAGATCAATTTCCAAAACAGGACGAGGCGACTATCTACGTGACAAGCAGCTACTCAAACATCTTCCAGAGGTTAATTTTGGAAAACATTCTTTAGATACAGTCGAGCGTAGACTCATTCTGATACTTCTATCGACGGTTATCCTGGATGGCATCTATAAGCCCATCTCCGATGACTCTCCGTCACCTCTCCAAATGGCATCTTTAAGCCTATTCCTGGTATAATCAACCAACAATGTTACTTTATGCACATGAAAGTGAAAATTTCTGGGCACTTAAGTGTTCAATCATCTTCTACCTTTAAGTCATGAATGGAGGACATGCCAATCTAACTCTTCAGGTTTAAGAAGATTGAACAGGGGAACTTACCATTTCAGTGAAATCACTTGGTGCACTGGTGACCATACTTTCATAATAAAATGATCCAAGGGTTTTCAAGAAGACCTTGGTCATTTCTTGTTCTCCCATAGGTGGTACCACCTAGGCAGCTATCTCGTGCCAATGCTGCACATATTCTTTGAACGACTCCTTGTCTCTCTGAGCCATTACCCTCAATTGGTCGCGATCAGGCGCCATGGACATATTATACTTATACTGCTTGATAAAGGCTTTCCCTAGACCATTGAAGGTGCGGATATTGCTATTGTCCAAACTCATATACCACTTCAGAGTGGAACCAGTTAAACTATCTTGGAAGAAATGAATGAACAAACGTTGATCATCAGTATGTGTGGAAATTTTTCTGATATACATCACCAGGTGATCACAAGGATAAGAGTTTCCCTTGTACCTTTTAAATTCCAGCACTTTAAACTTTGCTAGAACCTTCACGTTAGGAACTAAGCAGAGTTCGCTGACGTTCTATCCAAATAATTATTTTCATTGAAGGGCCTTCATTTCCTTCTACATCTCATTGAATTGATCCTGAAAATCATCCAATCGGTCATAGAAACCCACACTTTCACCTGGTGGAGGGACATGTTGATAAATTTCATCATTAACAAACGGTATATCATTCACCGAAGGAGGTGCAGTATAATGGATCTCATTTCTAGCCATAGGAGTAACATGCACCACATGAGGTGCAAGAGTAGCAACAACTTGAACAATTGGAGAAACTTGGGCATCAAGATTGTAACCTTCTGGCATGAAATTTTCAGGCATTCCCTACGGGTAACCCTGAGGCATGCCATTCTGTGCAGCAGTAACTGGAGTAATAAAAATGGGAACTGATGGACCTTCAGAAGTGACCGTTGTTTATTGTGGTTGAGCAAAAGGAGGAACAAGTGGTGGCTGATTATGAGCATCCACCAATGATTCCATCAAAGCAATCAGATTAGCCATATCGGCCTTCAAAGCAGTAACCTCTTCGTGCAGATCGCGATTCTCTTGTTCAAGATTCTCCATTTTCTTCTTAGAATTAGCCCAAGTATTATACCGGTGAGACAACTTGCTTCTGAACAAAGTCGAGAAACACAATATGACACCAGGTATGAATGAAAATTCAAGAAATATGTGCACGATGATGCATGATATGCAATGCACATGATTTATTTATCATTATTAATATTCCAAGGGACTCAAAGAATTAAAGTCGATTTGCAAATATTAAAGTACTGACACATTTTGAAATACTGAAAATCTCATTATAATAACTTCAAAAATGGATTACAACTTTTAGTACAGGTTTTAACAATCCTGAGTGCAAGAGAAGATATATTCTAAAATCCTAAGAAGGAAAAGTTGATGAAGATATCTTCACACACTGTTGTTTTCCCGTGAGTCTTGCAATCTGAGCCTTCAACTGCCTATTCTCTTCTGTATACCTATCGGCGACATCTTTCCAATCACCAGAGTCAAGAAGTGAGTAACTAAGTCCTTATTGAGCTCTAGAGGAAAATAAATCCTATTGCTTCTCCATCATCTCTATAACACGACTCTCAAGAATCTCAATTAGGCCATCTTTTTCTTTCAAGTCTGCTCGGTAGGACATTTATAAAGTGTGGCTCTTGTTCTTCCAAGCCTTATTCTCCTATTGCATCCTAACTAGGGCAAGCTGAAGCTCTTCCACATCATCTAAAAGGGGAGTAGTGATCTTCACGAACATATCAGGCGTATGTTCTTCACGATAATATGGCATCACCAATTTAACTTCCCTTGCTTGTACCCACCGAAGATAAGGATCCAAAGAAACACCTCCTCTAGGTCCCAAATCTTTTCTACTCTTCCTGTAAATATGGTGCCAAGCCTTTGAAATTTCCTCCTTAGCTTCCTTATGATATTCTCCTTCTTTGAGAAAGAAACCACTCATATGAGTACTATTTGGCTTGTCTCTCATCGGATATCCAAGCTGATGTCGTACAAGAAAGAGATTGTAGTGAATTCCTACCTTTGCATCGAGAAGAGGTACATTGGGGAAAATACCACAACTATTGACAATATCCACATCTTAGTAAGCCTGATGATACCAAAAAATGTGGGGATGAGTGAGGGCCATGATCTTCGGAGCCCAACGAGGTTCCTTCTTGACATGCCAGAAAGCATCAGACCGAGGTAGGTGAGAAATAAACCACTGATACAGCAAAGGCGTACAAAAAATTATCATCCCTCCATGATAAGAATCCAGAAGATGAATGGAGTAGTAAGCATCTCCTAATAATGTAGGAATTGGATTCCCAATCAAAAAGATCTTGATGGCATTGACATCCACAAATCTGTCGATGTTAGGAAATAAGTGAAGAAGTGAAAAACACAAGAAGGGGGGTTGAATTGTAAAAACTTGAACTCAATTGCAGTCAACACAGTATTTTTATCCTGGTTCGTTTGATCTCAAACTACTCCAGTCCACCCGTCAAGGTGATTTCGCCTCTCTCCAACGAGGTCTTAATCCACTATATTCAACTGAATATTACAACTGCTTTAACAACTGCTAAAATCTTCTTGAGTCAAACTACAAATCGGTTTCTCAAGGAAATACTTTCTTACAAAGAATTGAAATCTAGGTGTGTGAATGTTTTCTACAAAAACTGTTTATCACAACTGTGATACTACACAATTTAAGCTTATGAGAACTAGAGTGCTAAAGTAATTGAATAAAGAATTTGAGAGCTTTAGCAAAAACTGAGAGTGAGGAAGATGATGAATAGCTTTTGGCGTGTAGAAGGTTGTAGAGCATTAGCCAATTCAATCTTCACTGACTGGTTTATATAGCATTGGAAATAAGGTACGTTGGAGTAGTAATTCCGTTTCAATGCCAATAACATTCTTTCCTTATTAAGCAGATCTTGTCTGGAATGATACCGTTGGTAATAAAGCATCTTGAATGCACAATACCGTTGCCACTTAAGCGTGTTCTGGCTTTGGCTCATTCTGACGCTGCTTAGGTGCTGATGAACTGTTGTTTTCTAGATCAGAGTTCAGATGGTTAAGCGCAGATCTGTTTATCAAGCTTCAGCGTAAGCACAAGTTGATCTTCTGATTCTGATGTTGATATCTCATCTTCTGATGCTGATGATGATGTCTTATCTTCTGATGCTGATAATGATGTTCTCTTGCTGATACCCATCAGAGTTTCTGTAAAACAGAACGTAATTTTTTAGGCAGCATATATGTCTTACATGAATCATACAATTAATATATCTTTGCATTTTGTTATCATCAAAACTTAAACTTAGGGTAGTAGATTCAAACTTTGTTCTAACAATCTCCCCCTTTTTGATGATGACAAAAACTAGATATTTTTTAATTGAAAATTAGCGTGAAAAGTATCATAGATAACTAAATAATAAGTTGTATCAGAATTAAATAGGAAGTTATCAAAAGATAAGAGGATAAGGGATAAAGAGATATCAAAGTTTAGATCGGAGATACTCCCCCTGAATTTATTACTTCCCTTTTTAATTCCAAGAGTTCTTCAGGATCAGATCTTTATTGACTTTCTTTGAACATCAGAGTATCAGAGCTTCAGATCAGAATATCAGAGCTTCAGTGTATGAGAGATGATTAACTTCTTGTACCTGTAGCTTATGCAAAACAGAAAACATTCAAGTATATCAGAGTGTTAGAATGTTTGAGACTTTTTTGTCTCAGTAATCCGTTATTGAAAAATATCATTCTTGTTCTCCCCCTTTTTGTCAGCAATCAAAAAGTGTAAGTAATATAAGCAAAAACAATCAGAGCAGAAAAACTGTTATATTTAATTCAGAGCCAGACAAACAGTACAGATGATATGCAAAGAAAACAATGAAAATATCATGAATGAAAATCTAAGGTTGGGGTGGAAGGCGTGTGAACAGAGTCTCTAGCATTGTCTTGATCTGATCAGCAGTTTCATTCTACTTGTGCACCATGCTGACTACTGTATCAATCTTGCTATCTTGCACATCCATCCTTGTGCCCTAACTTCTTCTGTCAAATCGAATCCATTTTCTTTCAGACTGGAGAAGTCAACAATCAGTTCGGACAGAACTTCCAAGTTCTTCACTGGTGTAAGGAGCGTTCTGAAGGGAACCTGGTATTGTTCAGATGAAGCCTCCTTCTGAGAACCTGCAGAAACATTGCTAGAGGTTGCCATGTTCACACTTAGGGTTTTCTGAGAAAAACTTGAAAAAGGGTTTCTTTTGAGAAAGATGAATACACAAGCAAGAATGCAAAAAATATTTTGGATGATTGAAAGAAACGGTAAAACTTTAATGAATGATGTTAATGTGCTTAAATAGATTTCAAAAAGTGTTTTGAAAATGTAAACGGTTTTAAGAAAGAGAATTATTTCATGATTACATTTTAAAACATGATTACGTGCATTTAATGCTTGCTGATTTTGGGGGATTTGAGAAAGATACTTGAAACGGTTACCAGACATGTGTCTCAATGCACCCAATCAGCGTTTTGCCTTCTCAGAAGCGTGCACGTGTGTTCTGCTTCAGAGATTTGCTGATGATTGGATGACACTTGTTTGATATAGTGAGCAGCACGTCTATCCTTGAGCTGAAACGCTCAGATCTTTAAGAATATAATCTGATACAATCTGCATGTCTATCTTTCTAAAAGGAGGTTGATCAGAAGTTCACAGTAAAAGGAAAACACATTCTGAAGGTTAATATATAGAATTAAAACATTTTCACTCTGGGCAGAGTTTCATGCTGAGATGTTTCAGAATGAAATTGAACCTATCTTCAGAAAGAGGTTTAGTGAAGATATCAGCCCATTGATGGTCTGTATCAATAAATTTTAAGTTCAAAATTACTTTTTGAATATAGTCCCTAATGAAATGATGTTTTATTTCTATATGCTTAGCCCTAGAATGCAAAATAGGATTTTTACTTAAGCAAATGGCAGAAGTATTGTCACAGAGTATAGGGATGTTACTCTTAAAAATCTGGAAGCCTTCAAGCTGACTTTTCATCCAGAGCATTTGTGTGCTACATCCTGCTGCTGCTATGCACTCAGCTTCTGTTGTTGATAGCACAATTGTGGATTGCCTTTTGCTGGACCAAGAGATCATATTTTCTCCCAGAAACTGGCAGCTTCCAGAAGTACTTTTACGCTCTACTCTGTCTCCAGCAAAGTCAGCATCGCAGTAGCCTACTAAGCTGTAATCACTAGATTTTCTATAAAATAAACCCAGATTAGTAGTACCTTTCAGATACTTGAAAATTCTCTTAACAACTGTTAAGTGAGATTCTCTAGGATCTGATTGGAATCTAGCACAAATACATACGCTGAATAAGATATCAGGCCTTGAAGCTGTCAGATAAAGGAGAGAACCAATCATACCTCTGTAGACCTTCTGTTCTACCTTTTTGCTTACCTCTTCTCTTTCCAGAATGTACGTGGGATGCATTGGAATCTTTGATGGCTTACATTCTGAGAGGTTAAATATCTTCAGAAGTTTTCTGACATATTTTCTCTGATGAATGTAAGTTCCCTCAGGATTCTGATTGATCTGAATTCCCAGAAAGAATTTCAGTTCTCCCATGAGGCTCATCTCAAATTCTGCCTGCATACACTTAGCAAATTTTCTTCCAAGAGAAGGATTAGTAGATCCAAAAATAATATCATCAACATAAATTTGACAGACTAAGATGTCATTCTTAACTGACTTACAGAATAAGGTAGTGTCCACCTTCCCTCTGGTGAATTCATTTTCTAACAGAAAGTTACTTAGTCTTTCATACCAAGCTCTGGGAGCTTGTTTCAGACCATATAGTGACTTCTTTAGTTTGAAAACATATTCTGGGTTTTTTGTACTTTCAAAACCAGGGGGTTGATGCACATAAACCTCTTCTTCTATATAGCCATTTAAGAATGCACTCTTGACATCCATCTGATACAGAGTGATACCTTTATTAACAACAAATGAAATTAAAAGTCTGATAGATTCTAACCTGGCGACTGAAGCAAAGGTTTCTGTATAGTCTATTCCCTCTTGCTGACTATAACCTTGTGCTACCAGTCATGCCTTGTTTCTGATAACTTCACCTTGTTCGTTCAGCTTGTTTCTGAACACCCATCTTGTTCCAATGACGTTGAATCCTTTTGGTCTGGGAACAAGATCCCATACGTCATTTCTGGTGAATTGATTCAGCTCTTCTTGCATTTCTAGAATCCAGTTGTTGTCCAGAAGTGCTTCATCAATAGAAGAAGGTTCAATCAGAGACACAAGTCCCATGAGGGATTCTTCAGAGTTTCTGAAGCTGGCTCTTGTTCTGATTGAATCTTCCTTTCTTCCTAAGATAGTTTCTTCTGAGTGATCCAAGCTGCTTCTGGGTAGTCTCTTCTGAGGTTGATCAGCAGCTGTTGTAGGATTGCTAGCAGTGCTCCTTTCAGATGTTGAAGGAGTGTCTTTATTGAGAGCTTCTGATGACTTGTCTTCAGAACCTGTAAATTCAACTTCCATACCTGCAAAAACTTCATTCTGCTTTGACTTTTCAGAGTCAAGCTTATCATCAAAACAAACACTGATTGATTCTTCCACAATCTGTGTTTCTATATTGTATACTCTGTACCCTCTTGAGCGTTCAGAGTATCCTAACATAACACACTTCTGTGCTTTAGAGTCAAACTTGTTCAAATAATTTTTTGTATTTAACATAAAACAAGTACATCCAAATGGATGAAAATATGAAATGTTGGGCTTTCTGTTCTTCCACAATTCAAATGGATTCTTTTCCAGAATATGTCTTATTGAGATTCTATTCTGAATGTAGCACGCTGTGTTTATTGCCTCTGCCCAGAAGATCTTAGCAACGTTTGTCTCATTGATCATGGTTCTGGCCATTTCTTGCAATGTTCTGTTCTTTCGTTCTACAACTCCATTTTGTTGGGGAGTTCTAGGACAAGAGAAATCATGCAGAACGCCTCTGTCATTAAAGAATGACTCAAAATCTTTGTTTTCAAACTCTCCACCATGATCACTTCTGACTTTAACGATTCTAATATCCTTTTCATTCTGAACTTGGTTACAGAAGGTAACAAACACAGAGTGTGACTCGTCCTTGTGTCTTAAGAACTTTACCCATGTCCATCTGCTATAGTCATCTACGATTACTAACCCATACTTCTTGCCACTGACTGAAGCAGTTTTAACTGGTCCAAATAAGTCAATGTGCAGAAGTTCTAATGGCTTAGAGGTAGAAACAACATTTTTAGATTTGAAAGAAGGTTTTGCAAACATGCCTTTCTGACATGCTTCACACAGAGCATCTGAATTGAACTTCAAATTAGGAAGTCCTCTGACCAGATTGAGTTTGTTAATCTGAGATATTCTTCTCATACTAACATGCCCCAATCTTCTGTGCCAGATCCACTGCTCGTTGTTAACAGACAGAAGACACTTTACATTCTGACTTTTCAGTTCAGAAAGTTTGATTTTGTAAATGTTGTTTTTCCTCTTTCCATTAAATAGGATAGTCCCATCTTTCTGACTAACAGCTTTACATGATTTTTGATTAAAGATTATATCATAACTGTTATCACTTAATTGACTTATGGATAACAGATTATGCATTAATCCATCTACTAGCAGAACATTATTTATGGAGGGAAGATTTCCATTACCTACAGTTCCAGAGCCAATGATCTTTCCCCTCTGATTGCCTCCAAAGCCAACGTGGCCTCCAGGCTTAAGTTCCAGGCTTTGGAACATATGCCTTCTTCCCGTCATGTGTCGCGAGCAGCCAGAGTCCAGGTACCATGACTGGTGTTTCTGATTTGCTGCTAAAGATATCTGCAACATGTATTATTTTATCCTTAGGTACCCAGATTTTCTTGGGTCCTGATTTGTTAGATTTACCAAAACTCTGGTTGAATTTTGGTTTCACAGAATACTTACTACTAGTGTATTTAATACCATGTGTGTGACCATACACAAAATGTGAGCTCAGAGGAGTGTGTTTAATAATTAAATCCATGGCATTCTTTGGTGTAGGAACCTTACCTTGGTACCCTATTCCCTTTCCGCCGTTTCTGCTAACTCCATAGATCATTGAAGCCATTTTGCTTCTATATATGCTTTTAGCAAGGAACTTCTGGAAACTATGATCATACTCCTTGATGATCTCATCAGCGCTGCTGGGAGTTTCAGAAATTGGTTCCTTCTGAGAGTTTTGTAAAACATTTTCTAATTTTGAAATTTTATTTCTCAGGTCAGAATTTTCCAATTTAAGACTCTCATTCTTATCAGAGTCAGATTCAAGATTCCTTTTCAGGTTTCTGAATTTAACTCTAATCTGCTGGTACCTTTCCAGAATTTCGTTGAGGCTTTCAGCAAGTTCATCCTTAGTAAAATTAATTGCAAAGTCAGGAAATACCTCTTCAGTGTCTGATTCTGAGTCTGATTCAGAAGCTTCACTGTCTTTTGAAATGTTGGCCATGAGAGCTATGTTTTCTCTCTCATCATCTGATTCTGAGTCAGCTTCAGACGAGTCAGAGTCATCCCATGTAGCCATGAGACTTTTCTTCTTTTCTCTTCCAAACTTCTTTTTGGGCTTTTCCCTCTGAAGCTTTGGACAATCACTCTTGTAGTGTCCTTGCTCATTGCATTCATAGCAGATGATGTCCTTGGTGTTTGGCTTTCTGCTTCCTGAGGATCCTTCAGATCTTCTGTATCCAGAGGAAGAATCTGTCCTTCTGTATTTGGAAGAGGACTCATTCTGATCAGATCTTCTGGGATTTCTGAACTTCCTTTGCCTCTGCTTCCATAGTTGGTTCACTCTTCTGGAGAGGAGGGAAAGTTCCTCTTCCTCTGACGAGGATCCATCAGATGTTTCTTCAACTGCCTGCAAAACTTTAGACTCAGATTTTTTTTTAGATTTTAAAGCTAAAGGCTTACCTTGCTTCTAAGGTTCATCAGCTTCCAACTCTATCTCATGACTTCTGAGGGAGTTGATAAGTTCCTCCAGAGAAATTTTGTTGAGATCTTTAGCTAGCTTCAGCGCTGTAACCATTGGCCTCCACTGCTTTGGCAAGCTTCTGATGATCTTCTTGACATGATCAGCAGTAGAGTATCCTTTGTCCAGAACCTTGAGACCAGCCACCAGAATTTGGAATCTTGATAACATTGTTTCAATGGATTCACTTTCTTCCATTTTGAATGCCTCATACTTCTGAATGAGCGCAAGAGCTTTAGTTTCGTTGACCTGAATGTTGCCTTCATGCGTCATTCTGAGTGAGTCAAACATGTTCTTTGCTGTGTCTCTGTTAGAGATCTTTTCATATTCAGCGTAAGAGATGGCGCTGAGAAGGATGGTTCTGGCCTTGTGGTGATTTTTGAAGTCACGCTTTTGTTGGTCAGACATTACTTTCCTGTCAATCTTCTGACCGCTTGCATTCACTGGGTGCGTGTATCCATCTGTCACCATGTCCCACAGATCAACATCATGTGCCAGAAAGAAGCTTTCAATTCTGTCTTTCCAGTAATCAAAATTTTCTCCATCAAAGACTGGAGGTTTGCCGCTGAATCTGTCTCTGTCTTCATTGTTGTCATTGCTGGTGTGTTGATAAGTTCCTGCCATTGTGTTTTTCTGACGCTGGATCTTGTACTGACACGGTTAAGTGTTTTAGATCAGAACCAGGCGCTCTGATGCCAATTGAAGAAGTGAAAAACACAATAAGGGGGGTTGAATTGTAAAAACTTGAACTCAATTGCAGTCAACACAGTATTTTTATCCTGGTTCGTTTGATCTCAAACTACTCCAGTCCACCCGTCAAGGTGATTTCGCCTCTCTCCAATGAGGTCTTAATCCACTATATTCAAATGAATATTACAACTGCTTTAACAACTGCTAAAGCCTTCTTGAGTCAAACCACAAACCGGTTTCTCAAGGAAATACTTTCTTACAAAGAATTGAAATCTAGGTGTGTGAATGTTTTCTACAAAAACTGTTTATCACAACTGTGATACTACACAATTTAAGCTTATGAGAACTAGAGTGCTAAAGTAATTGAATAAAGAATTTGAGAGCTTTAGCAAAAACTGAGAGTGAGGAAGATGATGAATAGCTTTTGGCGTGTAGAAGGTTGTAGAGCATTAGCCAATTCAATCTTCACTGACTGGTTTATATAGCATTGGAAATAAGGTACGTTGGAGTAGTAATTCCGTTTCAATGCCAATAACATTCTTTCCTTATTAAGAAGATCTTGTCTGGAATGATGCCATTGGTAATAAAGCATCTTGAATGCACAGTACCGTTGCCACTTAAGCGTGTTCTGGCTTTGGTTCATTCTGACGCTGCTTATGTGCTGATGAACTGTTGTTTTCTAGATCAGAGTTCAGATGGTTAAGCGCAGATCTGTTCATCAAGCTTCAGCGTAAGCACAAGTTGATCTTCTGATTCAGATGTTGATATCTCATCTTCTGATGCTGATGATAATGTCTTATCTTCTGATGCTGATAATGATGTTCTCTTGCTGATACCCATCAGAGTTTCTGTAAAACAGAACGTAATTTTTTAGGCAACATATATGTCTTACATGAATCATACAATTAATATATCTTTGCATTTTGTTATCATCAAAACTTAAACTTAGGGTAGTAGATTCAAACTTTGTTCTAACAATAAGAACAACCCATAGGCAAGTAGAGCAAAAATGGCCTCAAAAGCAACTGTACTCTTCATCCTGGAAAAGTAGCAAGCTTTCACCAATAAAAACTGAGCGGGTAATCCTCTGATTCCTCCTTCAGTATTCATGTTTGCCTCAATCTCAAACTTCCCCAAATGAATCTCGGAAGCAATCTCACGGGACTTGGGCTCTCCCTATAATCCAGTGAAAGGAACACGATCAGTGATAGGTTTACCCAGTAGATAATAATAATCCTCTAATGTAGGCATCAACTGATAATCAGGGAAAGTAAAACATCGATACATCGGGTCATAGAACTGGACCAAAGTCGAGAGAATACCTTTCTTTATCCTGAGCTTCATAAGAGGCATGATGGATCCATATTTCTTTCGAAAAACAGTTGAACTCTCGATCTCAGGAATCAGACTCATCAAATCATCTATCTTAGAATCCTTGAAATTGTACTTTCGAGTTTTTCTTTTTCCAGAATCCATGGTCAAACAGTACCCTGAAACACATGTTTTAAAGGATGCTTATGAGTGCATGAATGCATGACACAACGATCACACACAAGATCACAAATATGGTGTGGTTCATAGGTTCGACGTCTCGAGCATGAGGTCAAAGATACTGCCCACAAGGTATTGTCTAATAGTTTATCACTTGCCGAACAAGGTTCTAAAAGGTTCCCAAAGTCTACATCCTTCTTTCAGATATTACCAACATCCTGATTAACTCGGTAATTAGTAATATTCTCAAGAAAAAGTTGACTGAGTGTAGTATCGCGTGACAACCACTTCTGGATTAATCCGTCATAGTTTCCACACTACACCTAAAAGGACAAGATGAGTTAAGGGTTCTACAGTCCTCAGCTTCAGCAGGCTCCCAGGTCGAAAATAACACGTCTTCCTGTTTACTCAGTAAATAAAACTACAGTCAAAGGGGCCTCCACTGAGTGGGGGATCTCATGTCTCCTTTTTTGGGATTACTCCCTCAAAGTTAACATGAATATACTGCCTATCCTATCTTAAGTTTTCCCAAGTCCGGGTAGAGGACTTATAAGAAATCACCAAGCACCCTGAAAACTAGGAAAATCCAGACAAACAAATATACAACACATAATATACAACAAATAATAGCACATACACAGATAAACAAAGATAGGCTCAACCCACTTAGGAATGGACCAGCATTTGGTCGATCTTTCCCCAACAGAGTCGCCATTTTTTACGTAGCGGTAGAAATGTTGAGACTAAGCCATTGGATTGACTTGACTCGCACAGATCAAATAAAAACCGCCACCGCATTTTATTGTTTCCAGAGGAATGGGAAAAGAGAGAATAACCCAAAAAAGAGGGGGAGAGAATATAAGTACGGGGGTTGGTTATGAAAAGGGAAGGTATTAGCACCCTAAACATATACGGTACTCCGCAGGAACCTCTTTGAAAATTCGTGTATTTTGGCTATAAGAGTTATATAAAAAATAGATTATGGGGATGAGAAAAGAATTATTTTTTACAATTTTGCACCCGCCGCGGTTGTGAACCTTTAGTGCCTACGTACCACCTTCCGTGCAATAGGGGATCGGGGTACTCGTAGTTCACCTTTAAAAATTTAAAAAAACAAGTGTGTTGGTTAATTTTAAGAGACGAGACATCATCGTCTTATCCGAGTGGAAAGCATAC
The DNA here is from genome assembly GCA_948472305.1 of Vicia faba. Taxonomy (NCBI): domain Eukaryota; kingdom Viridiplantae; phylum Streptophyta; class Magnoliopsida; order Fabales; family Fabaceae; genus Vicia; species Vicia faba. The sequence continues at coordinate 960,553,702 of OX451741.1, read as the reverse complement.
TTACTACCCACAATTTTGAGAAAGTAGAATTTACATCATCTTAATATGGAGGATATAGCTTGGATTTTAAAATCAACAAAGCCTCACTCAACACCCAAGTGAAAAATATCCCACTTCACTACATATCATAGAAGTATAGTAGCTCACATCACTACAAATATTAACAAGAGTCTAATCTTTTGAGAAAATTTTAAAGTAAAAAGCCAAAGTGGAAAAATGGTTTGAATGAGATTGATTAACTTTTAGTCTTCTCACAAAAAATGTCAAGGTATGATTAAGTTTGTTAAAATTTGACTAAGAAAATATTTTGAAAATGCATGGATCTAAGTCAAGTTTATTGTGAAAGCGGATCAAGTTTGAAAACAAGAAGAATTTTGAAAAGGAGGGAGAATATTTTTGAAATTAAAGAAGATGGGAGGAGATGAAGGGACTATCATAAAGCATAAGGTAAAAGCTAGGGAAAATAACCGTCTAACCAACCAGAAGCGAACACTTGACACAATGAGTGAGCGTAGAATTCCCATCCTTTGGATTGAAACCAAGCAAGCAAAGATACTAAACCTCTTAAGAATACCAAACTTTAAATGCATTATGTCTTCACAAAAATTGGACAGAGTAATAGTTGTACATAGATGAATTCCCAATCACAGGCAAAACATATAATCAGAATAACCTGCACACAAAGAAAAAACAACCCAATGTCTCGGGGTAAACCTCAAGATCTCCAGATAAAATAACAATAGAAGTTACAAAGGTTTCAAGGGTATTCAAGCTCTCTAATCCTAAGTCCAAGAAGTCCATAACTCTATTATGCCAAGGATAGTAACCAAATAGTCCAAGTAACCTTAAAGTATTTTTATTGTTCAAGTTGATTATTTGGTGTCTTCAAAAAGAAAATGAAAGCTCAAGTGAGCAAAATAAAAATGACATAAAGATAAATGCTCAAGTGAGCAAAGATGAAAATAGCATGAGATGTAAATGCTAAAATAAATGGCGCGTAAAAGTAAGGGCGTAAAGTAAAAGCATAAAAATAAAAGTCAATTATTAATGGGTTATAAATTAGAGGTTAGTTGAATGATCATCTTGAATCTTGCATTTGAAAACTCATTAGAAGATTGATAAAATCAAAGCCTCTCAATAACAAGTTTCATTTGCTTTTTGTCAAGTATATCATTCATTTCAAAATCTCAAGGTAACAACAAATGATCAACGGTGTTTAAATGATTCACTTAGACCAAAACTTATGATGATTAATTAGAGGATTGACAAGACCAAAGCCTCCTAAAAATGAACCTCAAGATTATTGGATCAAAGGTTTCAAATTAAACATACTTGGGCTTGCAAATATAGGTTTTGGCCACGAATGATCATTTCTCGAATTGGGACAAAATTTAGCGCTATGTTAAGCAATCTTAAGTGGACTTATGTAGAAGTCGCACCTATTTTGAGGTCAGTCAATATCAATATATGTGCCATGTGTTTGGAGAGATGATATGAAAATCATCCTCTAATAACATGTAGCACAAGTAAGAAAGGGATAAGATGAAGAGGGAGGGGATGCATTGTATGAAATAGGGTTTCAAATATCATCAACATCATTCATCTATTTTGATGGATTTGGTTTCTCAACCTATCAACACTTAAGATCCAATGAGGTTGAGGAATTTGTCACCAAATGAAGTCCAAGTCAGAACCAAAATAAAAATAATAAAATAATATTTAATAAAACAAAATTAAAATGGTTAATAAAAAGGAAAATAATTGGTAAAAAATATAAAGTATATTAAAATACCAAATAAAAATCCTAAAAAAAAGTCAGAAGTCAAACAAGATTCAATAATAGTTGACAAAAATTTTCATAATTTTTTTAAGTAAGAAACTATTTTTTAAAATTTGGAGAAAATAGGAAAAATAAACCAAAATTTGTGAAAAATAGTAAAATAAAAAATAAAAAATAAAATGAGGTCACCAATATTTGTCAAGAGATCATTGGATCCTTCCATAAATTTTTTAGAATTTTAAAAGACAAGAAAGTATTTTTAAAATAATTAAAATAAAGCAAACAAATCAAAAATTATGAAAAATATCAAACATAAAAATAAAAATATGAAAAAATATTCACAAAGTCAGAAATAATTCAAAGTATTTTTGTATATTTTTTTCATAATTTTTGGATTAAAAATAAGAGAGTTATCAATTTTTGAAATTAAAACAAATTTTGTAAAAATAAATAAATCAGAAAAATCCACACGGGTTGGATCTCATTCACTTATACACGCTGGAAAATCTAATGGATCTGAGGTGAGGGAGTATCATGAACCCAAGTCAAGGCGCGCATATGCAACACAAGAAAGTCCAAACAATCAAAATAAAACAATTGACTGAGCATCATTGGTTGAAGAATGACACGTAGGTCGTTTTCAACCTCCAGCCTCCTGCAAATAGGGCAAAACCATAATTCTTTAATCTGTAAATTTAGACGCTCATGGTGGTATCATCAGACGTGTCTCTTCAAGATGATCACAACCAGATCCTCGCGCCAAATTTATATAAAACACAACTTACTCGATTTAAAAAAAACCAAAGATGTTTTGAAAGATTTGAAATCGAAAGCAGAAGCATCAAATGCTTTGATTCACCAAAATTAAGTTAATAGCAAGCATAGTGAACATCATAAACCATTCCAGTAATTTGAGTTAGAAGATTTGGTGCCTTAAACTACCTGAACAAAGTCAGATGAACTTGCTCTGTAAATGGACTTGGCTAGCACGATTTAGGGAACCTTAATGCTTGATTCTTCTTCTGTTAGCTTTAGTGAAGTTCAGGGATGAAGGATCAACAAAGAAATTAGATTGAAAAGTGGAGAAAAGAGGAATTCAAAAATTCAGAAAAGTGAGTTATGTAGGGAGTTTGGTAGAGTGATTTTGGCTGTCCAAGCTTACAAAAATGAGTGGAATGGAGCCTGTATTCATAGGAGAAGTGAATAGGATCAAGAGGAGGGGCGAATAATGCAAATTCAAATGAATTCATGCACACTTGTGTTCAAGAGCAAAGTGTGTTCACATGTGAATCAAAACTCATCTAATTGACGCGTTTTGTCACTCTAAATAATCCAATTATCTTTGTTGATCATGTTTAAGTGAAAAACGTGTGGTAATTTAATGATTAGGATCCACATTATGAAATTTGCAATATGACTTGAAGTGAAACTTCAGTTCCAAGGTACCCACTTTGAATCAATGGTATTCACAACTCAAATGGCCTTATGGTATAATTCTTGAAGCATTTGAGAGATAAGGTCACAATCTTTGCAATAGGCCAAGAGTGAGATCCAATTGATACTTGAGCTAAGAGTTGTGATGAGTCAAAGTTGAGAAAAAGATGTTGACCTTTTGTTCTTAGAAAAATTCTAAGTTTTTCTTCAAAAGTGACCTATAATGTTTTGATTCCAAACAAGGCCTTCCTCCAAAATGTTGTTTTGATCATTGATGCTAGCTTGAAGTAGACTTCCTAAAGAAAATTTTGAAACTTTATGCACTCAAAAATACAAAGTATTGAAAAAGTTATGGCCTTGTGAATTTGGTGAAAATCCATGAGGTGACCTATAATCTTTTGAGGTCTTAAGGCATCTTCCAACCATTTTCAAGTCTTGCACATAAAAGAAGAGTTGAAGTTCAGACTCTTAAGATTAATATGGAACATAAATGGGCTCAAGGAGATGAAAATTGACCAAGTTATGATCCTTTGAAGTCACATGAGGGAATTTGATGGCATATCTAGAAGACTTCTAGTCTTTCTTCCCCATTAGGAATCTTCCACACAAAATTTGTTTGAAACCTTTGAAGTTATGTGTTGATCACCATTTAAAAGAAGCATATCTTTGGAATCACTCAAAAATATAAAACTATAAACAAGATATAGCCCTTAGAAGTTCAAAACCATAGCTCCTAAAGCACCAAAATGACTTGGAAACCCCTTTCAATTTTGACAATCTTCCTTACACAATAACTTTTGTCGTGTGAATAGAAGTTGTTGTGGATGATAATAATAACCCATAGAAATAATAACCACTTCCAAATATTAAGGATTGAGAGAGTTATGCACTTGTGATCAAGGAATCAAGAACTTATCCAATTAGATCAAACTTCTTCAATCAATTCTTGCATCTTTTGACTTCCTTTGACAATTTGAGGCATGATGAATCATAGTAGACCTTGTCATGATATTTATTTAAAGCATTCTCAATAATGAAGCTTTAATCTCAATGAAGCTTTTTTGATTAAGGCATGGAAATAAACTCATGAACCTATGAATCAACATGATGAAATGTGTTGTGCCCTCACCTATAGTATCATCAATTAGAGCAAACATTCATTGTATTTGTTAGTTAAAAGCTAATCAACACAAGAAATTTGTGATTACAATATACAAATCAAAGTGCCTGGTGATTCATCATGAGAAAACCTAGAGATAGGGAGAAAAACCAAGCCCTAGTGTGATCTTGATATGATTGAGTTGATATGAGATGATAGAGGAATCTTAGGGGGGGAAATTGGGGTACAAAAATGTGATCTTAAAGCAAAAAAAAAATCATCATGTGTCCAAAAATTGGTCTCTAAATAAGTTCATAAGTTGCCAAATGAAACTCAACAAGGTTCTATATGACCAACGGAACATATTCACTAGATACTTCAAGAAAAAATATGAAGAAAACTTTAAAATTCAAACCAAAATTATACCTACAACCTTAAGACTTCTAAAAGTAAGAAACATCGATTAGGGTTCCTGGAATGTTAAGGAATGATTAAAATAAGCCTCAATTGTCAAGACTATTTGAGAAAGTCATCAAACTAGACACCTTAAACCAAATATTTTGTGAAAATTAGAAAATCAGATGATAAAATTAATTAAAATTCATTTCCACGATCCTAACATGTACAAGAATCCTAAACAATTTTGTTCTGGTTTTTTAGAAGTAGAAGAAAATGGAGAATTAAACCAATATTCAATCATAAGTAATAAAAACCACCAAAATGGACAATTAAGTTTACAAATTCTCAAGTCAAAGAAAAACTATTAATAAATTTGGTTTAAGACCACAGAGTATTAAATAAAACATCAAGCATATTTTTGTTTAATTTTTGGATTAAGAAATCATAAAAAATAAAATCAAAATCTAAACAAAACAAAATTTTTCAAAGAAATGACACATTTAATCAACTAATTTGATTAATGTATCACAAATTTTCTAAAAAAAATTATTTTATGAAAGTAGACTCATCAAAGTATGTTATCTATTTTTTTTGGAATTTTGGAATTAATGAAAATTGCAAAACCAAAATGAAAAAGATAAAGAAAATACGAGGAGAATGAAAGAAAAGAAAATATGAAGGAGAATGACACGCTGGTAAGGTGGGGTCGGTCAAACATTCAACGCGCGCATGAACCAATCAGAGATCATCTTCAACCTTTATAAAACCCTAACTCAGAAAAAACCGTGTTCATGCTTCCATATTCAAATCATCATATCTTGTTCATCTCTTAGGGAAATTCAAAAATCCAAACACCAAAATTAAAGTACTCAAAATGTAGATCATCATAACATCTTTAATTTTATCAAATGATCAAGCAATCACATAGAAAATCAAGTACGAAAATCAGAGATGCATACAAACTCATATTCACATGAAAATCCATCTCATACCTAATGTATGGCTCAACTATATGTGTATGAACATGATTACATCATTATTAAGCTCCTAAATCCATGGATGCAAGTATGAGAGGAAGGGATCAAGAAGCTTTCCAAATGGATGATTCATCCACTGTTTCTTTCAACTCCTTAGCTCAAGAAACCAAGAAAAACTTGTATTTTAATCTTCAGGGAGCTTGAAATGAGTGGGAGAATGAAGCTTGCTCAAGAGAAAATGAAGATCCGAAGATAACTTTTCTTGTTGATGAAACTAGCTCAGATCCTCTTTCTCTATCCAAAAAACATGTGTGATGGAATAAGAGTGATGAGAATGCTATATAGAGAGTGTGGAGTGAGGTAAGTTGGTAAACAAGTCTTCAAATCTGTTGGGAGGGTTTTTTGGATAGAAATTGAAAAATTGGCAAGTTTGGAACAATGCTGCATTTCATGTGCATTTGGAGCATATTCTCATGCGTTCTAGAGTGTCAAGGATAATGTGAACTAAGTGTGAGAGCATGAGCTAGATTGGCACATGAGAAAGAATTTGTACAACTTGCAATTTCTGAAAATTTTGCCAACACTGGCCAGCCAACCATTTTATGTGCATTCTTTACATGCTCTTTATTTCACCAAAAGAGGTAAAGAGGTGAGGTGGTGAGCGTGTGAATATGGTATATGCAAAAAACTTGCGACAATTTTTTACTCTTTTTCACAAAATCATCAAATGACCAAATTATGGCCGCAAGCATGAGCCTTCCAATCCACCCCAACCATTTCTCTATTTCTCCTTCAACTCTCAATCATTTGGAGCAAGCTTTAGCTTTTTGGAAAGCTCAGGTTATGTAGAACAAGATTGACATTGAGGAAATTTTGAGATGAAGCTTGAAAGTACCTCAAAAGTAAGCACGAAAGTAGCTGAAATTGGAAAATGACTTATAATTTTTACTAAGTATCCATAATGACCAAAAGTCCAAAGCTTAGTAACTCTCAAAATAACGACTTTTTGTACATGAGATCAAAAGGATAAACTTGTAGATCTTTATTTTCTATTTCCAAGGATGTAAATTTTGCAAATTGAAGAAGTTAAGATTTTTCAAAGTTTAGCTTAAAAATGGTTAAATTCCATAACATAGAAAAAATTTCTAAGTTACAAAAGATAACTTATTTCTCAAGTTAACCGCAAATTCAGTCAAACTCTTGATTTTCTTCATCCATTGGCCATGTAACCTTGAAATATGAATTTTGACCTTCAATTTGACCAAAAGTCCTCTTGGTCAAACTTTAACCTTTGTTGACTTTTTCCTCAATACAAGCAATAACCAACCCTTTGATCAATTGAACTTCATCTAATGAAAACCAATGATCTGTGGAACTTTTAAAGATACCTTATGACACATATAAACCCATGGAAACCAATTTGTTCAAGAAACTAGTCAGGAATTGACTTTGACCAAAAAGTTGACTTTCCAGTTAATTCAACTAGTTCAACAATCATCTGAGCACTTGAACCTCTTCTGATTTAAATTGATGATCAATATTCCACCCCTAGAAATTTAGGGACATGTAGAGAACCAAGAATTTTTTTTGCTCAAAGACTCAGAAATGAACTGATTTCATCACAAACCCTAGTTTTGACTGTAAAAGAAAGGAGATGATGCCTCAAGCATGAAACCCTAATTCCTCTGAGGAATCTCTTGAATCTCTTGAACAAGGATGCCTTGTATAATATGATTAAGATGATGCTTCCAAATATTTCTAATTTAAGTGTTACACACTCAAATAATCACTAAAATAGCTCAAGGACCAAAAAGATAGAAGGAGTTAACCAACTTCCAATCTCTTACGAACTTGAATCATATGATGAAGCAAAGAACCATTTGAGGTGTCTTGGGGCATGAGGAAACTTTTGTAGATTTAGTGAATCAAAAAAATGAGGATGTTGGATTCTCCTTGCACTGACTGATAATTCAATCATCTTTTATTACTTGAAGAGAACCATAAAGATAAGGATACCTTGATCCCAAAGCCATGAAATAATGTAATGCAAATGGTATGTATGATGATGAAGTATAAGCTTATTAGGTTAAAAAGAATAGGGAAAATTTTGGGGTGCAACAACTACCCCTATTCAATCATCTTGAAGGTGAGAAATATCGACAACTTTCGAACATTCAAGGTAGAAGAGGATTAAATACCAATAGAACCGTAAAATATGAACTCTGGGAAACAAAAGAAGGTCAGTTATTTTGGGTTTTCATATATATTTTTTATTTTTGGATGCCTCTACTAACAAGCTTTGGCAGGTATTGGAACGATATTCCTGAAGGATTCCTTCATAAGATGGGATGTATGCTTTATCAAATGAACTCGCATAAACTGTATCATCAAATATATTCTACTTCACAAAAGGACCTAAATTGATCTTCTACTTAATAAAAGATGAGCTCAGCAACTGAATTTCAGGGATCTCCTACTTCACAAAAGAATCTCTGTCTTCTACCTAACAGAAGAAATATCCAGAAACTGTATCAAGAAATCTTCTACTTCATAGAGGAAATAAACTTCATCTCCTTCTTCATAAAAGGCGAGCTCGACAACATAATTTTGGGGAATCTCTTACTTCACAAAATAACCGCTGTCTTCTACAGCATAGAAACCACCCAGAAATTGTATCAAAGAAATCTTCTACTTCATAGAAGAAATAAACTTCATCTTTTTCTTCAAAAAAGATAAGCTCAGCAACTGAATTTCGGGGATCTCCTTCTTTACAAAAGAATCTCTGTCTTCTACTTCATAGAAGCCATCCAAAAATAGTATCAAAGAAATCTTCTACTTCATAGAAGAAATAAACTTCATCTCCTTCTTCATAAAAGATGAGTTCAACAAATGAATATTGGGGAATCTCCCACTACACAAAAGAATATCTGTCTTCTACTACATATAAGCCATCATGAAACTGTATCAAATAAATCTTCTACTTCACAGAAGAAATAAACTTCATATCCTTCTTCACAAAAGATGAGCTCAACAACTGAATTCCGGGGAATCTCCTACTTCAAAAAAGAATCTTCGTCTTCTACTACACAGAAGCCATCCAGAAATTGTATCAAAGAAATCTTCTACTTCATAGAAGAAATAAATTTCATCTCCTTCTTCTCAAAAGATGATCTCAGCAACTAAATTCCGGGAATCTCCTACTTCACCAAAGAATCTCCGTCTTCTACTTCACAGAAGCCATCTAGAAATTGTTGGGTTTGAAAAGGTTACCAATCAAATTGGACTTTAAAAACGGAGGAACTAGTTAAACTAGACCTACCAATGAGTACTAGAGAAGTGAATTTGAACCTGTTGCCAATCAAATTGGATTTGAAAGGAGAGACTAGTTAAACTAGACCTACCCAAAGGATACCAATCACATTGGAAATATACGCAGACCGAGGGAATATGTATAAAGGAAAGAGATCAACCGTAGGGGACTCTAACAAAGAATACTAACCGAAGGTAGACTCCTAAGAAAAGAAACATTGATCAAAGGCGACCTTACAATGAAAAGAATACTAGCCAAAGGTAGACTCTTAACAAAGGTACCAGCCAAAGATATATTTAACTGGGGATAGACATTGAATCTGAACAGAACACCGGTCAAAGGCGAACTTACATAAAAAATGAGACCACTCGAAGAAGACTCTAACAAGGTATGCCAACCTAAGATTGGCATTCAAGAGGGTATTGATGTTTGCAAAAGTACAAGAACTACATTATTCCTCAGGCCAAAGGCGGGGTATAATTCCTCAAGAGTGGCAATTATCTAAATTTCCACACATAAAGTATGGATATTCAAATGATTGATAAGAAAGACAAGTCTATCTACCAACTCTTACTTGCACTCTAACTGCAAAGAGAAAACACGGGTAAACATCGAGAACTTGCATGGTCAAGAAGGATCAACAACTCTTTGGGGAAAGAGAAAACACAACAAGACCCGACTGGAGATAGAAATCATAAGAGACTCTATTAGGGAAACAAGATGGGATTCCCACAAGACAAGATGCTTGGAAAGCCAAAGGTATGAAGTAGGAATCTTGGAAGAAACATGTTGGGGATGCCAACACACACCTTCTGATTATATAACAATTTGGTTATTTCAGGTAAATATCAGAATTGGCTTATGCTTCAATGCATGTTTGAATTTTTCTATGGTGTAATACTGCATACAATGGAAATGCTATGAATTTGGGTAGATGGAATGTAATGATGCATGTTTAGATGTTTCACTGGAGAATAGATATAACAAAGATGATTTGTTGGAGAAACAAGGAACGTCTAAAAAGACATCCTTGGAAATGTAATCTTCTGCGGGGAATAAAAAACAGAACTTCGGTGTGAGATTGTAAATATGAGATTAGACTTTAGGAAAGAATACGACATAAATAAATTGTAGTCTAATGAAGAGAGATAATTCATACTTCGACCAACTCTTAACTTCCTAGGGAAAATATCCATCACCTCCTTGTTGGGAATAAGGAACACTTCATTGGGGAATGAATATCTTCTTGCATAGAATTCTTGACAAAGGTAACCTCTACTGGGGATAATGAGAATTCTTGAGAAAAATAACTTGATAACTTAATTCGCTGGAGAACACTTCTTCACTTGTGGAGAAGAGAAATATTGAACAAGAAATCCTCGAAGCTTAACTTCCACTAGGGATGATACAAAATCTTCTAGCACTGAGGATAAGAAGAGTTCTAAAAAGAATACTCACAAGTGTAAGCCACACTGGGGAAGTTAACCTTGTAAGATATTAATAAAAATGTAACCTTACTGGAGAGCACCACTTCTGAGAGAGACATCAGAAAGGAAACTCATATGTACAGACTCCACTGAGGAAAGAAAGACTTCTGCACATTCCACTGGGGAAAAATAAACTGCTTCAAGGAGACAAATCGAAAATCTCTTACTGGTAAATAGAAGAATTCTTACATGGACCCTTAAAATATGCATACCACACTGGGGAGATAAATCATTGTCCAGAATCCACCAACATGTATTTCACTAGGGAGAAGATTTTTGAAGGGAAACCTCTTAACAAATAAGCTTTTGTTGAGCAAAAGTACATACTATGCTGAGGAAAAGGATTATGTTTGAGGAATCATTATTTATATTCTTTTATGAGGATACATATCTGTGATCGGTGGAAATAGAACTGACTGTTTTTTTAAGCTGGTTCGCGAAATGTCGCGGTAAGCAAGAGTCGCCACCGTCTTTTATGTTCTCCAATATGGAAAGGACAAAAGCACAGCAAAATTCCTTATTCGAGAATGTTTCTCGGTTCGGGAGGTAGATTTATAGAAAGGGAAGGTGTTAGCACCCTTTCTATCCATGGTTATCCACGGGCTCTTAGGTACTTGCTCTTATGTTTTCAAAAATTATTTGCTTTTCAAGTGTGTGTGGGTTTTGAAAAAGTTTCGTTTGAAAAATTTCTAAGTAACTCTTGTATCTGTCCTCAAGAGTGTATGAAAAATTTGTTTGAAAACTTTTAGAAAGTGTGAGTGCGAAAAGATGTTTTGTTTGTTTTGAGAGAGCAAGTACCCAGGAGAATCTACCTACTCTAAGGAATTAGGCTGTGTAAGAGTCCTTTAGATAGTGCTATCCCACCATTGAGAGGTAGGTAGCACCGTCATTGGAGGTGTTCGGGTCAATTCGATTATAGGGACAATGTGGTCACCGAAGCAATGGTAGGACGTCTTAGTGGTAACCCTAATGTCCTAGATCCTTTTATCCGAGGCAACCGTTTCGAGGCAACTGGATCTTAGACAGGAGGGCGACCTCTAAGACACCCTATACTTGATGACCACTTTCGAGGCAACCAGTGGGGCATACCCTAGGGGTGGTATGTGCATGTGTGTTGTTTTTCAGTTAATGTTTGTCTTTGCATGTTATTTGTGAGCTACAGATTGATTTTATTATCATACAGTCTTGCAGGCATATTAACAATTAAGAGTGCGGAAAATAAAATGCGGAAAAGGTAAATCTAGCTATTACAAGGCGCGGGTCTATACATCGCCAAAAAACAAAAACCCGTTTTGAAAATAAGAATGCGGGAAATAGTAAATAAAGAGATAAACCTAATTAACTATTACATTTCCGGAAGCAGTTACATAAATAATCAAAATAACAAATTGAAACTGAAATGCGCGCGAAAGAATTGAATCGGGACGTCCTGAGGGTTTTGACCCTTTTTGAGAAAGAATTGGATTTTTGTCCCTTTTTTGCAATTAATTAAGAAATTAAGCCTAATTACTAATTAATTAATTATTTATAAAAAGAAAAAAATGTTTTTTGTATTTTTATGTTTTTAATGAAATAAAATAAAAAGGAATTAAAAATGTCAAAAGAAAAGCCTAAGTCTAAATTTGTTTTTATTTATTGTAAAAAAGGTATTAAAGTTAACTAATTAAACTAATTTAATTTAATTTACATTTATTTACAAAATAAGTTAATAAATAATAAAAATGTTTTTTTTTGAATTTTATTATGAAGAAAATTAATTAAGTTATTTTTAGTGGCAATAATAATAATTAGAAAGAAAAAAAAAGTTAACAAATAAAAATGGAAAATATAAAATGAAAGAGAAAAAAGATAAACCAAAAAGGGGGGTTCTGGGCCAGCCATGGGGTTTGTTTAGAAGTCTGAGGCCCATTAAGCCAAGTCTGCGTTGACTTCTGGGATTTGCTGAGTGTGCTTTGACCAAGGTGTATGGTGGTCATCCTCTCTTGGCCTTCAGATCTGTGAGAAAGGCCACTTGGCGCGCTTGGATGTGAGGTGCATGATACACCTTCTTTGGGAACCTGCACATAAGTATGTAAAGAAAAAATACATGGAAATTATGGGGGGACCTGGGAATTGAACCCAGGTCCCAACATTTGCAGAACACCTGGCCAACCACTCAACCACTTGAACGCGTTTGTTAGAATAACAAGAAACAAATATAATATAAAATAAACACGTTATATGCTGAACAAAAGAAAAAGTAGCGCGCATTTTTTAAACAAGCCAACCACACATGACCATGTCACCGTCTTCTTCCCTGAAACTGCAAGAAATAAAGTTAAATAGCGGGGGTTTTTAACCCCCACAACCTGCAAACGTCAAAAATAGCGAACAACTCCCTGATTAACATAAATTGTTCGCGAGGGTTGTGTTGGATTCGTCTGGTCAAGCCGGTTTCAACCATGGGCATCTCAAGGTCTAATTTTTCTGATACAGCAAAGCCCCAAATTCGCAGCTTGGAAACCCTAGATTTTGACAATGGTATATTTTGATTCATGACACCATAATCCAATTGAACCACACTATTAGTTTCCTGTGAGCTCTAACAACATAAAACAACCAATAAATTATATCAATGATGCATGAATTATGAATTACAACTGTGAAAATAAATTCCAAACCGTGTGATTGTAAATGGCGTTTCCTTGAGCTTTAAAGCTTGTTTCTGATTGCAAAATGTTCCTGGGAGTGTTAGAAATATGTTTGAATCTTTAAATTGTTGTGAAAGGGCCTGGAGGATTGAAAACAGTTTTGGCTTTTTTGCTTGATTTTTCAATATTGGTTATGGTGTTTGCAGCAGCTTTTGCTCGTGAATAGGAATAGGGTTTGGTTGCTTGCATATATGGGAAGGGAATTAGGTCAGCAGGTGGGCCTAGGATCCATTGTATTGATGTCTTGAGATTTTTGTTGATCACCATTAAAGAACTTGCCATATTTGGTTCACAACCATGATTTTGTGTACAAAATAGGCTTAGCACGATTTTGGAAGTTGGCATATGCTGTATGAAAGCCATTCAAACCAGAAAGATGCCATTTAATTAATTTTTTGATTTTATTTGAATTATTATGGATTAAAATGAATTAAATCCATAAAAATTAAATAAAAATGAAAAAATAAATGTTTGGTCTTGAAATTAATCATGGGACACGTGGGTGGCATGACAAGGCTGAATCAAGTGGAAGAAAGTGGGCCCTTTTGTCAAAAATTGAAGTTTTAAGGATAATTGACTTTTTCCATTTCACAAAAATTTCCCAACTTCTCCAATGCATATCTTGCTCAATTTTGATCATATGTACATGTTCTTGGACATTTTGGAAAGGTCTTGAAGCCTCTAACCAATGCCTTTGGTCCCATGTCATTTTGATTTACCAATCTCAAGTTATGGTCTTTGACTTAAAATGCCTTTTTGTTGACTTTTGAAAATGACCTATAATGTTGAAATTGATAACTTTTTGTGAGAGCATTTCTTGGACTTGGAATGTTAAGATGAGTTGTAGGAAATGTCATCCCCTTCAAAATGAGAATTGGATGGGATTTTTCTTATGAACCATGAAAAAGTTATGCCCTGGTCAAGTTACAGTTGACTTTTCAGTTGTCCAAAAATGGAAACTTTTGCATCTTGATGATTTTTGAGCCATTCTTGTGGAATCATGATCAAGACTTGATCAAATGATGATTGTGGCTTCAAAATAAGATGTTGACCAAAATTTTTGACTTTTGATTGCCAAATGACCATTTTACCCCTGCAGTTGATTGTGAAGCAATTAGGGCTTTTGACTGTGCAAACTGGCATTGTGAACCTTGAAACTTGACATGTAGATGTTTGACAATGTATATAGGCCTATTGGACTTGATTGAGCCATTGAAAACCTCAACTTCCTTGCAAGAACCAAAACCCTAATTTTGACTGGCTTAGGAGGATGGTTTGACTGTGCAACCCTTGAGTAGACTTGAGCAAATTGAGATGATGCTTGTCAAAACATTGAAGAATATGGGAGGGAAAATTTTGGGGTACAACAGTTGCCCCTGTTCAATCTTCTTAGACCCGAGGATGTAGATTGGCTTGCGTGCCTTTCGTGATCCGAAGGTGGAAGATGATTGAACACTAAAGTGCCCAGAAATTTGCACTCGCATGGTGGAGTATCAGCAGTGTGATGTCGGGAATGGGCTTACAGATGCCATTTGGAAAGATGGTGGATAGGAGGATGGGCTTATAGATGCCATCTGGAGATGTGACAGAACCTTGTCGGGAATGGGCTTATAGATGCCATTTGGAAATGTAATGGATAGTTGTGGAGATGGGCTTATAGATGCCATCGGGGGTGTCCATCGCGTAAGAGATTCCTTAGCGAGAACTTGCGTACTTTGAGAAAGAAAGGTAATTTCCTGGCCTGTTGCAGGTGTTGATCTTCAAACTCTTCATGCAGACATGCCCTGGCTGGATACAGGTATCAAATCTACAATCGATTGCTCACAGATATGCCCTGGCTAGATACAGGAATCGAATCTGGAATTTCATAAGGTTGCTTACAGACGTTCCCTGGATGGATACAGGTATCGAATCTACAAACAAATCGCTCACAGATGTGCCCTGGCTGGATACAGGAATCGAATTTGGAATCAGTCGTCTACAGATATGCCCTGGCTAGATACATGAGTCGAATCTCTAAATTCTTCATGCAGATGTGCCCTGGCTGGATACAGGTATCGAATCTACACTCAATCACTCACAGATATGCCCTGACTAGATACAGGAATCGAATCTGGAATTAGTCGTCTACAGATATGCCCTGGCTGGATACAGGTATCGAATCTCTAAACTCTTCATGCAGATATGCCCTGGCTGGATACAGGTGTCGAATCTACAATCAGTTACTCACAGATATGCCCTGGCTAGATACAAGAATCGAATCTGGAATTAGTCGTCTACAGATATGCCCTGGCTGGATACAGGAATCGAATCTCTAAACTCTTCATGCAGACATGCCCTGGCTGGATACAGGAATCGAATCTACAATCAGTTACTCACAGATATGCCCTGGCTAGATACAGGAATCGAATATAGAATTAGTCATCTACAGACATGCCCTGGCTAGATACAGGTGTCGAATCTCTAAACTCTTCATGCAGATATGCCCTGGCTAGATACAGGTATCGAATCTACAATTAATCGCTCACAGATATGCCCTGGCTAGATACATGTATCGAATCTTGAACTTCAAAAGGTTGCTTACAGACGTGCCCTGGCTGGATACAGGTATTGAATCTCTAAACTCTTCATGCAGACATGCCCTGGCTGGATACAGGTATCGAATCTACAATCAGTTACTCAGAGATATGCCCTAGCTAGATACAGGAATCGAATCTGGAATTGTTCGTCTACAGACATGCCCTGGCTGGATACAAGTATCGAATCTCTAAACTCTTCATGCAGACATGCCCTGGCTGGATACAGGTATCGAATCTACAATCAGTTACTCACAGATATGCCCTGGCTAGATACAGGAATCGAATCTGGAATTAGTCGTCTACAGATATGCCCTGGCTGGATACATGTATCAAATCTCTAAACTCTTCATGCAGATATGCCCTGGCTGGATACAGGTGTCGAATCTACAATCAATTACTCACAACTATGCCCTAGCTAGATAAAAGAATCGAATCTGGAATTGGTCGTCTACAGATATGCCCTGGCTGGATACAGGAATCGAATCTCTAAACTCTTCATGCATACATGCCCTGGCCGGATACAGGAATCGAATCTACAATCAGTTACTCACAGATATGCCCTAGCTAGATACAGGAATCGAATATGGAATTAGTCGTCTACAGATATACCTTGGCTAGATACAGGTGTCGAATCTCTAAACTCTTCATGCAGATATGCCTTGGCTAGATACAAGTATCGAATCTACAATTAATCGCTCACAGATATGCCCTGGCTAGATACAAGAATCGAATCTGGAATTGGTCGTCTACAGATATGCCCTGGCTGGATACAGGAGTCGAATCTCTAAACTCTTCATGCAGATATGCCCTGGCTGGATACAGGTGTCGAATCTACAATTAATTACTTATAGATATGCCCTGGCTGGATACATGGATCGAATCCGGAATTGCGATAGTTGATAGTAATCATCTTTGTATTGACCTTTTTCCTGAAAAGGCAAAACATCAGTTGTATGCAATGTCATGATGTATGAAATGCATGGTGTCATGATGTTCTCGAAAATAAATGAGATCGTGTGATATGATGTGTATATGTATGTATCATGATGTATGACAATGTGATGTTTATGAATGTATCTTCGTCTAGGAAAATAAATCCTTGACGAATGCCGGGAAGTTGAATCCTGGGCTGATGTTGAAGAGTAGAGTTCTTCATTTCGGCTGGGGATGATGATTGCAAGAATAAACCGGTAGGAGAAGATGACTCCGTTGGGGAATAAACTCGATGGAGAGATTACTCTGCGGGGAATTACTCTGTGGAGAAGAGATGCTTCGCTGAGATTTTTGATGATAACTCCGCTGGGGATTCCTGTTGATAAGTTATGTTGGGGAATTGATGCACTCCGCCGGGGATAGGAAGAACTTCGTCGAGGACGATCTTTCCGTGGTAATTAGCTGAGGATAACCCAGTTATAAGCTCTGGTGTGGAATAACCTTTGAATAGAGCCGGGGAGATGCGTTCGTACTTTGTAGGGGAGAAGCTTCCAGAATCTACTGGGGATAAGCTTCCTACTGGGGAGATTGATTCAACTCTCCTGGGGAGACTTTGAACTGCACTGGGGAATAGCTCCACTGGGGTGTCTGGTATTCCGCCGGGGAAAAATCTTATATCAAGACTGCCGGGGATGCTTGCTTAGGAACATCTGTATACTCCGCTGGGGAATATTAAGATCTTCTGGGGGTACCCAACTTCCTTAAGGCTGACAGTAGGCTAACTCTGCTCAGGGAGAGTATCGCTGACTTGATGGAGATGTTGTGCCTTTTAGGGCTGTTGGGAGACCAACTCAGCTCGGGGAAGTATTGTTGAGTCTTGTCTTACTCTGCGGGGAGTGAAGGTATCCTGGTTACGTTCTTCAGCCGAACTTACCTTGGTACCTTGGTGGACAGAGCAACTAGATCGCTTAGACAACTCATTATTGCCCCTGTTTCTGATGTCACCTGTAATTAATCCTTTGTTTCGCATACAAATATTTATGATTAGCAATTAATGTCAAATTCATATATCAAAAATGAACATTGGATGTTCTTTGCAAAACAAAACAGAAAAAGGAAAAACAATTGGCATTTTGTATGGAAAAGTGAATTTGTATTGATTTTGAATCTGCCTGTAAATAGGCGTTTATGTACAAGAGGCTGACGTTCTAGTAAGAGAACACCGTCGAACGACATAGAGTTTTATACAATTTTGAAAAGGGAAACAAAACAGCTATGTGAAAAAGATAATCCCACTGGGTTCCAACTCTGCTATCGCCTTTATGTCTTCAAGCGTCTCATCACTTTGCTGCTCAGTTGAAGATGAAGCTGATTGATTGATGCCGTCTGAACCTGATAGTTGATACCGGATTCTGGATGCAAGGTGATCCAATGAGACATAGTATTACGCTTTAATCCCTAACTTTTGCCTGGACCGCCCTTTCGGGTTTTCGGTCCACCGGGATACCCATTTTTGCCCAAGCCGCCTTCTCAGGTTTTCGACTTGCCGGGTGTACAGATTTTTTTTCATTTCATCCCTTATTTTTGCCCGAACCCTTTTGGTTCGCCGGGAAGCCCTTATTTTTGCCTAGGTGTGTCAACCTAGCGGGTCTTTTATTCACGCGTAGTATCTTTTTACTATGTCTGCATTGGCAGGGTGAGGAAGGTCGTCACCATCCATGGTGGTTAGAATCATAGCTCCTCCTGAGAAGATATGTTTACCACAAATGGCCCTTCGTACGTCGGGGTCCATTTGCCCCTGGGATCACTTTGAGGAAGAATGATGCACTTGATTACCAGGTCTCTGACTTGATACTCTTGTCGTCTGACTTTCTTGTTAAATGCTTTGATCATCCGTTTTTGGTACGTCTGACCATGACACATAGCAGTGAGTCTCTTTTCGTCAATCAGGTTTAATTGATCAAGTCGAGTCTGGATCCAGTCATCTTCGCTCAAACCTGCATCCTTCATTATCCGGAGAGAGGATATCTGAACTTCAATAGGCAAGACTGCCTCCATGCCATAGACAAGGAAAAGGGAGTTTCCCCTGTTGATGTCCGTGCTGAGGTACGGTACCCATGAAGAGCAAACGGTAACATCTCGTGCCAATCTTTGTACGTCACTGTCATCTTCTGCACAATCTTCTTGATATTCTTATTAGCTGCTTCTACAACCCCATTCATCTTTGGCCGGTAAGGAGAAGAGTTGTGGTGCTGTATCTTGAATTGCTCGTAGATCTCAGTGATCATTTTGTTGTTAAGATTGGTACCATTGTCCGTAATGATCCTCTCAGGTACGCCGTATCGACAGATCAGGTTATGCCGAATGAACCGTGCCACGACGTTCTTGGTTACCGTAGCGTAGGAAGCTGCTTCAACCCACTTTGTGAAGTAATCAATCGCTACCAGGATGAAGCGATGCCCGTTGGATGCCGTAGGTCTGATCTCGCCGATCATATCAATGCCCCACATTGCAAAAGGCCAAGGTGCTGTCAAGACGTTCAGAGGAACTGGAGGAACATGCACCTTATCAACATAGATTTGGCATTTGTGACAAGTCCGAGAATGTTGGTAACAGTCGGCTTCCATTGTGGACCAGAAATATCCTGCCTGAAGGATTTTCTTTGCCATGGTATGCCCACTGGAATGTGTCCCGAAGGTACCTTCATGTAGCTCTACCATGACCCTTTCTGCTTCAGTCTTATCCATACAACGCAGTAAGGTTGAATCATGGTTTCGCTTGTACAGAATGCCATTGCTGAGGAAGAACTTTGCCGCGAACCTTCTCAGGAACTTCTTGTCATTAACAGATGCACCTTTGGGGTATTCTTGAGCTTCAAGGTACCTCTTCACTTCATGATACCAAGGTTTCTCAGTTACCTCTTCAGCCTCGAGATCACAGTAATGTGCAGGTTCATCTAGTTTCCAGATAATGACCCGGGAAGCCTCGTTGTCCCATTTGACTTTGAACATAGAGGACATCATAGCCAACGCGTCCGCCAACTGATTCTCCTCTCTTGGGAAGTGTTCAAAAGTTATCTCCTCGAAGTGGGGAATCAACGTCAACACATACTCTTTGTATGGAATAAGATTTGGGTGTTTCGTATCCCACTCGCCTTTGATCTGACTGATCACGAGAGCGGAATCTCCGAAGACACTCAGAAACTTGATCCTTAAGTCAATTGCAGCTTGAAGACCCATGATACATGCTTCATACTCTGCCATGTTGTTGGTGCAGTTGAAACATAGCCGAGCAGTGAGTGGAGTATGAGTGCCTTTTGGGGAGATGATCACAGCGCCAATACCGTTACCCAAAGCGTTTGAGGCTCCGTCAAAGTGCATAGACCATCGAGATCCTTCCTCAGGCCCTTCATCCGGTCCAGGTACTTCACAATCAGTCACTACCATGATATCCTCGTCTGGAAATTCAAAGTTCATAGATTGGTAGTCATCCACTGCCTGATGTGCCAAATGGTCTGCCAATACACTTCCCTTGATTGCTTTCTGAGTCGTGTACTGGATGTCGTATTCTGTCAAGATCATCTGCCATCTTGCTATTCTTCTGGACAAGGCAGGCTTTTCGAATATGTACTTGATTGGATCCATTTTTGTAATCAAGAGAGTAGTGTGAGTCAACATATACTGTCTCAGCCGGCGAGCAGCCCATACCAAAGCGCAACAAGTTTTCTCGAGCAGTGAGTATCGGGTCTCACAGTCGGTAAACTTTTTGCTAAGGTGATAAATGGCGTGCTCTTTTCGGCCAGACTCGTCATGCTGCCCCAGTACACACCCCATTGAGCTGTCAAGTACTGTCAAGTATAAGATTAGAGGTCTCCCTTCAACCGGTGGCATAAGAATGGGTGGTTCTTGGAGATACTCTTTGATTCTGTCGAAAGCGGCCTGACATTCATCGTTCCAACGTACTACTTGATCTTTCTTCAGTAGCTTGAAGATTGGTTCACAGGTAGCAGTTAGGTGCGAGATGAATCGGGCAATGTAGTTCAGCCGTCCTAGAAAGCCTCTGACTTCTTTTTCTTTCTTGGGAGTTGGCATCTCTTGTATGGCTTTCACCTTGGCAGGTTCCACTTGAATACCTTTGTCACTCACGACGAAGCCTAGCAATTTTCCAGATCTTACCCCAAAGGTGCACTTGTTTGGGTTCAACCTCAGCTTGTAATACTTCAGACGATCAAACAGCTTTTGTAGATGGTCAAGGTGTTCCTCCTCAGTTTGGGACCTTGCAATCATATCGTTGACATATACTTCAATCTCATGATGGATCAGGTCATGAAATAAAGCAACCATAGTACGTTGGTAGGTTGCCCCAGCATTTTTCAACCCAACAGGCATGACCTTGTAGCAGAAGGTGCCCCACTGAGTAACAAAGGTGGTCTTCTCCATGTCTTCAGGAGCCATCTTGATTTGATTATAACCGGAGAAGCCGTCCATGAAGGAGAACACCTTGTGCTGAGCAGTATTGTCAACCAGAACGTCGATATGAGGCAGCGGGAAATCATCCTTAGGGCTGGCCCTGTTCAAATCCATGTAGTCAACACACATTCTGACCTTACCATCTTTCTTCGGTACCGGAACCACGTTGGCAACCCACTGAGGGTAAGAAGTCACTGCTAGAAACCCGGCGTCAAATTGTTTCATAACCTCAGCCTTGATTTTCTCGGACATCTCTGGACGCATACGGCGGACCTTCTGTTTTACCGGAGGGCAGTCTTCCTTGGTAGGCAAGTGATGAACCACAATGTCGGTATCCAACCCAGGCATGTCTTCGTAAGACCAGGCAAAGATTTCCACATAGTCGTGCAGCATCTGAATCAACCGTTGTTTCACACTAGCCTCCAGATTGGCACCAATCTTGACTTCCTTTCTGTCTGTCTCAGTACCCAGATTTACCATTTCCACGGGCTCTTCATGTGGCTGAATGGCCCTCTCTTCCTGGAGTAACAGTCTTGCAAGCTCACCAGGCACTTCGCAATCATCTTCACCTTCGTCTTCGGCTAAGTTGATCGGATTTTCAAAGTCATAACTGGCAGTAGCAGAGTCGTTACTAGTGAGATCCAGAGTGGATTGGAACCTGTATAAGTGAGTGTGTGTAAATACAGCTGTTTTGCAATATATAAAGGAAGAAAGGGAGCACAAGATTTGAAATGCGAAAAACGTCCAATGTTTTTATTAATGATATATGAAAGTGATAAATAACAAGCCCTCACAAATGAAGCCACGATGCCCCGGGTAAGACACCGGGCCATAAAGTTTCAAATTATTGTTTGTTACAACTTTAGAAACAAAGGAGTTCATTACTGAGTGACAAAAGTAATAGGTGTGAAGTCTTTCGTAGTCCAGTTGCTTAGTCCACCGTTGGTCGTTGGGTTGATCCAGCTGTCGAATTCAGATTCCTCCACGTCGTCATTATCCCCAGTAGCATTTACTCCATGGTTAGGCATGGGAGCTGTCACCACATTAGGCCTCTCGGGCGCCTCGAACTGAACCTCTTTAGCATCAATAAGGTCTTGAACCTTATTCCTCAGAGCCCAACAATCATCTGTGTTATACCCCGAGCTGTCGGAGTGATAAGCGCAGCGGGCGTTGGGATTGTACTTCGGAGATGTGGTGTTCACTACCTTCGGAGCTTCTTTGACAGTTACCAGATTGGTTGACAGCAGTTGCGGCAAAATCTGAGACAGGGTCATGCTGAGCCGAGTGTACTGCCTTTTGGGTCTCTCACCCCTTGGCTGGTTGTATTGCTGAGGAGCAGCAGCAGGCTTTGAAATTACCACCGCGTTGACAGCTTGGCGGCGTTCCGGTTTACTCTGTCTTCTGGGACCATAAACAGCACTAGCTTCCTTCTTGAAGGGCTTCTTTTCAGTACTCAAGGAGGCACCTTTCTGTATCTTCCCTGATTTGATACCAGCTTCGATCCCCTCACCAGTCAGGATCAGGTCTGTAAACCCAGCAGAGGAATTACCAATCAGGTGATTGAAGAATGGACCAGACAGGGTCCCCAAGAACATGTCGACAAGCTCACGGTCCGTCAAAGGTGGCTGCACCCTTCCAGCCAGGTCCCTCCACTTCTGCGCATACTCCTTAAAACCTTCACCCATTCCTAGTGACATACCCTGGAGTTGGGTACGCGTAGGAGCGAGGTCGGAATTATACTGATACTGCTTATAAAAAGTAGTAGCCAAGTCCTCCCAGTTATGAATATTGGTTCCATCCAGCTGATAGAACCATTCGAGTTGAGTCCCTGAAAGACTCTCCTGGAAGAAATGGATCCAAAGATTCTTTTCTGCAGTGTAAGGTTGGATCTTCCTTACATAAGATCTGAGATGAAGCTTAGGGCAGGAAGCCCCGTCATACCTCACAAAGGCAGGTGCCTTGAACTTGTGTGGGATCACCACCCCAGAAGATAACCCTAAGTCTCCAAAATCCAACCCAGGCACACGTTGAATCTCCATAGAATTTAACCGGTCCTCCAGCTGTTTGTACCTGTCCTCGGCAGGAGGGTACTATTCATCATTGAAATCTGTCTCGCTTTCGGAGACCACAGGACTAGGAACCTCTCTCCCTTGGTGACTGCCTTCCCCAACAGATGGAGTAGTCAGCTCAGCTTCACTCTGCAGTGTATTCCCGAGTCTGCGTCCAGTGTTGAACAGCACAGTCCTCTTCTTCTTCTTCTTCAGGAGCAAAGCCTTCAACTCCTGTTGTCCCTGGGCTAAGTTCATGACCAGCTCCTGGAAATGGGCGTTCTGGGCCTGGAGGGCCTTGATAGCTTGTTCAGTAGTAGGCTCAGGATTCATGACGATTGCTGAAATAAACAGCGAAGGAGATTAAGCAACCTGTAGAAAAAGGGTACCTGCTATGCACATGATGCATGATATGTTATTTATGCAATGCACTCAAGGGTTCGAAAGTTCAAATTCGTTGTAGACAAAAAGGAACACATATTGTATTAAGAAATAATCTGTTCAGTACATCAGGGCCTCATGGGCAAAACATTACAAAATAATTAATCCCAAAAGACACTGCACATCCTCTTTGGAGCGATGTAAGTGTTGAGAGTCTTTTCCTCGTGAAGTAGACGGGTGAGCTCCAGAACCTTCTTCTCACTGGCATGTAGACTGGTTTCAAGAGAATTCTGTTCTTCCTTGAGTTGGATCCAACTTTTCTGCATTTCTTCCCAAGATGTTGGCATGTCAGGATGTTGAATGGTGTATGACACCTCTCCTTCCAAAACTGACTCTTTGATCACGGGGAGAACATGAGGATATGGCATCACCAGCTTCTGGGAGCGGGCTCGTACCCACTTGAGATAAGGTTCCAGGGGAATGGAGTTCTTGTGCCCCAGTGTCTTGTTATCTACCCTGTTGGGCATCCTCCAAGCTCTGATAAATCTCTGGCGAAGTCCTTGTGCATCGTTGTCGAAGTAAAAAACAATGTCAGGAATCAACATGTCATGAGGGCCATCCCTCCGAGCATATCCAAACTGTCTCAAAGCCAGACATGGGTTGTAAGTAATGCCCCCTCTAATTCCAAGTAAAGGAACATTAGGAAACTCTCCGCAACGATCAATGATAGTGACATTCTCTCTGGACCGAGAACACCAATGTATATCAGCATGTGTAAGAGTCATCAATCGTTGTGACCATCTCAAACCCTGCTCGTTCTTCAAAACTGATTGTGGAAGGTGCGAAATAAACCACCTTGCCAGGAGAGGAGTGCAGCATATGAGAACACCTCTTTTTCTCATGGTTCGAGTGTAACATGAGTGAAGGATGTCCCCAAGCAACGTAGGTATAGGATTCCTGGACATGAATATCTTGACAGCATTGATATCTACAAGCTGATATGGATTCGGGAATAACACCAACCCATAGACAAGGAGTGCCACAACTTCTTCAAAAGCTTGTAGGTCAAGGGAATTCCAACATTCTTGGGCCTTCTCAAATAGGAATTTTTCCAAGAATCCTTTGATGCCACTTCTAACTTCCCAATGTCCCTTGATGTCAGATGGTTGTAGGCATAATGCTTTAGCAACCTCTTCAAGTTTTGGTTCCCTTTTCGTACCGTTGTAGGGTAGTTGACTGAGAATGGGAATCTTCAGAAGCTGGGAAAACTCTTCCAAGGTAGGCACCAATTGATAATCCGGGAAAGTAAAACAGTGGTGCAAAGGGTCAAAGAACTGGAACACTTTCACCATATCCTCTTCAATGTTGGTATTGACCAAGCTGATGAGTCTACCATGCCTTTCACTGAAGGAAGAGTTCTCGGGAATCCTGGATGTGAGCTCCTTAAGCTGAGGAGGGACCCTTACAAGGTTGATCTGAATTGTCTTTCTGCGGATAGTTTCCATGTCCTACAAAACAAGAACAAAGATGAAGATTCGAACCCTTGAAGTGGTTAGTAAATGCATATGATGCTGTATGATGCTATGATGTCATGATAAGGACACACCACAAGTATTCACAAAAGCAAACATGATAAGGCACACAAGTCACACCAGACAGCCCTTAGAGTTTAGGCCAGCATGAAGTTTGGGGTACTACCCTCTTGAAGTTGATGGGCTCAAACCTGTCCTATCAAAAGTAACCGGATTCTAAGGATCTCAATATCATAGGGTTGTTTTCTATGTTCATTGTTTTGATTTAGCCACTGAACTGGCGATCAAAATATTCCAAGAAAACAACCCTCAATGAGTGTAGTATCGAGTATCAACCAACTTCGGACTGCACCAAAGTCGGTCATTTCACTACCCCTAAAGAGGCCAGGATGGTCAAGTAAGGTTCCTAAGGTCAGTTGATGCTTCACGACACCACGCGGAGGCCCCGTACTCTCCTTGACTTGACTCAAGGGTTACCGGTACTCACCAAAGTGCCACATCAACGTAGCAAACTGCTTCAACCATGTCGGTATACCCCGCACAGTTCCCTCACAGTTTGTTACTACTTTCTAAAAGGTATCTCCCAGATCCGGGTTAGGATCTATGAAACTTCCAAGACATGCCCACAGTATTAAAGCAATCAAAGCAAGCAATTGAAAACATAAGTATGATCTAATCCTAAGGTACACCTCACTTATTAAGTGTCCCCAGCAGAGTCGCCAGTTCTGTGATCGGTGGAAATAGAACTGACTGTTTTTTTAAGCTGGTTCGCGAAATGTCGCGGTAAGCAAGAGTCGTCACCGTCTTTTATGTTCTCCAATATGGAAAGGACAAAAGCACAGCAAAATTCCTTATTCGAGAATGTTTCTCGGTTCGGGAGGTAGATTTATAGAAAGGGAAGGTGTTAGCACCCTTTCTATCTGTGGTTATCCACGGGCTCTTAGGTACTTGCTCTTATGTTTTCAAAAATTGTTTGCTTTTCAAGTGTGTGTGGGTTTTGAAAAAGTTTCGTTTGAAAAATTTCTAAGTAACTCTTGTATCTGTCCTCAAGAGTGTATGAAAAATTTGTTTGAAAACTTTTAGAAAGTGTGAGTGCGAAAAGATGTTTTGTTTGTTTTGAGAGAGCAAGTACCCAGGAGAATCTACCTACTCTAAGGAATTAGGCTGTGTAAGAGTCCTTTAGATAGTGCTATCCCACCATTGAGAGGTAGGTAGCACCATCGTTGGAGGTGTTCGGGTCAATTCGATTATAGGGACAACGTGGTCACCGAAGCAATGGTAGGACATCTTAGTGGTAACCCTAATGTCCTAGATCCTTTTATCCGAGGCAACCATTTCGAGGCAACTGGATCTTAGACAGGAGGGCGACCTCTAAGACACCCTATACTTGATGACCACTTTCGAGGCAACCAGTGAGGCATACCCTAGGGGTGGTATGTGCATGTGTGTTGTTTTTCAGTTAATGTTTGTCTTTGCATGTTATTTGTGAGCTACAAATTGATTTTATTATCATACAGTCTTGCAGGCATATTAACAGCTAAGAGTGCGGAAAATAAAATGCAGAAAAGGTAAATCTAGCTATTATAAGGCGCGGGTCTATACATCGCCAAAAAACAAAAACCCGTTTTGAAAATAAGAATGCGGGAAATAGTAAATAAAGAGATAAACCTAATTAACTATTACATTTCCGGAAGCAGTTACATAAATAATCAAAATAACGAATTGAAACTGAAATGCGCGCGAAAGAATTAAATCGGGACGTCCTGAGGGTTTTGACCCTTTTTGAGAAAGAATTGGATTTTTGTCCCTTTTTTGCAATTAATTAAGAAATTAAGCCTAATTACTAATTAATTAATTATTTATAAAAAGAAAAAAATGTTTTTTGTATTTTTATGTTTTTAATGAAATAAAATAAAAAGGAATTAAAAATGTCAAAAGAAAAGCCTAAGTCTAAATTTGTTTTTATTTATTGTAAAAAAGGTATTAAAGTTAACTAATTAAACTAATTTAATTTAATTTACATTTATTTACAAAATAAGTTAATAAATAATAAAAATGTTTTTTTTTGAATTTTATTATGAAGAAAATTAATTCAGTTATTTTTAGTGGCAATAATAATAATTAGAAAGAAAAAAAAAGTTAACAAATAAAAATGGAAAATATAAAATGAAAGAGAAAAAAGATAAACCAAAAAGGGGGGTTCTGGGCCAGCCATGGGGTTTGTTTAGAAGTCTGAGGCCCATTAAGCCAAACCTGCGTTGACTTCTGGGATTTGCTGAGTGTGCTTTGACCAAGGTGTATGGTGGTCATCCTCTCTTGGCCTTCAGATCTGTGAGAAAGGCCACTTGGCGCGCTTGGATGTGAGGTGCATGATACACCTTCTTTGGGAACCTGCACATAAGTATGTAAAGAAAAAAAACATGGAAATTATGGGGGGACCTGGGAATCGAACCCAGGTCCCAACGTTTGCAGAACACCTGGCCAACCACTCAACCACTTGAACGCGTTTGTTAGAATAACAAGAAACAAATATAATATAAAATAAACACGTTATATGCTGAACAAAAGAAAAAGTAGCGCGCATTTTTTAAACAAGCCAACCACACATGACCACGTCACCGTCTTCTTCCCTGAAACTGCAAGAAATAAAGTTAAATAGCGGGGGTTTTTAACCCCCACAACCTGCAAACGTCAAAAATAGCGAACAACTCCCTGATTAACAAAAATTGTTCGCGAGGGTTGTGTTGGATTCGTCTGGTCAAGCCGGTTTCAACCATGGGCATCTCAAGATCTAATTTTTCTGATACGGCAAAGCCCCAAATTCGCAGCTTGGAAACCCTAGATTTTGACAATGGTATTTTTTGATTCATGACACCATAATCCAATTGAACCACACCATTAGTTTCCTGTGAGCTCTAACAACATAAAACAACCAAGAAATTATATCAATGATGCATGAATTATGAATTACAACTGTGAAAATAAATTCCAAACCGTGTGACTGTAAACGGCGTTTCCTTGAGCTTTAAAGCTTGTTTCTGATTGCAAAATGTTCCTGGGAGTGTTAGAAATATGTTTGAATCTTTAAATTGCTGTGAAAGGGCCTGGAGGATTGAAAACAGTTTTGGCTTTTTTGCTTGATTTTTCAATATTGGTTATGGTGTTTGCAGCAGCTTTTGCCCATGAATAGGAATAGGGTTTGGTTGCTTGCATATATGGGAAGGGAATTAGGTCAGCAGCTGGGCCTAGGATCCATTGTATTGATGTCTTGAGATTTTTGTTGATCACCATTAAAGAACTTGCCATATTTGGTTCACAACCATGATTTTGTGTACAAAATAGGCTTAGCACGATTTTGGAAGTTGGCATATGCTGTATGAAAGCCATTCAAACCAGAAAGATTCCATTTAATTAATTTTTTGATTTTATTTGAATTATTATGGATTAAAATGAATTAAATCCATAAAAAATAAATAAAAATGAAAAAATAAATGTTTGGTCTTGAAATTAATCATGGGACACGTGGGTGGCATGACAAGGCTGAATCAAGTGGAAGAAAGTGGGCCCTTTTGTCAAAAATTGAAGTTTTAAGGATAGTTGACTTTTGCCATTTCACAAAAATTTCCCAACTTCTCCAATGCATATCTTGCTCAATTTTGATCATATGAACATGTTCTTGGACATTTTGGAAAGGTCTTGAAGTCCTCTAAGCAATGCCTTTAGTCCCATGTCATTTTGATTTACCAATCTCAAGTTATGGTCTTTGACTTAAAATGCCTTTTTGTTGACTTTTGAAAATGACCTATAATGTTGAAATTGATAACTTTTTGTGAGAGCATTTCTTGGACTTGGAA
Source organism: Vicia faba (assembly GCA_948472305.1). Taxonomy (NCBI): domain Eukaryota; kingdom Viridiplantae; phylum Streptophyta; class Magnoliopsida; order Fabales; family Fabaceae; genus Vicia; species Vicia faba. The sequence continues at coordinate 960,524,730 of OX451741.1, read as the reverse complement.
TGTGAAGATGAGTTGTAGGAAATGTCATCCCCTTCGAAATGAGAATTGGATGGTATTTTTCTGATGAAACATGAAAAAGTTATGCCCTGGTCAAGTTACAGTTGACTTTTCAGCTGTCCAAAAATGGAAACTTTTGCATCTTGATGATTTTTGAGCCATTCTTGTGGAATCATGATCAATACTTGATCAAATGATGATTGTGGCTTCAAAATAAGATGTTGACCAAAAATTTTGACTTTTTATTGCCAAATGACCATTTTACCCCTGCAGTTGATTGTGAAGCAATTAGGGCTTTTGACTGTGCAAACTGGCATTGTGAACCTTGAAACTTGACATGTAGATGTTTGACAATGTATATAGGCCTATGGGACTTGATTGAGCCATTGAAAACCTCAACTTCCTTGCAAGAACCAAAACCCTAATTTTGACTGGCTTAGGAGGATGGTTTGACTGTGCAACCCTTGAGTAGACTTGAGCAAATTGAGATGATGCTTGTCAAAACTTTGAAGAATATGGGAGGGCAAATTTTGGGGTACAAAAATATCCTAAAACCTTACGCTGATAGCAACATCGACGATTCTCTCTCTCTCTTGCCCGGGTATGTTGCATGTCATAAGTAAACGAGGTTAACTGCAAAATAAATTACACCAATATGCCCCATGTATGATCTATGAAGAAATCTACATTGTGAGGGTCCTTCTATCATAATGAATTTAGATGACTTTCCCCAGGTGTAATACCCCAAATTTTTCCTACATGTACTTTTATCTGGCCTATGCATTATTGCACTTTTCTTACGTACATAACCTCCATTAGGTCATTTAACACATCATTCATTCATTAATCATTAAATTTGGCATGAGAACAAGGATCCTGAAGTTAGGGTTTTGTAAATTGGTTTCTCATTAACTGTGGTTTGTGGAGATAGGGTTTGGATTCTTGATCATTGAGAACTTATCTCTCTCATTAAGCTACAAAGTTTTTATCTTCATACAATTGAGATATTTTCTTCAATATGTGAGCTAGGGTTTAAGGTCAAAGTCATCTCGAATACTTTCTTCAAGGATCTAAGACATTGTTATTGCTCATACAATCGAGACATGGTACAAGATGAGGATTGTAATCAAAGTGTCATTCTTTCAAATTGTTTGTTTCTTGTCATGCGAGTTAATATTGGATTATGGTTGAAGTGGATTTAAATGATTCCATGGATTCAGACTTGGTTCAATTCATCAAAGTTGTTGGAAGCATACATGTGATTTTGTGGAATTATTAAGGCATTAAAGAATGAAATTTGAATTTCAAATTTGAAAAGGAGGGAAACCTTTTATCCCATATTACTTGGTTGACAAAGTCAATACAAAAATCAGAAGTGCATTCAAATTTACAATATTTCAAGATGAATTCAAGTATTATCCTAATTGATTTCACTCAAGATTACAATCTGTCATTCCATTTCACCTTGAAAATTTATACAAATTACTATTTAAATAAAACTATGCGAAAGCATATTTTTTCTAATCCAAATTGCTAGACCCAAACTCTATGATTCCATCTCAATATTATTCAAGATCATTTACCATGACCTTTTTAACTTCAATTCCAAAACTATGACATGATCATCAAGCTTTACACCATGCCTTCAATCATTTCATTAAATAACCTTGCATAACCAAAAACAGATTAATAGCTACATATGTACGACAGCCCTGCGCTAAAACAAAACCATCATCACCAAGAATCTTCATCGACAAACTAGCCCCGCATCAAATCTACCCAAAATATGCATCATTGAAACAGGAATTAACATCCCTGCAAATTGTCAATTAGCTTCACTAACATCCTAATTCATCTAACAGAAAAATAACAGCCAAAATAACTTTTCATAACTTCCTGTGACAGTATGTAACTAACTGTAACAAAAAAAATGACTTATAACAGAAAGAAAAAAAGCAGCTCCTCATCTGAGTTCTTCACCCAAACCTGTAACTAACTTCAGAAAATTCCTAACAGAATTCAATAAACTAAGAGAACAGAAAACTCCTTCCAATAAACTTATAACAGACTGAAGAAACAAAACATAAAGAGGGGAGGGGAATCATGTTTTTTTTCATAACATAAAATCCAACAGAAAAAGGAGGGGGATAACAGAAAGCATAATAGAAAGTCAGTTTCAGAAAGCTACAGAAAAAATCAGGAGGAAAAACTCACCAGATCCTCTCAGTTTTCCCTACTTCAGATTCATCATTCTCCATTCTCTTGGGAGAATCACCACAATCTTCAACAAAACCTCTCTCTGAACCACATCAAGTATCATCATCTTCATCCTTCTTCATCCTTCAGCATAGAAAATTCTCCATAAATCACTCTCGGTGCTCTAAAAAACTATAGCACCATGTTCATCTATTTTTTTGCAAATCATCACAGCTCCAAGAGGCTTCAGCCATCATCAACAATGTCAATATTCATCCCTCTTCTGTAACTGATTCCTTAGAGATCATCATCAATCTTCGTGCATCATCTTGCAGGCAACAACACCATTCATCACCATCACGCTTTCAATCAACATCAACAAGGAAAATCTGTCTTGGCATCTTCAATCAACACAATGAAAATTATGAAATCGCAAAAGCAAAAATTAAATAAGAAGAAGAGGAGCAGGAATATAGAAAGAGAAGGAGAGGATTACCTGAAGTTGTTCATCGGATTCACCATTTGCCATCGGCATCTCCGTCTTCGGGTTTCTAGGGTTTGAGGATCTTATTAGGTTTAGATAATTTTATGCGTGAACCTGAGAATTAGACGGAGGATTTGAGGTGGAGATTGGTGGAGGAGAGATAGGATGAAGGCATTCGCCGCAACAGAGAGGTTGTCAAAGGAGAAGTAAGTCCATTGAAGACGCCTTCGTAAATGAGAAGGAAAAGGTTGAAAGGAGATGATGGAGCGACAATTATAGTGTTATCTGTCGCGACTGAGGGATTCGAAACCGTCGGATTGGGGAAGGTTGTGTTGATGGGTTCCGTCGTGAAACGAACGAGAGGAAGAGAGAGCATGTGGGAGAAGTTGAATAGGCTCAAAAAATTAACCTTGTTTGGACCGAAACTACAGCGTTTGAGCTTTACCTCTTTTAATTTTCATTTTTGATTCAATCTGCATGTTGTTTTGATAACAAAAATTGTGATTTGGGTTTGTTTAGGCATTTGAGGTGGTGGACCGAATCACCATTATGCTTGGGCCCAAAGGACTTTTTTGGCAGCTTGGATGTTTGTATACACACAAAAAAGGCTTTTCTGGATTTCTCTTCAATGGGCCTGCAGCGCCCAAATTACTCCAGCATGCCACTCATGGATTCATTTTTCACCCCCCCACGAGCTCATATTTTCGTATTAAGATTTAGAAAGTTTTTTTATATATATTATTTTATGATAAAAACAATAAAAAAATAGTAGAATATTTTTTAATTTTTTAGGTTTTTTCTTTAGAATCTTATTAGAGTTTTCTATTATTTTATGTTTAATAATCATTTTCATTATCATTTCTTGCTAAGGTTTTGTGATAGTATATTGATGTAACTTTCGCAATGGGGAATGCTTGGAGGTTAATTCTTTGATCACTCCTGCAGAACAACTTCTGTAGAGTTTTCTTATCACTTGTGTGGCTTTTGAAGAGGAAATAGACTTTCTCTGTTCGGTATCATAGTGACCTTTATTTTATCCTTCATTTCTATGCTTTATCGTATTTCTTTACTGCTTTTCTAGATACCATGAGAAGTAGGAAATAAAGAGCGTGCACTCGAAGTCGCAGTTTAAAGACCTGTAGCATGCATTCCACACTTCATTTACTATATGTGTTGTGCTTGTGTTTGTTTCTTTGGTTGTTGATCGATGAGTCACTCAATTTAGGAATTGAGATCACGACTTTGCTCTCAGTGCATGCTCCCTATAGGATTTTATCGCTTTCCTTTATTTCTTTTTGATCGATGAGTCACTCAATTTAGAAATTGAGATTACGACTTTGCTCTCATTGCATGTTCTCTATAGGATAATTTTGCTAGACTTTCCTTGGCATGCTAACTTAGATAGGATCTCTCTAGGTGTGCTCTCTTGAGCTTATCATCTTGTTTTCTTTATCCTTGTACATACCATGTTCTCTTAGGACGTGTTTTCTCCCTTCGGACGCAAGTTAGACCTTAGGTTGCAAACCATGCATGCTAACATTAGGTAAAAATTTCCCTTTCGTTAATCCTTGACATAGGGCTACCATTATATGATAACATTAGGTTAGAAATAGGCTAGTTTCCCTTATACTTTTTTCTTCCTTTTGCATATGCATCTAAAACTAAAACTTCTTTTCTTAGCAAATCAAAAACACGCTAATCTCACCTAAATCCTTTTTCAAGGTAACAAAATACAAACCAATTCAAACCTTTTTGTGCTCCCAAGAACCTTTTCTCTAAAATCCTTTTCAGGTAAGGACATGATTAATTTACTTTTGTGCCAACGTGTAAGTCTCTAAAGTCGAGCTGTGGCAGAAGGCGAAATTAACATTATCCATAAAAAACACAAACAAACAAAAACATGTGAGCCGAACTACGGTAGCTCTGATTCCTCAAAAAGGATACGTAGGCATTGGGGTAGGGCCCAAGCGAGTACAACTTCATTTTCCCTACATTACTTTCTCCTTCCTTTTGCATGCATTCTTCTTTATTAGTAAACAATAAGCATAAATTAAACACACCTATAAGATAGACAACAAGAGTGGATACCATAGAGTACTACGGGCATGTGGGGTGCTAATACCTTCCCCTCATGTAACAGACTCCCTTACCAGATCTCTCGGTCGCAAGACCGTGACTTCTCCCTTCTTAGGTTTTATCAATGTTTACCTTTCCCTTCATGTGGGATAAAACACGTTCGGTGGTGACTTCATTGTTTGATGATTTTCAGCCGTTTGTTTCACCAGTATCTTAAAATTCTGAAATAATTCTCCTCTAATCAACGAATTCTTGGAGAGATTTTTTTGAAATCTCGACGTAGCTACCCCAGATTAACTGAACTTTGAGGATATTTCTCGGTGTAACTGCCCCAAATTAATTGGACTTTGAGGATATTTCTTGGTGTAATTGCCCCAGATTAAATGAACTTTGAGGGATCGAATCTCGACTTGGTTGCCCCAAATCGGATGAATCTTCAAACTCTACTCTTCTTGAGGGTGAACAAAGATGGGGAAATAACCTTTATGATTATCTAAAAGTGGCATTCCCCTGGTCCACAAAGTCTTCGGAATAGTCTGGCTCGAATTCTTCAAATTTTTTGAGAGATCAGTCAAATATCGATGTAGCTGCCTTAGATTGGATGCACTTGGCGTATCTTTTGCTCAACAGAGTCCTCAAACTCTACCCTCTCTTGGGTGATTAAAATTTGAAAGAAACTTTCTTATGCTGAAAAGAGTTTCTGGGTAACACGCCCCTTGATATGACCATTCTCTGATATAATCGGCCTTTACTCCACAGAGTGCTCAAGTCTCTTTACTTTGACATGATCACGTCTTTCGTTGATTCTCGTCATGGAAACTTACTTGATGTCAAACACCTATTTGTAAACAGAAATATGTTTACTCTGAGAATGATAATTCTAAAGCGAGACCTAAGTTAGTCTTGAAGTTTATATCTTTATTGAAATGACGTTGCGACCCTCTTGTGAACAAATCACTTTTTAGGGTTCAACTTTAAAAAATCTTTTTTCATGAAAGATAATGCAATCATATGATACCAATCACAGATATTTTAACACACATCGTATGAGTCAGTTAACGCTACCTCGTTGTAGTATGCTTTCGAAATAAACCCTACTTCAATTAGGAATTTTGAGGGTTGTAATATGGTTTAGTTCACGGTTTTAAAAAAAAGGATTTAAGGGTCAAAGTTTATTTGTACCCATACATTCTCCATGATGTTCTCGAGTCCTACATTTAGTTAACTTGATACGAGCACTCACCTCTCAAGAGGAGTCTGAGACGGTTGAGGAACCACTAAAATTCTTGGACATGGCAGTCACTCACCTTTTGTTCTTTGGTGTCTGATCACACGACTTTGTTCTTATGAGGATTTTCCTTTGGTTATCCTTTTTTCTTTCATTTTTCATTCTTTTCTTTCTTTTTCCCTATCTTTTGTCTGGACAAGTTATTTTGAATTTTGATTTTGATGTCCAACGTGATGCCCTAATTTTTTCCTAAGTCACTAGTTTTTATGTTTTTGACTTAGCAGGCTTTCTTTCTTTTTTTATTTTTCGTTCTTTTTCTTTTTTTTTACCAAATCGTGTGACCTTAAATTGTTTTGACTTGTTGAAGAGTCGTGGCTGCGTCATTATTCGGTGATAAGGGATAACCATTATGGTATCATCATCTTTTGACCTCCTAATGCGTGAGAGATAACCATTGTGGTTGATCCTCAAATGCAAACTCCTCTCACAATTTGAATGTTCGATCATATTAATTGAACATTACCCTACCCTTGGATTAAAAAATGAGGTTTTTCTGAATAGAAAAGAAACTCCTACTTCAAGGCTCAAAGGGGTTGACGAGGGTTTCACTCCCTTATATCTCAAGAGTTTAGGAATTTGAAACAATGCATGAACATCATCAACAAAGTTCTATTCAAAAGCATATAACTAGAGATTTTTGTGTTTTATAGTTATCATCATTCTCCCTCCAATCTCTGCCTAAGCAAAAAACTGGTACAGTTGGTATCATAATGCAAGAAAAACCTTTTATGAGTGAAATTATAGATGAAAATGCAGTAAAGAAACTAATGATTGACATTATTAAGGAGACTTAACTCCGTATGGACTTCTTGATTCTAGAGACTTTCTGCAGTCTTGACAATCACTCGGGAAACATATTGCCATCGTTATCTAGTGTGAACACAATAGGCCTTGAGTCAATCAGGTCTTGAACTTTGTCTCTGAATGACTTACATTCTTTGATTGAATGGCCAATTGCCCCAGGATGATATTCACAGAGGATTCTCTCAAAAGATGGTATGAACTCTTTACCAGGCGAATTTGCATACTGAATCACCAAGTGTATTCTACTTCCTTGCAGAAACTACTCCGGATGTAGAACTTGACCTTTGAGGTAGTTTCTTCCACATGGAAACAAGTGACCAGGAGTCGAATATCCTCTTCTATTACACGAAAAAAGAGAACAATCCATACTCTGTCTTCTACTACACAGAAGAACTATTCATAAATTGCAATCAAAAGCATCTACTACTATAGAAGAAATAATCAGAATTATGCTTGAGGATACCTTCAACCTTATCTTCTGCTATACATAAGAGAGAACTCTATAACTGAACTTCGAGATATCTTCTACTTCACAGAAGAAACTTTGTCTTCTACCACACAGAATAAATATTCAGCTAGGGATGAAATGGTTTACCAAATAGGAATTGGACTTTGGAAAATATATCAGGCATGTGCTGGACTTTATGCTGCAACCCCTTGTAGTCTTCAATATCATGATATCTAGCATTACCATCATTCTCAGGTGGAAGCTTTTCAGAAATAGGACCCAAATTATGTAACTTAATCAGCTGAAACTCTAACAAACAAGGAATTAACTGACCATAGGGCATTGGAATTGGGTCAACCTGATGCTCAAACTTATTTTGTCTCTGTTGATAGGCCTTGCCCCAAGGATTCACTTGGAGAACAAATACTGGTTGTGAACGGGGAGACCCATGAACACCAAGTTGTGGGAGAGATCCATAAAATACCTCGTGACTTGAAAGAGATCCCACAGGGTGAGGATGAATGAAAGCTTATATTGAAATAACAAGTATAGGGTTAACATCTCTTCTTATTATTGTTTTCAGAATTTACATGACCAAACTTAACTGAGTCTTTAACTGGTCGTTTTCCTCTTTCAAGAGGTCTTGATCAAAGGCCATGGCTGGCATGTCTACCATAAACAGCCTCATATGACCCTTCATCTCGACCAGTTCCCCATGAAGTTGTTCCATATCTTATCTCTGAGCACGAAGCAATGAGAAGTCGAGATTCACAGTTCTGAAAAGAATATCGGGCCTGGATAAGAATTTCCCCAACTCTGAGTACTTATTAAGAGTGCATGTTATGCATGAGTGGATGCAATGCCATGTTCAATCACTTCTAAGGAATATACATGCTTTAGTTAAGCTCTTAAGCACATGAGAGATGGAACGGTTTAGCATAAGGCTCAAAGATATGATTCTCTGGAAATTGAAAGAATATGTATTGCGATGATACAATCAAGTTATGGCATGAAAAGGCATGGGATCAAGGTTTCCATATGAAATGAATACTTGTTGCACTATTTCTGAACGACTTGAAAATCGCAGGATCAAAGATCTGGTACCATCTTGGAACACAACAAAACCAAGTTTGAATATCATAGGATCAAAGGTTTGACATCAATTTAGAACACATCAGAACCAAGTATCATGTAGCTTAGTAACAGTACCTGTTAATAATATTCCCACCCACTCACAGGTAAATCTGGTCAAGGTAAGGTCAAAAGATACACAGAGTCGTGAGTCAAATGAAAGGTGTATCACCATAGCAACAGACGTGCCTTATGATAGTAACCCCCAAGTGTACCTCGTTTGTGCGTGGCTCTCATGATCATGCTATTAGGGTCTACAACCAATAGTCATCATGAGTATCCACTCTAGTCCTATGTGATCCTAAATTTGTCACTATGGCCTGGGTATTGGGCCTTTTACCTCAATAGTATCATCCCACCCAACCTGAAAAACCAACAAATCTAGTACACCAAATATATCCAGCATACATAGGAACACATAATCCAGATGCAAACATGCAATGCAAATACATAGAGCGAATAAAGCATATAGAAAGTACACCAAATGAACAGCAAACAAACAAGGGCTGGGACTGACTCACTTAGGTATGATCCCCAATGAAGTCGCTAGTTGAAGCAACTAGAGAAAAATAAATAATGAATTCTCCATAGAATATTTATTTATCCCACATAAGGGAAAGGAAAACATCGAAGAAAACCTGAAAAAGGAGAAATCAAGGTCTCACGAACAAGAGAACAGGTACAGGAGTCGATTATGCAAGAGGAAGGTATTACTACCCTCACGTTCGTGGTAATAAATGGGATCTACTATTGTTTTTCTAATCAAATGGTGTGTCAAGTATAAAGCTAACAAGCTAAGGGAAAATGCATGAATGCAAAGTATTTACAAAAATAAAGTTTTTAAAAAGGTTGCCCTCCGTGGTTGCGGACCTTTGTGCCTACGTACTACATTTCATGCAATAGGGGATCATGGTACTCGTAGTTCACCTAAAAAGGTGTTTTTGATTTTTTGTGTTTTTTAGGCAGATAATGTTACATTCACACTCTTGCAGTTTGTCGCGTCTGGGAATTTCATCGAAGCACAGACGGAGGCGAAAGACAGAAGAGTCACCATCAATGTTATTTATCCCAAAAGAGGGAACAAAAACATTGAGTAAAACTGAGGAAAGGAAAGGAGCATGGTCTCACGACCAAGAGAAAGGGTAAGGAAGTTGATTACACAGGGGGAAGTGTAATACGTGGGATAACTGACTTGGGTGTTTTGTGTTTTATCTCAAATGTTACGGATAGCAAGAGTCGCCACCGACTTTTCTTTTATCTAATAAAGGAAAGGGTGAAAAGAACAGGAAAGACCTTTTGAGAATTTTCTTGAGTTCGGGGGGTGGGTTATGAAAAGGGAAGGTGTTAGCACCCTTTTCATCTGTAGTTATCTACGGGCTCTTAATTGTTATCTCACTTTGAAATGCTTTGTGGTTTTGTGTAAGTTTGAAAATATTTTGAAAACGCCTTTGTTCGGCAAACTTTGCAATGATTCTAGTATCGTTGAGAATGTATACAAAGTGTTGGTTTTGAAAATATTTGTTGAAAGGGAGTGTTTGGAAAGATGTTTTGAAGATGCCAATGTAAGGTGATTTTGTAATGATTCTTGTATCATTGAGAATGTATACAAAATGTTTGTTTTGAAAAAGTATTTGAAAGTGTGAAGTATGGAAATGGTTTTGTTAGTGAGCAAGAAATTATAAGCAATCTACCTACTCAAAAAGTATTTGTTCTTTTGCTCCTCCTTTAGATAGTTCTACTTCACCATTGGTTGGTAGAGAGCCATATCATTGGATGTGAGGGACAGGCGTGGGTCATCGTACAGTCATAGAAGGAAACTCGTAGAATGTTTTAGCAATTGTCGTAAGGGACTAAGATCGTTTATTGAAGGGTCATCGAGGGACTACGATCTTTTTAATCGACGGTCTTTGCTAAGACATCCCATATTCGAGGGACATGACATTTTTCATCTGAGGCAACAAGTGAGGTTAACCCTAGAGGTGCATGTGTGCAAAGTGTATTTGATTCAATTATTTTATATTTGAATTAGGGTTGTGCTATGTTTGATTTTAATTCTTGTCATGCAAACCCTAATTACTAACAATAATAAGGAAAGCGATAAATTGTGGAATTTAAATGTCCTACATTATTACAATGCTTTGGGAATGGGGGGTACAAGTTTGTGGATGAGGGGAGGAAAGCAATACAACCATAATTATCTATTACAAACCATTGAGCATGAATAATAATAAAATGCACAAAATATAAAGATGAAGAAGAAACTTGTTTTTTGTGATTTTTGATGGAAAAAGGTTTTATAATTAACCTAACCAAATTAATCTGTTTTAATTACAAGAAAAATTAATTAATTATTTAAAAAAACTTAAAATCTAAGTTAAAATAAAAGAGGAGTTAATTGTTTTAGAAAATATTTCGAGGTTTTATTTAGAAAAATATTTGAAGTATAAAGCTTAGTTCTAATTAATTAAATCAAGGTAATTGAATTAACACAATTTTAATTATCAAAAATTAAAATAATTAATGAGAAAAATAAATAAAAATGTTTATGATTTTTGTTGTTTTATTTTATATAAAAAAAGGAAATGATTAAAAGAAAATAATTAAAAATAAAAAATGAAAATTAATTGGGTCAGGGTGATGTAAAAGTAAAATGGGGGTTGAAAAGAAAAATAAAATGTTGGGCCTAAATGAGCCTTTTTTTTAAATCAGAAAAGAAATAAGAATGTTTGTAACAAAAAATCATATTGGGTCTGCCCTGTTAGTAAGCAAATGGGGAGTATAAAAAGTAAAAAAAGAAAACTCAAGTCTAGGAGGCCCATACGCCTGTTTATGATTCCATGTGGCTGGCTTTTTAGAGATGTATCATAGGCTAGAATTTGAATGCATGGGGTTCAGACATGTAATGATCATGTGGTGATAGCGGGAGGAACACCATGCGCGCCCCAACCTATTTGCATAGAATCTGAAATAACAAATTAAGTGAAAAGCAAAAGGGTACCACTGAGGCTCGAACCCAGACCCCTATACACAAATGCCTTAGCATGCGCTTCTCTGCCACTGGGATGGTTGTTTCATCTGTTTATAATACAACTTCTACTAAATATAAAATAAACTCATTTATGAATATGGCTTCATCTTCTTCCTCACGCCAGAACAATAACACCATTATTTTGAATTCTGAACTTGCTCATTTCTCAACCATTTTCAAAAATGTAAACATGAAAGTTGATCCATTTTTCACCATGAATTCAGCCATGTAAACAACTTAAACTATAAATCAAAGATGAGCATGGATTTTGTTTGGTACCAAATAAAAACCTATTTTTTAAGAAAGTTCAACTTCAAAATTCTCCATGCGCAGTTAACATAAATGAAAACTAAGGGTAAGGTTAGCTTCAGGGCAATGATGTCTACATTTTTTATTCACGGAGTAACCATTAATGATGCTTGTATAAGAAGTTCAAAGTTGAGAAAACTTACCTAAAAATTGGAAATCGTATTTGAAGTTTGAGCACTCCTGGAGGTGTTATGATGATCTGGATAGCTTCACCGAACTCATAGGAAGCTATTGCAATGCTTACTTTGAGCTGAACGTGTCTGATTCTTTCTGGAGAAGTCAGGTTGCAGAGCTGAGTTTTGAAAATGGTGGATGGTGATGGATGGATTGCAGAAGAGGTTAAAGTGTTTGGATCACTTCTATATGGTGTATAGATGATGTTTGATTGATTAAGATGGAAAACGCACGAGTGGATTTTGAATTTGGTGTTCAAAGTCAAAAATGGCAAGAAATGGAGGTTTTGATGCAAATTATGGTTTTAGGGAGTATGAGTGTGTTTCAGGGCTTGTAAATTAATCTTAAGGCTTGAAAACAACCTCTCTATTTATAGAGAAAAGGTTTTATAGGCTTAAGTCATCAGAAATCAAAGATGACATGTTATGGTTATGTGACTTGATTTTGAAGCAAACTTGAAATACATAGTTTCAATGCATAGTACAAGGCTCATAGGGTGGTTGACAGGCTAGTAGATGTGTTACTTATGGCTTTGATATAGTGTATGCTCAAAAGAAACAAGTGCAAGGCTCAAGGAGAGTGGACTTTGTGATTAAAGTCACTTTTCCAAAATGGAAGTCTTGGCTTTCTTCCCTAAATGGAAAATCAATTTAGACAAAGCTTGAATCACTTGGATAATGGATCAATCAGTTGTGTAAACATTAAATTGTGGAGTAATTTTCAAGTTAGAAGCCCGCAAAGCAAGATTATGCAGCATAGGTTTGAGATTTGATCATGTGTTCTTCATGAAAATGCCTTGTAATTCAAGAATGGATGCTCAACTTCTTCTCTTTGATTCTCTTAGCTCAAGCATGATCTATTCAAGTTCTTGGACATTTTGGAAAGCTTGAAAAATTTTCTACAACCTTCATTTTGACAAGTTTGGCTAAATCAACTTGGAGATTAGCGAAAAATTGCCAAGAAGTTGGGACAAAAATCTGACCAAACTTGCTAAAATTTTCACCAAGTGTTTTGTAAAAATTTCATGATTTCATGAGCCTATATCTTCAATTCTAAGCATTTTTTGGACATGAACCCTTGAGGAAACAGTTGTAGAATTCATCAATTTCTATAACTTTCATGTTGAAAGTTTTCCTTGAATCATCTTGCATCTTGGTGAAACATTGTCATGAAGTAGTGAAATTATCAAGGTAAAAAACACTTAAAATTTTTCTAAGTATTGAAAATATTGACTTTTGTTGACTTTCTTGATTCTTGATGATCCAATTTGACATTTTTGAATGTCTTGGTGATTCTTGATCTTTGAAATTCAAATTTGACCAAAAAGTCAAAGTTTGACTTTTGGTGTGTCAGTTGACTTTTCATCAATTGGTCCAAATTTCAACTATCAATCCCTTGATCTTGAGAAATGATTTGAGCCATGAAATTAGGTCAAGACATTGTGTTTTAATCTTTAATATCATGCTTCAAGCCATTAGGTAATGTACTAGGTCAAAAGTCAATGATCAGTCATTCTTAGTCAAAACGCTAATTTTGACAATTTTGCCCCTTTGATGATTTGAGTGTTTTTCTTAAAGAATTATGATCAACCCTTGATTAATTAATGAATATGACTTCAAAATATTGATGTTCGCCAAAAATATTGAGGTTTGACTGTATATTGACCATAATTGACTTTTTATCTAATACAACTGATTTTCAGTCATCTGATCAATTGGCTGACCAATTTTGAGATGCAAGACTTGAAACTTGGCATAAGCATTCTTGGAGGTCTATGATGAACCATGAAACTCATTTGAGGCATTAGAAGTCCAATTTTCCTTGTGAAAACCAAAACCCTAATTTATGGACTCAGTGCTTACGAGATGGGCTTGTCTGATCAACTCTTTGAGAATCCTTGAGCATTTGAGATCTTTTGTGAGAAATGTCTTGAAGAAAAGGGAGGGAAAATTTTCGGGTAAAATAGGAAGGTATTAGCACCCCTCATGTCTATGGTACACCATAGAATCCACTTAAGTTTATTCTAATCTAAAGGTGTATACAAAATTAATTCTAAAGCTTAATGCTAAACGGGAATGCATGTAAAGTGTATACAAAAAAGATAGTTTCTATTAGTCTTACTGGCCGCAGTTGCGAACCTTTGTGCCTATGTACCACCGACTGTGCAATGAGGATCAAGGCACTCGTAGTTCACCTTAAAAGATTTGGTGATTTGTATGTTTTTTTATGAACGATGCTAGCGAAGCATGTCCTTTTTGAAAAGTTTTTAAAGAAAAAGTCCGAAGACAAAAAGGTTTGCATTGGTTAGTGTTTTTGTAGGTAATATGATAAATGGATTTCACAACTAGGAAACTTACCATCCTTCTACTATGTGAAAACAAAGTTTGAGATTCGAATCACACCATAGACTTATGAACTAAAGAAGAACAAGTAAGGGTCTATGCCCTCTCATTCTTCCCGTTACTAAAGACTCTTGGAGGTATGATTCTCATCAATTAGTTTTTAAGTGTTTTTTAAATGTTTGAAAATAAAAAAAATGTTTTTTTAACATGGATGCAAAAGAGAAAAGACTAACAAAAAGGGATCTTAATCCTATAAGTTATCATGCTTGGGACAAGAGGGAGATCTACCTAATGTTGTCATGCATGGATAGCAAACCTAAGGTCTATTTAGTTAAAACTTAGAGAAGAATGAACTAAAGATCCTATAGGGAACATGGAAATCACACAAAAGAGAAGAAGAGGAAGAAGAAACAAGAAAATCACACTTAGATAAGAGAGAAAGCAATTATTACATAAATATACAAGAAATTAGGATAAATACCTAAGCACATAAGAAAGAAAATATGATAAAACATAAAGTAACAAGTATAGAAGGGATGATAAAACATCAAGATAAAGAGGGGATGACAAAACATCAAATAAGAGGGAAGATGATAAAACATCACACAAAGATGATAATACATCAAGTAGGGCAAAGATGGTAATACATCAAGTAAGAGATGATAAAACATGAAGTAGGGAAATGATGGTAATACATCAAGTAATAGATGATAAAACATAAATATAAAAAGGGGGTGGAAAAACATCAAATAAGAGGGAAGATGATAAAACATCACACAAAGATGATAATACATCAAGTAGAGCAAACATGGTAATACATAAAGTATGAGATGATAAGACATCAATCACACAAAACAATGTGATAAAAAACATAAGAAAAGAGATTATAAAACATCATATAAAGATGATAAATCGTCAAGAAGGAATATGATAAAACATCAAGTACATAAAATAACATGGTAAAACACAAAATCGATGAAGATTCCACAAATAAACTTTGAAGAAGTGGAGAAGTGAAGAAGAAAGCATGAAAGCAATCAAAATAGCATGTCATAAAAGCAAATCAAAGTAGGGTGTTAGTTTTGGTCCTAAAATGTTATACACCATAGACTAACTTAAGCATAACAACATGGGTCAAGAAGTAGAAGAATTTACCTAACTAGGCAAGTAGAAGTACAGGTGTGCATTTAGAAGACAAAACTTCAACACATGTCAAAAGCATCAATCAAAATGAGATACAAGAGGTGGATACCTAAGTATAAAAATTCTTCATGACATCATAAATTATCACCAAGAGATTACATGTTAACATCCTCTTAAACAAACAAGTAGGCATAATAGAAGAATATGAAGTGTAGATAAGTGACACAATACGACTTGTGTCTCAAGTAAGTGGCAAACCAAAAAAATGGCAACAATATGCCATCAAAGATAACACTTATACATGTCAAAACAATTCCCTAAGGGTCATGCACAAGAGGTATAGATCTAAAGATCACAAGAAAAGTAAAAAAGGCAAGCATACTAGCATAAGAGCATTCATGTGTCAACTGTCTAACCAAGCATGGTATAAGAAGGTGAAATGAAGTAAGATAGGTGGAGAAGTGTACAAGTCATAAGAAAACACATCAAGGACTCACCATCATCAAATAAACACACTTGAGAAAGATTCACAACACAATCAAACAAAGAAAGGATCACAATCAACCCTAAGTGGACATAAGTCCTCATGCATTGCTAAATTAGAAAATAAGAGGTAATGTGAAAAATAACGGGTAAAAATAGAAATTTTATATACTTATCACAAACCTTATGGTCAAGAAGAAGTTAAAATAGTCATTGAAAACATGATACAAACACCAAAGTACACAAACTAGTTTCAATCAAAGTTGTGATGTGAGGTGAGAACAAGTGTGTGATCAAGTGAACATGACAATATATGTCAAGTAAGAGTGAAGTCAGAATCCAACACTTATATATAACACATATCAATGACCTATAATACCCCTAAGGTATTACTACTTAAGCACAATCAAAAGATAAGGCAAGACTAGGTCAAAACCAAACCCTAACATGTTCCTAAAGGTGAGTGAAGAACAAGAAAGGGATAGATGAAGAAGGAACATGTTTAGAGGGTGTAAAATAATACAAGTCAGTTGCAAATTATCTCTAAGATCACATATTCAAACATCACAAGCATGGGGAAAATAATGCATACAGAGCACACAAACGAAATAGCTAAAGGAGGCAAGCAAGCATGTCTAATTTAACAAGTAAAAATCAAAGGAAGAGAGCATAATTGGATAATTATGCAATGTGTGACTTATGTAGTAAGTTAACTCAAGATGAGACTCAAGATTAATCAAGTAAGAAGATGAAACTTCATCCACAAGATAAGTCACCTATTTGATGAATAACATCATCTAAGATGGATAGTACTTGTCTTAAATCAAACAACATTGATGAAGATCAAGTAAGAGTGCAAATGATATCTGATATGTCATAGGTTAATGGTGAAACCCTCACAAGATATCAATCATGAACTTAAATCCTTAAGAAATGTAAAAAAGATAACATACTTAAGTGTCATGATATATTGTAAAAGTATAGTCCCTTGATGCATACAAGCATTACGATTTAATTAAATCAAAGTAAATGTTCTTAGATGTTATGGCCAGTAGCCAAAATCAAGATACATTCATAGGACATGGCACAAAAGCTCATGAGGCAATCATTAGACAATGATGCTCAAAACACAAATAGAAAAGATAATATAGCTTCTTATGTATCAACATGTTGGTTAGTAAATGAGTACTTAACCAAGGATCAAAGAAGCATGAAAAATGAGATGAGAAGAGAGGTTAAGATCAATAATTAAACACAAATATGTTGGACATTGGTCCTTAAAAGGTTTCATCACACACAAACTAATTTAAAACAAAGGGAATGTGGCTCCTAACTTGTCATCATGATGAATTGACAATGAAATGCCAATAAAATAATCAAAGGAGCATTGAATTATAGGTCATAAGGAATGAGGTCAGAAGTATAAGTAAATGGACTTCAACCATTTTGGATCATTGGTACTCAATGGAGGTACACAAACACATCCTCCTAAACCATAACCATAAATGATGAGCAAATAAACCTCTAAATAAAGGCAAGATGTTAGAGCACTTAATGGTTCATAAACATGAACTTAAGGCCCTAAACATGCTATGGGAATGAAGAAGGAACTTGGTTCCTTATAGGTTGCACAAGTGCATTAATTATATCTCACATAATCAACAAAGAATCATAAACAACGATTAATCTCAAAATGAAATGAGAGATGATAAAATGGAGATCAAATTCCTCTCAAGCCTTTATAAGGCTATCCTTGAGTTTATCATATCTCTCAACCTCAATGAATCACAATCATGGCAAGAGTTGGCTCAAAGGATTTACCAAAAGTTATAAACTAGGGTTTAAAACTTGTACAATTTTTGAATTCAAAACCAAAGGGTCATCAATAACTAAAAGGGATAAATTAGATTGTTCCAAGCTAAGAAGATATTAAAGGAATCCAGGGACATCTAAGTCTCCAAAACTCATCCCCAACAAGTTTCACAAGCTAACAAATTAAAAGCATAAAGTCAAAAAAAATTAAATCTAACTCCCTAAGGACTCCTAAAAGTTAGAAGAAAGGGTTATGGTTCTTGGATTAAAAAAGAAGTATGATTTTGAAATGCAAATATCAAGACAAGTTAGCAAAGTGCTTAAAGTAGACATGTTTTATGAAGTAATTTGTGAAAACTGTAAGATCAAGGTTTGAAATTTAACAAAAATTATATTCATGATCTTAACTAATCCAAGAACCCTAATCAATTTGGTTGACTTTTACAAGTTGAGGAAATTAGAGAATTAAATCAAACTTGTAACATAAGCAAGTGAAATTAGCAAAATCACAATCAAGATTCACAAATTTTAAAATTAGATGAAATAAGTAATAAAAATGATATAAAAATCTCAAGATTAACCTAACATCTTAAGGAAGTCAGAAAATATTTTTAGAAATTTTTTTAGACTAATGAAAATTAGGAAATAAAATCAAAAGACTAATAAAGTGATTAAAACACCTAATTAATCTCTATGAGTTAATTAATTATCTAAAAATGATAAAATGGTAAAATAAAATTTGAAATCAGAAAGTAGACTAAAAATAAAGTCTAAAATATTTTTTGTATAATTTTTGAATAGGTGAAACTATTTAAAATAAAATTGACAAGAATTAAAATGAAATAAAATTCAAAAATAACTCAGATCTATTAAACTTATCATGATAAAAAGCGTTGCAAAAGGTTTTGTTCATGTTCAATCAAAGCGAGACACATCATCGTCCCTAACCTCTATTAAAACCCGAATACAAAAAAATAGTTTCAACATGCTGATTTCCAAGCCTCATAACTTTCTTGTTTCTCAATGAAATCAGTTGAAACTTGAATCAAAATTGGAGATCAAAATGTGAAGAACATGATAGCATCAAAAAATTTCTCAAATGAAGCATGGATCATAAAGAAAACTGAGCATGAAAACCACTGTGTGCGTGAAATTACAACAAGTTTAAATTATATATCCATCATCCATATTTCAGATCTAGATTTCTCTTTGAATACGCAACCAAATGTTATGATTCAAACATCAAAATTGCTCAGAAAACAACAAGGGTTAACATACAATCATTAGATTCCTCAAACAAGGCAAGATCAAAGAGAAAATTGGATGCATAAGTCACTGAACATGAAAATTTACAAGATGCAGAAAACTCAAAAACACAATTCAAGCTTCAAGATGCACAACCATATACATCAAACCTAATGTTTTGGTAGCTACATGCTTATGAACAAGATTTAACACATTGTTTCAAGCTAGCATGAGAGATTGAAGTTCAAGGAAGCTTACCTTAAAGTGAAAAATAAATTCACTAAACCTATGATCTCAAGAGCAAGAAACCTAGTTGATATTCTTTCTCCAACTTGAAATGATTAGAAATGAGCAAGAATTGAAATCTGGAGCAAGAAAATTGAGAGACCCGAAGAAAATTTTTGAGGAGTGAAGAGAGAATTCTGATTTTTCTTTCTTTGAGGATGAGTGTGTGTGACTGGTAATGAATGTATGTAGGTTCTTATAAAGCGAGTTTAGAGTGAGGGCAAATAAGACTTTGAGCCAAAGGATTCGTTAGAGGGCAAAAGAGACAAATCTGACAAATTGAGAAAGTGTAATAGAAGCATGTGTTTTGTCTTGATGGGATGAGCATTTGAAGTCGTTTTGAGGAGAAAAGAGAGTTAAAAGAGAGTGTCATACATGTGTGTATGAGTGAGCTAGCAAATGCACATTGGTGAGAGATAAAATCAAAGGGAATTTTTCCTCATGGGTAATGCATGAGAAATGTGAATGCATGAGATCTTTATTTTGTTTGGCTTTATTGGGAAAAGAGTGATACAAGCAAGGCATGAAGTGTGTGTATAAAGTGCATGGTAAGGATCATGCGGCAAATTTTATCAATTGTACAAGAATCTATTCTTGACTCCTATCTTGCACGACCAGGAAGTCAGCCATAGCCAAAACTCCATATCTCTCTTATCTCTCGTGTGTTTTGCACAAGTCTTATATCATTGGAAAGCTTAGATGATGAGCTTCAATATTGATGTTAATGAAAATTTAAAATGAAGCTTGCAATGTATTAAAAAGTTGGCACGAAAATGATGAAATTTGGACTGGCGAGGCAAATTTGAGCTTCTCGTGTGCGCAGGCTGACTGGTCATGCTAGCCAAACTTATCAATTTGAGCCCTTGAAACTAAAACATGATATCTCTCTCTATGATGCACCAAATGCAACAAAGTTTGAATCAAAGTTGAAGGGGATGCTTCAAACTTTATTTCTTATGTTGATCATTTATTCAAATGATGAGTTCTTCAAGAAGAAAAATGATTGTGAACACATGCCTGGAAACTATTTGATGAAAGTCCAGAGTATAATGCCAGGCATTTGAGAATTACAATCATAGAAATGAGCCAACATTTACCAACCATTACTTGTTCAATTATAAACCAATTGAGGAGTTCCTTATATGCTTGGAAAGGTCTTAAACCAAGGAAGATCTTTTTTGTTGGAAGCAAATTGAATTAGAGCTTTCATCATGAAGAAAAATGGCTTGAAAGTCAAGAGGTTAGAACTGAATGAGAGAGATGAAAATTTTTCGAAGTACCAAATGCTAAGTCTGAATGAGTGCACATTTTCTTGCTCAAATACCTTGAAATCCAAAGACCTTTTAGGAATAGACCCTCAGGGACAAAGATGAAGTATGAAATCTCCTATTTCCAAAGACTATGAGTTTGCAAATTTCTGATCAAGGATGAAGGAGTTATAGCTTTTCAAAGAGTGATGGGTGAACACAAAAATCTCAAAAATGTAGAAAAAATTCTAAGTGCCCAAAAGTCAACAAAAGTTAACATCTTTGATTTCTTGATTTTTGAGATTCCACTTGGACAAATCTCACCAATTGAGCATATTTGACTTATTGAACATCATGTTGACCTTAAAAAGTTAGGAATTCACTTTTTTGACTGCATAGTTGACTTTTCCCCAATTCAATTGTTTTGAATTTATCTGTGCAATTGATCATCTTCTAATTAAAATTGATGATCAATTTTTCAATCATAGATGTCTAGGGAAATGTATAGAAGCATGGGACCAAGTTTGAGCCAAAAACTCAGAGAAGTCCTGATTAAATCCACAACCCTAATTTTGGTCCCTTGTGTTAGGAGGTGATGATCAAGCTTCAAAACCCTAATTCCAAGGTACATGATGAGAAATTCTTTGAACAAAGATGCCTCATAAGACAATAAGAGGATACTGCTTCATAAATTTGGCCCACACAAGCATCAAACACCTCATCTAGCCAAAACATTAATCTCAAGAGATGAATAGAAGAACAATGAACCACTTTAATACTTTTACAAATTCAATCTTCTGATGGATCAATAAGAAAACTGAGATGTTTTGAGGTATGAGAAACCCTTGTAGCTTGAGTGACTCAAAAATTTAGGGCATGATACCCATCCTTGCACTGATTGATAACACAACCACCTTTCGTAGCTTGCAGAAGAACTTGGGAGCCAAAATACCTTATTCCTATCACAATGCATGAATGTATATGATGAAGCATAAGCCTTTTAAAAATCTAAGAACAAGAGGATAAATTTTAGGGTGCAACAGCTGCCCCTATTCAATCTTCTTAAACCTGATAAGTGAGAAAAAGTGACAACTTTCAAACGTTCGAGGTGGGAGAGGATTGAATACTAAAAGAACCCGAAAACTTACACTCTTGAACAAGAGAGTAAAGCAAAAATGGTAATTGTATTTTTGTAAGGATGACACCAAGCAAACTGGGTGGACGAGGGAAGGATTAGGGAATACTGAATCTTACCAAGGAGTTTAAGATAATATTGGACTCAAGAGATATACCAAGTAGAAATTGGATTTGCACGATGAGCCAAGAAGAGATTGGACTCAAAAAGTGAACCAAGTAGAGATTGGGCTTACACCAAGAGGAATAGTAGATACTAAACTCTATAAGAATATGCCAGGACAAAACTGGAACACATATTGCAATAATGAGATAAAACTCAACCCAAGAAGATTAGATGATACTAGGCTCTAAAGATACGAATAAATATCAGATCCGAACGGATATACCAGAAATAAACTAGTCGCGATCATCAAATGATAAATAAAACTGAACTTGTACCATTGGCACACTAGCTGAACGCTGGTAAGATCAAGTAGAGGTTATCTAGATAAAACTCGTCCTCCAAGAGTACTATAAACAATACGCCAGGTAGAAAACTGGTGTGCAGACAAGGTAACAAGATAAAAACTCGACCTAAGAGGAACTAGATAAAACTAGACTCTGAAAAAGTACTCAATAGGATAACAATAAAAATTGGGTCCCATGGCAAGGTGACAAAAAGTGCATGTATTTCAAAAGGAAACCTGTTGGTCTCAACCGAGGCAGACAATGGACGCTGCTGAACGAACCCAGGGAATAAAAGAGACAAATAACGAGTAAAATCTTGGCTCAAGAAGACTAGATGATACTAATCCAAAGGTGAGACTTAAAAATGAGTAGCAAACTCGACTCAAGAGGACTAGATAAAACTAATCCAAAGATGAGTACCATGATAAAACTGGATTGCACACACAAGTAACAAGATAAAACTCGACCTGAGAGGAGCTAGTAGAAACAAAACTCAAAATGAATACCACGGTAAAACTAGATTCGAAGGGTACACCAATAGACATTGAAATGAACCAAAAAAGGTAGTAGAGACTAAACCCGAAAAACTACGGTAGGGAAAAACTTGACCATCACCAAAGATAGCAAGCAGTCACTCGAAGACTTGATGGTAACATCAAAAGGATGCTTGTAGGGGTAAAAACCGAGATATTAAGGATAAAGCAGCTTCGATGAGGATATAATCCAAAGTTTTTAGCTAATCTATTGGGGAAGACAAAAACAACGATGGCTTAAGTTTCAATGCATGTTTGAATTATTTTTCTATGAAGTAGCATACCCAAAAAGAATGGAAATACTACACATTTAGAGGATGCAATGAGATGATGCATGATTCTGCTGGAGAAAAAAGGTATAAGGAACTATTGGAGAGAAGCCCTTAAAAAGATGAAACTCTGGGGGGTCACAAATTGAGTAACCGGTAAATACAGGCTACAGACTCTGAGGGGAGTTGCACAATTTAATTACAAGCTTTGTTGTAGAAGACCAAATCAAAACTATAAACTCTGAGAAGGGACACCAAATGAATATTGGACATTGCTAGAGAGAACACCCATAATATGGGGCCTGCTGGGAATCAAAATTCACCTCTGACAGCTTGAGGAGTAATTTGTCAACCTCTCACTTGGGAATGATAGAAACTTGTACTACTGGGGATATGAGGATCCAAGCTGGAGATAATATAACTTATTCACAAAACTCTTGTTGAAGAGGAGGTAATCTTGGTGTAAGAAGCTCAACTGCGAATTTACGAATGATCTTCAATAAGAACGAGCCTATCAGGGATATGAGAAACCTCAGGTAATAAGCCACGATTGTGTAATCCTCTGGGAATATGAAACTTATCAGCCTCGGGATCAAACTCTACTGGGGAAAAGGGAGAATCCTTGAATAAGAACATTCAATGAAACGACTCAACTGAGGAAATGAGAATTCCTAAATAAAAGATATCAATAAGGAAACGTAGTTGGGGAGATAAAAGATCCTGAGCAAGAGATCTCAGAAAGTAGCCTCTTCTGGGGAGTGAGATAAGCTTCCACATGACTCAGCTTGGGAAAAACAAATAATTCTCAGACAGACTTGGTTGGTGGATGAAAAAAGATTCTCAGTATAAGGAGTCTCAAAATAATTTTCCGATGGGGAGATGAGATAATTATTGAATAAGAAACCTTCATGAAGCGACTTCATAGTGGAATGAGAAAATTCTCAACCGATATTCACGACCAGGGAATGAGGAACTCTGCTTCGGGGAATAAACACTCTCCCATGACCACAACTATATCATGTATCTATTAGGGATGTAGATTCTCTACCAAGAAATCTCATCAATCACAAACTATCAGACAAGGATTCTCTGCTTGGTGATGTTGGGGAGAAGACAACTTTAAGTAATGCTGGGGAATATTATCCAAGAATTTCCAAATCAATCCACCATATCAGTCACATATTCTCTGCTTGGGGATACTTACTCTGGAGAAGTAGAAACTTCAGTGCTGGTGAGGAAACGAACGAAGCCAGGGATACCGTAGTCATCTTGAAATATATTGTTATGGTATTGGCAAATTTTACTTATGCGAGTGAATGATAATTCCTGCAAAACAAATCACATTAAATGTGCTCCAGGTATAACATGGTGACTATGTCTACCAACCAGGATACAAACAACTTAAAATTAATATTTGTAATTTATTTTCCATTGTTGTATCCCAAAATTTTCCCTCTCACTTATCAAGATTTTCTCACAAGATCTCCTTTAGCTCAAGACTACACTAGGGTTGATCAGCTCAAGACACCTCCTTAAGCACTGATGACCAAAATTGGGGTTTGAGATTGCACAAGGATATTTGAACTTCCAATGCCCCATATGACCTTAATGGATCATTATGGACCCTCAAGATTACTCATGTCAAGTTTCAAGCTTTGGATCACACTTTTGCTCAGTCAATTGAGCAGTTGACCTAAAAATCAGTTGTATTGGGGAAAAAGTCAACTATGGCCAATTTACAGTCAAACTTCATAATTTTTGATCCACATCAACATTTTAAACTCATATGTATCATTTGATCAAGTTTGGACCATAATTCCTCAAGAAATTTTATCAAATCTTCAAAAGGGCAAAATGGTCAAAATTAGGGTTTTGACTGGGAAAGGGCAATTTCTGATTTTTGACTTAGCAAGTGATCAATTGGTTTAAGGCATGATATCAAGAGTCCAATTTCACCATTTTAACCTAATGACATGGCTCAAAACATTGCTCAAGTCCAATGGATTGACAGATGAATTTTCAGTCAACTGATCAAAAGTCAATTGTATACTGAAAAGTCAAACTTTGACTTTTTTGGTCAAATTCAAATGCCAACAAACACAATTCATCAAAACATGTCAAAATATGAAACTTATTCATCAAGAAATCCAAAATTCAAGATTTCATTTTGAAAAGTTAAAATTTCTAAACTTAGAAATTTCTCCAAGTGTTGAAAATTTCTTATTTTTTCATAACTTTGAGCAAAATTTTCACCATGATGCAAGCTGATTCAAAGGAAACTTCCAGCATAAAATTTGTAGATCTCCATGAAATCTACACTTTGCTTTACACAACTCCTTCTAAAAGTGCGTGGATCTCAAGTTATAATTTTAAGAATACATGGTCATGAAATAAAACACTTAGTGAAACTTATTCATAAAGAAATCCAAAATTCAAGATTTCATTTTGAAAAGTTAAAATTTCTAAACTTAGAAATTTTTCCAAGTGTTGGAAATTTCTTATTTTTTCATAACTTTGAGCAAAATTTTCACCATGATGCAAGCTGATTCAAAGGAAACTTCCAACATAAAATTTGTAGATCTCCATGAAATCTACACTTTGCTTTACACAACTCCTTCTAAAAGTGCGTGGATCTCAAGTTATAATTTTAAGAATACATGGTCATGAAATAAAACACTTAGTGAAATTTTGCCCTAATTTGGTCAGGATTTTGACCCAACTTCATGACACTTTTTCATATAGTTCCAAGTGGAATATTCAAAAGTAATTCAAATATGGGTTATAGAGAACATTGAAATATTTCCAAAATGTCCAAGAACTCCTTGAGATCATTTTTGAGTAGGGAGAATCGACGAGATGAAGTTAGGGTTTTATCACTTGAATTACAAGTCATTTTGTGATGAACAAATTCAAAATTCAAAGTTATGCTGCATAACCTTTACTTTGCAGGCCTCAAACTTGTTAGGCACTCCATAATTAATGGCTTGCGCAACTGTTAGAGGTCTCATTTCAAGCATTCAATGCAAGGCCAAGCTTTATATCCATTTTTGGAAGAAAGTGCACATTGTCATTTTGATGAAGTGACTTTTTACACAAAACTTGTTCTTGAGCCTTGCATTTGTTCTCTTATGATCATACATGTCTCATAACACAAGAGAAATGGTTTAGACACTTACAATCACCCAGCCCATGCTTGTACTTCACATGAAACTTGTTTTCCCATTTTTCTTGAAAATCAAGTAACCTAGTAATTAGCTTAAAACTTGTACTTCTGACTTTCAAAACCACTCAAGACCTTTTGCTTATAGATACTGTAGCGGTAAAATAAATGAAGTCACCACCGAGTATTTATTTGTCCCATATGAGAGGGAAAGGAAAATCATCGAAGAAAAACCTAAAGGGGTAAATCAAGGTCTTGCGACCGAGAGATTGGGTAAGGGAGTCGATTACGCGAGGGAAATGTATTAGCACCCCACACGTCCATAGTACTCTACGGGATCCACTCTCGTTATTCTAACCAAAGGGTGTGTTCAATCTAATGCTTAAGGGTTGTAAACTAAGAGAGAATGCATGCAAAGAAAGGAGAAAGAATGTAGGGAAAATAAAGTTGTACTCGCTTGGGCCCTACCCCAATGCCTACGTATCCTTTTTGAGGAGTCAGAGCTACCATAGTTCAGCTCATATGTTTTATTTGTTTGTATTTTTTAAATGAATAATGTTGCACTCGATCATTCCACCACAGTATATGCGGAAACATAACTTAGAAGCAATATAATAACAAACGAACAATGATGTCTGCAAAAAGCGCAACCAAAGTAAAGAAATCCGAGATACTTCACGCAAGCTGGCATCAACAAACAAACAGTCAGAGATCGAATATTTGGAATAAGTGTCAAAACTTCGTCGATGTGAAAATAAATCACAATTGAAAACTCAAACATGTCTACATATTAA
Source organism: Vicia faba (assembly GCA_948472305.1). NCBI lineage: Eukaryota > Viridiplantae > Streptophyta > Magnoliopsida > Fabales > Fabaceae > Vicia > Vicia faba. Next base: position 960,497,898 of record OX451741.1, on the reverse strand, counting down.
ACAATTGACCTGCATAAAACTCAAATCTCAATAAGCAAAGTTGAATTGCCAATCTCAAGTAACAAAATGATTACTAACATGATCGATAATAGAAAGTTCTGAACAAAATTCTACAAAGAGAATCTAGCAAAAATTCTATTAAACTCTATTTTTTCTTTTTTTCTTCTTTTTTCATATAAAAAAACTGAAAAATAAGAAGTTGGGTTCTACTCTAAATATATTCCTGAAACAGTTTACTCTTTTATTGGTTTTATTATCTATTATTAAAAATTGAGAAAAATAAAATTAAACTAAAAAAAACTAAGTAAAAATAAGAAGAACCAGGGGTGTATTGCTGAGTTCAGGAGTATGGTGCAGCAATCTGGGCCCTAGGGCCCATCAGGTTGAGTCCAAGGGCTGTTTTTTTTGTACTAGCTTTTAATCACCAAAAAAAAGTGTGGTATTGGGCCTCAAGGGGTGTACATGCGACCAGTTTCCCAAGGCCCAAGTTCTGATCCACTTACAACTCTATCTCAACACCATTAGTTAGATCTTGCAGAATTTGTTAATTGGATTAAAAAAAAGAAAGATAATTGTTGTACAAAACAAATGCGTTTTGGTCAAGATTCGTGATGCCTCGCCTCCCTCCTAACCATGCTCAACCTTCTCACCAGTCTTCATCTCACCGGAAAATGCCCCGTCGCACCGGAGGTGACAGAGCTTCCCCTATCTCCAAACTTCTTCCGCCATATCTCCCATCTTTCTCAATGCGATCTCTGCTGGAGAGCTGCACCGTGAGCACTACCACCACACGTTCCCAAAATAATCAAAACAAAGATATATGAACGCCTAAAGTTAGAGGTACTGATTGAAAACCCTAAATTTGAAGAAATCAAAATTCAGCGGTGCTCCCATGTGGAATCGCTTGAATGTTCAAGGGTTTCTAACCAACTACACATGCTCCATCACACGAAAAAGAAATATTGCAAGATAGACGAAGATATAAGTAATTCAGTTCTTACCTGCCGGAGTAGCCCTGGTGGATCTCCGACTATGACTATGGTGAAAGAACGGAAACCAGATATTCTCTATGAATTCAGGTATGATGTTACGTCCTTGAGCTATGTTTCTAATTCAATCCCTCTTTTATTCTTTCTCTTATTCTTCTTCTGCGTTATGTGGTGCTTCAGTGATGAATTCACGATTTCAATGTTCTTCTTCTTCCGCGTATGCTGTTTGAAGCAGGTTGAAAGCTGATGCGTTAATGCGGAACTGGTGATGATTGACGATGCAGTTACATTGCGAGGTTGTGATGCGAAGTTGCAGATTGATGCTATTGCTGAGGATGCAGTAGAAGACTGAGTTGAAGAATGATGATGTAATGTTGTTGATCTATGATGCTGATGCAGATTCTTGGAGGTTGATGATATATGAAGAAGATGCAAAGAATCAATATCGTTGATTGAAGCTGAAGAAATGATGAAGGATGAAGATTGAGGGAGAAGAGGTTTGCAAAGGGTTTGATTATGGAGAGGAAGTAGAGAGATGAAGGTGGTCGTTGAGGACGGAGGAGAGAGAAAGTATAAGAAGTTATAGAAGAAAGCTGAAGAAATTACAGAGAGAGAATGGAGATTCCGAGTCTGCCCTTACTGGTGAGTTTTTCTGTTTTATATTTCTGTTATTGCCTTATTCCCTCCATTCATTCCCTTCTTTTTATCCACTATTAGCCATTATTAATTCTGTTACAAAACTGTTTCTCCACCTTCTCTCTCTCTCTCTCTTGCCAATTCTGTTAGAAGTTGTTAGTGGCGGTTAGGAGTTTGTTATGGACTTTGTGCTGTGTTGGAAAAGAAAGTTGAGGGGTGTTGTTAAAAGTGTTTATGTAAATTAGTCAGAGATTGGTTATAGAAAACAATTATGTTTGGTTCTGTTTGCCTCAAAATGGCAGGGCTGCCCTGGTTTTTGATCATCAGTTTTTGATTCAGTTAGTTTAGGAATTCTGTTAGCTCTGCTGAACAATTAGGTGAGTTGGAAAATCGATCGTTGAATTGGTTATGCATGGTAGCTATAGATAAAAACAATTTTATATTTCTTTGAGTTCTGAACCCTCTATATTTTCCTTCCATTTATCGAGCTATTACTCGAAATCTGCTAGTAAGTTATCCATGTTTTAACTTTGAACACATATTGTTGGATGGGTTCTGTAGTTTGTAGGAACTGCTTTTGTTTGGTGCGGAGGCTATTTTTTGTTTACTGATGCAATTTATGTGAGTTAATACGCAGGTCATTGGAAAATTGGAATGTCATTGAAGCAAATAGAAGTTTGGCCTTGAAGAATAGATTTGATAATACAGTGGTTAGTGAACTATTTTGGGCTTCTTCTTAAAACTTGGACAGGTCTGCTATAATGTTCGTATGCTTTGATGCCTTTGTCTGCTTCAGAATCGGGCTTTAGATTGTTTATAACAGGTAACCATTCTAGCTCTGCAATATTTAAATATTCTATTCAAATTTGGACTATTTTTGATTAACTGTTTGTTAGAACCTTGGGAATTCGATTAGGATCTGTTTTTGTTATTTCTGCTGGACTTATTTTATGATTTTGAACCGGTGCAGATTATAGCATAGTCTCGGGTGCCATTTCTAGCAGGAAGCAACAACTTTTCTCGAGTTTTCACGTCGATTTAAAGAGGAATTAGCAAAGATCCTGGGCTTATCTTGAAGTTTTATGATTGACATGCTCGTAGAGGCTTGGTTTAGGACTTAGAAAAATTTACATGTATACTGTAACAATATTTCGATTTATGCAAGTTTGTAAACCAAACATCTTGTACTGTTCTTGAAAGCTTTTCCCTCTTTTTCTAGTTGAATTCAAGTTCTCCTTTTTGCATGAAGTTCTTCAAGTATCAAAATAAATCCAAAATCGTAGCTTGTATGGTAAGAACACAATGGGTTTGTAGCTTCCATAAAAATGAATTCGATTCCATATTTTGTAACAAAGAAACCTTGTCTTTAGGACCAAAGTTCTTTGAACAATAATGCATCTTGCCTTTGCCTTTGTAATGACATCTTGGATTCAAATTTTGTAAGCTTGACATCTTAAGCAAAATTGTCCTTTGTACCTCTTGAACATAATTGGAGTTTATGGAATCACTTGAATCAATTTTCGATCCAAATCAACTTGCCTATTCTAATCGCAAAATCCAAATCAAATAATAACGACGCCTTGCATACAATCCGAGTCCCCAACATTCTCTTTATACCATGACTCATACTTTACAAATCTTCCAACAAAAATATTTTGACTTAACCAAATCTCTCTTCCTTTGGGGTTCTTTATCAAAACAAAATCCATGAAGAATCTTATAATAGATATCCAGTAATTATGTTGAGATGCAAATTTAGTCTTCTTGCCATGGATGTAATATTGCATGAAAAAGCATCTTAACACTAAAGCCATAGTCCACAATCTTCTCAGTTAGAACCATTGATGAGAAAGAAATAAGTCTTCAATGGCTGTAATCACAAACCCTAATTCCTCGGACCAAAGTTGATGAAGGAACAAAACCTCAAGGCCCATGAGAACCCTAACTTTCCAATTCAATGTTCAGAGGGGCAACAAACGAATCAGTATTATTTGATATATGCGTCTCAGAACCCTATGAAACCCTTAGCTTGCATGATCATTTCACCTTCAAACCTCAAGTGCCTTATTGAATGTAAATGTATGCCATGTTAGTGACCTAATGGAATTATGTACATGAACCTCAATTAAATCCATAGATTCGAGTCATCTTGCATTTGAAGTGACCAACTTCCATTTGATGAAATGAGTTGAATAAGCTCCTAACCCATAGATTACCCAACGATACATATCTAAACTTGATAAAACTCAAAGCAATCTTTCAGTAAGGGAAGAGTAGCGCTCAATATAGTCTTGAAGTGAGACTTTAATCCAATAAATCTCCATAAAAGAATCACCACCAAGCTCCAACAACATGAAGAGAAATCCTGATTCTCTGGCTGAGTTAGGCCCTAATGCCTTTATTCCTTGAAACAACCTTGATGAAAAAAAAATTGTATCTTGAGGAAACCTGATAGCGAAGACATCTATGCTGCTCGAGATCTAAAACCTTAATCTCATACCAAGAAAAATGAGAGCACCAACTGAATTAATTTTGAGTAAGATAGCGAACTCAATTCATAGAGAGAAACCCTAATGCCAAAGCGCTTCGATCTTATAACCATGAGACCAATGTTATGTGCTAAATGTACAAAGTATGATGAGGGATCTTAGGGTAAAAAATTAGGGTGCAATAGCTGCCCTTATTTAAGTGTCTTATATCCGGAGATACGAAGATTAAAATCTTTGTTCCGACGCAATTAAAGATACTTAAATACAAAATAAGCCCTATTTTTGGCCCTAAGATGCCATGCGATGCTTATGATTATGGATGTAACATAAAAAATTCATGTAGATAGGCCAGACACACAGTGGAGAAATGAAAATAAAATCAACAAACTTAACAAAGAGAAGTCAAACTAGGAAAATAAATCTCTAGGGAACAACACAACTCTGGGAACATACATCTGAATCTATTGGAGACAAATTGGCTCCGCTGGGGAGTAGAAAACTCAACTTTACTGGGGTAATATCCCGAGAGGAGACAAAATAATATAGACCCAAAAACTGAGGGAAAAGTAATGGATGACAATAATAATCGATAGGTGTGAACTATCCACTCATAAAGGAGATAGCAAAAAGAGAGTAACATCAACACCGGGGATCGGAAATCGCTAACTGTTATACCCCAAAATTTTCCCTCTCATTTCATCAACATTTTCTCATCACAAGACTCATATATTCAAGATCAAGTTAGGGTTTGCTCTGCTCAAGACTCCTCCTTGCACTGTTGACTCAAATTAGGGTTTGAGTTTGCACAAAGATGTTTTGACCTAAAATGCCCAAAGTGACTTTAATGCTTCATGTTGGACTCACAAGTTTATCCATACCAAGTTTCAAGCCTTAATTCCAATCTTTGCCCAGTCAATTGGACAGTTGACCTAAAAATCAGCTATATTGGGGAAAAAGTCAACTGTGGCCAATTGACAGTCAAACCTCATGATTTTTGACCCACATCAACATCATGAACTCATATGAACCATTTGGTCAAGTTTGGATCATAATTCCACAAGAAATTTGATTAGACCACCAAAAGGGCAAAATGGTCATTTTTAGGGTTTTGACTGCACAAAGGAAATTTTTGACTGTTTGACCTAACCAATGGCAAACCAAGCTCACATATGGACTCAAGGACTCAATGGCATTGTCTTGACCCATTCAACAAGTTCAAAAGATCCCAAATGCATAGGATTGACAGATGAATTTTTCAGTCAACTGATCAAAATTTGACTGTATACTGAAAAGTCAAACTTTGACTTTTTGGTCAAAATCAAGTGCCAAGATTCATTTTTCATCAAGACATGTCAAATTATGAAACTTGTTCATCAAGAAATCCAAAATTGCAAATTAGGGTTTAAAATGAAGAAATTTCATAACTTAGAAATTTTCTAAGTTATGAAATTTCCTTATTTTTTCCTAACTTTGTCCCATTTTTTCATAAAGATGCAAATAGATTCAAACAAAACTTGAAACATGAAAGTTGTAGTCCATTGCAAAATCTACAACTTTTATTCACAAAGTTTTCTCAAAGGAAGCTTGTATCTCAAGTTATGATTTTTGGAACAAGGGTGCAAAACATTTTTAACTTAGAGAAATTTTGACCTATTATAGGCAGGATTTTTGTCCATCTTCTTGGCCATTTTTCACATGGTTCCACTTGGAGTTTCAATTTGCATTACAAATATGGATTGTAGTACACATTCCAGGCTTTCCAAATTATCCAAGAAATTCTCAAACACCCTTGTGGTTAGAGAGAATCGAATTTGCAAAGTTGGGCAAAATTCACTTTTGTTCATAACCAAATACATGTTCATACAAGTTTCATTTTCAAATCAGCATGCTTGGTACTTGCTTGCAGGCCTCTAAACCAAGTTTTCAATCCATAATTAAATGCCTAACCATTGTGTTCAAGCATTGTTTTGTGCATTTGGTCATTACACATAGAATTATCCCTTAAGTAGAAAAAGCAAACTTGCCATTTTTGAAAAGTAGTGCTTTATGTCAAATACCAAATCCAAGAGGCAAGGGCCAGATCTTTGAGGAAAGAGTTTGTACACAAATCCCACTGATCAAGAGCAAAGTGTGAAGCATGCTTGAGAGCTTGGTACAGGCCTATATCACAACTTGACATTTCTTTGCTTACATGAGAAGAAAGCTTGCAAACTGAAGCCACTCTCTCATTCCTGTCAACACAGCAAAACAAAAACTTTGCAAACATCTTTCATACATCCAAGCAAGCCTAAAACACGATTCCTTCATCCTCAATACCTCCTCATTCACCAAATCATAGTTTTGCTGCAAAACAGAGTACCTGCTGCAGATTGAGTTCCATAACTCAATCCACTCATGCGTTTTGGCCAAAGCTTGTTCAAACACATTCCCTACCATCCATTGAAACTATCCCAAGCCCTAAATAAAAACTGTAACATCCCTAACCTCTGTTGCCATTTTCACTTTTCAGTTTTGCAGGTGAACTTCCATAGCACGATTCAGAGAGTTTCAAAGCAAGCTAGGTACTTGGGAAGCATCCTTGGACTTCAGGCAAGCTGTACAAAAGCTCAAACTCCATTAAAGTTGGCCACATTGTTGTACACGACTCAAGCTGAAACAGGTAAAACCATGGACTTCTATCTCTTAATCTAGGAAGAGTTAGGCTTAGGTTTGTGAATGAAACATGCTCCACTCATAGCCCTGAAGCCATACATATGATTACTTTTCATTTATGTTAAGCATGTCGTGAGAATTTTGGCCATGAACATTGAAGAAAAATTAGGTCAGAAATTGGGGGTGAAGAAATTCTCCCTGGTTTCTTAGAGTTAGGTTAAGTTTCTTACATATTTAGAATCGTGACTTGATGCTCTACATTATTTGTGTTATGAGTTTTTGCTAAAAGTCAAGGAATCAGGATTTGTGTTGGACAAGAAGAAGCGCGCGTTTTTGTTTCAAACAGGTTGCTGGAGGTTGAAGACAAAGTTGACTTGGACTGGGCCTGAGTCAACTTGCTGTTCACACCCCTTTTTTCCATTTGCACCCCCTGGCCCATTGTGTGAAATATTTATCATTTTTGACTTTTTATTTTTTATTCTGATTTAATATTTTTTGCTCAAATATAAAAAATATAAAAAATATTTTTCCATACATTTTTGCATTTATTTGGCATTTATTTGTTTCATTTAGCATATACATATAAACAAATATATTTCCTTTTTATTTAAAACACTAAAAAATAATACAAAAATATATTTATTTTCAGTTATTATTTTTCATTTACATTTTGAAAACATTTTCTAAAAATACACATTTTTGTAAATAATTAATATTTTATTTTTGTACATATTTAGCATTATTAAATATATATAATATATAAATATTTGTATATTTTATTAGATATTTAGGATAAAAATATGAAAATAATACATTTTTATTTTTATTAATATATGATATCAAAAATACCTTTTTAACCATATACTTTTTATTTTGTGCATAAATTAATTTATTTTGTATATAATCAATAAATAATAATGTTTATTCAAAAATTAGGGTTTAACCCTAAAACAATAAAAATAACCAAAAAATTGATCTTTGTTATCTTGTTTATATTTCACATTAAAAGATACTTTTACATACATAAAAATCCCATTTTTAGCATAATGCATTTTTATTTGATATTAGTTTGTTTGTATTTATTCAAATATTAGATATTTGTCTTGTATATTCAATATGGATGTAATAGCTTAGAATTTAATTCCTTGTCAAATATCCCCAAATTTAAACTTGTACCCCCATCCCCATAATCATTGTTATAATAGCTTAGCATCTAAATTTCCGCATTTAAAGCTTTCAATTATGCCATGATAGACCTAGGGTTTGTATGCAAATAAAATCAACAAATAGCTTGACCTAATTCAAAGATAAACATGCATGAAAATCAAAACACAATGCACACTTGCACCCCTAGGGTTACTCCACTTGTTGCCTTCAAAAATGGGCCATGTTGCATGTTGAGTGTCTTTGGCAAAACAAAAACAAATCAAATGATCATAGTCCCTCGATGACGCTTTCTCAAGTTGCCTAAAAAATGATCAAGTCCCTTAAAGAAAAAAATTGCCAAAGACATTTGGCACTATTGCATTCATGGTCTAAACGATGACCCGCGCCCGTCCCGTTAACATCCTAAAACAAGATTGTCCACCAAATATAATGGTGGAACAATACTGTTAAAAAATAGGAAAGATCTTTGAGAAATTTAGGGTAGATAGCTCTTGGTTACTTGACCAAACTTGCAAAACAATCCTTGCCTTTTTTTTTCAAAATACACATCACAACACAATTTCAAAACAAACTTTCAAAAACATTGAAATATCTTTTCAAAAAGAAAAACACCTTTGTAAAACATTCGAGTAAAGAATTGTTACAATGGTTGCCTAGACAAGGCATCTTTTTCAAAACATTTTCAAAACCACATACACAAAGCACCATTTCAAACAATTGAAAAGCAAAGGCAAGTGATCTAAGAAAGTAACTAAGAGCCCATGGATAACCATGGATAGAAAGGGTGCTAATACCTTCCCTTTCTATAATCTACTCCCCGAACCCAAGAAAACATCTCAAAGGTTTTTCCTGTGCTTTTTAACCTTTCCTTAGGATAAAATAAAACGTCGGTGGCGACTCTTGCTAAACCGAAACATTTGCGAAAACAAACGCAAAACCTCAAGTCAGTTCTCCCACCGTATCACACTAACCAGCAAAGATCAATCTTACCTAAGAATGGTAATGAACTACCCACTCAAGAATGAGGGTAAAAAAACATAGGACAATACTGAATTTTATTGAAGGTAAAGATATCAAAGCATGCACCAACTTTTACTGAAGGTGAAGTCTGCATTAACAAAATTTTGGCGTTCTACCTAGAACGGGTAAAGATACAACCTATCTCAAATAAAGAGACTACCACTTGCAATGATTTCACAATAAACTTCTCTTGCGAAACTTCCTCGAAGAGATACCATTTGATGGAGAATCAGATAAACTTCCCCTCGATCTTGACTATAAGCCACGAACTGGTCTCAGTTTCTTCTTTAACCAAGATATTTCACCTGGAAAGGGTACAAATACAAGCTACCTCAAATAAAGAGACTACCACTTGTAACGATTTCACAACAAACTTCTTTTGCGAAAATTCCTCGAAGAGATATCATTTGATAGAGAATCAGATAAACTTCCCCTCGATCCTGACTATAAGCCACGAACTGGTCTCAGTTTCTTCTTTAACCAAGATATTTCACCTGGAAAGGGTACAAATACAAATGTAAGAATCTTTCAACGAACTGTCTTTATCATTGAAGTACAGCCAAACTCAACAATGAACTATCTCCCATAATGACGAGACTACCATTCATTGGAGTGACAAATTTCAGCAACGAACTACCTTCCATAATGACAAGGCTACCATTCATTGGGAAAACAATCTTTATCAACGAACTACCTTCCATAATGACAAGGATACCATTCATTGGAATATCAAATTTTCATCAACGAACTAACTTCCATAATGACAAGGCTACCATTCATTGGGATAACAATCTTTATCAACAAACTACCTTCCATAACGAAAAGGCTACCATTCATTGGAATATCAATTTTTCATCAACGAACTACCTTCCATAATGACAAGGCTACCATTTATTGGGATAACAAATTTCTTCTTACGTTAACAGACTTACTGGGAAGGAACAAGTTGCTCAAATAAAGAGAACTACCACTTGCTGTTTTAAGAAGGAATTGTAATAAGACTGGCGAGAAATGAAGCTTGATTTCCTGGGGAAATACCAATACATTCCTGTTGAGGAGAAAAAAGTCTTTGCGTGCAAAATAAATGCACATTCTCAAATCAAGGCTCGAAGCCTGTAGACGTCAGAATAATAATGTCGGGGACTACAGACTCAAACCAGAAATAAACTAGAATGAGATAATCAACAAAGTCAGCACCCGATGAGAAATAAACTCAAAAGGGGATCACACCTCATCAGAAAATGAACTGAATAGGAAGGCTGAAGAAAAATTCTTCCACGAGGGGTAACTCGGTGGGGAAATTGAAAGGATATACACTTTCTGTTTAACGTTGACAACTCTATTGGAGAGAGAGTAACATAACTTTGCAAAGAGGATAATATGCTGACAAAACATCAATGAATGCAAATGAGTGATGAATTTTAAATTCATCTATGCATGATGTGTATGAATGCATGGATGTTATCATGTATATGCTGACAAAACAACCATAATACACTGGGGATAACCAGACAAATCTAATCTTTGGTGAAGACAACACACGACCAAGTCACATGCAGGACGAGGATTAGATTCCACGAGAGGGTAAGCATCATCAGAGGAAACATATTCCTATTTCACGGTTTAACTTTGCTTGGAAGGACATGGCTTGAAAACAAACAAAGGATCACCTGACTGGCAACAAATAAAGTTGCGGGAATATCATAAACTCTTCTATGTCTCACCATGGAATACCAATACGGACTTCGATAAGGGAAGAGGAAGCTTCATCGTCCAGACTTCACTGGAGATTCCAGAACTAACTTCCCTAGAGGAAGATGAAATCCATGTCGTCGATACTTCAACTGGGGATGTCAATACAGACTTTACCGGGGGAAATGCAAAACTACATCGTTGATACTTCATTTGAGGATTGTTATGCTAACTTCATTGGGGAAGAAGAAGCCATACATACCAAACAGAGCCTGGATACAGTCTTCAATATTAGGCATAATGGTTGTGCAAAATTCTCTGGAGAGAGATCACAGAATTTCATGGGATAACAAATTCAGAAGGAAGTATCATATTCGACACATCTGGAGAATTTAAGAAGTCGATAGCACATTAATGGGTCAGCTCATGGGAATTTTAAATCAAACTCAGCGCATAGTGAGAGAAAACCCAAGGAGTAGACACTTATCTCAAAACCTCTTAGAATGTATATTGCCCTTGTCTGGTTGCTTAGAAGCACACAACAACAATAATATCATAACTCGAGGGCATAATATCCTGCTAAAGATTACTTCTCAACACGAAGGGAGAAAGAGTTCAACAACTAAGCACATGCTTTATAACTTTGCAACCTCTGCTTGATCCCCTTCTGACCATGGAAGGAAATTACACTCGGTCGGAGAAATATGAATCAGGATCTGACTGGGGAGGATGGGATTACAAATCCACCATCAAATAGCTGCTTGAAGACAATCTGAACCAAAACTTAACTGGGGAAAGATGGGAACACATGCCCAAATGCCACACCACGTATTAGCTTGTATGAGATTCATCTATCCTAAGAGACAATATCCTGAATGGAACACACATATATCAATAAGAGCTACCAGGGGACTTTTCAAACTTAGGAGTTCGCACATCCTTGGAATCACTACTTATGTACCACTCGAATCACAATATCTGAAGTAAAAGGTAATTTGTAAATTCTTTTCAAAACATTTTTTTTATTATTAAGTATTTTTGTTTTTAAAATTTCTATCGATAATAAATGAAATTTTTGCGAACAGAATACAAGTAAGAACTGCAAAGAAATGGATAAAGGCTCAAACTTTATTAATAGAATGATAGTCTGCGAACGACAAGACTCCATAGATGATTAAAAAGTTTAAGATACATTTGAATACAATGACCACTGTTCTCCCTAACAACTTCGAACTCTTGAGCAAAGACTTCAGTTGAAGTGTGATGAGAATCTGAGAAGATTGTTGCTTCAATGACCAAGTCTTGCCTGACGCAGTTACTTGCCAAGAAATCCCTAACTTTTGCCTAGGTTGCCCTTGCGGGTTTTCAACCTACCAGGAGGAATTTATTCTGTTTATGTCTCTAATTTTTGCCTAGACCGCCCTTTCGGGTTTTCAGCCTACCGAGATGCTCCTTTTTGCCTAAGTCGCCCTTTCGGGTTTTCAACTTAGCGAGTTGTTCTTTTATTTCTTTAGGCAAAGTATTTCTTGACTGCATCAGCATTCAAAGGACATGGGAATTCCTAACCATCCATAGTTTCAAGAATCAATGCACCACTCGAGAAGGCTTTCTTGAAAGCATATGGGCCTTCATAATTGGGAGTCCATTTGCCCATAGAATCGGTGTTAAAATACATGATCTTCCTGAGCACGAGGTCGCCTTCTCTAAATTCACGAGGCTTGACTTCCTTATCAAAAGCTTTCTTCATCCTATTCTGGTATAGCTGACCGTGACACAAAGCCGTCATTCTCTTTTCTTCAATCAAATTCAACTGGTCGAACCTATTACGGATCCATTCAGCCTCTGACAATCTGGTTTCCATCATCACGCGTAAAGAGGGAATCTCGACCTCGACGGGGAGCACTACTTCCATACCATACACAAGCGAGAAAGGGTTTGCCCCTGTTGAGGTGCAAACAGATGTACGATACCCATGCAAAGCAAAGGGGAGCATTTCATGCCAATCTTTATAAGTAACAACCATCTTCTAGATGATTTTCTTAATGTTCTTATTGGCAGCTTCGACGACTCCATTCATCTTTGGCCTATAGGGAGATGAATTATGATGGATAATCTTAAATTCTTCACAAAGTTCCATCATCATCTTATTATTTAAATTCAAGCCGTTGTCAGTGATAATCCTGCTTGGCACACCATATCGACAAATAAGATTATGCTTGATAAAGCGTACTACCACCTGCTTAGTAACATTGGCATATGAAGCTGCTTCCACCCAATTGGTGAAATAGTCAATCGCTACCAAGATAAAATGATGTCCATTCGATGCCTTAGGTTCAATCATTCCTATCATATCAATACCCCACATAGAGAAGGGCCACGGGGATGAAATAACATTGAGAAGTGTTGGAGGCACATGAATTTTGTCGACATATATCTGACACTTGTGGCACTTCTTTGCAAATTTGCAATAGTTAGATTCCATTGTCAACCAATAGTAACCTGCCCTAAGCATCCTTTTTTCCATCGAATGTCCATTGGCATGAGTACCAAAGGAGCCTTCATGGATCTCATGCATCAACATGTATTCTTCGTGTCTATCCACACATCTGAGCAAGACCATGTCATGATTTCTTTTGTATAACACATCTTCATTAAGGAAAAAGCTACCTGCCAATCTTCTCAGGGTCTTCCTATCTTTATTTGATGCACCCAACGGGTATTCCTGAGTGTCATACCCCAATTTTTGACCTAAGATCCCATTTTTATTTTTGCATTTTTATACAAAAGTCAAGGTCACTAAATACAGTCGGTTTTAACCTCTCACCTTCGAGCATTGATTATGCAGAAATTGTCAAGTGTTTTGAACATTCTTAGCCTATGTATCACTAACTTCTAATCAAGCACGAAATGTGTGTTTTTTGTTTCTTTGATTTCATGTGCTGACAGGTCTCCTTCGATTCAACACCCTTCGATTGACTCTTAGTCTCCTTCGAATGCAACTTGGATTACACCCTTCGATTGACTCTTAGTCTCCTTCGAATGCAAGTTTAGGTACATCCTTAGTTTGGATTTGAAACCTCCTTCGACTCAGCCTTTCGATTGGACAAGTGTGCTGCCTACATGCTTGCAATCACATGCCATGACATGTTGGCCACACATGCCCCCTGCAAGGAAACCTTTTCGATTCACCAAGTTTACTGCCTGCAAGCCTGCTTCGAATGGACAAGTTTGCTGCCTGCAAGCCTGCTTCGACTGGACAAGTTTGCTGCCTGCAAGCCTGCTTCGACTGGACAAGTTTACTTCCTGCAAGCCTGCTTCGACTGGAAAAGTTTGCTGCCTGCAAGCCTGCTTCGACTGGACAAGTTTGATGCCTGTAAGCCTGCTTCAACTGGACAAGTTTACTGCCTACAAGCCTGCTTCGAATGGGCAAGTTTGCTGCCTGCATGCTTGCTTCGTTTGGACAAGTTTTAATGGGACAAAGTAACCATATATATGCATCCTTCGAACCCACTCGCACCAAGGGGCTCTTGCACACTTTGCTTCATACAAGCTTCGTTTGAGCCAAGAGGTATCTTCATACAAGATTTGACTAAGTTCTTGCTTCCCTTGAAAAAGTGCCCTTCAATTCAGAAGCCAGGAACTTCCCTCATGCTAAAAAGACAAAAGGAAATGACTCCCTTTATGTTTGTTTCGATCCACATGCTTCGATTGGGAAATATGCTTCCTTCGAGCATGAGCTTTCAATTTGGCAGTATGTTTTCTTCGATACAAGCTTCGACTGGGCATTGGCTTGTTTCAACCATAAGCTTCGACTGAGGGAAAGGCTTCCTTCGAACAAGTGTGTTTCGATCTCATTCTTGCATTCGACTCAAGACCAAATCTCATTTTCAATGCTATGCTGCTTCCAAATCTTTACATAATCAGAGGCTTACACAAGTTTGTGATACATTTCTTAAGGGTTCGAAGGTTTATTCATTGGATAATACCATTCTTGGATAAATTGGCAAAAAAAACTATGTACCCCTTTTTTCAATAAAAGGTACTTTAGTCCAAAATAGCCAAATACAACACTCCAAAAACCTGTTGTTGCTGCTCCAATGCCTGCTGTAAGATGCCAAAACAAAACAGAAAAACCTGCATCATAACAGTCCAGAGATTACACAAAATTGGAATAAATACAAACTGTGTTTGATAAAACAAAATAACAGAGTTATAGCTTTGGTTTGGTCTGATCCAAGTTTCAACTCATTTTCCTCTCTTTTTTTTCATCCTCCTCCTCTATATAACAGTGGTATCAACAAAAAGAAAAAGGGGGGACAAGAAAAAAAGAATAGAGAAAAATAGATTTCAAAACTTTTGTTCACCAGAAACATTGAAAAAATAGTAGTGCTGCAAAAAACTCATCAAAAAAAAAATTCTTCTTCCGTGACCTTCCATCAAAGCTCCATCACAAGCTGTTAAGAGTTTCCAACCGAAACTCTAAATAAACTTGATCATAAACCTCCTTCAGTCTGCATTATCCCATCAAGTTTTCAGAAACACATAGCTTAAAAAACCAAAAAAACCAACCACAAACTGTGAACCAAAAAGAACCAAGAAAACAAAGCCTCCCAAAGCCAACCAAAACCAATGAAACCAGAATCAAGAGGAGAAGGAAAGGATCGAGGAAGGAGTCTACCGGGAAGAACTTCATTCAGGTCAGTAACCTCATATCACTATTGTTTCATTTGTTTACTGCTTGATACAATCATGTTTCTGTAATGCTAATAATTATTTCCCATGAATGTTTGATTCTTCCGTTTGTTCGAATCTTCGTCACCATCCTGAAATGGTATGGAAATGATATGTAAATTATTGTTCGTGTAAGCATTAAAACTGAAATGATAAAAAACAAAACAAAAAAATCTTCTCTTCAATAACTTTCCACTTAACACTTGGTCCCTTTGCTCTTTCAAACTTCATACTCAACTCATTCACTACAACAGAGCTTCAACACACAAAAAGAACCTCCGATTTCTGTTCAACTTAACAAAATCACCCAAAATTTTACAGAAACATACAAGAAACCCACTTAAAAAACCCTCACCAAATCCACATCCTCTCAAACCCATGTTTCTGTCTTTACACCCCCTTTTATTAAATAACTTAGTTTAAATTTAAATTAGTTATCTTAGAATAATTTTGTTTAGATGTAATTTAGTAATTTCAGAATTTTAATTTAGTTTTAGAATTTTTAGTTTAGAATTAATTTAGTTTTGATTTAAATTAGTACTTTTAAAATTTCAATTTAGTTTAGATAACTTTCATTTTATTTAGATATTTTTATTTCATGGTTCTTCTTTATCTTTGCATTTAGTTTCTCATTGTCTATATTATCATTGTTTCTATTGTTATTCAAATTTATATCTTTGTATGTTGGTGGATTTTGTGATATTTTCGATTTCTGTAACTTTATTCTCGATCATTTAATCTTTATATCTTTCATTTGTCTCAATTCCAAGGGAAATGTTTCAACTCAGCTGGCTTCATGTCATCAAATACATCTTCTACAATCGTGCGAATATCCTCATTCATTTTTTTTGCTTGTTTACTATTTTGCTAAACTCAAGATAATTTTCCAAAAGACTCCATTTTCAAACCCACCTTTTAAGTCAAAACTTCGACACTAGGTCGTCGCATCTTCAAAATCTCGCCCACACCTAATTTTAGCCAAACAAACCATTTTAATCAAACAAACAATTTAAACTAAAAAACGATATTTCAAAAGGTTCCTGCGGAGTACCGCAGATGCATTGGGTGCTAGTACCTTCCCTTTGTATAACCAACCCCCGAACTCTCGATCTCTTTCAAAAAATGCATTGTACTTTCATTACTTTCAAGTATTATTTTACATTGCATATTTTAGGGTTTTATTTCTCTCTTTTCCCTTTTCCCTTGGAAATAATAAAGCGCGGTGGCGACTCTTACTTTTGCGAGTCGAGTTAATTAATAGCTCGATCTCCGATTTTCACCGCTACAGAATTGGCGACTCTGCTGGGGAAAGATTGACCTCTTGCTGGTCCATCCCTAAGTGGGTTAAGCCTAATTTGTCATATCTATTTTTTATTTATTATTACTTGTTTGTTTGATTATATGTTTATATTGTGGTTATTTGGGTTTTTGCAAAGGACAAGTCCTATACCCGGACTAAGTTACACTTAGGAATAGGACGGGCGGTATAGTCATGTTAACTTTGAGGGAGTATTCCCGAAGAAGGAGGCATGAAATCCCCCACTCAGTGGAAGCCCCTTTGAACGTAGTATTTGTTTACCGAGTAATCGGGAAGACATTATTGCTTTCGACCTGGGAGCCAGAGAAGCTGAAAACCGTAGAACCCTTAACCCATCTTGGCCTCTTAGGTGTAGTGCGGAGATTATAACGGAGTAATCCGGAAGTAGTTGTCACACGATGCTGCACTCAGACGAGTTTCTCTTGAGAATATTGCTAATTACTGAGTAATCGGGACGTTGGTAATATCCGAAGGAGGAATGTAGACTCTGGGAACTTTTAGAACCATGTTTTACAGGTGTGATTAAACCTTTAGTACATACCTTGGGGATGTTTTTTACCTTTGACTCCATGCTCGTGACGTTGAAACTTTCGAATTTATTAGTGACCTTGCTTGTGGTTGTTGCATATCCATACCTTCATGCATCCATGAAACCCGTTTTCACTTGATTTTCAAGGAATTTGGAAGTCTTTCTTTGTAAATATCACAAGTTTTGTCAAGCTCAATGGATCTTGGGTGTTGATGGGGGTGGAAACCCTAATCCACCAAAATGGATGATTGATCTTGATGATAACTTGATCAATGTTTGGAGCCAATTTAAAATTCATCTTCTATCTTAATACCTTGATGTTTACAACTTAATACCTTGAAGATCAAATAAAACTCTCTCTTACATTCACATATCATGCATCATTCTACATTTTTTGTTTCACTTTCAAAGGTATTTTTCCAAGTCTTATTTTTCCTTTGGTCTCACCAGTATAACACTTGCGCTAAGAGAATAATGGAGAATATCAAGCAAGAGGTTTCTGAACTCCGTAGAGAGATAACTAATTTGAAAGCTAGTATGGAGCGCTTAACTGGTTTGGTTGAAATTTTGGTTGCCGCCCAAGTCAATCCTTCTAAGAAGGAGGAAGCGATGATAAAAGTATTCACTGAAACTCTAAAATCATTCTCTCATGAGAAGGTGATGGTTAATGCACCTAATGACTTTCCTGACAAGGTGAGTGTGGGAGTGCGTCTAGAAGAAGATGTCGAAAAGGGATGTTTATATGAAGATGGTAGCCTAGCTAATGGTGTGAAGAAGTTTGATAATAACTTTTCCAAGAAGAGAACCAGAGGAAGAAATAATCATCGTCAGAATCATCATGTTTCTCCCATTTATCAACAGAATCAGCAAGTTCCTAATCAGAGGAAAACTCAATTTGATCCAATTCCAATCACCTATACAGAGTTGTTCCCTATCCTGATGCAGAGGAATTTGGTTCAGACCCGACCTCCACCGAAGGTTCTTGAGAAGATACATTGGTACTACAAAGCTGATTTGAATTGTATCTTTCATCAAGGTGCTCCTGGGCATGACTTGGAGGGTTGCTTTGCTTTGAAGATCGAGGTTCAGAAGTTGGTCAGAAGTGGTATCTTGTCATTCAAGGACGTTGGTTTTGAAGTTCAAATCAAGCATGTACCGAAGAGTAAACACGATTGATGGTCACTTTGAGTTTTGAAGGATGTTTTCGGTAATTCAAGTCCAGATGGAAAGCCTTCCCAGATTATTAACTTATTTCTGCTTTTTGTAATTTTTCTTGTTTATCAAAACATTGTTTGCATGTAAGAACTTGTTTGCATCTGAATGATTATCTTAATACAATGAGTATGTTTGTCTTGAAGAAATTCATTCGTTTCACCCATATTTATTTTCAAATTTTAAATTGTTTTGCATTATGATACCAACTTGTCGCTCATTCTCTTGCCTAGGCAGAGATTGAAGGGAGGATGATGATCTAAAAAACACAAAATCTCTGGTTGCATGCTTTTGGATAAAATCTTACTGACGATGTACATGCATTGTTTCAAATCCCTAAACACCAGAGATATAAGGAAGATAATCCCTTGCTAACCCCTTTTGAGCCTTGAAGTAGGAGTTTCTTTTCTATACAAAAAACCCTCAAATTTTAACCTGGGGCAGGGTAGTTTTCAGTTAATCTGATTGAGTGTTCAAAATTCATAAGGAAGATATTTTTGAAGAGAAACTACGAGGGCTATCCTTCATGTATAATGAATCTAGAAGATGTGGAACCACAATGTTATCCCTCATTCATCAAGAAACGAGGCATTCATAATCTTTTCAACAAGTTAAGACAAGCTAATGTCACACGTTTTGTTCAAAAATCAAGAAAAGAGAAAGCCCGCTAAGTCAAAAAACTTAAAAACAAGTGACTTAGGAAAAAATTAGTGCATCCCGTTGGACTATCAATTCAAAAGAATTAGTTCAGGAAATAGTTAGGGAAAATAAAAATTGCAAAGAAAGGACTACAAAGAAAAGTCCTCAGCAAAGAACAAATTGGTGACTACAAACACGAAGACATAAGGGTGGTTTCTACTCCGAAAGCCTCATCGTTTCCTTAACCGTCACAAAGTCCTTTTGAGAGATGAACGCTCATGTTGAATTAACTGAACATAGGGTTGGAGAACATCACGAAGAATGGGTGGGCACCTATAAATTTTGAGCCTTAAAAATATTTTTTCTAAAAACCATGAACCAGGCCACGTTACAACCTTCAAAAGTCCTAATTGAAGCAAGGTTATTTTCAAAGCATACTTCAATGAGATAGTGTTCCTGACTCCCATGAATGTTTTAAATAGTTATGTTGGTATCATATGTTTTTCCTATACAAAAATAAATGGTGCTCTAACTCGCAAAATTTGTGCGATATCTTTTCAAAACCTTCAAGACTTACATTACTGTTGCATTAGAATTTTCATTCTCATAATAAACTTTTCTAACTGCAAAACATTTGTTTGATATCAAGGAAGCTCACATATAAGCACTAGTGATGAGTTTATTCTTTTAAGGCCTGAAACTCTATTGAGTAATTAGAGAATCATTTCAAGAAAAAATCATATCAGGGGGCATGTCACATGAAGACCTTAAGCACGAACATGTTGCTTCTCCTAGTTAATGCTTTCCCAACTTGTTTACTCTTTTGGGGCAAAATTTGAAGACTTTGTTGTGCCAACTACAGTCAATCCGGAACAATCACGTCGAGATTTGATGAATCTCTCTAAGAGTTTGAAGACACCAGAGCATGGTGAATGCCAGGTCTTTTATAAAATCCTCTTGAGATGATTTCTCCTCATCAACCATATAGCTTGGGGCATTTTAGAAGTGAAGTTATTCACAAGAATTATCGTGCAACATGCAGCTTATCAGCAGTAAACTTGGGGCATCCAAAATTAGTCCCAGGGGCAATCCAGATTTGTTAAGATATGTGATATGTTTTGCACACATTATCAGAGGGTGGTGTTCCCAGTATCTCCAGCTAAGCATGACTTTTTCCAGCGGAAACATTGTTTGTGTTGTTATCCTTTCAATGGATTGTTTGCGATATAAGACTGGACTTTGGGTTTTCTACCTGAAAATATCTTCCCCTCCATAGATATTTAAGCCTTGTAAAAGGACTTTGCTCCAATGATGGCTTTTGTTTTTATCTCCAGTAATGTTACCATCTTATTGAGATTAGCTGAGTGTCGGGCTGTGTTGTGATGTCTTATCATCTTCTGTCTATCTCCTCTATTTGTTTTGTCAGCATATACATGCCATTCATTTATTCATTCACACTTGCATCATGCACACACATTGATGTTTGTTGATGTTCTTGATCTGTATACTTTGGTTATCATATTTCCTCTTCTCAAATAGAGTGTCAACTTAAGCAGAAAGTGTATCCTTTCTAATTCCCCACTGAGTTTATTCCTCATGGAAGAGTTGTTGCTTTAGCCTTCCTTTCTGTCTCAGGATAGGATAAGTCTCAGTTGAGTTTATTCCTCATCTGGTAAGGTCTTGTTTGACTGTTTCTCTCCAGTTTGTTCTTGGATTGCATTTTGTCTATTACAAATGTTGCTTTGAGAATCTCTCTAAGCTGTGAAACCTAGATGGAGAGTTCATTGATCTTGCGTATGTAAATAATTGGTCTCCTCATGAAGGATTTATTCATGGTTCCCCATTGAAGATGAACTTTATTCCCTAGTAGTGTTATCATAACCTTCTTCTAGAATATCGACGTGACAACAAGCGACTGATTCCTTATTTGAGCAGTTTGATTATTACTTAATTTCTTTATGTTATGACAAGTGGCGGTCTCTTCATGAGCAGTTTATCCATCCCCGATGAAATTATTAATTCTCACCTCCAGCAATATCTTCACGATATTTTATGGGTATCTTTGAAAAACAGCAAGCGGCGGTCTCTTCATGAGCAACTTGTGTGTTATTGATACCTTTAAAAAAATAGCAAGCGGCGGTCTCTTCATGAGCAGCTTGTATGTTATTGTTACCTTTGAAAAAAAACAGCAAGCGGCGGTCTCTTCATGAGCAACTTGTGTGTTATTGTTATCTCTTGAAAAATAGCAAGCGACGGTCTCTTCATGAGCAACTTGTATGTTATTGATACCTTGAAAAAATACAACAAGCGGCGGTCTCTTCATGAGCAACTTGTATGTTATTGACACCTTTGAAAGATAGCAAGTGGCGGCCTCTTTATTTGAGCAGCTTGTGTATCCCCAACAATAATGTTTACTCAGCAAACGACATCTCTTCGGAAAAGTCCCATGGGGAAGTTTGTATTTTATCCTTTTCAAGCGATATCTTGGTTAAAGAAGAAATGTGTTACCGTTCTTGGTAAAATTCAGAAGTCAGAAATGTTTATTTCCAGTCTCAGTACTGATGCCAATCATTTTCCAGTCTTAGTACTGATGCCAATCATTTTCCAGTCTCAGTACTGATGCCAATCATTTCCCAGTCTCAGTGCTGATGTCAATCATCATCTGCCAGCCTTAGTGCTGATGTCAATAATTTCTTTTCCAGTCTCAACACTTATGTAAATCATGCATTTCTTCCCTCAAAGTTATTCGCTAATAGGAGTCTCTCATTTGAAGTCTATGACTCTGTTTCCCCAGTGGAGTTATAATCTCTTCCCCTATGGGATTATTGTATAATGTACTTGGTTTCTCCAGTAGTAGTTTGTCTCATGCGGCATCATTCCTTGTTAAATTCAAAATCTTACATTCATACCATATCATAAACATAATTGCGGTATCTTAAAGCCAAAAATTGTGTATTCTATATTTAAGTCCCTTCAATCTCTTCGAAATGAAGATCCCAATCTTCATATCTCCAGATAAAAGAAACTTAAATAGGGGCAACTGTCATACCCCAATTTTTGACCTAAGATCCCATTTTTATTTTTGCATTTTTATACAAAAGTCAAGGTCACTAAATACAGTCGGTTTTAACCTCTCACCTTCGAGCATTGATTATGCAGAAATTGTCAAGTGTTTTGAACATTCTTAGCCTATGTATCACTAACTTCTAATCAAGCACGAAATGTGTGTTTTTTGTTTCTTTGATTTCATGTGCTGACAGGTCTTCTTCGATTCAACACCCTTCGATTGACTCTTAGTCTCCTTCGAATGCAACTTGGATTACACCCTTCAATTGACTCTTAGTCTCCTTCGAATGCAAGTTTAGGTACATCCTTCGTTTCGATTTGAAACCTCCTTCGATTCAGCCTTTCGATTGGACAAGTGTGCTGCCTACATGCTTGCAATCACATGCCATGATATGTTGGCCACACATTCCCCCTGCAAGGAAACCTTTTCGATTCACCAAGTTTACTGCCTGCAAGCCTGCTTCGACTGGACAAGTTTGCTGCCTGCAAGCCTGCTTCGACTGGACAAGTTTGCTTCCTGCAAGCCTGCTTCGACTGGACAAGTTTACTTCCTGCAAGCCTGCTTTGACTGGACAAGTTTGCTACCTGCAAGCCTGCTTCGACTGGACAAGTTTGTTGCCTGCAAGCCTGCTTCGACTGGACAAGTTTACTGCCTGCAAGCATGCTTCGACTGGACAAGTTTGCTGCCTGCATGCTTGCTTCGTTTGGACACGTTTCGATGGGACAAAGTAACCATCTCTATGCATCCTTCGAATCCACTTGCACCAAGGGGCTCTTGCACACTTTGCTTCATACAAGCTTCGTTTGAGCCAAGAGGTATCTTCATACAAGATTTGACTAAGTTCTTGCTTCCCTTGAAAAAGTGCCCTTCAATTCAGAAGCCAGGAACTTCCCTCATGCTAAAAAGACAAAAGGCAATGACTCCCTTTATGTTTGTTTCGATCCATATGCTTTGATTGGGCAATATGCTTCCTTCGAGCATGAGCTTTTGATTTGGCAGTATGTTTTCTTCGATACAAGCTTCGACTGGGCATTGGCTTGTTTCAACCACAAGCTTCGACTGAGGGAAAGGATTCCTTCGAACAAGTGTGTTTCGATCTCATTCTTGCATTCGACTCAAGACCAAATCTCATTTTCAATGCTATACTGCTTCCAAATCTTTACATAATCAGAGGCTTACACAAGTTTGTGATACATTTCTTAAGGGTTCGAAGGTTTATTCATTGGATAATACCATTCTTGGATAAATTGGCAAAAAAAACTATGTACCCCTTTTTTCAATAAAAGGTACTTTAGTCCAAAATAGCCAAATACAACACTCCAAAAACCTGTTGTTGCGGCTCCAATGCCTGCTGTAAGATGCCAAAACAAAACAGAAAAACCTGCATCATAACAGTCCAGAGATTACACAAAATTGGAATAAATACAAATTGTGTTTGATAAAACAAAATAACAGAGTTATAGCTTTGGTTTGATCTGATCCAAGTTTTAACTCATTTTCCTCTCTTTTTTTTCATCCTCCTCCTCTATATAACAGTGGTATCAACAAAAAGAAAAAGGGGGGACAAGAAAAAAAGAAAAGAGAAAAATAGATTTCAAAACTTTTGTTCACCAGAAACATTGAAAAAATAGTAGTGCTGCAAAAAACTCATCAAAAAAAAAAAAATTCTTCTTCCATGACCTTCCATCAAAGCTCCATCACAAGCTGTTAAGAGTTTCCAACCGAAACTCTAAATAAACTTGACCATAAACCTCCTCCGGTCTGCATTATCCCATCAAGTTTTCAGAAACACATAGCTTAAAAAACCAAAAAAACCAACCACAAACTGTGAACCAAAAAGAACCAAGAAAACAAATCCTCCCAAAGCCAACCAAAACCAACGAAACCAGAATCAAGAGGAGAAGGAAAGGATCGAGGAAGGAGTCTACCGAGAAGAACTTCGTTCAGGTTGGTAACCTCATATTACTATTGTTTCATTTGTTTACTGCTTGATACAATCATGTTTCTGTAATGCTAATAATTATTTCCCATGAATGTTTGATTCTTCCGTTTGTTCGAATCTTCGTCACCATCCTGAAATGGTATGGAAATGATATGTAAATTATTGTTCGTGTAAGCATTAAAACTGAAATGATAAAAAACAAAACAAAAAAATCTTCTCTTCAATAACTTTCCACTTAACACTTGGTCCCTTTGCTCTTTCAAACTTCATACTCAACTCATTCACTACAACAGAGCTTCAACACACAAAAAGAACCTCCGATTTCTGTTCAACTTAACAAAATCACCCAAAATTTTACAGAAACATACAAGAAACCCACTTAAAAAACCCTCACCAAATCCACATCCTCTCAAACCCATGTTTTTGTCTTTACACCCCCTTTTATTAAATAACTTAGTTTAAATTTAAATTAGTTATCTTAGAATAATTTTGTTTAGATTTAATTTAGTAATTTCAAATTTTAATTTAGTTTTAGAATTTTTAGTTTAGAATTAATTTAGTTTTGATTTAAATTAGT
The DNA here is from genome assembly GCA_948472305.1 of Vicia faba. Lineage (NCBI taxonomy): Eukaryota > Viridiplantae > Streptophyta > Magnoliopsida > Fabales > Fabaceae > Vicia > Vicia faba. The sequence continues at coordinate 960,473,238 of OX451741.1, read as the reverse complement.
ACTTTTAAAATTTCAATTTAGTTTAGATAACTTTCATTTTATTTAGATATTTTTATTTCATGGTTCTTCTTTATCTTTGCATTTAGTTTCTCATTGTCTATATTATCATTGTTTCTATTGTTATTCAAATTTATATCTTTGTATGTTGGTGGATTTTGTGATATTTTTGATTTTTATTCTCGATCATTTAATCTTTATATCTTTCGTTTGTCTCAATTCCAAGGGAAATGTTTCAACTCAGCTGACTTCATGTCATCAAATACATCTTCTACAATCGTGCGAATATCCTCATTCATTTTTTTGCTTGTTTACTATTTTGCTAAACTCAAGATAATTTTCCAAAAGACTCCATTTTCAAACCCACCTTTTAAGTCAAAACTTCGACACTAGGTCGTCGCATATTCAAAATCTCGCCCACACCTATTTTTAGCCAAACGAACCATTTTAATCAAACAAACAATTTAAACCAAAAAACAATATTTCAAAAGGTTCCTGCGGAGTACCGCAGATGCATTGGGTGCTAGTACCTTCCCTTTGTATAACCAACCCCCGAACTCTCGATCTCTTTCAAAAAATACATTGTACTTTCATTACTTTCAAGTATTATTTTACATTGCATATTTTAGGGTTTTATTTCTCTCTTTTCCCTTTTCTCTTGGAAATAATAAAGCGCGGTGGCGACTCTTGCTTTTGCGAGTCGAGTTAATTAATAGCTCGATCTCCAATTTTCACCGCTACACTGAGTTCGGAGAAAATGCTCAATATCACGATACTAAGGCTTTTCATCGGACGTCTCCTCTATTGAAAATACATGAGCTGGTCTATCTAGACGTCACACTGTGATACGAGGCACATCATTCCAAGTATTCATCTGATACATAGATGACAAAGTTTCCAAAGCGTCCGCCATTTAATTTTCCTCCCTAGGAATATGATGGAATTCAACTTTGTTAAAGAAGGGTAATAGTCTTTTGGCATAATATTTTTAAGGGATCAAGCCAGGGTGACGAGTATCCCATTCTCCTATAATCTGGTTTATTACTAAAGCTGAATCCCCATAGACATCAAGTATTTTGATTCTGAGATCCATAGCTGCTTCGAGGCCCATGATACATGCTTCATACTCCGCCATATTATTGGTACAATCAAAGGTCAGCCTTGCAGTGAAAGGGATATGAGACCCATGAGGAGTGATAATCACAACGCCAATCCCTTTTCCGTAAGCATTCACAGCTCCGTCAAACACCATGCCCCATCGGGACCCTGGATCAGGACCTTCCTCAGGAAAAGGTTCATCACAATCTTTTACTTTCAAAAACATCAAATCTTCGTCGGGAAAGTCGTATTTGACAGACTGATATTCTTCAACCGGTTGGTGAGCAAGGTACTCCACCAACACACTACCTTTTATAGCCTTCTTAGTGCGGTATTCAATATCGTATTCAGACAGCAACATCTTCCAGCGATCGATTCTTCCGGTAAGAGCATGCTTTTCGAAGATGTACTTAATTGGATCCATTTTGGATATCAACCAAGTAGTGTGATTCAACATATACTGACGCAGACGCTTCGCTGCCCAAGCCAAAGCACAACATGTCTTTTCAAGTAGAGTGTATTGCGACTCGCAATCAGTGAACTTTTTACTCAGATAGTAAATGGCATATTCTTTTCTTCCCGTTTCATCTTGCTGTTCCAAAATGCAACCCATAGAATGATCCAACATTGTTAGATACATAATCAACGGTCTTCCCTCGATGGGAGGGAGCAAGATAGGAGGTTCAAGAAGATACTCCTTAATGCTTTCAAATGCCTTCTAGCAATCATCGGTCCATACACACCCTTGATCTTTCTTCAGAAGCTTGAAGATGGGTTCACACGTTGCAGTCATGTGGGAGATGAACCTGGAGATATAATTCAGACGTCCGAGGAAACCTCTAACTTGTTTTTCAGTCCTTGGGGCAGGAATTTCTTGAATTGCCATGACTTTATCAGGATCAACTTCAATTCCTTTTTTACTGACAATGAAACCTAGCAACTTTCCCGAACGAACACCAAAGGTGCATTTATTCCGATTCAAACGAAGGCGATACTTCTTTAAACGCTGAAATAACTTCAACAAATCTTCTATATGTCCTTCCTCGATATGAGATTTAGCGATCATATCATCAACATATACTTCGATTTCTTTATGCATCAGATCATGGAATAGGGTTGTCATAGCCCTCTGGTACGTTGCACCAGTGTTCTTCAACCCGAAGGGCATCACTATGTAACAGAATGTTCCCGAGGGTGTGATAAACATTGTTTTTTCCATGTCTTCAAGAGCCATCCTAATTTGATTGTACCCAAAAAATATGTCCATGAACGAGAACACTTTGAATTTTGTTATGCTGTCTACCAACATATCAATATGTGGTAATGGAAAGTCATCTTTTGGACTTGCTTTATTTAGATCTCTATAATCAATGCACATGCGGACTTTTTCGTCTTTGTTTGGTACCGGAACAATATTGGAAATCCATTGAGGATACACTGATGTAACGAGAAAACCAGCATCAATCTGTTTCAAGACCTCTTTTTTTATCTTTATTGCCATATCAGGGTGAGTTCTTCTTAACTTCTGCTTTATGGGAGGACATTCCGACTTCAACGGCAGGTGGTGCTCCATGATGTCAGTGTCTAATCCAGGCTTATCCTGGTAAGACCAAGAAAAAATATCGGAATATTCTTTCAGTAACTCAATCAATTTCCTCTTCACGTCGGGATGAAGCAATTCTCCAATCTTGACTTCTCTTGGGTCTTCCTCTGATCCCAAGTTAATCACCTCCAACGACTCTTTATACAACTGAATAATATTCTCCTCGCGCTCAAGAAACCGTGAAACCTCTTTTGGGATTTCATCGTATTCTTCTTCCTTGGTCAATACACAGGATATTCGAAGTTGGGAGAGGGTGCAGGGTCATTGTATTCAATGGTTTTCTTAGTTAATCTGCACATGTGATTATGATTGATTTTAGAAACTGACCGATGTATAAGTGAGTATGCAGATTTTACTAATGATTATCATTTATTTCGAAAGGTTTTATCTGATTACCATTTTCCAAGAAAAAGCAATAAATAAAACATAATTTGGAAAACAAAAACATCTTTTATTAATGATGTAAAAGTTCAAAACAAAAGACATGCCCGTACAATATCGCTTTCACCTTGGGAAGAGTGAAAGGATTTTTGGAAAGATAACAAAAAACAAATTACTTCGGGATGTGGATGCAAGAAGGCACATCAATAGTGATCCAATTAGGACCCTCACTCCGTGCATTACGAACTTTGGCATCTCTTACCCTGGCTCGTCCTCAAGGATAGCATTGATCTTCGAAGTAGTGGGATGCAGATACCCTACACCGTGGAATATGTCTTGATATTTGCTGAAAGCAGACTTCAGCTTCAAAATCTCACACTTATTATTCTTCACTGAGAAGCCCAGACCAGCTTTATTCTTATTCACTGGTGGATTAATAATTTTCCCCCACGCCTTGCTAGGGCCATTCTGTACCACCTGGTGAGCATCTTTGAATGAAGCAATAGAGTCCTCATTTTTCCTTATATTATCGATCAACATAACTTAGAACTGCATTCCAACAACTGCCTCGTCAGCGTCTACAACGCTGAAGGAAGACAAATGAGATATTAATAAAGCTTACTCGCTGCTTATGATAACCACCTTCCCTTCTCGGACAAACTTTAACTTTTGATGAAGAGTCGACGTAACAACTCCTGCCTCGTGGATCCATGGTCTTCCCAAAAGACAGCTGTAAGCGGGAACGATATCCATCACCTGGAAAATAATCTGGAACATGTGTGGACCTATATGCATAGGCAAGTCTACCTCTCCAATGACCGACTTCCTGGAGCCATCAAAGGCTTTCACTATGATACCACTATGGCTCATGAGGGCTCCTTGGTACTTAAGCTTTGAGAGAGTGTTTCTTGGAATCACGTTTAAGGCAAAACTATTATCAATAAATACATTCGATAAAGAATCATTTTTGCAATTCATCGAGATGTGTAGAGCCATATTGTGGTTTCTTCCCATCTCGGGTAATTCTTCATCATAAAAACTCAAATTATTACAAGAAGTAATATTCCCGACAACACCGTTAAATTGGTCCATGGGCATATCTCTTTCAACAAACGCTTGATCTAGCACTCTCATCAAGGATTCCCGATTGGCAGCAAAATTCATTAATAAGGCCAATATAGAAATCTTAGACTGGGTCTGTAACAACTGATCCACAATCTTGTAGTCATTCATCCTAATGATCTTCAGCACATCATCGACTTCTTTCTCTAAGGTAGTGCCACTAGATTCCACGACCGCCTTTTCAGTTTCAACATTAGTTTCGACGACTTTCTTGCCATGATCAACATCTCCCCAAAAAGTAGGAGCAAATACCCGGCCACTATGCGTCACTCGACTAGCTTCAGCAATATTCTCCACATGTGTTAAAGGTCGTATCGGGACTTTGATCTCGTCTTCTAGGATGGTCGCATTGTATTTATAGGGTACATCTCTGTCTGATTCATACAGGACGCGACCAGGTAGACATATAACAACATGGGTTATTGCGGGTTTGCTGCAATATGTAATCTCCACCGGAGTAGGAATATCAAAATGGGGTACAATAACATTTACCCCTACCTCTCTTGTACATGCAGACTTTACGAAATCACCAACAGAATTATCATCTTTAACCACTGGCTTGGACTCATCATCAAAAAAGAATTTGTCAGCAGAAATATATTCATCATCCGACACGATCTCACCAGAATGGTCCGCAACCATGTTGACTCCTTCATAACCATCTCTATTTCTTATGACATTAATAGTTCCTTCATCTAGAAGTAATTGGATACCCCTCTTCATGGTGGAATAGCCGCGGGGGTCTCTACAACAAATCCGGCAACCACCGTATTGATGTAACACTTGTCCTGGCATATGGAAAAAGTTGGCATGTAATTGTACGAGGTTTTCCTCCATATCATTCACGTCATAAATTCGGAACTCGTCGGGGCATCCGTGCACCATGTTCACCTCTTCTTCACATTTAGTCTTGGTCCTGATAATACAAACAAGGCCTTCATCAATCACCTTTTGAAGGTCAACTTTCACCTTAACACATCCACGACTATTTTGGCTGCAGATATTACACATATTATGGTCATGCATACAATAGCCGAGCCTGCAAAGGTCAGCGTGCATCTTCACCAAATTACCTTTTATCAAATTTACATCATAAATCCTGGACTCCCCTGGATCATCAGAAATCATATTCACCCCTCCTCCACCTCCATGTTTAGGCAATGGGTTGTCTTTCACGTTGGGACCAATGTCTTTAAAGGATAGAAGGCCAGACCTAACCATTTTTTGAACCTCAGACTTAAAAGGATAGCAATTCTCGATACTGTGCCCAAGGGCTCCGTGGTGGAAGGCACACGTCTGCTTTGCCTTGTAATACCATGGCAAAGGAGACAATATAGCGGGTGGACTCCTGGTCTGCACTAAAATTTTCTGAATCAGTGCTAGAAATAGCTCTGTGTAACTCATATGGATGGGGTCAAAGGGTTCTCTCTTCTGACTCTGCCCTTGATTGCCTTGTTGAGGTGTTCTTTGGTATGCAACAACAGTCAGAGCTACGTTAACAACCAGAGTCACCAAAGTAACTTGTTGTGGATGTGCATGACGCCCTCTAGGAGGTTTAGCTCTTCTCTCTTGAACAACGACATTTACATCTCCTTCCTTCTTTCTAGCAAATCCATATGACTATTTTTTGCACCACTAGAACTTTCATCTCTCGTTAAATGGCCTTCCCTCACAGCTTCTTCTAAGCGGACACCCATACCCACCATTTCGGTGAAGTCACTTGGCGCACTCGCCACCATTCTTTCATAGTAGAATGTTGTACCCCAAAATTTGCCCTCCCTTTTTCACAAGAACATTACAATCCCAGGGTTTTCTATGATTTTTAAGATTAGCTCAAGAATCGATCAAACAGACTTTTCTTTAGCAGACAATCCAGAATTAGGGTTTTCTCTCGCATTTCTCAAAAGAAATTGAATCCTTAGAAATTCAGCTAACTGTTACATTGTTTTCACGCTTGTTCAAGTTTACTGGTTGTTTCTCAAAACCTAATTATCTGGGATAAGAGCTGAGACTTTTGTTTGGAACATTAAGGCATCTGCTTGTTAGTGGAGTGAAATGTTTGCCAGTTAATGGAAATGCTTGTTTGTTTAGAATGCACAACGCGTATGTTGATTGGAATACTGATGCAAAGAGATTGCAAAGTTTTTATGGATTACTTGGACTTTAAGTCATCTGTATTGGAAATGGTGGAATGCAATTTCAGTCATTGTTTAATCAGGAATCTTAAATAAAAGTGAAGAGGCAAAGGGAAAGATTGGAAGATATTTGACAGTAGAAATTTCTTTTGGATAAAGACTTTTTATTCATTTCAAATGTTGTTACAAAATTTATTTGAATATTGTAAATTTACAACTTACAGTATTTACAATAATAATGGTTTACAACAAATGAAAAAATCTATCTATTTCTAAGCCTAATCTCCTAAGCTTCAAGTGCTCCCATGCTCAAGATCTTTGGCTTCTACTACTTCCTCTAATTGGTACTTACCTGCAAAAGATAGAGAAAAAGAAATTAGTATAAGAATTTTTAAGCAGAAAAGGGAAAAAGAAAATCATCACTAAAGTTTGTCGGCCGGAATCAGAATGCTATTTGTTCATCATGTTTTATTTTCCTCTTTGCAAATCACAAGAAGATTACTCTTCTTGGTTCACAAAGAGAAAAGTAAAAACAAATAATAAAATGCAAGCATGTCAAACTAGATGCAAAAACTTGGTTCAAATGCAAAAACATAAGGCATTGTAAAGGCAAACCAAGGCGCCAAATTCCAAACTGAATACCAAAATGCAGTAATGCAAAACTGTCAAACATAGGCATTGTAAAGGCAAACCAAGGTGCCAAGCATGTCAAACTAAGTTGCAAAACAAGTACAGAAAGTACACAATGCAGAGAGATAAACCAAATTACAAGCCAAAGAGGTTTGTCCTAGCCATCATCACTTTCCAGCCTAGACAAACTTTTCAGAACAAATAATATAATAAGAAAAAAAGTGCTTATGAGAGAGAGAGAAAGAGAGGACCTTTTAGTGAAAAGAGTTTGCAGTTTTGGCAAAATCAGGTTGTTTTCAAGTTATCAAATAAACAAAAAGATATAAAAGAGAAGAGACTGCATAACAGTCCAGGAAGGGAGGAGAACATTAGAACCTGCAGTCCCCAACCTGCATAACAACAACAAACTGCAACCCTACTTGCAAAAACCACAAACCTGCTTGCAAAACTACAAACCTGCAGCTTGCCCAAAAACAACATGTAACCAAAAACTCAACCCCAAACCTGCACAAAACTTGCAGACCTGTAAGCCTGCTAGCACAAAACTTGCAAAACTGCAAACTACAGTTTCTAAACCTGCTAAACACTCAGACCAAACACAAACCTGCATAAACTGCTATCAAAACACAAAAGCTCAAAAACCATAGTCAAAAACTACAAGCTCAAGCAAACCTGCATGGCCAAAACAAACTGTAAGCCAAGCAAACTTACTTGTCAAACCTGCAAACCTGTTTAACAAAATCTGTCAAAAACTGCAAACCTGCTAGCCAAACTACAACAAGCTTGCATTTTCAAACTGCAAAACTGTGAAACATAACCAAAACCCTCAAATCAAACTGGAAACAAGCTTTTCCAAACAGTTTCAGAACAAACCAAACTGCTCCAAGCTTGCCCAAAACAAATAACAAGCCAACAATAGAGTTTCAGAATCAAAATCATCATTAATACAAAAATAACCATCAATCAACAAACTCAAAACAAGCCAACAAAAGTCTGTTTCAGAAGTGATTGCATCACTCATCATCAACATCATTCCAAGAGAAAAGAAGAGTATTTCAGAAGCAAAAAACAGTTTTCAGAATCATCATCATCAAACAATCAGGGCCAAGAAGAAAGAGGAAGAGTTTTAGAAGCAAAACAACATAGAGGTTCAGAAGCAACCAAAACAGTTTCAGAAGCATATTCATCATCAACAACAGAAATCAACAGTTCTCAGAACAATTTCATCATCATTATTCAGCATTCAAAGAGAAAGAGAGAGTTTTCAGAAGCAAAACACCAGAAGTTTCAGAGATATTCTCATCATCAATCTTCAGCAAAACAAAGAAGCAAGCAAGTTTCAGAAAATACATCATTAACAAAATTCAGAAGAAAGCAAGTTCTCAGAAAATCATCATCATCAAACATTCAAGATCTTCAAGGAAGAAGACAAAGATACCAGAAGCCAAAGCGTAGCCATCATCTTCCTCCGCCCTTAGCCTCCAAAGAGCGCCTCCGTCTCATCACATCTCTCTCCTTCCATTTTCTGCCCAGAAAAACGCCAAGGTACAGTTTCTTTTCCTCAAACTTTCGATGCATCTCACACATAAACATCAAAGGATTAAAACATGTAAACAATAAACATGCAAGAATCAAATGAACACAATTGTAAAAAACCCTAAAACGCGAACGAAACAAAATCATACCATTCAAATCAAACGTGGGATGATTACAAGGAGAGTAAGAGAGTGAGGCGACGCTCCGGTGGCTAGGGCATGGAAGGAATTTCAAGTCAGAACCATGGCCTGAGAAAGATGAGACGCAAAAGAAGAACGAGAGAAGAAGAACAGCGCCGCTGCAAATCCAAACGACAAACCCTAATGAACGAACCCCTTTAAAACTTTTTCTTTTAATAAATCATAAAACACAAAAAATAACAATAATACTTAGTTTAAATTTTATTTGTTTATTTGTAAATAAACACCATGCATCTCATAATTCATTGATTTTCCTTATTTCATAATTTGTTATAATTTATATTTGAATCACGACAATACGATTTGGTTATAACACCTAATATTTGGACATTATTATTCTTGTGAGACTCATCCCCATTTGTAAATAATTGTACCCCCACCCCCGGTTACTTTTTTGTAATAACTTAGACTTTTAAATTCCCGCAATTTATTGCTTCCGATATACTGTATAGTAATTAGGGTTTGTATGCGAGAATCTAAAATCAATCGCTAGATGACCTAATCCAAGAATAAATGCATGAAAATCAATACACCATTCACACTTGCACCTCTAGGGTAACCTCGCTTGTTGCTTCGGAAAATGCAATCATGTCCCTCGAGTATGAGACACTCTAGCAAATGCCCCTTTGATAAACAAAGATCGTAGTCCCTCGATGGCCCTCGATGTTGCCTTCGATAAAATGATCTCGTCCCTTACAAAAATTGCCAGAGCGTCTCACAAGTTGCTTTCAATGATTGTATACGATGATCCGCGCCTGTCCCGTTTAACATCCTAACACAAGGTTATACACCAAATACAATGGTGAAATAACACTGTCAAAAGGGTTAAAAACATAAGAAAGATCTTTGAGTAAAATAGGGTAGATAACTCTTAGTTACTTGATCAAAAGCTTGCAAAATATCCTTGCTACTTTCAAACACACATCACAACACAATTTCCAAAACAAGACTTTCAAAACATTGAAATATCTTTACAAAAAGACACACACCTTTGTATATATTCAAACAAGAATCATTACAAAGGTTGCCTAGACAAGGCCTCTTTTTCAAAGCATTTTTCAAAACCACACACACAAAGCACCATTTCAAACAATTGAAAAGCAAAGGCAAGTGATCTATAACAAATAACTAAGAGCCCATGGAAAACCATGGATGAAAAGGGTGCTTGCACCTTCCCTTTTCATAATCTACCCCCCGAACCCAAGAAAACATCTCAAAGGTCTTTCATGTGATTTTTGACATTTCCTTTGGCTAAAATAAAAAGTCGGTGGCGACTCTTGCTAAACCGAACAATTGCGAACACAAACGCAAAACCTCAAGTCAGTTCTCCCACCGTATCACAGAACTGGCGACTCTGTTGGGGAATATTCTTTAAAAGTGGGGTTACCTTAGGGTTTTAGATCACCTTTACATGCTTACCTTGATTTCTTTGATTGCTTTACTTTTTGGTCCCTTGCTTGGGTTTGTTTTAAATCCTACACCCGGATTTAGGGACACCTTTTAGGTAAGTAGCAATAAACTGTGAGGGAACTGTGCGGGGTATACCGACATGGTTGAAGCAGTGGCTACGTTAGTGCAACATATTTATGGGTACTGGTAGCCTTTGAGTCAATCAAAGAGAATACGGGGCCGTTGAGTGATGTCATGAAGCACTAACAAACTCTTAGAACCTTACTTGACCATCTTGGCCTTTTTTAGGGGTAGTGAGGTAACCGGATTTGGTGCAGTCCGAAGTTGGTAGACACTCGATACTACACTCATTGAGGATTGTTTTCTTGGAATATTTCAGGTTCCAGTTAAGTGGCTAAACCAAAACAATGAACACAGAAAATAATCCAGTGATATTGAGCTCCTTAGAACCCGGTTACTATTTATAGGACAGGTTGAGCCAACTAACTTCAAGAGGGTACTTACCTACAAACCCCATGCAAGCCTAAACCTAAGGACTTGTCTGCTTTGTGTGAATGTGATCATTTGTATATACACTTTCTTACTTTTGCATACCTGTATATAACATCATAACATCATACCATAGCATTTTCAATAACCATTTCAAGGATCTTGAGGGTATTTGATGCAGGGTCACGTTGAACCAGACGTCTACCAAAGGGCAAGAGGTTTCATTTTCCTCTAAACAAACGCCATTAAGATCAAGTGCAACAACTTGAATCAAGGGCTATGACCCACTCGACATGGTGAGCTTGATTCTCATGGAAAGACATCCACCGATACAAAGTTCTCCAGTAAAAAATGTTGATTAAAGTTCAACCTCTAACATTGTCTTGTGTTTACCTCGCGAGATCCTTGAAAGCATGCATCCACATATCATGCATTGTATCATGACAGGTTTTCCCTTTCAGGTTTCCTTATTCTCCTACTGTTTATTTCAGTAGAGATGGCTCTAGAGAGGACTGTCGAAGATATCCAGGCTCAAAACGCTCAACTTCAAGAAATGTTCTTGAACCTGTCCCAGGGGCAAGAAGAAGTGAAAGCTCTCCTCACAAGGGGCATGGTCCTAGGAAATCCAGGCGGCATCAGGAATGATCAATTGGAAGGGCTACATATTGAGTTGGCAACAATGAAGATCCAGATGATGGGACAACTGGTGGGCCAGATGGCTCTCATTCAAGACCTGACTCAAAGACAAGAGGAGCTTCGGGTCCTCATCAACAAACTGCTTCAAGATAAACAAGTGGGGAAAACAACTAGGGTTGAAGATCAAGTCATCATTCAACCTCCTTTGAGACAAGAAGACAAGGGAAAGGCTCCCCAGCTTGCTTCAGGGTCACAAGCCCAACAACAACCTCGCCAGCATCAACGGGGTAATCGGCGTAAGCAAAATACATCTGGAAGACATTTCACTGAGACTGAAATACCATTATCTCTAATACTGGAACACTTGTTAGAGGTCAATCTGAATGCTTTAAAGGATCCTCTTTGGAATCCGAATACCTATGCTCCTTGCTATCACCCCGATGCATTTTGTGTATACCACTCCTATAGTCCTGGACATGACACCGATGACTGTTGGGCTTTGAAAAACAAGATCCAAGATTTGATTGACAGAGGCGTGCTGAAATTCATGCCGGATGGCGAGATGAAAATCTTCCGCTGAGGGTTCTCCACCTGAAATGACAAAGTTTGAACTAAGAGACTTTTGTTTCATTTGAATTTTCAAGTTGTAATTTCTTTTGTTATTCAAACAATTATCTGTTGATGTCAAACTTTGTTTCATTAATGCATTGCATATGTTTGTCTTGAATTCATCCATTCGTTTTCACTATTCTTGAACTATGCTTTCTACTTTCTTTATGACATTTAACTCTTGCAAAAAAGCTACAAGCCTTTAGAGGGAGGATGACGAAACAATGCCATAATCTCATACAGTATGCTTTTGAGCAGACCTTGCTGACGATGTACAAGCGTTTCTTTCAAACCCTAAACACCGGAGTTATAAGGAAGATAATCCCTAGTCAACCCCTTTGAGCCAAAGAAGTAGAAGTTTTCTGTTTTTAACACAAATTGAAACCTTTAATCAAACCTGGGGCAGGGTAGTCTCTCAATTAATTAAAAAAGATGCGCATTGAAGTTGCAAACTCTCAATTCGTAATACAATGAATGACATCAAAAACATTCCTTGGGAATCAAAAGACAGTGATGGTTCCTTATATCATAGGCAGTCATTATCTCTTAAAAAATAAAAGCCCACTGAGTCAAAACCTACAAAGGAGGCTTAAGAAAGCTGGGGCATCCCGCTGACTGTAATCTCGAAAACAGGAACAGTCAGGCAAAAATTAGGGATAATGAATCAAGAGAAAGAGGTCGTTATAAATCCTCAACAACATGAAAAATGTTGCAAAAATGACTGCCTTCCCATAAAATTCAACTTGTGTGGACCATCACCAAAACGTCGTTCCAAACTCGAATAGAGTTTGACGCACAAATAACTGAGTTTAGGATTGAAGAACATCACGAAGAACGGGTGGGTACAAATATACTTTAAGCCTTTATCCTTTGTTTCTTAAACCGTGAACCAAGCCACGTTACAACCCTTCAAAAGTCCTAATTGAAGCGTGGGTTAGTTCGAAAGCATACTGTTACAAAAGGTATCCTGACTCCTGTAAGGCTTTGCTCTAAATCTTGTGTGGAATATGTCTTATAAAAAGTTTTCTGCTAAAAAACGCATTTTTCAAAACTTCGAGACAAGCATGAACTTTGCATTATTTGAATATCGTTGTTTGCACATAGCTATTTGTTTGACAGTGAAGAAATTCACACAGTGAATGTTCGGAGGAACGAAAGCTCTCTCAGTAAATAAAATAACTTCAAGTGGGATGACACTCCCGTTGCAAAAATCTCCCATCAACAAAAGGGGACTTGATATAATATTGTCCAGTAAACCTGAGGCAGTCCAGTCAAGATTTCAACAAATCTTTCAAAGCCCAGTAAACATGGGGCAGTCCAGTCAAGATCTCAAGAAATCTCTCAATTGCAGATTAACCTGGGGCAAGTCTCCATCACCATCACTTGGGGCATTAAAATGTCAATCTCATAAAAGGGTTACGTACAATCCAAGTTTCCTGGAAGTGTCACAAACATCTGATACTAGGGGAAATGACGAATCTCTCCAAAGTCCTTCTGAAAAGGAATTCAAGCATCCTCGAGAAGTTCATCACCTCTCTAGCAGATCAGCATTCATGGGTTTATTTCCCCAACACTTGTCAAGGATTTATTCTCCAAAATAAAATTACATTTCAACAACATTCATGACATATGCAGATTGATCAGTAGGTAAATATTCCTTCATCACCTGTTGGAAGTTACGGTCGTCGAAGATTCCTTCATCACCTGTTGGAAGTTACGGTCGTCGAAGATTCCTTCATCACCTGTTGGAAGTTACGGTCGTCGAAGATTCCTTCATCACCTATTGGAGTTACAGTCGTCAAAGTTTCCTCCATCATCCGGTTGAATCAAAGTTAATCTAAGACCCTCTCTGTTTTGGTCAGATCGACACTAAGATCTCCCTGATTCTTATGCCAGTGGGAGATATTCCGGGTTTTTGATATTTCAGATGAATCTCTCAGCAATTTATCCTGATTTTCTTCACTATCAGAGATGAAGAATCCAACTCTTTTCTCCTTCACCAGCTCGGGATTTATTTTCCCCAACGAAAGGTCGTCTTGAAAAATATTACACCTCCGTGCATCAGGACATCATGCAACGCAATCTCATTTATTTTGAGAACATCATTGTTTGATTTATGCCACTAACCTTTACCTTTCAGAAAAGGTACAATCAAATTCAAGCGACAAAGCTTTTCCTCAGTTGAGTTACGGACAAGTTCCTAAATCTCAGCAGAAACAACCCACCAGTAGAATAACGGACAAATGAAGCTCCTGAAATTCTTTTCCTCTCAAGAATGAAGATTCTCATCCTTGAAACCTCAGAAGATTGGTATACTCCCAAGCTCCTGATACCCTTAACAGAATGAAGATTCTCGTCCTTGAAACCTTAGAAGATTGGTATACTCCCAAGCTCCTGATACCCTTAACAGAATGAAGATTCTTGTCCTTGAAACCTTAGAAGATTGGTATACTCCCAAGCTCCTGATACCCTTAACAGAATGAAGATTCTCATCCTTGAAACCTCAGAAGATTGGTATACTCCCAACCTTCTGACCCAAACGCCTGAATGAAGATTCTCATTTTTTGCTTCCTCAGAAGATTGGTATACTCCCAACCTTCTGACCCAAACGCCTGAATGAAGATTCTCATTTTTTGCTTCCTCAGAAGATTGGTATACTCCCAACCTTCTGACCCAAACGACTGAATGGAGATTCTCATTTTTGCTTCCCCGGTAGATTGGCATACTCCCAACCTCCTGATATTCCCAATATAATGAAGATTCTCATTCTCAAAGTGGCATATAACCTGAATTCCTGATATTCCCGACAGAATGAAGATTCTCATTCTCAAAGTGGCATATAACCTGAATTCCTGATATTCCCGACAGAATGAAGATTCTCATTCTCAAAGTGGCGTACAACCTAAACTCCTGAACTTCTTCCAAACAGGAATAAGCTTTTTCCAGAGTCCCGAGTTTTACTCTTCAACAGGATAGCTACTCTTCAACAGTATGGCTATTCCCCACAGAGTTCTTACTCCCCAACAAAATCAAGATTCTCATCCTTGATTCTCCATAGTTTTCTTTACTCTCAGCATGAATTTGTCAAAATTTCAAATCCCCTGCAGATCGAAGATTCTTGTTCTTGACTCCTCAGTACAAATTCCCCTAGCAGAATAAAGTTTCTCATTCTCAATTCTCCATAGAGTTTTCAGATATTCCCCGGTGAAGTTCTCCTCAAAACAGGAATCCCCAGTAGATTGGCATACAACCCAAACTCCTGACTTTCCCCAAGCAGTATAACTTCTCCCTACAAAGATTGTCAAAAAGCTTGAAGATACACATACTCTTAAACAGTGGTCCCAGGGCTTCTCATTCTCAAACGATCAAAGGGTTTTCAATCCCCAGCAGCAGCCAAGGATTTATTTTCCCTGACAGCGGTCAAAGATTTTATTATCTCCAGCTATCCAGGATTTATCTTCCTCAGCAAGACGGCTAATCAGCTTACATGCGCATTCATTTGCATTCATATATCATAAACATTGACATAACATATACATTGCCTCATACATTTCATGCAACATAACTCTGTGTTTCAGCTAACATTTTACCCTTTTCGGGATAAGTTTAGCAAGCTTCAACTCCAGAATCATGAAAACAGTTTATGGATGCTTCCCAACATGGATGTTAATCTTTCGCTTGTTCAGATTCAACCACTGAAAACAGTTTACGGAAGCTCCAAACACGGATTCTAATCTATTGCTTATTCAGACCCCCAGCTCAGAGACGTTCCAAACACGGATACCTTTCTGATACTCATTCTTTCACCTACAACATACAGTTCAACAAACATTCTTGGATGGCATCTTTAAGCCCATCTCTGACAAGATTCTGTCACATCTCCAAATGGCATCTTTAATCCCATTCCCTCAACTATGCTTTGACGAGTGCAAATTTAAGGGCACTCTAGTGTCCAATCATCTTTTACCTTCAAGTCGTGAACGACAAAATTGCCAATCTAACTCTTCAGGTTCAAGAAGATTGAACAGGGGCAACTGTTGTACCCCAAAATTTGCCCTCCCTTTTTCACAAGAACATTACAATCCCAGGGTTTTCTCTGATTTTTAAGATTAGCTCAAGAATCGATCAAACAAAATTTTTTTAGCAGACAATCCAGAATTAGGATTTTCTCTCGCATTTCTCGGAAGAAATTGAATCCTCAGAAATTCAGTTAACTGTTACATTGTTTTCACGCTTGTTCAAGTTTACTGGTTGTTTCTCAAAACCTAATTATCTGGGATAAGAGCTGAGACTTTTGTTTGGAACATTAAGGCATATGCTTGTTAGTGGAGTGAAATGTTTGCCAGTTAATGGAAATGCTTGTTTGTTTAGAATGCACACCGCGTATGTTGATTGGAATACTGATGCAAAGAGATTGCAGAGTTTTTATGGATTACTTGGATTTTAAGTCATCTGTATTGGAAATGGTGGAATGCAATTTCAGTTATTGTTTAATCAGGAATCTTAAATAAAAGTGAAGAGGCAAAGGGAAAGATTAGAAGATATTTGACAGTAGAAATTTCTTTTGGATAAAGACTTTTTATTCATTTCAAATGTTGTTACAAAATTTATTTGAATATTGTAAATTTATAACTTACAGTATTTACAATAATAATGGTTTACAACAAATGAAAAAATCTATCTATTTCTAAGACTAATCTCCTAAGCTTCAAGTGCTCCCATGCTCAAGATCTTTGGCTTCTACTGCTTCCTCTAATTGGTACTTACCTGCAAAAGACAGAGAAAAAGAAATTAGTATAAGAATTTTCAAGCAGAAAAGGGAAAAAGAAAACCATCACTAAAGTTTGCCGGTCGGAATCAAAATGCTATTTGTTCGTCATGTTTTATTTTCCTCTTTGCAAATCACAAGAAGATTACTCTTCTTGGTTCACAAAGAGAAAAGTAAAAACAAATAATAAAATGCAAGCATGTCAAACTAGATGCAAAAACTTGGTTCAAATGCAAAAACATAAGGCATTGTAAAGGAAAACCAAGGCGCCAAATTCCAAACTGAATACCAAAATGCAGTAATGCAAAACTGTCAAACATAGGCATTATAAAGGCAAACCAAGGTGCCAAGAATGTCAAACTAAGTTGCAAAACAAGTACAAAAAGTACACAATGCAGAGAGATAAACCAAATTACAAGCCAAAGAGGTTTGTCCTAGCCATCATCACTTTCCAGCCTAGACAAACTTTTCAGAACAAATAATATAATAAGCAAAAAAGTGCTTATGAGAGAGAGAGAGAGAGAAAGAGAGGACCTTTTAGTGAAAAGAGTTTGCAGTTTTGGCAAAAGAAGGTTGTTTTCAAGTTATCAAAGAAACAAAAAGATATAAAAGAGAAGAGACTGCATAACAGTCCAGGAAGGGAGGAGAACATTAGAACCTACAGTCCTCAACCTGCATAACAACAACAAACTGCAAACCTGCTTGCAAAAACCACAAACCTGCTTGCAAAACTACAAACCTGCAGCTTGCCCAAAAACAACCTGTAACCAAAAACTCAACCCCAAACCTGCACAAAACTTGCAAGCCTGTAAGCCTGCTAGCACAAAACTTGCAAAACTGCAAACTACAGTTTCTAAACCTGCTAAACACTCTGGCCAAACACAAACCTGTATAAACTGCTATTAAAACACAAAAGCTCAAAAACCATAGTCAAAAACTACAAGCTCAAGCAAACCTGCATGGCCAAAACAAACTGTAAGCCAAGCAAACTTACTTGTCAAACCTACAAACCTGTTTAACAAAACCTGTCAAAAACTGCAAACCTGCTAGCCAAACTACAACAAGCTTGCATTTTCAAACTGCAAAACTGTGAAACATAACCAAAACCCTCAAATCAAACTGGAAACAAGCTTTGCCAAACAGTTTCAGAACAAACCAAACTGCTCCAAGCTTGCCCAAAACAAATAACAAGCCAACAATAGAGTTTCATAATCAAAATCATCATTAACACAAAAATAACCATTAATCAACAAACTCAAAACAAGCCAACAAAAGTCTGTTTCAGAAGTGATTTCATCACTCATCATCAACATCATTCCAGGAGAAAAGAAGAGTATTTCAGAAGCAAAAAATAGTTTTCAGAATCATCATCATCAAACAATCAGGGCCAAGAAGAAAGAGGAAGAGTTTTAGAAGCAAAACAACATAGAGGTTCAGAAGCAACCAAAACAGTTTCAGAAGCATATTCATCACCAACAACAGAAATCAACAGTTCTCAGAACAATTTCATCATCATTATTCAGCATTCAAAGAGAAAGAGAGAGTTTTCAGAAGCAAAACACCAGAAGTTTCAGAGATACTCTCATCATCAATCTTCAGCAAAACAAAGAAGCAAGCAAGTTTCAGAAAATACATCATTAACAAAAGTCAGAAGCAAGCAAGTTCTCAGAAAATCATCATCATCAAACATTCAAGATCTTCAAGGAAGAAGACAAATATACCAGAAGCCAAAGCGTAGCCATCATCTTCCTCCGCCCTTAGCCTCCAAAGCGCACCTCCGTCTCATCACATCTCTCTCCTTCCATTTTCTGCCCAGAAAAATGCCAAGGTACAGTTTCTTTTCCTCAAACTTTCGTTGCATCTCACACATAAACATAAAAGGATTAAAACATGCAAACAATAAACATACAAGAATCAAATGAACACAACTGTAAAAAACCCTAAAACGCGAACGAAACGAAATCATACCGTTCAAATTAAACGTGGGATGATTACAATGAGAGTAAGAGAGTGAGGCGATGCTCTGGTGGCTAGGGCATGGAAGGAATTTCAAGTCAGAACCATGGCCTGAGAAAGATGAGACGAAGAAGAAGAACGAGAGAAGAAGAACGGTGCTGCTGCAAAGCCAAACGACAAACCCTAATGAACGAACCCCTAAAACAAAACGTTGTACAATTTCACTGGGCCTGACCCGCTCCACATAGTCCTTAAGCCCACTAACAAATGTTGGCTAGCACGCACCCCCCTCGTCCTTCTTGATTTTTGTTCTTCTCCACTTTCATTTGGGCCTACCCCTTAACATTAATCCTTAGCCCATTCCCTTTTTTCAACAATGTTTTTTAATTATTAACCCTTTCTAATCAATTTGTTTTATTTCTTTAATTTATTTTATTTTGTTAATAATAAAGATTTATTTAAAAAATTAATTTTATTGTCATTCTTTTATTAATTGATTTTTGTTACATTTAATTAAATACGAAAAATACAAAAATAATGGAATCGTTAATTTAAATAAATTTTCTTTCTTTAAAACTTTTTCTTTTCATAAATCATAAAACACAAAAAATAACAATAATACTTAGTTTAAATTTTATTTGTTTATTTGTAAATAAACACCATGCATCTCATAATTCATTGATTTTCCTTATTTCATAATTTGTTATAATTTATATTTGAATCACGATAATTCGATTTGGTTATAACACCTAATATTTGGACATTATTATTCTTGTGAGACTCATCCCCATTTGCAAATAATTGTACCCCCATCCCCGGTTGCTTTTTTGTAATAACTTAGACTTTTAAATTCCCGCAATTTATTGCTTCCAATATACTGTAGAGTAATTAGGGTTTGTATACGAGAATCTAAAATCAATCGCTAGATGACCTAATCCAAGAATAAATGCATGAAAATCAATACACCATTCACACTTGCACCTCTAGGGTAACCTCGCTTGTTGCTTCGGAAAATGCAATCATGTCCCTCGAGTATGAGACACTCTAGCAAATTCCCCTTCGATAAAAAAAGATCGTAGTCCCTCGATGACCCTCGATGTTGCCTTCGATAAAACGATCTCGTCCCTTACAAAAATTGCTAGAGCATCTCACAAGTTGCTTTCAATGATTGTATACGATGACCCGCGCCTGTCCCGTTTAACATCCTAACACAAGGTTATACACCAAATACAATGGTGAAATAACACTGTCAAAAGGGTTAAAAACATAAGAAAGATCTTTGAGTAAAATAGGGTAGATAACTCTTAGTTACTTGATCAAAAACTTGCAAAATATCCTTGCTACTTTCAAACACACATCACAACACAATTTCCAAAACAAGACTTTCAAAACATTGAAATATCTTTACAAAAAGACACACACCTTTGTATATATTCAAACAAGAATCATTACAAAGGTTGCCTAGACAAGGCCTCTTTTTCAAAGCATTTTTCAAAACCTCACACACAAAGCACCATTTCAAACAATTGAAAAGCAAAGGCAAGTGATCTAAAACAAATAACTAAGAGCCCATGGAAAACCATGGATGAAAAGGGTGATTGCACCTTCCCTTTTCATAATCTACCCCCCGAACCCAAGAAAACATCTCAAAGGTCTTTCCTGTGCTTTTTTACCTTTCCTTTGGATAAAATAAAAAGTCGATGGCGACTCTTGCTAAACCGAACAATTGCGAACACAAACGCAAAACCTCAAGTCAGTTCTCCCACTGTATCACATAGAAGGAACACAAATTCTTTAGAAAGATCTTCGTCATCTATTTCTATTCCATTGGGGGGATTACCTGGGCGGCCACTTCACGCCACCTTTGCGCGCATTCCTTAAACGACTCCTTATCTTTCTAGACCATAGCCCTAAGTTGATGGCGATCAGGCGCCATGTCCATATTGTGCTTGTACTGCCTAATGAATGCCTCTCCTAGGTCGTTGAAGGTATGAATATTGGCACTATCTAAACTCATGTACCATTTCAATGCAGCACAAGTCAGGCTGTCTTGAAAGAAATGGGTTAGCAAACGTTGATCGTCAGTGTGAGTGGACATCCTCCTTACGTACATTATCAGATGAGCACGGGGGTAAGTATTGCCCTTATATTTCTCAAATTCTGGCACTTTGAATTTCGTAGGTACTTTTACATTTGGAACTAGGCATAGATCGCTTACATTCTGTCCTAACAGTTCTTTTCCTCGGAGAGTTTTCATTTCTTTTCACGTCTCATTAAATTGATCTTAGAAGTCATCCATTCTATCATAGAATCCAATTCCTTTGCTTGGCGGGGGAGTAGGATGGTGAACCACATCATTAACAATAGGGACAACATTCATTACTGGAGGCACAACATGACGGATCTCATTGTTAATAGTAGGAGCAATGTGCATCACGGGGGGGGGGGGGGGGGGGCAGCAGTCATAACTTGTTGAGCAGATTGAGCAATTTGAGGAGTAGGTTTATATCCTTCTGGCGTATAACCTTCGGGCATTCCCCATGGAAATCCAAGAGGCATACGATGTTGAGAAGTAGCAGTATTTGGAGCACTTGGGATGGGAGATGTCATAATTTCAGAGACAACCGTTGCTTGTTTTGGTTGCGTAGCATGAGGAGGTGGAGGTGGTGGTGGCTGATTCTGAGCAGCCACCAATGACTCTACCAAAGCAGTCAAGTTTGCCATTCCAGTTCTCAAAGCGGTAACCTCTTCGCGCAGTTCGCGATTCTCTTGTTCGAGATTTTCCATCTGCCTCTTGAAAGTGCTTAGAGTATCATAACAATGAAAATTTGTGGTAGTAATCTCTATAAAGAAACCCGGATCAAAGATAAGAAAACATGCCGTGACCCACCTGTCATGATATGGTATGCATGGATGAATGATTATGCATGAAGTGTTTTATCATTTCCAGGAGAATCCTTTGGTTTTTTCATCAATCATCGATAAGCAGTAGGATAAACAACAGGATAAAAAAAACAAAGGCAAAATATCAGAGTAGAAACTGCTCATATCATAGAGTCGAACAAACATCCATATGGTAGTGATTTAGTACAAATAGAGTCAATTATTAAAGAGGCCCCGTCCAACAAGACTGGCGGTGACCTTTGAAATAACGCGGTCGGAACCTGTCATCTAGATGTAATGAAACATCAATGAAGTCTCCACCGAACGTCTTTTATCCAGACGAAAGGGAAAGGTAAACATCGAAAAAACCTGAGAAGGGAGAAATCACGGTCTTTCGACCGAGAGATCGGGTAAGGGAGTCTGTTACGCAAGGGGAAGGTGTTAACACCCCACACGCTCGTAGTGCTCCACGGTATCCACTCTTGTTATTTAATCTAATTGGTGTGGTCAAATCCTATGTCTATGGCTTAAAGCTGAAAAGGGAATGCATGCGAAAGAAAAAGAAAATAACGTAGGGAAAATAAAAAGTTATGCTCGATCGGGCCCTACCCTAATGCCTACGTATCTCTTTTAAGGAATCAGAGCAGCCGTAGTTTAGCTTATGTATTTTGGTTGGTTTGTGTTTTTTAATTAAGACAACAAAAACAGTTAAGATGACAAAACATCAAATGAAACAACAAACAAATGAGATGGTAAACATCGACTAAATAATAACATAGTAACATGTCAAAGATGGCGAAACATCAAATGATAAAACAACACACCTAACAATGACATTTGAGAGTCAAAGTAGGATTACAAACAGGTGTGACGGTGAAACATCAGCTTCAAACAAATGTGCCATGGCGAAACATCGGCTAAACAGATAGCAAGATATCATGGCAAAGATGGCGAAACATCAATAAAACGGATGGCAAAACATCACACCTAACAACGATATTAAGAATCAAAGTAGGATAACAAACATGTGCGATGGCGAAACATCGGCTTCGAGCAAGTGTGCGATGGCGAAACATCGGCAAAAGGTAATAAGATATCATGGCAAAGATGGTGAAACATCAACAAACGGATAGTAAAATATCACTCCTAACAATGATATTGAGAATCAAAGTAGGATAACAAACATGTGCGATGGCGAAACATCAGCTTCGAGCAAGTGTGCGATGGCGAAACATCGGCAAAAGGTAATAATCATGGCAAAGATGATGAAACATCAATAAAACGGATGGCAAAACATCACACCTAACAATGATATTAAGAATCAAAGTAGGATAACAAACATGTGCGATGGCGAAACATCGGCTTCGAGAAAGTGTGAAATGGAGAAACATCAGCAAAAGGTAATAAGATATCATGGCAAAGATGATGAAACATGAATAAAACGGATGGCAAAACATCACACCTAACAATGATATTGAGAATCAAAGTAGGATAACAAACATGTGCGATGGCGAAACATCGGCTTCAAGCAAGTGTGCGATGGCGAAACATAGGCAAATAAGGTTTAAAAAAAAACCAAGAGGCGCACAAACAAGTAAGATTGATTTGTATCTTTTACCTTGAAGAAGGGTTTGAGCTTATTAGAAGTGTTTTATGATTTGCCAAGAAAAACATTTTTGTTTTAAGATGCAAAATGCCAAGGAAGGAAAAACAACTAAGGGAAACTAGCCTAACATTATCCCTAGTGTTATCATACAATGGTTGATCCTAAGGTTGAGGATAAAGGAAATTCCTATCCTATGTTAGCATACATGGATTCCTACCTTAATTAACATGTTAAAGGAAGCCTAACAAAACTATCCTATAGGGAACATGCACAGAGAGCGAAGTCATGATCTCAATTTCTAAATTGAGTGACTCATCGATAAACAATTAAAGAAATAAAGCAATAAACATCCTATAGGGAACATGCAATAAGAGCGAAGTCGTGATCTCAATTTCTAAATTGAGTGACTCATCGATCAACAATTAAAGAAACAAAGCAATAAACATCCTATAGGGAACATGCAATGAGAGCGAAGTCGTGATCTCAATTTCTAAATTGAGTGTCTCATCGATCAAAAGCAAACAAAACACATGTATCAGACAAAAAACTAGAGGGCCTCCTGACATATATCAGCAACAGAGGTCCCATCGTGCAATCAGAGAACTATGCAAAATGAAAATGGAAGAAAGGAAATAGCGTAATACCAAACGGATAACTATCCGTAGCAACTGAGCAAGAATAAAAAGAAACCCAGAGAACTTCAAGCAAGATTTGAGGCAAAAACGGATCTACTGTCTCCTTCACTCCAGTTGCAAACCAAGCCTCGATCTACAATCCTTATCACTTGGAGAAGAGAATGCAAGAAAAATCAACCAGAACGCGCAAGGGAATTGGGAGAATCGAAGAAAATTGCAGAGCAAGTAGCTATGGAGTTTTCTGATTCCGGGGATGAAATGAAGCACAAACCACGCTCAATGAGACTTACTTATCAATATATAGGACACGAAGAGGAGGGTAGGATAGGTTTTTCATGCTAAAAACTGTTAGAAAGAATGAAATTTCTTTTTGCCAAAATCAAGTGTGCACATGCAGCCCTCAAATACCTCGTGTGTTTGCTTGCATTTTATGTGCGTTTCAGTCCATTTTATCTCAGGAAGAGATTAGCAAAAGAATTAAGACTTAAATCCTTGTATTAAGCAAGTGTTGGTGATTAGGCATTCTCATGCTACTTTTGGCAAAATCACGAGTTGCCCTTGCATTTGCCCATGTGCAGCTCAAACTTTGGCATGATGGGCCTTGGTATATTGCATATTAGTCATGGGCCAAGTTTGAAGTGAAACAAAAGGCCACAAATCAAGTTATCAAGAATTTGCAATTTGCATGGTATGCATGAATTCAATGAAATGTCTCAAAATTCCAAGGTCTACAACTTTCTCATACTTTTGAATTTTAATACAAATGAGTACAATTTGGAAAGGTATTGAAAAGATCTACATTCCTTTAGTTTTGAGTTTTTGCAATTGAGTCCATTAAGTTTCTCAAAATTGAGCTTGAAATTCACTAATTTTGGAAAATGACCTATAATTTTGTGACTTCAAAAGACCATAATTCTTGATTCCTTGCCAATTTGGACATGAGACCAAAAGGAGATGAAAGATAATCCTCTTAGATTTCCAAGTATATTTCATTTGCATTTTCTTGATCAAAGTTGAATAAAATATGAATTTTTGAAATTAAGTTCTTATTTCCCAAAATTAGAAACTTTTAGGAATTCTTCAAGAACAAGTTTCAACCTAAACCTCAATCTCTTTGATCTCATGACAAAAATGGACTTGAAATATGAAAATTGAATCCTTGAATTAATGGTTGGCCAAAGGTTCACTTGGTCAACCTTGACTTTGACTGATTTTGGCCAAAATGACCATTTTGCCCCTTTGAATCAATTCATCCACTTCCCTTCAAAATTGATGATCAAAACTTTAAACATATGATCTTTCAAATATATAGAGGCCATGTACAAAGTTTCACTTCAAAACTCTCAAGAAATCTTGATGAAAACCTAAATCCTAGTTTTGGTTAATACCTCAGGAGACAGATGAACCATCTTCAAAACTTCAAATCCTCTGGATATCCTAACCAATTTCTTGTACTAAGACATTCCAAATATCAATGAGATGTTATAGCTTCCAAATCAAAACTTGTATATTGATCAATAATCTTGCTCAAACAAAACCCTAAATTGACTGGTGAATCAAAGGAGTGGTTCCTTCACATAATCAATCATAAACTTCAATCCTCTGATGGTCCAAAGAGATGGATAAAACATCTTGAGATATGGAATAACTTTTGAGCTTGAAAGATCCAGAGGTTTAGATGATAAGGTTCTACTTGAGCAACTTGTCAATGCAAACAACTTTCAAAGCTTGAGGAAGACTTGATAACCAAAGTACTTTGATCCTATCACAATGTATGAATGCAATGCAATATGATATTCATGATGAAACATAAGCCTAAATCAAGAGGGTAAATTTTGGGGTGCAACAACCTTGTTGATCAAAACAAGCATAAAAAGATAAGTGCAGTAAAAAGAATTCTCCTCAAGCTTAACTATCCGGCTAATCATTTTTAGAGAAAGGGTCCCCAGTCACAAAGCCCCTCTTCTTCACTAGCTCCAACAAGCAATGATATTTGAGTTCCCAATCCTCAGAATCTATATTTCCCACTTCGGCCTCTTCTGCTGGAACCTTTTCTTTATTTTCTACCTGGGCTTTGATTTTTGTAAACTCTTTCATAACTTGAGTCAAGCGAACATCTTTCTCTCTCAACTTTTTCTTTAACATCTTAACCTCCTCGCAATGCTTAGCTTCCAATTCCTTTTTAGCCAATAGAAGGTTTTCTATCTCTTGATGCTTAGCCTGTAGCTCTTCAACCTGTCGACTGGTAGTATCAGAACCCTCGACCCTAGGTCTTTTTGACCGCTCAAGCAAACCATGTTTTTCTAGCAACTGGTTCTTCAGCTTAACCACTTTCATGAGCTTCTTCTTGTCTTGCAAGGAAAATGACATATCCACATTCATTTCTTCCTGCCTAGCCTAGAGTTTGAGGTTTTAGTCCTTGACATTCTTAAAACACGTTACAGGCACAAACTCTAATCCTTCTGTGACAGGCTGCACAGGAAACGAATCAATACGGAATAAAGAATTGTCCGCCTGAACATCCAATAATGGGTCAAAATCAGATTGAGGATATAGAAACCTCCCCCTTTTATTATAAGGTAACCGCACTTTCCTCACGCGATCCCGAATCCAACTCGTATAAGTATCATAAGCTACACTTCCATTTTGGCTGAAAGAAAGTTTCCCTTTACGGAGAATATGTCCCCATTCCATCTTCACTTTTTCAAGAAACACTTCATCTTCCCCTTTACCGAAATAAATGGTATCCATCACCTCCCGTTCATCGGGTCTATCTAACATCGCAAATCCTAATTGACGGCGGGCCAGGATAGGGTTATAATTAATGCACCCCTTGTCCCCATAAGCGGGACATTAGGGAATTCTCCACACCCTATAATGATCTCTTTCAAACCTATCACACTTTTCCAAACAATATCATACGAGGTGAGTCCCATGATACGCTGAGACCATAAAGATGAATCGACAGTATGAACAAAAGGCCCTTTTGTAGGGATATGCATCACTAACCACTTATAAAGTGCGATCGCGCAACACATGACTTCCCCTTTCTTCCCATGTCGGGAATTGATGGTGTAATAAGTGTCGACAAGTAGAGTTGGTACCGGGTTGCCATTCATGAAGACACACAATGCGGATAGATGCACTAACTTCTCAGATACTGGAAAGAGGACCAGACCATAAATCATTGTTGCCATCAGTGCATTAAACACAGGCCAATTCATGTCCTTTGCAAAACCCTTGGCCTTTGATATCAAGTAATTCAGAGGGAGACTGCTTGTGTCGCTTTTGTTAATCCAATTACTTTTAACTTCACCATGAGTCAAATAAAGAGCTATGGCGATCGCCATATAGTCTGGAGTCTCTGGTGCTCGAACAAAAGGAATATTGTTGGTCACTTTGACATCCATAATATGCGCATACTCTTCTAGAGTTGGTGCCAATTGATAGTCTCGGAAAGTAAAACAACGTAGTTGCAGATCATAGAACTGAAGAAGTGTTCTCACGACCCATTCTTCAAAATCATTATTCACCAACGACAATAAGTTTCCATATTGTCCTCTGAAAACTTTTTTATTTGGTCCCTTCACAAGAGCTCCCACCTCTCGCAATCGACCACTAAAGCATGGGAACTGATAAGCAACAGTGTTTCTAAGAGGCTCTGAATTTGTCTTCATGTTGTTATCCATCTTTGATGCTGATGACAGACCTCAGAATAACCCTGGAAATGAAATGCAAATGCAGGTTAGGCAGTTATAAATTTTTTGCGTTTCTTTTATAAAATAACTATGCTATGATGCAAGTGCAATAAACATAAGATCGAAGTTTCTGCAATGTCGGATAGCTGCTGAATTGCTAACAAAACCACTGTTATATGTAACACGATCAAAGGTCTGGACCAATTCATAATATCAAGGATCAGAGTCATCAGTATAATCAGAGTCACCAACGGAACATGTATAGTCACCATCTGTACCTGTAAAGATTATTCCCTCCCCACTCACGGGTAAAGACTAGGTCATGGTAAGGTCAACGATAACTCAGAATCGAGGGTACTCCTGAAAAAACTATCGCCATATCACCTACGTGAAAACGATAGCCCCTCATTTGTACCTCATCTAAGCGTGGACGACATGGCGGCATAGTGAAACCTAAGTCAACTAGCCGTTCATGTTCCACTTTATTCCTAGTGTTCCTATTGTTTCCACTTGGCCTGGGTATTGGGCCTTTTACCTCATAGTAACATCCCACCCATCAAGAAACAGAGAAACCAACACAACAACAATATAATAAATAACAATAAAGATGCAATGCAAACATATGCTCAAACATATACAAATGAATAATCCATAAAAGCATAATGATAATCACCCTAAGAAAAGAAAAAAGGGAGATATGAGTGACTCATGGGATGGATCAACAATTGGTCGACATGTGCTCCCCAATGAAGTCGCCATTTTTCTGTAGCGGTAAAATCAATAAAGTCGCCACCGAGTATTTATTTATCCCATATGAGAGGGAAAGGAAAATCATCGAAGAAAAACCTAAAGGGGTAAATCAAGGTCTTGCGACTGAGATATTGGGTAAGGGAGTCGATTACGCGAGGGGAAGGTATTAGCACCCCACACGTCTATAGTACTCTATGGGATCCACTCTCGTTATTCTAACCAAAGGGTGTGTTCAATCTAATGCTTAATGCTTGTAAAGTAAGAGAGAATGCATACAAAGAAAGGAGAAAGAATATAGGGAAAATAAAGTTATATACTCGCATGGGCCCTACCCCAATGCCTACGTATCCTTTTTGAGGAATCAGAGCTACCGTAGTTCAGCTCATATGTTTTGTTTGTTTGTATTTTTTAAATGAACAATGTTGCACTCGATCATTCCACCGCTGCTCGACCTTTGGAGACTTATGACCTGTAGTGGAAAGGAGATAACATGCTCTTAGAAGAGAAAAGCCGAATGGCGAAAAGAAATGGATTGGTTGGCATTTTTTACCATGAAAATAATTTTTTATATACTTAGCATTTTTTTATACATTTGCCAAGATAAATATGTTTTAGTTTTAAATGCAATGATGCAAAAATGGGAAGAAAACCTCCAAGGGAGACTAACCTATTTCTAACCTAATGTTATCATACAATGAGGGATCCTATCTAAGTTAGCATGCCAAAGAAAGTCTAACAAACTATCCTATAGGGAACATGCACTGAGAGTGAAGTCGTGATCTCAATTTCTAAATTGAATGATTCATCGATCAAAAATAAAGGAAAGCGATAAAATCCTATAGGGAGTATGCACTGAGAACGAAGTCGTTATCTCAATTTCTAAATTGAGTGACTCATCGATCAAAAATAAAGGAAAGCGATAAAGTCCTATAGGGAGCATGCACTGAGAGCGAAGTCGTGATCTCAATTTCTAAATTGAGTGACTCATCGATCAACAAACAAAGGAGAAAACACAAGCACAACACATATAGAAAATGGAATGCATAATGCCTGCTATAGGTCTTTAAACAGCGACTTCGAGCGCACTCTCTTTATTTCGTATTTCTCATGATATCTAGCAAGTAATAAATGCGGAAATATAACTTGGAAGCAGTAAAATACCAAACGAACAATGATGTCCGCAAAAACCACAACCAAAGTAAAGAAACCCGAGATACTTCGCGCAAGCTGGCATCAACAAACAAACAGTCAGAGATTGAATATTTGGAATAAGTGTCGAAACTTCGTCGATGTGAAAATAAATCACAATCGGAAACTCAAACATGTCTATATATCAAACAATGGACCTTTATAAAACTCAAATCTCAATAAGCAAAGGTGAATTGCCAATCTCAAGTAACAAAATGATTACTAACACGATCGATAATAGAAAGTTCTGAACAAAATTCTACAAAGAGAATTTAGCAAAAATTCTATTAAACTCTATTTTTTTTTTGTTTTTTCATATAAAAAAATGAAAAATAAGAAGTTGGGTTCTACTCTAAATATATTCCTGAAACAGTTTACTCTTTTATTGTTTTTATTATCTATTATTAAAAATTGAGAAAAAGAAAATTAAACTAAAAAAAACTAAGTAAAAACAAGAAGAGCCAGGGGTGTATTGTTGAGTTCAGGAGTATGGTGCAACAATCTAGGCCCTATGGCCCATCAGGTTGAGTCCAAGGGCTGTTTTTTTGTACTAGCTTTAATCACCAAAAAAAAAAGTGTGGTATTGGGACTCAAGGGGTGTACATGCGATCAGTTTCCCAAGGCCCAAGGTCTAATCCACTTACAACTCTATCTCATCACCATTAGTTAGATCTTGCAAAATTTGTTAATTGGATTAAAAAAAGAAAGAAAATTGTTGTACAAAACAAATGCGTTTTGTTCAAGATTCGTGGTGCCTCGCCTCCCTCCGAACCATGCTCAACCTTCTCACCAGTCTTCATCTCACCGGAAAATGCCCCGTCGCACCGGTGACAGAGCTTCCCCTATCTCTAAACTTCTTCCGCCATATCTCCCATCTTTCTCAATGCGATCTCTGTCGGAGAGCTGCACCTTGAGCGCTACCACCACACATTCCCAAAATAATCAAAACAAAGATATCTGAACGCCTAGATGATCCGGGTTTCATCTTGATCTCGAATATCACCATGGATTTCACAAGAACATCGTCAAATCGATAGATTAGAGGTACCGATTGGAAACCCTAAACTTGAAGAAATTAAAATTCAGCGGTGCTCCCATGTGGAATCGCTTGAATGTCATAGGGTTTCTAACCAACTACACGTGCTACATCACACGAAAAAAGAAATATTGCAAGATAGATGAATATATAATTAATTCAGTTCTTACTGGCTGGAGTAGCCCTGGTGGATCTCCGACTATGACTATGGTGGAAGAATGGAAACCAAATATTCTCTATGAATTAAGGTACGATGTTACATCCTCGAGCTACGTTTCTGATTCAATCCCCATTTTATTCTTTTTCTTCTTCTTCTTCTTCTGCTGCTGCTTTGTGCGGTGCTTCAGTGATGAATTCACGATTTCAATGTTCTTCTTCTTCCGCGTATTCTGTTTGAAGCAGGTTAAAAGCTGATGCGTCAATGCGGAACTGGTGATGATTGACGATGCAATTACATTGCGAGGTTGTGATGCGAAGTTGCAGATTGATGCTATTGCTGAGGATGCAGTAGAAGACTGAGTTGAAGAATGATGATGTGATGTTGTTGATCTATGATGTTGATGCGGATTCTTGGAGGTTGATGATATATGAAGAAGATGCAGAGAATCAGCATCGTTGATTGAAGCTGAAGAAATGATGAAGGATGAAGATTGAGGGAGAAGAGGTTTGTAAAGGGTTTGATTATGGAGAGGAAGAAGAGAGATGAAGGTGGTCGTTGAGGATGAAGGAGAGAGAAAGTATAAGAAGTTACAGAAGAAAGCAGAAGAAATTATAGAGAGAGAATGGAGATTCCGAGTATGCCCTTACTGGTGAGTTTTTCTGTTTTATATTTCTGTTATTGCCCTCTTCCCTCCATCTATTCCCTTCTTTTTATCCACTGTTAGCCACTATTAATTCTGTTACAAAACTGTTTCTCCGCCTTCTCTCTCTCTCTCTTGCCAATTCTGTTAAAAGTTGTTAGTGGCGGTTAGGAGTTTGTTATGGAGTTTGTGCTGTGTTGGAAAAGAAAGTTGAGGGGTTCTGTTAAAATTGGTTATGTAAATTAGTCAGAGATTGGTTATAAAAAACAATTCTGTTTGGTTCTGTTTTCCTCAAAATGGCAGGGTTGCCCTGGTTTTTGATCATCAGTTTTTGATCAGGTTAGTTTAGGAATTCTGTTAGCTCTGCTGAACAATTAGGTGAGCTCGAAAATCAGTCACTGAATTGGTTATGCATGGTAGCTATAGATAAAAACAGTTTTCTATTACTTTGAGTTCTAAACCCTCTATATTTTCCTTCCATTTATCGAGCTATTACTCGAAATCTGCTAGTAAGTTATCCATGTTTTAACTTTGAACACATATTGTTGGATGGGTTCTGTAGTTTATAGGAACTGCTTTTGTTTGGTGCAGAGGCTACTTTTTGTTTACTGATGCAATTTATGTGAGTTAATACGCAGGTCATTGGAAAATTGGAATGTCATTGAAGCAAATAGAAGTTTGGCCTTGAAGAATCAGTTTGGTAATACAGTGGTTTGTGAACTATTTTGGGCTTCTTCTTAAAACTTGGACAGGTCTTCTATAATGCGCGTATGCTTTGATGCCTCTGTCTGCTTCAGAATCGGGCTTTAGATTGTTTGTAACAGGTAACCATTCTAGCTCTGCAATATTTAAATATTCTATTCAGATTTGGACTATTTTTGATTAACTGTTTGTTAGAACCTTGGGAATTCGGTTAGGATCTGTTTTTGTTATTTCTGTTGGACTTATTTTCTGATTTTGAACCGGTGCAGATTATAGCATAGTCTCGGGTGCCATTTCTAGCAGGCAGCAACAACTTTTCTCAAGTTTTCGCGTCGATTTAAATAGGAATTAGCAAAGATCCTGGGCTTATCTTGAAGTTTTATGATTGACATGCTCGTAGAGGCTTGGTTTAGGACTTAGAAAAATTTACATGTATACTGTAACAATATTTCGATTTATACTGGTTTGTAAATCAAACATCTTGTACTGTTCTTGAAAGCTTTTTCCTCTTTTTCTAGTTGAATTCAAGTTCTCCTTTTTGCATGAAGTTCTTCAAGTATCAAAATAAATCCAAAATCGTAGCTTGTATGGTAAGAACACAATGGGTTTGTAGCTTCCATAAAAATGAATTCGATTCCATATTTTGTAACGAAGAAACCTTGTCTTTAGGACCAAAGTTCTTTGAACAATAATGCATCCAGCATTTTCCTTTGTAATGACATATTGGATTCAAATTTTGTAATCTTGAAATCTTAAGCAAAATGATCCTTTGTACCTCTTGAATATAATTTGAGTTTATGGAATCACTTGAATAAATTTTAGATCCAAATCAACTTGCCCATTCTAATTGCAAAATCCAAATCAAATAATAACGACGCCTTGCATACAATCCGAGTCCCCAATGTTCTCTTTATACCATGACTTATACTTTACAAATCTTCCAATAAAATATTTTGACTTAACCAAATCTCTCTTCCTTTGGGGTTCTTTATCAAAACAAAATCCATGAAGAATCCTATAATAGATATCCAGTAATTATGTTGAGATGCAAATTTAGTCTTCTTGCCATGGATGTAATATTGCATGAAAAAGAATCTTAACACTAAAGCCATAGTCCACAATCTTCTCAGTTAGAACCATTGATGAGAAAGAAATAAGTCTTCAATGGCCGCAATCACAAACACTAATTCCTCAGACCAAAGTTGATGAAGGAACAAAACCTCAAGGCCCAAGAGAACCCTAATTTTCCAATTCAATGTTCAGAGGGGCAACAAATGACTCAGTATTATTCGATATATGCGTCTCAGAACCCTATGAAACCCTTAGCTTGCTAATCATTGCACCTTTAAACCTCAAGTGCCTTATTGAATGTAAATGTATGCCATGTTAGTGACCTAATGGAATTATGTACATGAATCTCAATTAAATCCACATATTCGAGTCATCTTGCATTTGAAGCGACCAACTTTCGTTTGATGAAATGAGCTGAATGAGCTCCTAACCCACAGCTTACCCAACGGTACATATCTAAACTTGATAAAACTCAAAGCAATCTTTCAGTAAGGGAAGAGTAGCGCTCAATATAGCCTTGAAGTGAGACTTTAATCCAATAAATCTCCATAGAAGAATCACCACCAAGCTCCAACAACATGAAGAGAAATCCTGATTCTCTGGCTGAGTTAGGCCCTAGTGCCTTTATTCCTTGAAACAACCTTGATGAAAAAAAATTTGTATCTTGAGGAAACCTGATAACGAAGACATTTATGTTGCTCGAGATCCAAAACCTTAATCTCATACCAAGAAAAATGAGAGCACCAGCTGAATCAATTTTGAGTAAGATAGCGAACTCAATTCATAGAGAGAAACCCTAATGCCAAAGCGCTTTGATCTTATAACCATAAGACCAATGCTATGTGCGAAATGTACAAAGTATGATGAGGGATCTTAGGGGGAAAAATTGGGGTACAACAGATACACAAACCATTTGCCACAAATCACACGCATGCTTAACCCCTGAAAACACCAAGATCTCAGAACTACATCACATACCTCCATTGTTGCCCAACCTGACCAAAAGTTTGAAACTCACATCTCCCTCGTGTGTTTTCAAGCCTTTTGGTTCCTAAAGTTTCTAAACATCATTTAGAACTCATCCCACACCCTGTTACAAGACTATAACACCCTTAACACCATCCTCCATTTTCAAAAATAGAGTTTTGCACTTGGACTTCTCCAGAACTCCTCAGGCACTTTCAGCTCAAGTTAAGCATCCCATTAGCTTTCTGGGAACTTGAGGAAGCTAACCCAATCATTGGAACTCCCTGAAAGTTGCTCAAACTCCAAACCCAATACCCTCTTGCAAGGTAATTTTTCTAACTTTGGAACTTTTCATACATGCATCATCAATGATTTATTTGTGAATGAAAAATGTAGATATCATTGCTTTGCATTTCTGAAATCGTGAGGAAATTTGCTCCAAGTTTCTTGTTTACAGTTTTCATTTTTGTTGAGATTTGAACAAGATACCGAGGCTCTGGCTGGGCGTCAGGTTGAAGATGAAGTTGGCCTCAGGAACATGTTTGCCATATATATTTATGGTTTGATTTATATAAATGGATGTATAGCCACTCCAGTGGTAGAAGCGCGCGCCTGTGACTTGAGGGACCTGGGTTCGAGCCTCAGTGGTACCTTTTTGGATTTTTTTTCTCCATTTTTTCATACATTCTAACTTTTTTGGCATGCGCTAGGCCTCCCTTGGACCTTTATGTTTTTTTTTCTTGCTAACCCCATGTTTCACTTACACAGCCCCTAACCCATTTTTATTTCTTTTCTTTATTATTTATTTATTTATTTTCTTAAATTATTTTATCTGAATATTAAAAAATCAGAAAAAATATAAAAAAAATTAGATTAATATTTTGATAAAGTTTAATTATTTTTTACACAAAAAAATATTATTTTATTTAATCAATATTTTATTTTACTAATTATTCTTGTAAATTTATTAAAAAATAGGGTTTTAGTTATTTCCTTTTACACCATTTTAAAGTATATTATTTTAATATAAAAAAGACCAAAAATATTTTATAATACTATAAATTATTTTTAAAGACAAAAATACCAAAAAATATTCTTCTCATAAACTTAATTTATTTTTTAATTAATATTTAGATTAGGGTTTTATTTAAATTCTTTTCCTAGTAAATTTAAGTTTTACTTTTAATTAATTATTCTCTTTTAGTTAATTAATTTTTAAAACAAATCTCCTTTTCTCTAAAAAATCCAAACAAACATCCATTTACTTTACATTTATATTCTTGTACATTTATTCATTTTGTACATTATATTCATTTAATTTCTTCTACAAATTCAATATGGTTGTAATAGATAATTAGGTTTATTTTCTTGCAATCCCCATTTATAATTTGTACACCCCCTCCCACAAGTATTGTAATAGCGTAGTAAATTTAAATTCTGCAATTTATCGCTTTATATACAAATGCTAGTAATTAGAGTTTGTATGGAAAGACTAAAACCAATCAATTAGAAAACCCTAATCAAAGACAAAATCAAGCATGAAAAACAATACACTTGCACACAAGCACCCTTAGGGTAAAATCCACTTGGTTGCCTTACTAAATGGCCATATTACGCATGTGAGGTATCTTAGCAAAAACAAGCAAAATATAAGATCATAGTCCCTCGATGATGCTATCTAAGTTGTCTTTCAAATGATCTTAGTCCCTAAAGAGAATGCTAAGATACCTTACAACATTACTAATCATGGTTATACGATGACCCACGCCCGTCCCATTTACATCCAAAGATAGGGTTACCTACCAAATAAATGGTAAGATAACAATGTCAAAGGAAAAGAAAAATGAACAAGAAAGACTTTTGAGTAGGTAGAATGCTCCTAATTACTTTCTCAATTTCAAAACAAAACATCTTTGTTATTTTCAAAACAAACACCTACACTTCAAAACATCTTGCAAACTTGAAAACATTTTCAAAAGATCAACATCTTTGTATATATTCTTACGAACAAGAATCATTACAAAGTTTGCCTAAACAATGGCCTCTTTACAAAATACTTTCAAAAAATCACACAAAACACAATTTCAAACAAAAGCAAGTGATCTAGAAAGTAACTAAGAGCCCATGGAAAACCATGGATGAAAAGGGTGCTAATACCTTCCCTTTTCATAATCTATCCCCCGAACTCGAGAAACAATCTCAAAGGTCTTTCCTTTGCTTTTTCACCTTTCCTTTTGGATAAAAGAAAAGTCGGTGGCGACTCTTGCTAAACCCCAACATTTGCGATCAAACGCAAAACCTTCAAGTCAGTTCTCCCACCGTATCACAAACATGTTGTGCAAAAACATCAAATTTTCAAATGCAAATGTTTATAAAAAAGGTATTGGACGTTTTTGCAAACAAAATTGTAAAAAAAAGTAAGCTTTTCTGGATAAAGAGAATTCTTTTATTGATTGAAATTGGCCTGTAAATAGGCATTTAAATCAGGAAGAAATTCCTAGAAAGAGGTAATTGCAAAAGTAGAATGTTGCAAAAAATGGCAATGTGAAAACGTATATCCATCAGGTTTCGATTATGCTATAACTCTTATGACCTTGAAGTTCTTATCACTTTGCTTTCTGAAGAAGATGACTAGATTGATTCCTACCCTTTAGAGTGACCAACTGAAGTAGTAAATGAAATTAAAGATGCGACGCTAGACGTAGTCATTCGCTTTAAATCCCTAACTTTTTCCTAGATCGCCCTTTCGGATTTTCAATCCACCGGAATACCTTTATTGCCTAAGCTTCCCTTTCAGGTTTTCAACTTAGCGAGTGTACTTATTATTCTTCTTCATTCTTTTAACTTATTATTTTTTATCCCTAATTTTTGCCCGAACCTTTTATTCATTTTTTGTGGTTCACCGGATGCCCCTTTTTACCTGAGCCATCGACTCAACGGGTCTCTTTTATGCGAAGTATTTTTTGACTAAGTCAGCATTCATAGGGAGTGGGAAGTCTTCACCAGACATAGTTGTAAGCATCAAGGCCCTTCCAGAAAATACTTTCTTTACAATAAATGGTCCTTCATAAGTCGAAATCCACTTGCCCTTGGGATCATCTTGAGGAAGAATAATTCTTTTTAGAACGAGGTCACCAAATTGATAACTCTGAGGACATACCCTCTTATCAAATGATATTCTCATCTTCTTCTGGTATACATGACCATGACACATAGCCTCTAGTCTTTTCTCGCCGTTGAGGTTCAACTGATCCAATCGATTATGTACCCATTCAGATTCATCGAGCTCAACATATTTTATAATCCTTAGAGAAGGAATCTCGACTTCCACAGGAAAAACTGCTTCCATTCTATAGACAAGTGAGAACAGGGTTTCCCTAGTCGAAGTACGTATTGAAGTACGATAGCCATACAAAGCGAAAGACAACCTATCATGTCAATCCTTATAGGTTATCACCATCTTTTGAACAATCTTCTTGATATTTTTATTGGCCTCTTTCAACAACACCATTCATCTTCGAATGATATGGAGAAGAATTTTGATGCTTGATCTTGAATCTTTCGCACAACTCTTTCATCATCTTATTGTTGAGATTCGACCCCTTATCAGTAATGATCTTCTCTAGAACCCCATAACAACAAATAATATTCTGCTTGATGAAGCGACTCACCACTTTCTTGGTGATGTTTTAATAAGAAGCGGCTTCGACCCACTTGGTGATGTTGTCAATGGAAACCAAAATGAAACGATGGATGTTGGAAGTAGTTGGCTCAATCTTCCCAATCATATCAATTCCCCATATTGCAAAAGGCCACAGAGAGGTCAGTACCTTCAAAAGAACAGGAGGAACATGCACTTTTTCAGCATACACTTGGCATTTGTAGCAGATTCTGGCATGGTTGTAGCAATCATTTTCCATGGTGAACCAGTAATAACCAACTCGCAAAATATTTTTGGCCATGGTATGTCCACTGAAATGAGTCCCTAATCCACCTTCTTGCATTTCTTCAATGATTTTTCTGCTTCGTTCTTACCTACACATCTGAGCAGCATACCATCATGATTCTTTTTGTACAACATACCATTGCTGAGGAAAAACTTGGTTGACAGCCTTCTCAAAACTTCTTGTCCATGATAGACAAATCTTATGATACTCTTGAGTTTCAAGGTAACTTTTGATATCGTGAAACCATGGCTTACCATCCAATTCCACTTCATCTTCAAAGAAAAATGTTGGTTCATCCAATTGCACGATAGTGATCTAAGGCGCTTCATTATCCCACTTTACTTTAAACATGGATGGCAGAGTAGCTAAAGCATCTGTAAGATTATTTTATTCCATCGAGATATGCTCAAATGTGATCTCCTCGAAGTATGGAATCAACTTTATAACATGATATCTGTAAGGAATTAGATTAGGGTGATGAGTCTCCCAATCTTTATTAATCTGGATAATCACAAGAGTTAAGTCTCCGTAAACTTTCAAAAACTTGATTTGCAAATCAATAAAAGCTTCAATACCATAAATACAAGCTTCATATTCTTCCATGTTGTTAGTGCACTCAAAATAGATTCTGGCTATGAAAGGAATATGAAAACCTGCAGGAGATGCAATAACATCTCCAACACCATTTCCCATAGCATTTGAGGCACCATCGAACACGAGCGTCCATCGTGATATTGGTTTGGATCCTTCTTCTAAGCCAGGAATGTTTCAATCCCTGATATACATGATGTATTCATCTGGGAATTCAAACTTCATCGACTGATAATCATCCACGGGTTGGTGAGCAAGATAGTCTTCCAATACACTACCTTTTATGGCTTTCTGAGTAGTATACTGGATGTCGTATTCAATCAAAATCATCTGCCAATGGGCTACCCTGCATGTGAGAGCTTGCTTCTCAACGCTGTACTTTATAGGATTCACCTTGAATATCAAGTAGGTGGTATGTGTCAACATATATTGTCTCATGCGCTTGGCAGCCCATGCAAGTGCACAACACGTCTTTTCAAGCAAAGAGTATCTTCACTCACACTCCCCAAGAAACCACAGACTTGTTTTTATGTTTTTGGTTCAGGAATTTCTTGTATTTCTTTTACCTTAGAAGGATCAACCTCGATACCTTTCTCGCTTACGATAAAGCCTAACAGCTTTCCGGATCTCACCCCGAAGTTGCATTTGTTCAAATTCAACCTCAGTTTGAATTCCCTCAGTCTTTCAAACAATTTATGCAAATTGAACATATGTTCTTCCTCTGTCTGAGATTTGGAAATCATGTTGTCAACATATACTTCAATCTCTTTATGCATCATGTCATGAAAGATAGTGACCATAGCATGTTGATACGTTTCCCCTGTATTCTTTAAACCAAAGGGCATGACTTTATAGCAGAAAGTTCCCCACGGTGTAATGAAAGTTGTCTTCTCCGTGTCTTCTAGGGCCATCTTTATCTTGTTGTAACCAGAAAAGCATCCATGAAGGAAAACACTTTTGATTGAGGAGTATTATCCACAAAAATAGAAATATGCGGAAGCGGGAAATCATCCTTAGGGCTTTCTCTATTCAAGTCTCTATAATCAACACGCATTCCGAATTTGGCATCCTTCTTTGGTACTAACACAATATTTGCGATCCATGGTGGATAAAAGATAACTTTCAAGAAACCTGCATCAAATTGCTTTTGAACCTCCTCTTTAATCTTTTTAGACATCTCAGGATGAGTTCTTCGAAGCTTCTGTTTGATCAGAGGACAGTCTTCTCAGAGCAGTAACTTGTGCACAATAATATCTGTATCTAGACCAGTCGTGTCTTCATAGGACTTGGCGAAGATATTAACATACTCACGAAGCATTTCAATCAGTCTTGCCATCACACTTTCCTCTAAGTTAGTCCCTATCTTGACCTCTTTCTTTATACCTTCGGCGCCCAAATCGATCACTTCCAGAGATTATTGGTGTGGATGGATGACCTTTTCCTCTTGTTTTAAAAATCTTTCCAACTCTTACGAGAGTTCAAAATCTTCCCCACCTTCTTCTTCGGCTTGGTAGATTGGATCATCAAAGTCATAATGAGCGATAGCAGAATTGTTATTAATGGAATTTAGGGTGGATGTGCATCTGCATGAGTGATATTTTTATGCTTTACTGATAGTGTGTGAAAAAGAAAACATTGCCATTTAGAGGAAAAATAAAAACACAAAGAAAGGGAACACAATATTTGAATGCAAAAACATCCTTTATTTAATGATAAACGTTTGAAAAAGAAAACATGGTGGCCCTACACAAAGATTCACTATTCCTTAGGCAGAGCTTAGGAATTATAACATGGTAAAAGAAAACAAGAAAATTACTCCTGAGCAGTTATAACTTGGATGACGTCCACAAAAGTCTAGTTGTCCAGCTCTTGACCTGGAACACTAGGACGAATCCAATCATCGATGTTGCAGTCGCTGTCTCCATCATCATAAATTGTATTGGTGCAACCATCTTGGACAATACCAGAACTGGAGAACTTTACTGGAGTAGAAAAAACTTGGAGCTCTAGGAGATGCACTTTGCTTTCCGGGATTGAAACCCAAGCCGAACTTACTGAATTTTGGAATAACATATACAACCTAACCCCATACTTCAGGGTGACCAGCCTCGACCACAGCTCTAGCATCCTTGAAAGAAGACATAGAAGTCTCGGGTTTCTTCCTCTGCTCAGATGGAGGGATATTGACTGTTTGTACAGTTTCAAATGCCTGGAAAGGAGTTTCAAGTACTTCTCCTTCAACTTATACGTAACAGAATGAAGTTAGATGACTCACAATGTACTCTTCTTCACTACAAACAGTAATTGTCTTACCATCCAGAGGATAATTGAGTTTCTGATGAAGGGTAGAAGTGACTGCCCCTCCTTTGTGAATCCA
This sequence comes from Vicia faba, assembly GCA_948472305.1. Taxonomy (NCBI): domain Eukaryota; kingdom Viridiplantae; phylum Streptophyta; class Magnoliopsida; order Fabales; family Fabaceae; genus Vicia; species Vicia faba. Next base: position 960,432,418 of record OX451741.1, on the reverse strand, counting down.
TGGACGTCCCAACAAGAAATAGTATGTCAGCTGTATATCCATTACATAAAATGTCGTAGTAAAAATATGAGGGCCAACTTTGATTTGTAAGTCCACTTCACAAAATACTGATCATCTAGATCCATCAAAATCTTTCACCACCAAATCAATAGGACATAATTCAAGACCAGAGTAATCAATCTTCATTAGTGCAGACTTCGGAAAAACATTCAACGAAGACCCAGTGTCCACCAACACACGTGATAAAGTTGTACCATTGCACTCCATGGATATGTGCAATCTTTTGTTATGGTTGCGCCCCTCAGGAAGGAGATCAAAGTCAGTAAAGCCCAAACCATTCCCGACAGATATATTGGCACAAACTATTTCAAACTGGCCAACCATTATTTCTTGCGGTACAAAAGCATTGTTCAACAACTTCATTAAGGCATTTTTGTGGGCCTCAAAATATATCAACAACAATAAGATATAAATTTTAGAAGGTGTTTGATGCAGCTGGTCTATGATGTTGTAATCGCTCTTTTTGATTATCCTTATAAACTCTTCAACTCCGACGGGAGATGAAGAAGTCCTAGGCACGACAATTGGTTTAGGCATACTAACCTCAGATCTCTGGTTATCAATCATCACTTGTTTGCCATTGGTTCTTGCCAAGGCATCGACATTATATTGTACATTCCAAGGACCAAAAATTCTTCCAGTTCTTATCATATATCCAATACCAGAGAAGTTATCAACATTCGCACTGTCGTCCTTAATAAGCTCTTCCTTTGCCGTACCCTCCACCTTCTTTACCCCATGGTAATAGACATCAGCACTGTAATTCCAGGGAATAACTTTTTCATTGGTATAAGGTATCAGACCATATAAAGTAGTCATTAGAGGAACTCTCTTAGCAGGAGCAGGGAGTTCTTGGTGTATACGAGATAGAAATTAGTACAATGTCCTCCTTGGTAACCTTTTTGTATCTCAGAATTCAGTCGAACATTAAAGAACCATCATTAATCAAATCTTGAATACGAGCTTTCAAGTCAAAGAAACTGTCCAGTTGATCTTTACACTTGTAGCAGTCAGGAACACAACCTGGGAAAATACCATTATCAATCAAATATCTTATAAAAAATGGCAAAGGGGTAGTCAAGGGTTTCCTAGCAAATTTCTTGTTTGAGAAAGCCCAAAACTGTTGGAACTCTTTGGACTTGCAAGCTTTTGAAGAAATTGTGGCTCTCCTCATCTATGGGATGGTTTTGTTTCCAAATCCTGACCAACTCATAGATGTGAACACCGTCAAAATCTTCATATCCCGCAACCTGTTGCCTACTTTGCTAGGGGACATCCTACATTCTTTTCACACTCGCATGATGAGGAAAAAAGGTGTCCTTGTGTGTTGCACTCCTATCTTGGCAAGATGGTTTATTTCGCATCTTCCCCAATCTGTATTGAAGAAAGAGCAAGGTTCAAGGTGGTCACAAAGGTTGATGATGCTCAAACATTCAGACATTCATTGGTGTTCCCGATCCATAGAGAATGTTACTATTGTCGACCGTTGTGGAGAATTACCTAATGTCCCTTTACTTGGCATTAGGGGAGGTATCACCTACAACCCCTGTTTAGCCTTAAGACAGTTTGGTTATGCCCGAAGGGATGGCCCACATGAGATGCTCATTCAAGGTTTGGTATTTGACTACGAGAACAAAGATCGAGGTCTTCTCCAGATATTCATCCGATCTTGGAGGATGTTGAATAAGGTAGATAACAAGACATTGAGGGCATAAGAATTCCATCCCTATTGAGCCTTACCTCAAATGGGTACGAATTCGTGTTCAGAGTCTTATGATGCCTTATCCATCCATTCTCCCGGTGATCATGGAGCTTGTTATGGAAGGAGATGTTCCGTACACTATCCAACATCCTGACATGCCCACCTCTCTTGAAGACTTAGAAAAATATTGGGTACAACTCAAGGGGGAGCGAGATACTTTCGAAGCCCAATTCTATGCTAGCGAGAAGAAGGTTTTGGAACTCACTAAGCGACTTCATGAGGAGCGGGCTCTGAATGCCTACATCGCACCAAAGAGGATGCGTACAACCTTTTTATCTTAGAGTTATTTGTATTGTTTTGCCCAAAGAGGTATTGATGTACTCAAGCTTTAACTTATTAATATAACGTGTGTGTTTTTTTGTCTAAAACAAATTTGAATCTTTAAAATCCTTGAAATCATTGCATATGCATTTACCATTCATCATAACATAAGAAGGTTTCTTGCAACAAGTCTCCTCATCTTTCTACTATTTATTTCAGTAAGATGGATCTCGAGCAAACAATGAAAGACCTCTAAGCACAAAATGCTATGTTTTAACAGATGTTCTTAACTCTAGCCAAAGGACAAGAAGAGTTGAAGACCTTGCTGGTTGAAGAGAAAAATAAGAAGACAAATAAAATAACTGGAGTTCTAAATATGGGAAGAATATTCCAAGGGCAAGCAAGAAGGACCCTGGACTTTGCAACGTCATCTGGTGAGAAAGACAATCAAGATGGGAAAGGCAAAGAAGCAGTTGTCCAGCCAGATTCAGAAGAGAAAGAGGAAGAAGAAGATTATTTTGAAGAACAATGTCCTCAAGCCAACGACAAGTATAAGCATATAGAAGAATGGTTAAGTGCAATGGAAATCTAAAAAGTTCCTGGATTGGACTTTGAGGAGTTGGGGTTAGTATCTGGGATTGTCATCCCTCCAAAATTCAAAGCAACGGTGTTCGCCAAATATGATAGAGTTTCATGTCCCAAAATGCATCTCTGGTCCTATGTGAGGAAAATCTAGCCTCATATCGCTGACAAGGATTTATGGGTACACTTCTTCCAAGACAGTCTGTCAGGAACTCAACTTGATTGGTTTTACCAGTTAGAAAGAGCCAATGTTCATAACTGGGAAGATCTGGCCGCTGTCGTTTACAAACAATACCAATACAACGCTGATCTTGCGCCCACCCGTACTCAACTCCAGAGTATGGCCATGGTTTCAAGTGAGGGCTTCAAAGAATATGCGCAAAAATGGAGGGACTTAGCAGGAAGAGTCCAGCCTCCCCTATCTGAAAGAGAGTTGGTAGACATGTTTTTAGGCACCTCGTCTGGTCCCTTCTTTAATCACTTAATTGGGAGTTCATCGACAGGTTTTACTGAATTGATATTGACCGGAGAAAGGGTGGAAGCCGAGATAAAGAATGGGAAGATTCAAAAAGATGCATCCTTTGCTATTGTAAGGAAACCATTCATTAGAAAGAAAAAAGTGGTTGCTGTATATCCTCAGAGAAATCAAGATAGGGCTGAGCACCGTCCAATGGTGGGGGCTGTCATGATTCCTAAACTTGCGCCTGCTCAGCAAAGAAGTAACCAGCCAAGAATGGAAAGACCAGTCAGGAAGTTCACCCAAATTAATATGACACTATCTCAATTATTACCACATTTGTTAAGATCCAATCTAGTGACTTTGAAAGAAGCTCCAAAGAATCCTAACACAACCTCTCCTCACTATCATCCTAATGGCCGTTGTGCATACCATTCTGAGAGTCCCGGCCATGACACTAACAATTGTTGGGCTCTGAAGAACAAAGTACAAGACCTTCTTGAAGCCAAAGAGGTTGAATTTGATGCGCCATAAACTCCCAATGTCATCACTACCCCTATGCCCAAGCACAACCATAATTTCAACGCCATTGAGGAAGATATGTTTGTTACTTCAGTTGATGAACTTATGACCCCACTTCTGACTATCAAAAAGAACTTGTTGAATGTCGGTGTATTCCCAGGTTGTGATGAAAGTTGTCATTTCTGTTTATCCTCACTAACCAACTATCCTTTGTTAAAAGCAGGCGTTCAATGCCTAATAGATAACAAGGAGATTTTGTTTGAGAAGATTTCAATTCCAACTGTTTCTTATAATGATGTTTCCATCGTGACCATTTCCAAAAAATATTCCAGGGTCTCCACCAAAAGACCCTTTAGAATTACATCAGTTCCTAAAGTGGCTCCGTTAATAATTACAATGCCTGGACCAATCCCGTATTCGTCAGAAAAAACCGTCCCATGGAATTATGGAGGTGATGTCTACTATCACGGTGTCAAGCAAGATTGGTCGGATGCTGAAGATTCAAGTTCTGAGAAAGTTGATTCTGATATCATTAATATCGCATGGACTAGCAAGATTACCCGAAGTGGAAGGGTATTCTCTCTAGAAATTGCTCCTCCAAAAGCTGTTTATGGACTCGTAATCATTCCTGTTGTTGTTGCTCCTCCAAAGGCTATTCCCAGTCCTGCAATCATCTATGCCAATCCTCCTATTGACAAAACTACTACAATCCCTGATATCACCCCTACTGACATTCCTGCTGCCGAGTCAACCGAGACTCGAGGTAAAGGTATTTTGGTTGAGTCTGTCCGGACGAAGGCACAATCAGTAGCTATCCCTGAGACCTCCCGAAAAGAGATGGAGGAAATTCTAAAGATCATAAAAAGAAGCGACTACAATGTAGTCGAGCAACTAGGGAAAACTCCATAAAAAATTTCCATGTTAGCTTTATTATTATGTTCCGAGGCTCATGAAAAGGCCTTGGTAAAGTTCCTTAAAACTGACCATGTACCCCAAGAAACATCTGCCGATCAGTTCCAAGACTGCGTAGCCAGCTTGACTGCAGATAATGGTTTAGGTTTTTCTAATGCTGATTTAACGCCAAGGGGGAGGAAGCATAATGAGGCATTGCATGTCTCAGTGGAATGTAGGGGCATGACCTTGGCTCGTGTTTTGGTGGACACTGGTTCGTCTCTGAATGTGTTGCATAAAAAGGCTCTTGATATGCTTGACTGTGAAGGATTGACGTTAAACCCTAGCAACATAGTAGTGAGGGCCTTTGACGGCTCAAAAAGGATGGTGCATGGGGAAGTGGACATCCCCATAAAGGTTGGAACCCAAACATTCGATTCAAATTTTTATGTAATGGATATTAGCCCTTCATATTCCTGCTTATTAGGTCGACCATGGATCCACAACGCTGGTGCCGTTACTTCTACGTTGCATCAAATACTGAAATATCCAATTCAAGGGAAAATTATCACCGTTCATGGAGAAGAAGAGTATATGGTCAGCCATCTAAATTCCTTCAGATATGTGGAATTAGATGGTGAATTTATTGAAACTCCATTCCAGCACTTTGAAGAAGTCCTGCAGACTGTGGCAGTAACCAAGGTTGTGTCTCAAGTCCCAAATATCACAAGGCCTCCGCTCAAGATATCGTCTTTGAAAGATGCCAAGGCAGTGATAGAAGAAGGTGGGTGCACTATTTGGGGCCAACTCCTAGAGATCCCATACAAATCTGACAAGTTTGGTTTGGGTTTCACTTCAGGAGCCCAAAATGTTGTAAGTCGTGCTCGTTCTAGAGGGCCACCCTTGAAGATCAGCAACCACGAAGTCAGCACCGTGGAGGATGATGAAGATAGCTATAACCTGGAGGATTGGATTTTCCCAACTATCAGTGGAGGGCTCAGGAACTGGGAGGCTAGAGATTTTGTCCCGATAACTTTTATCCCACAGTAATTTGTCTTTAAATTATTTTGGATCTGTAATATTAAAACAATTCAGACTCTTAAAACCTTGTGTCTTACCCGAGGCACAATGGTCCATTTTATAAGGGTTATTATCTCATTTCCATATGACATCAATGAATCATGGATGTTTTTGCATACAAACTTTGTGCTCGTTGTTTTTATTTTTACATTTTCATTTCTTTCAAAGATAGCTATACTCTTACACACACTCACACTCACAATGCAGGTCTACATCCATTCGGGATCCCATGGGTAACGGTTCTGCTATGGCCTTTTGTGACTCTGAAAATCTAATCTACCAAGCCGAAGATGAAGGTGGGGAAGATTGTGAATTACCAGGGAACTCGCCAGGTTACTACAACAAGAAGAGATGACCATTCAGCCCCATGAAGAGCCAATGGACACAATCAACCTAGGTACCGAAGAAGACAAAAGAGAAGTCAAGGTGGGTGCCAATCTGGAACCCAGTGTTAAAGAGCGTCTGATTCAATTGCTACACGATTATGTTGAGGTCTTTTCCTGGTCGTACGAAGACATGCTGGGACTTGATGCAGATATATTAGTACATCGTCGACCTACAAAAGAGGATTGTCCTCCAGTAAAACAAAAGATTTGTCGGATGCGACCAGACATGTCAGAAAAGATTAAGGCGGAAGTCATGAAACAATTCAATGTCGAATTCTTGGCCGTCACCTCCTATCCACAGTGGGTTGCCAATGTTGTTCCCGTTCCTAAAAAGGACGGAAAAGTACGAATATGTGTGGACTACAGATATTTGAATAGGGAAAGCCTTAAGGATGATTTCCCACTTCCCCACATTGAAATTATAGTTTACAATACGGTGCAACACAAAGTGTTTTCCTTCATGGATGGTTTCTCAGGCTACAACCAAATAAAAATGGCGCCTGAGGACACGGAGAAAACAACCTTTGTCACACAGTAGGGTATATTCTGCTACAAGGTTATGCCATTTAGATTGAAGAACACTGGGGCAACCTATCAGCGTGCCATGGTATCCCTAGTTCACGAAATGATACATCACGAAATAGAGGTCTATATGGACGACATGATAGCCATATCTCAAATAGAAGAAGAACATCTTGATCATTTACAGAAACTGTTTGAGAGGCTAAAGAAATACAAGTTGAGGTTGAACCCAAATAAATGCCCATTTGGGGTGAGGTCTAATAAACTCCTAAGCTTTGTCGTCAATAATAAAGGTATCGAAGTGGATCCCGCCAAGGTGAAAGTGATACAAGAGATGCCTGCTCCTCGTACTGAGAAGGAAGTCATATGGTTCTTGGGACGTTTAAACTACATTGCCAGGTTCATTTCTCACCTGACAGCTACTTGTGAACCAATCTTCAAATTGATGAAGAAAGATCAAGTAGTCAAATGGAATGACGAGTGCCAAACTGCTTTCGACAAGATCAAAGAGTACTTACAAGAGCCTCATGTTTTGATGCCACCAGTCGAGGGAAGACCATTGATCATGTATGTAACTGTTTTAGAAAATTCAATGGGGTGTGTGCTGGGGCAGCATGACAAGTCTGGCCGAAAAGAGCATGCTATTTATTACCTGAGCAAAAAGTGTACTGACTGTGAAACAAGATATTCATTGCTCAAGAAAACTTGTTGCGCTCTAGCATAGGCTGCTCGCCGACTAAGACAGTATATGCTGACCCATACTAATTTATTGATATCCAAAATGGATCCAATAAAATACATCTTCGAGAAACCTGCCCTCTCTAGGAGAATAGCGAGATGGCAGATGATCCTGACAGAATATGACATACAGTATACTACCCAGAAAGCAATAAAGGGCAGTGTACTAGATGATCACCTTGCTCACCAAGCCGTGGAAGACTACCAGTTCATGAAGTTCGAATTTCCAGATGAAGACATCATGATGGTAAACAACTGTGAAGAATTCAGACCACATGATGGACCTGAACAAGGATCCCGATGGACTTTGGTTTTTGATGGGGCATCCAACGCACTCGGCAATGGTATTGGTGTTGTAGTTGTATCTCCTGAAGGATGCCATACTCCCTTTACGGCAAGACTCTGCTTCAATTGTAAAAACAACATGGCAGAATACGAAGCATGCATTTTTGGTCTCAAAGCTGCCATAGACTTGGGGATCAAATCCTTAAATATATTCGAAGATTCAGCTTTGGTCATCAACTAGATCAAAGGGGAATGGGACACCAAACACCCTAACCTTATCCCTTAAAAAGAACATGTACTGACATTGATCCCGCACTTTGAGAAGATTACCTTCGAGCATTTACCGCGAGAAGAAAATCAGCTAGCAGACGCACTAGCCGCAATGTCATCCATGTTTAAACTTAAATGGGATAACGAGGCTCCCCAGATCACCATTGAACAAATGGATGAACCAGCTCACTGTCACGAGATTAATACTGAAGAAGTAGTGGACCAGCCTTGGTTTCACGAAGTCAAGAGGTATCTCGAGGCTCAAGAATATCCGGAAGGAGCTTCAGTCAATGATAAGAAGTTCTTAACGAGATTCTCTGCTAAATTCTTCCTTAGTAATGGCATTCTCTACAAATGCAACCATGACTCTGTTTTACTCCAATGCGTAGACAAGGTTGAAGCTGAAAAGATCATGGCTGATCTACATGAGGGAACTTTTAGAACCCATCCCAGTGGGAATACAATGGCAAAGAAGATCCTACGGGAAGGCTATTACTGGTTTACCATGAAAGCAGATTGTTATCAACACTCTCGAACTTTCCACAAGTGTCAGATTTATGCTGACAAGGTACACGTACCTCAGGTTCCTATGAATGTCTTGACGGCTCCTTGGCCCTTTGCTATGTGGGGCATCGATATGATTGGGGAAATCAAGCCAACAACCTCTAATGGACACCGCTTCATCTTAGTGGCCATTGACTATTTCACAAAGTGGGTTAAGGCAGCCTCTTTCGCTTCTGTCACCAAGAATTTTGTAGCCCAATTCATTAAATAGAATCTCATCTGTCAGTATGGTATCCCGAAGAGGATCATCACAGACAATGGTACGAATCTAAACAATACTATGATCATCGCCTTGTGCGAGCAATTCAAGATCCAACATCACAATTCTTCCCCTTACCGGCCCAAGATGAATGGTGATGTCGAAGCTGTAAATAAGAACATTAAAAAGATCATACAAAAAATGACAGTCACGTACAAATACTGGCATGAGATGCTACCATTCACTCTCCATGGGTATCGTACCACAACGCGCACATCAACCAGGGCAACACCCTACTCCCTGGTATACGGCATGGAGGCTGTCTTGCCTATTGAGGTCCAGATCCCCTCTCTGAGAATCATGAAGTATGCAGGTCTGAATGAAGAAGATTGGATCCAGACTCGACTTGATCAACTGAACTTGATTGATGAGAAAAGGCTTACGGCTGTCTGTCATGGTCAGATGTATCAAAAACGGATGATCAAGGCTTTCAACAAAAAGGTCAGACGCCAAGTGTATCAAGTCGGGGATTTGGTGATCAAACATATCATACTTCCGCAAGGTAATCCCAGGGGAAAATGGACTCCTACCTACGAAGGACCATTTGTAATCAAAAGCATATTCTCTGGTGGAGCAATGATCTTGACCACCATGGATGGCGACGACCTGTTGCACCCTGTGAACGCGGACATAGTCAAAAGATACTACGCATAACCTGCTAGGATGACACACCTAGGCAAAACAAGGGCATCCCGGCGGACCAAAAAGGTTCGAGAAAAAATTAGGGATAAAACAAAAAAATTTGTACACCCGGCAAACTGAAAACCCAAAAGGGCGGCTTGGGAAAAAAAAGGTATCCGGGTGGACTAAAACCCAGAAAGGGCGGTCCAGGAAAAAGTTAGGGATTTAAAGCATATGACTATGTCCTGTTGGATCACCTTACAGACAACCTGCAAACTCGACGGTTCTGATCAATTCAATCAGCTTCGGACAAGGCAACAAATAGATAAGATGCTCAGAGACACGAAAGCTATAGCAGAATGGGAACCCCATGGGGTTATTTCACATAACCATCTTTTCTTTGTATCAAATTTTCATTTTTTTACGATGACATTCTCTTACTAGAATGGTTGTCTCATTGTACAAAAATACTTACTCAAAGTCAATACAAAGATATCCCTTTGAAAGTGCAAAACTATATGTTTTTTTTCTTTACTCTTGTGTTTTGTTTACAAAAACGTCCAATAATTTATTTTGAACATATGCATTTGAACATAATTACTGTTTACAAATGAACAAAGTAAAAAGACAATCACTAAGGGCTTTAAGAAATAGGGAAATCTCTCTAGGCTATTTCCATAAAATTCCCCACAGTATGCAGTTTAACCCCCAGCAGAATAGAGCTTCCAGTTATCAATCCCCAGTAGAAGTCGTCCAATTTCTCAGGATTTCCCAAGAGGATTTTACAAGCAGTATACGACATTCCCCTTACAACAGAGTTTATTTCTCTAAGCGGAAATTCGTCAACACTTCAACTTCACAACATGAAGACTTACACTCTATATCCTCAGTAGCAGTCATGGATTTATTTTCCCCAATCTAACAAACAGTGTAGTAGATTAGCTCACATACGCACACATCACATCCATATATCATAAACATTGATAACACGAAGACATGTATCACAATCTCATTACACCATGCATTTCATACAACATGAAATTGCATATTAACTAACATTTTACTCTTTTCAGGATAAGGTTAATCAATAGCTACCATTAACAATGTTCAAAAGCTTTTCAGATACAGTTCAGATACGCTCCAGACACAGATGCCATCCTGATACTCATTCAAATTCAACTTTCAGATACAGTTCAGATACGCTCCAGACACAGATGCCATCCTGATACTCATTCAGATTCAGCTTTCAGATACAATTCAGATACACTCGATACATGGATGCCATCCTGATACTCATTCAGATTCAACTTTCAGATACATTTCAGATACGCTCTAGACACGGATGCCATTCTGATACTCATTCAGATTCAGCTTTCAGATACAGTTCAGATACGCTCCAAACACAGATGCCATTTTGATACTCATTCAGATTCAACTTTCAGATACATTTCAGATACACTCCAGACACAGATGTCATCCTGATACTCATTCAGATTCGACTTTCAGATACAGTTCAGATACGCTCCAGACACGGACGCTATTTTGATACTCATTAAGTGTTAGCTTACAGATACGATTCATCAATCATTTCTGGATGGAATCTGTAAGCCCATCTCCGACAAATTTCCATCATCCCTCCAAATGGCATCTTTAAGCCCATTCCCTATACCGTCAACTATCATATCACCGAGTGCAAATTTCTGGGCACTCTAGTGTCCAATCATCTTCCACCTTCGAGTCACGAATGGAAAAACTCGCCAATCTAACTCTTTAGGCTTAAGAAGATTGAACAGGGGCAGCTGTTGTACCCCAAAATTTTCCCTCTCACCTATCAAGATTTTCTCACAAGATCTCCTTTGGCTCAAGACTGCACTAGGGTTGATCAGCTCAAGACACCTCCTTAAGCACTGATGACCAAAATTAGGGTTTGAGATTGTACAAGGATATTTGAACTTCCAATGCCCCATATGACCTTCATGGATCATTATGGACCCTAAATATTACTCATGTTAAGTTTCAAGCTTTGGATCACACTTTTGCTCAGTCAATTGAATAATTGACCTAAAAATCAACTGTATTGGGGAAAAAGTCAACTATAGCCAATTTACAGTCAAACTTCATAATATTTTATCCACATCAACATTTTAAACTCATATGTATCTTTTGATCAATTTTTTACCACAATTCCTCAAGAAATTTGATCAAATCTTCAAAAGGGCAAAATGGTCAAAATTAGGGTTTTTACTAGGAAAGGGAAATTTCTGATTTTTGACCTAGCAAGTGATCAATTGGTTTAAGGAATGATCTCAAGATTCCAATTGCATCATTTTGACCTAATGACATGGCTCAAAACATTTCTCAAGTCCAATGGATTGACAGATGAATTTTCAGTCAACTGATCAAAAGTCAACTGTATATTGAAAAGTCAAACTTTGACTTTTTTGGTCAAATTCGAATGCCAAAGATCATAATTCATCAAAACCTGTCAAAATATGAAACTTATTCATCAAGAAATCCAAAATTCAAGATTTCATTTTGAAAAGTTAAAATTTCTAAACTTAGAAATTTTTCTAAGTGTTGGAAATTTCTTATTTTTTCATAACTTTGAGCAAAATTTTCACCATGATGCAAGTTGATTCAAATGAAACTTCCAACATAAAAGTTGTATATATCCATGAAATATACAACTTTTCTTTATGCAACTCCTTCCAAAATTGCTTGGATCTCAAGTTATAATTTTAAGAATACATGGTCATGAAACAAAACACTTAGTGAAATTTTGCCCTAATTTGGTCAGGATTTGGACTCAACTTCATGGCACTTTTTCATATAGTTCCAAGGGTAATCTTCAAAAGTAATTCAAATATGGGTTGTAGATAATATTGCAAGCTTTTCAAAATGTCCAAGAACTCCTTGAGAGTATTTTTCAGTAGGGAGAATCGAAGAGATGAAGTTAGGATTTTATCACTTGAATTACAAGTCATTTTGTGATGAACAAATTCAAAATTCAAAGTTATGTTGCATAACCTTTACTTTGTAGGCCTCAAACTTGTTAGGCACTCCATAATTAATGGCTTGCACAACTGTTAGAGGTCTTGTTTCAAGCATTCAATGCAAGGCCATGCTTTATATCCATTTTTGGAAGAAAGTGCACATTGCCATTTTGATAAAGTGACTTTTTGCACAAAACTTGTTCTTGAGCCTTGCACTTGTTCTCTTCTGATCATACATGTCTCTTAACACAAAAGAAATGGTTTAGACACTTACAATCACCCATACCATGCTTGTACTTCACATTGAAACTTGTTTTCCAATGTTTCTTGAAAATCAAGTAACCTAGCAATTAGCTTAAAACTTGTACTTCTGACTTTCAAAACCACTAAAGACCTTTTGCTTATAGATACACAAACCATTTGGCACAAATCACACGCATACTTAACCCCTAAAAACACCAGGAGCTCAGAACTGCATCACATACCTCCATTGTTGCCCAACCTGACCAAAAGTTTGAAACTCACATCTCCCTCGTGCATTTTCAAGCCTTTTGGTTCCTAAAGTTTCTAAACATCATTTAGAACTCACCCCACACCCTATTACAAGAGTGTAACACCATTAACACCATCCTCCATTTTCAAAAATAGAGCTTTGCACTTGGACTTCTCCAGAACTCCTCATGCACTTTCAGCTCAAGCTAAGCATCCCATTAGCTTCCTAGGAACTTGAGGAAGTTAACCCAATCATTTGAACTCCCTGAAAGCGGCTCAAACTCCAAACCCGATACCCTCTTGCAAGGTAAGTTTTCTAACTTTGGAACTTTTCATACAGGTATCATCAATGATTTATTTGTGAATGAAAAATGTAGATATCATTGCCCTAGAGCTAACCATATCCATAGTTTTCATTAATTTTGCTTGAGCTTAGAGAATTTTAAGATTGAAGTTTCTGAGATTTTTAGGGTTTAGATTAGGGCCATTAAAATTCATGCTTATCTTTGATCTATAATTTTATTGCTTTACATTTCTGAAATCATGAGGAAATTTGCTCCAACTTTCATGTTTACAGTTTTCATTTTTGTTGAGATTTGAACAAGATACAGAGGCTATGGCTGGGCGTGAGGTTGAAGATGAAGTTGGCCTCAGGAACATGTTTTCCATATATATTTATGGTTTTATTTATATAAACGGATGTATAGCCACCCCAGTGGTAGAAGCGCGCGCCTGTGACTTAAGGGACCTGGGTTCTAGCCCCAGTGGTACCCTTTTGGATTTTTTCCATTTTTTTCATACATTCTGACTTTTTTGGCATGCACTGGGCCTCCCTTGGGACTTTATATTTTTTTTCTTGCTAACCCCCAGTTTCACTTACACAGCCCTGGCTCATTTTTATTTCTTTTCTTTATTTTTATTTATTTATTTTCTTAAATTATTTTATCTAAATATTAAAAAATCAGAAAAAATATAAAAAACATTAGATTAATATTTTGATAAAGTTTAATTATTTTTTACACAAAAAATTATTATTTTATTTAATCAATACTTTATTTTACTAATTATTCTTGTAAATTTAATTAAAAATAGGGTTTTAGTTATTTCCTTTTACACTATTTTAAAGTATATTATTTTAATATAAAAAAGACCAAAAATATTTTATAATACTAAAAATTATTTTTAAAGAAAAAAATACCAAAAAATATTCTTCTCATAAACTTAATTTCTTTTTTAATTAATATTTAGATTAGGGTTTTATTTAAATTCTTTTCCTAGTAAATTTAAGTTTTACTTTTAATTAATTATTCTCTTTTAGTTAATTAATTTTTAAAACAAAACCCCTTTTCTCTAAAAAATTCAAACAAACATCCATTTACTTTACATTTATATTCTTGTATATTTATTCATTTTTTACATTATATTCATTTAATTTCTTGTACAAATTTAATATGGTTGTAATAGATAACTAGGTTTACTTTCTTGCAATCTCCATTTATAATTTGTACACCCCTCTCCCACAAGTATTGTAATAGCGTAGTAACTTTAAATTCCGCAATTTATCGCTTTATATACAAATGCAAGTAATTAGGGTTTGTATGGAAAGACTAAAACCAATCAATTAGAAAACCATAATCAAAGACAAAATCAAGCATGAAAAACAATACACTTGCACACAATCACCCTTAGGGTAAAATCCACTTGGTTGCCTTACTAAATGACCATATTACGCATGTGAGGTATCTTAGCAAAAACAAGGAAAATATAAGATCATAGTCCCTCGATGACGCTATCTAAGCTGCCTTTCAAATGATCTTAGTCCCTAAAGAGAATGCTAAGATACCTTGCAACATTGCTAATCATAGTTATATGATGACCCACGCCCATCCCGTTTACATCCAAAGATAGGGTTATCTACCAAATCAATGGTAAGATAACAATGTCAAAGAAAAATAAAAACGAACAAGAAAGACTTTTGAGTAGGTAGAATTCTCCTAATTACTTGCTCAATTTCAAAACAAAACATCCTTGCTATTTTTAAAATAAACACCTACACTTTCAAAATATCTTGCAAACTTGAAAACATTTTCAAAAGATCAACATCTATGTATACATTCTTACGAACGAAAATCATTACAAAGTTTGCCTAAAAAATGGCCTCTTTACAAAATACTTTCAAAAAATCACACAAAGCACAATTTCAAACAAAAGCAAGTGATCTAGCAAGTAACTAAGAGCCCATGGAAAACCATGGATGAAAAGGGTGCTAATACCTTCCCTTTTCATAATCTACCCCCTGAACTCAAGAAACAATCTCAAAGGTCTTTCCTGTGCTTTTTCACCTTTCCTTTTGGATAAAAGAAAAGTTGGTGGCGACTCTTGCTAAACCGCAACATTTGCAATCAAACGCAAAACCTTCAAGTAAGTTCTCCCACCGTATCACAATCATTTTATGCAAAAATATCAAATTTTCAAATGCAAATGTTTATAAAAAAAGGTATTGGACGTTTTTGCAAACAAAATAGTAAAAAAAAAGAAAGCTTTTCTTGATAAAGAGAAATCTTTTATTGATTGAAATTGGCCTGTAAATAGGCATTTACATCAGGAAGCAATTCCTAGAAAGAGGTAATTGCAAAAGTAGAATGTTACAAAAAATGGCAATGTGAAAACGTATATCCATCAGGTTTCGATTCTGCTATAACTCTTATGAACTTGAAGTTCTCATCACTTTGCTTTCTGAAGAAGATGACTAGATCGATTCCTACCCTTCAGGGTGACCAACTGTAGTAGTAAATGAAATCAAAGATGCGGCGCTAGACGTAGTCATTCGCTTTAAATCCCTAACTTTTTCCTAGATCTCCCTTTCGGATTTTCAATCCACCAGAATAACCTTTATTGCCTAAGCTTCCCTTTCAGGTTTTCAACTTAGCGAGTGTACTTATTATTCTTTTTCATTCTTTTCACTTATTCTTTGTTATCCCTAATTTTTGCCCGAACCTTTTATTCATTTTTTGTGGTTCATCGAATGCTCCTTTTTGCCTGAGCCATCGACTCAACGGGTCTCTTTTATGCAAAGTATTTTTTGACTATATCAGCATTCATAGGGAGTGGGAAGTCTTTACCATCCATAGTTATAGGCAACCTCTCATGTCAATCCTTATAGGTTATCACCATCTTTTGAAAAATCTTCTTGATATTTTTATTGGCCGCTTTCAACAGCACCATTCATCTTCGGACGATATGGAGAAGAATTGTGATGCTTGATCTTGAATCTATCGCACAACTCTTTCATCATCTTATTGTTGAGATTCGACCCCTTATCAATAATGATCTTCTCTAGAACCCCATAACAACAAATGATATTCTTCTTGATGAAGCAAGTCACCACTTTCTTGGTGGCGTTTTTATAAGAAGCGACTTTGATCCACTTGTTGATGTTGTCAATGGCAACCAAAATGAAACGATGGATGTTGGAAGTAGTTGGATCAATCTTCCCAATCATATCAATGCCCCATATTGCAAAAGGCCATAGAGAGGTCAGTACCTTCAAAGGAACAGGAGGAACATGCACTTTTTCAACATACACTTGGCATTTGTAGCAGATTTTGGCATGGTTGTAGCAATCATTTTCCATGGTGGACCAGTAATAACCAACTTGTAAAATATTTTTGGCCATGGTATGTCCAATGAAATGAGTCCCTAAGGCACCTTCTTTCATTTCTTCAATGATTTTTTCTGCTTCGTTCTTGCCTACACATCTGAGCAGCATACCATCATGATTCCTTTTGTACAACATACCATTGCTGAGGAAAAACTTGGCTGACATCCTTCTCAAAAACTTCTTGTCCATGATAGACAAATCTTATGATACTCTTGAGTTTCAAGGTAACTTTTGATATCGTGAAACCATGGCTTACCATCCAATTCCACTTCAGCTTCAAAGCAAAATGGTGGCTCATCCAATCGCATGATAGTGATTGAAGGCGCTTCATTATCCCACTTTACTTTAAACATGGATGACAGAGTAGCCAAAGCATCTGCAAGATTATTTTATTCCATCGAGATATGCTCAAATGTGATCTCCTTGGAGTATGGAATCAACTTCATAACATGATCTCTGTAAGGAATTAGATTAGGGTGATGAGTCTCCCAATCTCTATTAATCTAGATAATCACAAGAGCTGAGTCTCCGTAAACTTTCAAAAACTTGATTCGCAAATCAATAAAAGCTTCAATCCCATAAATACAAGCTTCATATTCTTCCATGTTGTTAGTGCACTCAAAATAGATTATGTCTATGAAAGGAATATGAAAACCTGCAAGAGAAGCAATAACAACTCCAACACCGTTTCCCATAGCATTTGAGGCACCATCAAACACGAGCTTCCATCGCGATATTGGTTTGGATCCTTCTTCTAAGCCAGGAATGTTGCAATCCCTGATATACATGATGTATTCATCTGGGAATCCAAACTTCATCGGCTAATAATCATCCACGGGTTGGTGAGCAAGATAGTCTGCCAATACACTACCTTTTATGGCTTTCTGAGTAGTATACTGGATGTCGTATTAAGTCAAAATCATCTTCCAACGGGCTACCCTGCATGTGAGATCTTGCTTCTCAAAGATGTACTTTATAGGATCCACCTTGGATATCAATTAGGTGGTATGTGTCAACATATATTGTCTCATGCGCTTGGCAGCCCATGCAAGTGCACAACACGTCTTTTCAAGCAAAGAGTGTCTTCACTCACACTCCCCAAGAAACCACGAACTTGTTTTTATGTTTTCGGTTCAGGCATTCCTTTTATTTATTTTACCTTAGAATGATCAACCTCGATACCTTTCTCGCTTACAATAAAGCCCAACAACTTTCCGAATCTCACCCTGAAGCCGCACTTGTTCGAATTCAACCTCAGTTTGAATTCCCTCAGTCTTTCAAACAATTTATGCATATTGAACATATGTTCTTCCTCTGTCTGAGATTTGGAAATCATATCGTTAACATATACTTCAATCTTTTTATACATCATGTCATGAAATATAGTGACCATAGCATGTTGATACGATGCCCTGTATTCTTCAAACCAAAGGGTGTGACTTTATAGCGGAAAGTTCCCCACGGTGTAATGAAAGTTGTCTTCTCCGTGTCTTCTGGAGCCATCTTTATCTTGTTGTAACCAAAAAAGCCATCCATGAAGGAAAACACTTTTGATTGAGGAGTATTGTCCACCAAAATATCAATATGGGGAAGCGGGAAATCATCTTTAGGGCTTGCTCTATTCAAGTCTCTATAATCAACACACTTCCGAATTTGCCATCCTTCTTTGGTACTAACACAATATTTGCGATCCATGATGGATAAGAGATAACTTTCAAGAAACCTGCATCAAATTGCTTTTGAACCTCCTCTTAATCTTTTTAGACATCTCAGGATGAGTTCTTCGAAGCTTCTGTTTGATCAGAGGATAGTCTTCTCAGAGCAGTAACTTGGGCACAATAATATTTGTATCTAGACCAATCGTGTCTTCATAGGACTTGGCGAAGATATCAACATACTCACGAAGCATTTCAATCAGTCTTGCCATCACACTTTCCTCTAAGTCAGTCCCTATCTTGACCTCTTTCTTTATACCTTCGGCGCCCAAATCGATCACTTCCAGAGATTATTGGTGTGGATGGATGACCTTTTCCTCTTGTTTTAAAAATCTTTCCAACTCTTACGAGAGTTCAAAATCTTCCTCACCTTCTTCTTCGGCTTGGTAGATCGGATCATCAATGTCATAATGAGCGATAGCAGAATTGTTATTAATGGAATCTAGGGTGGATGTGCATCTGCATGAGTGATATTTTTATGCTTTACTGATAGTGTGTGAAAAAGAAAACATTGCCATTTAGAGGAAAAATAAAAACATAAATAAAGGGAATACAATATTTGAATGCAAAAACATCCTTTATTTAATGATAAACTTTTGAAAAAGCAAACATGGTGGCCCTACACAAAGATTTACTATGCCTTAGGCAAAGCTTAGGAATTATGACATGGTAAAAGAAAACAAGAAAATTACTCCTGAGTCATTATAACTTTGATGATGTCCATAAAAGTTTAGTTGTCTAGCTCTTGACCTGGAACACTAGGGTGGATCCAATCATAAATGTTGCAGTCGCTGTCTCCATCATCACAAATTGCATTGGTGCAACCATCTTAGACAATACCAGAACTGGAGAACTTTACTGGAGTATAAAAAACTTGGAGCTCTAGGAGATGCTATTTTCTTTCTGGGATTGAAACCCAAGCCAAACTTACTAAATTTGTGAATAACATCTACAACCTAACCCCATACTTCAGGGTGGCCAGCCTCGACCACTGCTCTAGCATCCTTGAAAGAAGACATAGAAGTCTCGGGTTTCTTCCTCTGCTCAGATGGAGGGATATTGACCGTCTGTACAGTTTCAAACGCCTGGAAAGGAGTTTCATGTACTTCTCCTTCAACTTATACGTAACGGAATGAAGTTAGATAACTCACAATGTACTCTTCTTCACCACAAACAGTAATTGTCTTACCATCCAGAGGATACTTGAGTTTCTGATGAAGGGTATAAGTGATTTCCCCTCCTTTGTGAATCCATGGACGTCCCAACAAGAAATAGTATGGCGGTTGTATATCCATTACATAAAATGTCATAGTAAAAATATGAGGGCCAACTTTGATTGGTAAGTCCACTTCACCAAATACTGATCGTCTGGATCCATCAAAAGCTTTCACCACCAAATCAATAGGACATAATTCAAGACCGTAGTAATCAATCTTCATTAGTGCAGACTTCGGAAAAACATTCAACGAAGACCCAGTGTTCACCAACACACATGATAAAGTTGTACCATTGCACACAACGGATATGTGTAATCATTTGTTATGGTTGCGCCCCTCAGGAAGGAGATCAAAGTCAGTAAAGCCCAAACCATTCCCAACAGATATATTGGCACAAACTATTTCAAACTGGCCAACCATTATTTCTTGCGGTACAAAAGCATTCTTCAACAACTTCATTAAGGCATTCCCGCGGGCCTTAAAATATATTAACAAAGATAAGATAGAAATTTTAGAAGGAGTTTGATGCAGCTGGTCTATGATGTTGTAATCGCTCTTTTTGATTATCCTTATTAACTCTTCAACTCCGTCGGGAGATGAAGAAGTCCCAAGCACGACAATTGGTTTAGGCATACTACCCTCAGATCTCTGGTTATCAATCATTACTTGTTTGCCATTGGTTCTCGCCAAGGCATCAACATCATATTGTACATTCTGAGGATCAAACATTCTTCCACTTCTTATCATATAGCCAATACTAGAGAAGTTATCAACATTCGCACTGTTGTCCTCAATAGACTCTTCCTTTGTCGTACTCTCCACCTTTTTTACCCCATGGTAATAAACATCAGCACCGTAATTCCAGGGAATAACTTTTTCATTGGTATAAGGTATCAGACCAGATAAAGTAATCATTAGAGGAACTCTCATAGCAGGAGCGGGGATGTTCTTGGTGTATACGAGATAGAAATTACTGCAATGTACTCCTTGGTAACATTTTTGTATCTCAGAATTTAGCCGAACATTAAAGAACCATCATTAATCAAATCTTGAATACGAGCTTTCAATTCAAAGCAACTCTTCAGCTGATCTTTACACTTGTAGAAGTCAGGAACACAACCTGGGAAAATACCATTATCAATCAAATATCTTTTAACAAACGGAAAAGGGGTAGTCAATAACTCCACGTTTATAACCAAGTTCAAAACTTCACCCTCATCAATAATAACATTAACAGCTGGGCCTCCATGTGGCGGTATAGGATGTTGGATAACATTAGCACCATGGTTAGGCATGAACTGAATAGCTTTGGCGTCCAGCAAATCGTTTATCTTGCACTTCAATGCATAGCAGTTCTCTACATCATGACCTATGCCACCATAATGGAATTTTCATCTATCATTGACATCATAGTTGGTTGGGAGCCTCTCTGCATGAGCTGGCATATTTCTTAAAGTAACAAACTTTAACTCAAGAAAATGTTTAAGCGCTTCAGAATAACTCATGGGCAAGGGATCAAGCCTCCTTGGCTGCTGAAGGTACCGGCAAAAAACGCATAGCCTCCACCGAACTTTATTTATCCCGAAGGAATGAGAAATATCGAGAAAACCAACAAGAGGGTAGATAAGATGGTCTTGCAATTAAAAGAGAGGGTACGTAAGTCTATTATGCGAGGGGAAGGTATTAGCACCCCTCACATTCGTTGTACTCAACAGGATCCATTTCGATTGTTTGTTTCTAAGGGTGTATCTATCTAAAACTATACTTGCTAAGGGAAGTGAAATGGTTTTTATTAGGGTTTTCGTAAGGTCTCGCAAACCTTTGCCTACGTATCCCGCGAAGGAATCAGAATGCCGTAGTTCTTCTAGAAAATGTTGGCTTGTTGGTGTTTTTTAGTGGCCGACGTTAGCGCATGCATTCTAGCAATAGGCACGACCTGTATCGCGGTAGAACAGAGATAACATGCCCTTTTGGAGAAATTTTTTATTTGTTGAGTGTTTTTGTTAAGTGTGAATTGGGTTTGAATAATGATTAAGTGTTTTTGGGTTTTTTGATTAAGGAAAGAAGTTTTAGCTTTAATTTACAAAAGAAGAAAAAAATTCTAAAGGGAGACTAAAAAACCTAATTGTTGTCATACAAGGTGTGGACTTAAAGTTGAGATGAAGGGAGAAAATCTACCTAAGTTAGCATGCAAAGTTTGGCATGGGGATAAGTTAAGGGAATAACCAAATGTTATCATACAATTAAAAGGAAACTATATCCTAAAATATATCATGCTAAGGTTTAAAACCTAATATCTAATTCAACATTAAAACGATCCAAACAAAATTTAATCGTATAATGGAATTCTTAAGGGAACATGTTATCAAGAATCAATCAATCAACCTAAGATAAAAGAAAATACAATTATAATTTTTTAAAGGTTTTTTCAAGTTAAGGAAATATTAAATTCAAAAGGAAATTAAAACCTAAATATAAAATATTCTAATATTTTTAATTCTTTTGTGTAAAGAAAATGAAATTAAAATAAGATTAAATTCTAGTTATTTATTTAAATAAGAAATTAAAATAAACAAACATGAATAAAATTTAGAAGCTAGAACAAAGAGAATAAAAAAGAAGGTAAAAAAAATGGTCCCTATGGGTATTGAACCCGGGAACATTGGTTTGCAACTCTAAGTCCTTACCACTACTTCATGCTTCCTCACTCACCGAGTTAGGAGCAAGAGATGAATAAACAGCCCCAAAAAAGTTAATGGTGGACCTGGGCCAAACCAGGTCGACCCAAGGCCCACCCTTTCTTCAAATTCAAAAACGGGTTTGTAAACCCTAAACATGAAAATGGAATGAGGCAATGCCTCTTTCAAAACAAAGATTCAAAATCTTTGTCCTTCATCTGTTCCTCTTCTCCTTCGCTTAACAGACAACAAACAACAAGACTTTGTTTCGATTCTCCTCTAACCTCAACACTTTATCTAGACTTTCTATCTAACTCTCATATAATCTCTCAAATCGGTGAGCTTCTTTCCCTTACTCATTCCTCACCATCTCAGGTCTCATGGAAGTAACAACAATAATACTCTCAATAAAACTTTCGGTTCTCATGTTATCGCTAAACCTTCTGTTTTCTCGGTACCCAAACTCTCATGATTGTCTCTCATAATCGATGTTTCACCTCCTCTTGGCCGAACCAAAAACAACAACACCATCATCTCTCAAATTCTATCCTCTCTTTATTTTCTTTACCTCTCTCGTTTGGAAGATACAAAAAGAAAACTCTCCTCGTTTGGTTTAATATTTCTCTCACAAAATTTCTGAAATATTGTCCTCATCAATTAAATTCAGTTGAGTTGAAAACTAACTACTTGAAGCTTAATTAGATGGAGTTTATGCACAGTTTCAAACAATCAACATAGAGGTATTGATCAACACAATGAGGCGGACACAACAAGACCAATGAATGGGTGAAAACGTGAGAAAACTTACAGACCCGAAGCTAGTCCGAGGATTCCGACACCAACATGGATTCCACTTCAGGTAAACTTCTTCCATACGCTTCTTAGAATTATGCGCATAAATAAACTGGTTTGAAACACTATTGTTGATGACTGGTTGTCGCTGTCAGTTATGGTAGAGAAACATGGACATTTTGAATGATGTTGATGGTTTTGGTGGTATTGAGGAAGACGATGAATAGATCTAGGGTTTGAGTTGTTGGATTTGGTGATTAAAAGCTTGTGTGAACTCTTCATTCGGGATTTTTCAATCTGATGTTTTTTTATATGTTATGAGATATGAACTTTGTTGTTGGTCCGGACAATTGCAATTTCAGTACTTTCTACTTCTGTGATGCTTTGTTGTTTTTTCATTGAGGTGTATGCAGTAACTTGTCTCTTTTTTTAAGTTTGTCTTATTGTGAACCAAACCTATTTTTGGGATTTGCAATAGGAATACTCTTGGGCCAATGATTTGCAATAGGAGATACTTCTGGTGAATTTGTTTTGGTTTTTGTTTTTCTGTATCTTGAGTCTGTGAATCATCCCCTTTTGTCAGTGCCAAATGAAATATTTTATAGAACTTAGGTTAGGGCTTCCTTGAACAGATTTATGTTGAAATTAGTTTCAATGAAATTTCCCTTTTTGCTTGAAAGCCCAATCCGAAACTTCTTTCTTCAGACCAAAAATCAATTTTTTCTTCAATACCTGTAATACTAATTTGTTAATTTGGGCCTTGTATATATCTGAATATGGTGTATATGTTTTGCGCACTGCTGGTATATGATTTTAGTTAAAACATCAAGTTTTAATGAGAATTTGCTTGTGTGATACGGTGGCAGAACCGACTGTTTAATACTGGTTTGCATTTTGTATTTGCAAATGTGCGGTAAGCAAGAGTCGCAACCGACTTTTCTTTTATCAAACAAAGGAAAGGGTGAAAAGAACAGAAAAAGACCTTTTTCGAGATTTTCTGAGTAAGGGGGTATATTATGGAAAGGGAAGGTGTTAACACCCTTTCCATCTGTGGTTTTCCACGGGCTCTTAGGCACTTGCTCATTTTTGAAATTTGCTTTCGTGTTTGTGTGTTTTGAAAAGCTTATTGGATTTATGATAAATCTTGTATCAGTCCTCGAGAGTGTTAATAAAACATTTTGAAAGTGTGAAGTGTGAAAAATTGATTTTGAGCAAGCATCTAAGAATTAGCTACCTACTCGAAAAAGTTTGTTCTTTTCCTACTTTCCTTTAGACAGTGCTATCCTACTATTAGTGAGTAGGTATCCCTATCGTTGGATGTTTTAGGGACAATCGAAGGGACGTTTTTATAGTCACAAAGGAAACTTGGAAAGAAACCTTAGTAACTATCCTAAGGTTTTAAGATCATACCGAGGCAACATCGAAAAGGGTCATTTTTTATCTTTAAACCGGAGGGTAGCCACTAAAACCTCCCACGTTTCAAGAGTTGTGACTATTTCTGAAAGCAACCGAAGTGGGGGTACCCTAGAGGTGTGGATGTACGAGTGTGTTGAGATTCAATTATTTTTTTGTCTTTTTGTTAGGTTAGCTAACGCTTGATTTTAGTCTTTCCAGACAAGCCTATTTACTAACAGTATTATAGTAAAATAATAAAGCAATAAATATGCGGAAAATAAAATGCAGAAAAATAAATCCTAAGTTATTACACGGCTTTGGGAGAGATACATTATAAAAATGCAGAAAGTAAAATCCTAATTATTATTACAAACCAGTAGGCAGTTACAATAATCAAAAAAATGCGAAATTTAAAGTAAGTGCGCGAATTAAAATACGCCTAAAAATTCTAAGGTAAAAGGAAATCTTTTTTTTTTGTTTTATATGATTATGACATAAAATTAAGATCCTAAGTCTATTTAATTTTAATTTAGAAAAAAATGGTTAAATAATTAATTTACAAAGTTAGTTTAATAAAAAAACTAAACCTAATGCCTTTTTATTATTTTTTGATTTTGATGTTATGTTAAAAAAAGCTAGAAGAGATAAAATAAGTAAAACAACACAGTCGAAGGAACGGGAAGTGAATAAAAGGGTGCAATTTTGAAAAAAAGGCAAGCCTAGATCGAAAAGATCCCGAGTTGCCTTTCGATACAGAGGGATGATCGAAGGCATCATTTGAGGGCCTTAGGGTGCTAGATCTGCAAGCAAATTCGTTAAAAATTGAAAATATAAGGCCTGGGATTCGAACCCTGGTCCCTTCGATTGCACGAATTCCCTTTCACCATCTGAGCTTCTTGTTCATTCGAAATACATGAAACCTGCTTTGGGTCCTGCAAATTAGTTAGTTCGAAACCAAACAAAACAGAAAACATTTCATTCAAAATCAATCCCTAATCCCGAATCTGGGGTTGTTTCAATTTGCAACAGTCTGTATCATGGGTTTCAAAGGTAACCAGCTTCGAAAACCCTATCCATGGTGTTCGAATATTTGGACACTGCAACTTGCATACATTTTGTTAAATCGCTCACAAATAACAACAAAAACCATGAACATGCATTCATGATTTTAATTTAAGATGAAATGAGATTGAACATTTTTACCACTGGATACACCTTGATCTGCAGTCCTGGATGTGAGATGGTTGAGGAACGAGTGAGTGTGCGTCTGTGTGAACTCCAAGAACACGATACGGGTGTTAATATGGAAGGAAGGGGCCTGCAAAGATATGTAGTTTTGACAACTTTGGAATTTGATGCTACTATCTGGAACTTCGTGGGGCAGGCTGCATTTTTTGTGAGGCAGTATATATGTCCTTTTTCTCTGAGATTATGAGGTTTATATAGGAAAGGGATTTTAGGTCAACATTTGTGTATCAAATCTTGGTCCATTATGATGAAGAGATTTGATTTCTTCATAAAAACTTGCTATATTTGATTCAATCAGGTGCCAATCTATTTTTCTCCAATCTGCATGAATTTGAAAGGCTCAGAGTTTTCCTTATCAGAGATCCTTCGATTTTGTCTCCAATCTGCATGAATTCGAATGGCCCATCATCAGAACTTCTGGAAACCTCTCAGTTCTTGCTCTTTTCGATCTCATTTTCTTTAACTTGGATAATCGAAATGTCACCCTGTTGATATGCCATCGAATCATCACTTGGTTGACAAGCCTATTGAAAGACACCTTGTATGCCCCAAACAAAAGACAACCTTACTTAAGATGCCCATCGAAGCTGCCTTGTTTAAGTTGTCCATTGAAAGGCACTTGTCCATCTTCAAAATTCTTTATTTTCTTTAAGTAAGTGTTTGTAACCACCCGTGTGAGAGAAGATCTTGAAAATAAGAGAGGGCAAAATTTGGGGTACAACAGCTGCCCCTGTTCAATCTTCTTAAACCTGAAGATTTAGATTGGCTTGTCTTCCTTTCATGATTTGAAGGTGGAAGAGGATTGAATACTATAGTGCTCAGAAATTTGCACTCGCCTGAAGTAGCACTGTTGGTTGATAATATCGGGAATGGGCTTACAGATGCCATTTGTAAAAAATGACAGAGAGTTGTCAGAGATGGGCTTAGAGATGCCACCCAAAGAAGATGACGAAGAGTCGTCGAGGATGGGATTAAATATGCCATCTAGAATAGATGTTGACTTCATGAGAGATTCCTTTCCAGGAATTCATGTTCTTGTCGTTTGAGGAGGACTCCGCTGAGGAATGTTGGTCTCTGTCTTAGGAAATAAAGTCTAGGAGCTTCAATTGTCCATTACTTTACTGGGGAGTTATCTCTTGACTGAATAGACGAAAGTGATTTGTTATCTGGTCTGGATCCAGGCTTCACAGCGACTTGCTAAGGATAATAAGGTTGACTGCTATCTGGTCATATTCCAGGCTTCATAGTGACCTACTAGGGAATATGAAATTAACTGCCATCTAGTTGGTTCCAGGCTTTGCCGTAATTTGACGGGGTAAACTGCTATCTGGTCGCATTCCAGGCTTTACAGTATCTTTAACTGGATAAGAATAAGAAAATCTTAGGGTCGATTTGACTGAACCAGAGTAAGTGTCTACCGGAAAATAATCAGAATAAATCATTGGTCGATTTAAACTGAACCAGCTGAGGACTTGAATTATCTTTAACTGGAAAAGAATCAGAGACATCTTAGGGTCGATTTAACTGAAGCAGAGAAAGTTTCTACCGGGAAGGAATCCGAATAAATCATTGGTCGATTTAAAACTGAACCAACAGAGGTCTTGAATCATCTTTAACTGGAAAAGAATCAGAGAAATCTTAGGGTCGATTTAACTGAACCAGAGAAAGTGTCTATCGGAAAGGAATCAGAATAAATCATTGGTTGATGTTGCACCCCAAAATTTGCCCTCTCAGGTTTTCCAAAGTCTTCCCCCTGCATGGCTGATCAGAAATCCTTGCCTAAGGAAAAAGAAAATTTTTGAGTGTTGCTTTAGGTACCTTTCGATTGGCATTCTAAAAGGCCCTTCGATTGGTATTCTGAAGGAGCATTTCAATTGGCATTATGGACAAGCATTTCGATTGGCATTCTTTAAGACCCTTCGATTGGCATTCTGAAGGAGCATTTCGATTGGCATTATGGACGAGCACTTCGATTGGCATGCCAAGGGAACCTTCGATTCAACATTGTGTCCAGGCAGCTTCGACAAGCATGTGAACCATGTCCTTCGATTAGTATGAACAACACCTTTCGATTGGCCTGTTAACAAAGCCATCAAGAGGGCACTCAAACATGTCCAGGTACACTGAACATGAGAGAATGGCATGTTTCCCTTGCAAATATAGAAATATTTAAATGCTGATTGTGGATTTAATTCCTGAGTTAAAGGCCAAATTCTTGCCTTTTCTGTTCCTAAAGAGCTGATTCGACCAGAGTGATTTCTGTGCAGCTCAAGACCATTCGAAGAAGCATTCAGAAATCCCATTCGAAGGGTACGCAGGGGGTCCATTCGAAAAGGCATTCAAAGGGTCCATTCGAAGAAGCTTTCGAAAAGCATTCGAAGGAGGTCATCAGCCCATTCGAAAGGGAGCATTCGAAGGGTGCCATCAGCCCATTCGAAGGAGGTCATCAAGAGGGCGCCCAAATCAACATGTCCAGGTTCATTCAAGAGACACAAATGTTTCAAAAAAGGAAGTTATTTAATGTGTTCGTTTCTTGTCTCATGGCATTTAGTGGCCTATTTAATGGATGTCTCTTGCCATTACTACACCCTCACACCCCTATAAATACAGAGGCCAGTGGCACATTACAAGGGGGCAAAAAAATCACACAGAAAATATACGCACAAAAATATACAACACACACAAAACTCTGTAGGAGAACACATAGAAAAATTGCCTCAAAGAGCCAAAGCAGTCCTTCAGATCAAAGGTGCCCATGCCCAGAAACCTCAGATCAAAAGTGCCTACATCCAGGAAGTGCCCAGATCGAAGGTGCCTACATCTAGGAAACGCCCGAATCGAAGTCCAATCTGTTGGTAAGAAAGGGTAAACTATCCAACCTCATATTTGCATAATACATACATACTGGTTGTTACCTTCGATTTGCCATCCTAGACAGGATCGAAAGGCCTGGGTTTGGCACCCAAGTCATATTTTTCGTGTGCTAACAGTTGCTGCAGATTTAGCCTGAAGAGACCCCAACAAGTGCAGGATCGAAGGGCCTGGGATTCAATACCCATGCCCTGCATTTTTGTTTCGCTCACATACTTTTGCAGGTATAACATCCCAGATCGAAGGAGAGCCCTTCTCTGGATCTAACCCATTAGCGTGCTGGATCGAAAGAGGCATTTCATCCCTGGATTGAAAGCCATGACCTCCATGATCGAAGGGCAATCCTCTTCCCTGGATCGAAGGCTACTCACTCCTTATTGTCTGGCCCAATCGAAAGGACCAGGACCCTCTCTAGATCGAAGCAGTCCATTCCCTCCCTGGGTCGAAGCTCTTTCTTTCCTGGATCGAAGGATCCCCATTGTATTTTATTTTTGTTTTCCATAGCCTTTTTTTATCTTTTTAATTAACCTTAAAAACCAAAAAACCACAAAAACATTAGGCTAGTTCTTTTTCTATTAAATTAACTTTGTTAATTAACCCTTAATTATCTTAACATTTTTCCAAAACTAAAATTAAATAGATTTAGATTATTTTTCCCAAAATAAAATAAAACAACAAAAAGAGTTCTTATTCTTAGGATTTTTTAGATTTCCGCGCGTTTATTTTATTGTAATTGCCTACTGGGATGTAATAGCTTAAACTAAGACCCTTTACTGCTTTATTCCCCCAATTTTGGACATGTAAATAATCCCCCTCCCTGAAAGCCTTGTAATAGCGTAGGATTTACAATTCCCGCACTTTAAATTCCTGTACATATATTAACTGTTTAGATGTATGCTAACTAGGATTGTATGACAAGATCTGTCTTAACTTAAAATCAACAGTAGCTCACCATAACATGTACAAAGATAACATAAACTGAAAATTGACACATTTGCACACGCCACTCTTAGGGTACACCTCACTTGGTTGCCTCAAACATGGTCATTGAATATAGGAAGTCTTAGAGGTCGCCCTCCTGTCTAAAGATCAAAGTTGCCTCGATAAAAATGATCTAAGACATTAGGGTTACCGCTAAAGCATCCTAACGTTGCTTTAGTGACCACAAGTCCCTTAAATCGAATTGACCTGAAAACTCCAACGATGGTGCTACCTACTCCTCACTAGTGGGATAGTACTGTCTAAAGGACATTTGCACAATTAAATTCCCTTTTGAGTAGGTAGAGGTTCTTAAGTACTTGCTCTCTTTTAAAAACAAAAACTTTTCGCACTTACACTTTCTTCAAAAAAAAAATTCTTTTCAAAACCCACAATCACAAAGAAAAGCAAACCTTTTGAAAACATAGTGAGCAAGTACCTAAGAGCCCGTGGATAACCACGAATAGAAAGGGTGCTAATACCTTCCCTTTCTATAATCTACCTCCCGAACCCGAGAAACATCTCGAAAAGGAATTTTTCTGTGCTTTTGTCATTTCCCTTGTTGGATAAAATAAAAGACGGTGGCGACTCTTGCTTACCGCGACACTTTGCAAAAACAAACGCAAACGCGAACCAGCATTCCAAAAACAGTCAGTTCTCGTTCCCACCGACCATAGAACTGGCGACTCTGCTGGGGATTCATTAATAAGTGAGGTATACATTGGGATTAGATCACTTGTGTTTTCAATTGTATTGCTTTGTATGCTTTTAATTTTGTGGGCTTGTATCGGAGTTCTATAGATCCTAACCCGGATCTGGGGGTACCCTTTTTAGGTAAGTAGCAACAAACTGTGAGGGAACTGTGCGGGAACTGTGCGGGGTATACCGACATGGTTGAAACAGTAGCTACGTTGATGTGGGACTTTGGTGAGTACCGGTAATCCTTGAGTTAAGTCAAGGAGAGTACGGGGCCGCCGCGTGGTGTCGTGAAGCATCAATTGACCTTAGAACCTTACTTGACCATCTTGGCCTTTTTTAGGGGTAGTGAGATAACCGACTTTGGTGTAGTCCGAAGTTGGTAGATACTCGATACTACACTCATTGAGGGTTGTTTTCATGGAATATTTTGGTCGCCAGTTAAGTGGCTAAACCAAAACAATGAACATAGAAAACAATCCAATGATATTGAGCTCCTTAGAACCTGGTTACTATTTATAGGACAGGTTTTGAGCCAACTAAACTCAAGAGGGAAATACCTATGAAACTCCATGCCAGCCTAAACTTAAGGCTATTTGTGTGACTTGTGTGCCTTCAAATCTGAACTACTTGCACATTCTTGTTATCTGACAACATGAGTTCCTTGCAGGTTTTGTTTACAGTCCTTATCCAATAATTTGGACTTATTGCAGGGCTTACTTACATCACTTCACACTTTTGCATACCTGTACATAACATCATAACATCATACCATAGCATTTTTCCTTAACCATTTCAAGGATCTCAAGGGTATGTGATGCAGGTTATGGTAAATCAAATGTCCAGCAAGGGGCAAAGGGGATTTATTTTCCTCTAGCCAAGTTTGTCTAGAAATCCAAGCATGATAACTTGAGTCAGGGGCTATGACCCACTCGATATGGTGAGCCTGACTCTTGAAGAAGGACTCTCAGCAACATGAATCTCCTTCAATCAAGCTACCAGATTCAGATTCTAAACATTTTCTTGTTTACCCCGCGAGATCCTTGAAAACATTGCATACATATATCATACATATCATTGCATAACAGGTCTTCCAGTACAGGTCTCTCATGTTCTCGCTGTTTATTTCAGTAATGACTTTCTAACAAGACAACCAAGATCTTCATACTCAAGAGACTCAATTCAGGGAAATCTTCCTAAACCTATCCAAGGGGCAAGAAGAGTTGAGAACACTCCTCATGGGGAACTTGGTCAAGAAAAGTCCTGAAGACAATAAGGACGAACGACTGAAACATCTGCAAGCTGAGGTAGATGCAATGAGAACCCAGATGCTGGGGTAGATGGCCCTTATCCAAGGCTTAGCTCGGGAACAAGAAGAGCTGAGAACCATTATCAGCCAGCTTCATCAAGACAGATACAACAACATGAAGCAAATAGTCAAAATAGGGGACCAAGTCATTGATCAGCCTCCAAGAAGACAAGGGTTTGGTTTGGTAAAGAATGGACCTCTCCAAGTTGCTACTACCTCAAGGGTCCAACAACAACCTCACCAAAAACAACAGGTTGATCAGAGTAAGCCAAACATGCCCAGGAGGCAATTTACCAAGATCAACATGTCACTGACTCAAGCGCTACAACACATGTTGAAGGAAGAGATGATTACATTAAAGGCTCCTCCCCGGAACCCAAATACTTCCGCTCCTACCTATCATCCCAATGAAAGGTGTGCATACCACTCTGAAAGTCTGGGACATGACACAAACGACTGTTGGGCTCTGAAGAACAAGATTCAAGACTTGATTGATGCCAAGGAGATCAAGTTTGATCACTGATCCTACGCCAAGTCATTGAGATTGTCTTTGTTTCATTTGAATTTTCAAGTTGTAATCTCTTTCTTATTCAAACAACTATCTATTAATGTCAAACTTTGTTTCATTAATGCATTGCACATGTTTGTCTTGATTTGATCCAATCATTTTAATTACATTTAAACTATGCTTTTTACTCACTTTATGACATTCAACTCTTGCTAAAAGTTACAAGCCTTTAGAGGGAGGATGACGAAACAATGCCATAATCTCATACTGTATGCTTTTGGACAGACCTTGCTAACGATGTACACGCGTTTCTTTCAAATCCTAAACACTGGAGTTATAAGGAAGATAATCCCTAGTCAACCCCTTCGAGCCAAAGAAGTAGGAGTTTTCTGTTTTTAAACAAATTGAAACCTTTAATCTAAACCTGGGGCAGGGTAGTCTCTCAGTTAATTTAAAAAGATGCGCATTAAAGTCGCAAAACTCTCAGTTCATAATACAACGAACGACATCAAAGGCATTCCTCTGGAATCAAAAGACAGTGGTGGTTCCTTATCTCATAGGAAGTCAATCTCTCAAAAAAAAAGAGCCCACTGAGCCAAAACTATAAAGGATCTTTAAAAAAGCTGGGGCATCCGGTTGACTGTAATCTCGAAAACAAGAACAGTCAGGCAAAAGTTAGGGATAACAAATCAAAAGAACGAGGTCGCTAAAAATCCTCAACAACATGAAAAATGTTGCAAAAATGACTGCCTTAAAAAAAATAAATAAAATTTTCAACTTGTGTGAACCATCACCAAAAACGTCGTTCCAGACTCATTTGGAGTTCAAACGCACAATTAACTGAGTTTAGGATTGAAGAACATCACGAAGAGCGGGTGGGTACAAATATACTTTGAGCCTTTATCCTTTGTTTCTTAAATCGTGAACCAAGCCACGTTACAACCCTTCAAAAGTCCTAACTGAGGCATGGGTTAGTTCGAAAGCATACTGTTACAAAAGGTATCCTGACTCCTGTAAGGCTTTGTCCTAAATCTTGTGTTGAATTTGTCTTATAAAAAGTTTTCTGCTAAAAAACGCATTTTTCAAAACTTCGAGACAAGCATAAACTTTGCATTATTTGAATATCATTGTTTGCATTTGGCTATTTGTTTGACAGCGGAGAAATTCACACAACGAATATCCGATGAACTAAAGCCCTCTCAGTGAACAAAATCACTTCAAAAAGGACACCACTTCCATTGACAAATCTCCTTCCAATCAAGGGGCATGGCATGATCATTGTCCATCACCTGGGGCAGTCTAGTCAAGATTTCAAGAAATCTCTAAAGAAATGCAGAGTAACCAGGGGCAAGTCTCCATCTCCGTCACTTGGGGCATTGAACGTCAACCCCGACAAAGGGTTACATACAGTCAAACATTTCCAAGCAGTGCCACAAACACTCGTTGCTAGGGGCAGTGACAAATCTCCCCAAAATCCTTCTCATAGGATGACTCCCAGCAAGGGTTTAATCTCTGAAAACCTTTTCCCAGCTGAATCAATCTCAAGAATCCTGGAGGACTTCCCCAACGAAGATGTCACCTCTCTAGCGGACTGATGGCAGGGTTTATTTCCCCAACAACACCAGGACTCCCCAGCTTGAGTTTGCCTCTTTGACTACTACAAATCAAAGGAACACAACTCCTCCTCCCCACTAGACTCTGGAAGCTTATCCCCTGCAAAGCTCAAATAAGTCTCCTTAACCAAATTCAGAGATTATCCTCACAAGAGTCGAGCTGGGTTATCCTCAGCAAGTTGCAACTGAAAGATCATCCCCAACGTAGTTCTTTCTATCCCCAGTGGAGTTCATCATCAAAATCCCCAGCAAGTTACTGCGAAACCTGGACCCGGCCAGATATCAGTTCAACTTCGACTCCCCAGTAGAGCAACGGACGACTAGGACTCCTAAACTCTTTTCCCAAGCAGAAATGAACATACTCTCCACAGAGTTCACAACTTCCCCCAACGGAGTTCTCCTCAACAAAACGAGGGTCCTCAGTGAAAACATTCTAAGCAAAATTTGAAGACACACATACTCTTCAACAGCAATCCAGGATTTAACAACTTCCCAACACTTGTCAAGGATTTATTTTCCCAGACAAAAATACATTCATTAACATTTCACATTTCATACATCCTATTTACATACATGACAAAATACATATAACATAAATCTCATTTATTTTGAGAACATCATTACACAATGCATACATCATGACATTGCATACAACTAACTCTTTACCTATTCAGGAAAGATCGATCGACAGATAAAAGTCATTACCTTTTGGAGTAGCAGTCGTCAAAGATTCCTTCATCATCCTGCTGAGGTAGTAATCATCCAAGATTCCTTCACCATTCCTGCTGAGGTAGTAATCGTCCAAGATCCCTTCATCATCCTGCTGAGATAGTAATCGTCCAAGATTCCTTCATCATCTGTTTGGAGTAGCAATTGTCTCAGATTCCTTCATCATACATCATTATCAAAAAAGACCTCCTCTGGCTAGATTTATTTCTTCCAGTTAAAGACAGGCAATCAGAGACCTTCAAATAACAGTCCGGATACGATCCAGATTCAGATGTCATTTTGTCACTCATTCAAATACATTTCAGATACGCTCCAGATAAAGACGCAATTCTGACAATCATCCAGACTCAACTCCATTCTCCAGCAGCTCCGGGATTTAGTTTCCCCAACTAAAACATCACATTTCCATACATCATGATACATGCATATATGCATCATACCATACAATCTCATTTATGTTGAGAACATCATTGCTTGATCCATATCATGCATTGCATATGACTGACCTTCACCTTTCAGGACAGATACAGTTAAATTCTCAATTATGTCAATGGAGACAAAATCAGTTAAATCGATTCCTAAAGATTTTTCTGAGACGAAGCATGTCAATGGAGACAAAATCAGTTAAATCAATTCCTAAAGATTTCTCTGAGGTACAAGTCGTCAAAGGAGACACCCCTGTCAATAGAGACAACCTGTCAATGGAGACAACTCGTCAAAGGAGACACCCCTGTCAATGGAGACAACTCGTCAAAGGAGACACCCTGTCAATAGAGACAACCTGTCAATGGAGACAACTCGTCAAAGGAGACACCCTGTCAATAAAGACAACCTGTCAATGGAGACAACTCGTCAAAGGAGACACCCTGTCAATAGAGACAACCTGTCAATGGAGACAACTCATCAAAGGAGACACCCCTGTCAATGGAGACAACTCGTCAAAGGAGACACCCTGTCAATAGAGACAACCTGTCGATGGAGACAACTCGTCAAAGGAGACACCCTGTCAATAGAGACAACCTGTCAATGGAGACAACTCGTCAAAGGAGACACCCTGTCAATAGAGACAACCTGTCAATGGAGACAACTCGTCAAAGGAGACACTCTGTCAATAGAGATAACCTGTCAATGGAGACAACTCGTCAAAGGAGACACCCTGTCAATAGAGACAACCTGTCAATGGAGGCAAATCATCAAAGGAGACACCCTGTCAATAGAGACAACCTGTCAATGGAGACAACTCGTCAAAGGATACACCCATGTCAATGGAGAAAACTCGTCAAAGAAGACACCCTGTCAATAGAGACAACCTGTCAATGGAGACAACTCGTCAAAGAAGACACCCCTATCAATGGAGAAAACTCGCCAAAGAAGACACCCTATCAATAGAGAGAACCTGTCAATAGAGACAACCCGTCAATGAAGACAGAACCACCTACCAACAATCTCCAAATGGCATCTGTAAGCCCATTCCCGACATCACAATGCTGATACTACACCATGCGAGTGCAAATTTCTGGGCACTCTAGTGTTCAATTATCTTCCACCTTCGGATCACGAAAGGCTCGAAAACCAATCTATATCCTCAGGTTTAAGAAAATTAAACAGGGGCAACTGTTGCACCCCAAAATTTACCCTCTCAGGTTTTCCAAAGTCTTCCCCCTGCATGGCTGATCAGAAACCCTTGCCTAAGGAAAAAGAAATTTTTTGAGTGTTGCTTTAGGTACCTTTCGATAGGCATTCTGAAAGGCCATTCGATTTGCATTCTAAAGGAGCATTTCGATTGGCATTATGGACAAGCATTTCGATTGGCATTCTTTAAGACCCTTCGATTAGCATTCTGAAGGAGCATTTCGATCGGCATTATGGACGAGCACTTCGATTGGCATGCCAAGGGAACCTTCGATTCAGCATTGTGTCCAGGCAGCTTCGACAAGCATGTGAACCATGTCCTTCGATTAGTATGAACATCACCTTTCGATTGGCCTGTTAACAAAGCCATCAAGAGGGCACTCAAACATGTCCAGGTACACTGAACATGAGAGAATGGCATGTTTCCCTTGCAAATATAGAAATATTTAAATGCTGATTGTGGATTTAATTCCTAAGTTAAAGGCCAAATTCTTGCCTTTTCTGTTCCTAAAGAGCTGATTCGACCAGAGTGATTTCTGTGCAACTCAAGACCATTCAAAGAAGCATTCAGAAAGCCCATTCGAAGGGTACGCAGGGGGTCCATTTGAAAAGGCATTCAAAGGGTCCATTCGAAGAAGCTTTCGAAAAGCATTCGAAGGAGGTCATTAGCCCATTCAAAAGGGAGCATTCGAAGGGTGCCATCAGCCCATTCGAAGGAGGTTATCAAGAGGGCGCCCAAATCAACATGTCCAGGTTCATTCAAGAGACACAAATGTTTCAAAAAAGGAAGTTATTTAATGTGTCAGTTTCTTGTCTCATGGCATTTAGTGGCCTATTTAATGGCTGTCTCTTGCCATTACTGCACCCTCACACCTCTATAAATATAGAGGCCCTGGCACATTACAAGGGGGCGAAAAAATCACACAGAAAATATACACACAAAAATATACAACACACACAAAACTCTGCAGGAGAACACATAGAAAAATTGCCTCAAAGAGCCAAAGCAGTCCTTCAGATCAAAGGTGCCCACGCCCAGAAACCTCAGATCAAAAGTGCCTGCATCCAGGAAGTGCCCAGATCGAAGGTGCCTACATCTAGGAAACTCCCGAATCGAAGTCCAATATGTTGGTAAGAAAGGGTAAACTATCCAACCTCATATTTGCATAATACATACATACTGGTTGTTACCTTCGATTTGCCATCCTAGACAGGATCGAAAGGCCTGGGTTTGGCACCCATGTCATATTTTTCGTGTGCTAACAGTTGCTGCAGATTTAGCCTGAAGAGACCCCAACAAGTGCAGGATCGAAGGGCCTGGGATTCAATACCCAGGCCCTGCATTTTTGTTTCGCTCACATACTTTTGCAGGTATAACATCCCAAATCGAAGGAGAGCCCTTCTCTGGATCTAACCCATTAGTGTGCTGGATCGAAAGAGGCATTTCATCCCTGGATTGAAAGCCATGGCCTCTATGATCGAAGGGCAATCCTCTTCCCTGGATCGAAGGCTACTCACTCCTTATTGTCTGGCCCAATCGAAAGGACCAGGACCCTCTCTGGATCGAAGCAGTCCATTCCCTCCCTGGGTCGAAGCTCTTTCTTTCCTGGATCGAAGGATCCCCCTTGTATTTTATTTTTGTTTTCCATAGACTTTTTTTTTATCTTTTTAATTAACCTTAAAAATCAAAAAACCACAAAAACATTAGGCTAGTTCTTTTTCTATTAAATTAACTTTGTTAATTAACCCTTAATTATCTTAACATTTTTCCAAAACTAAAATTAAATAGATTTAGATTATTTTTCCCAAAATAAAATAAAACTACAAAAAGAGTTCTTATTCTGAGGATTTTTTAGATTCGCGCGCGTTTATTTTATTGTAATTGCCTACTGGGATGTAATAGCTTAAACTAAGACCCTTTACTGCTTTATTCCCCCAATTTTGGACATGTAAATAATCCCCCTCCCCGAAAGCCTTGTAATAGCGTAGGATTTACAATTCCCGCACTTTAAATTCCTGTACATATATTAACTGTTTAGATGTATGCTAACTAGGATTGTATGACAAGATCTGTCTTAACTTAAAATCAACAGTAGGTCACCATAACATGTACAAAGATAACATAAACTGAAAATTGACACATTTGCACACGCCACTCTTAGGGTACACCTCACTTGGTTGCCTCGAACGTGGTCATTGAATATAAGAAGTCTTAGAGGCCGCCCTCATGTCTAAAGATCAAAGTTGCCTCGAAACGGTTGCCTCGATAAAAATGATCTAAGACATTAGGGTTACCGCTAAAGCATCCTAACGTTGCTTTAGTGACCACAAGTCCCTTAAATCGAATTGACCCGAAAACTCCAACGATGGTGCTACCTACTCCTCAATAGTGGGATAGCACTGTCTAAAGGACATTTGCACAATTAAATTCCTTTTTGAGTAGGTAGAGGTTCTTAAGTACTTGCTCTCTTTTAAAAACAAAAAATTTTCGCACTTACACTTTCTTCAAAAAACAAAATTCTTTTCAAAACCCACAATCACAAAGAAAAGCAAACCTTTTGAAAACATAGTGAGCAAGTACCTAAGAGCCCGTGGATAAACACAAATAGAAAGGGTGCTAATACCTTCCCTTTCTATAATCTACCTCCCGAACCCGAGAAACATCTCGAAAAGGAATTTTTCGGTGCTTTTGTCCTTTCCCTTGTTGGATAAAATAAAAGACGATGGCGACTCTTGCTTACCGTGACACTTTGCAAAAACAAATGCAAACGCGAACCAGCATTCCAAAAACAGTCAGTTCTCGTTCCCACCAACCACAGTTGATTTAAAACTGAACCAGCAGAGGTCTTGAATCATCTTTAACTGGTTAAGAATCAGAGAAATCTTAGGGTCGATTTAACTGAACCAGAGAAAGTGTCTACCGGAAAGGAATCAAAATAAATCATTGGTCGATTTAAAACTGAACCAACAGAGGTCTTGAATATGATCTTCTGAATAAAATGATGGAATAGCCCTTCGTCAGAGGTAACTTTTGAAAAGACTGTTAGGTCATATAAGTAGTTTGTGATGTTTGTTGATTGATATTTCCTAAAAAGGTAAAGAGTTAGTCATATGCAATGTCATGATGTATGAAATGAATTGTGTAACGATGTTCTCAAAATAAATGAGATTGTGCTATATGAAATATGTATGTGTACGCCATGATGTATGAACATGGAATGCTGTTGCAAATTTTCCTAGTCTGGGAAAATAAATCCTTGACTGCTGCTGGAGAGTACTGAGAAGCTGAATCCCAGACTGCTTTTTGGTAGATGAGGAAAGTGGTTCTTTAATTTCCACTAGAATGATGAATGGAGATGATTCTCCAGGGATTTCATCTTTCCGTTAGAGAATACTCTGTCGGGGATCTTTGACTTCTGCTTGAGAATGTTTCGTCGGGGAGACGATGCTCTGTTGGAAGATCTCATCAATGTAGAGAAATAAAATCTGTTGGGGGATGAACTTCCGTAACTAGGGAAATAAACTCTACCGGGGATGTGGATTTATAAACTGTTTGAGATTTGTAAAACCCAGCTGGGGAACATTGATTTAACCTCTCTGAGGGAACTTTGCTAGAGAAGGTAATTCCTGCTTGGGAAAAAAAGAGGTCAAAACTTTGGTTGTTTTCACTCTGCAGGGATATATACATCACCAGGATGTATGCTTAGGATTCGGCGGTGACTTTGCATCAGGACGTCTCTGCCCCTGTACTTACTGGAGAAAGTAACTGTGGGGACTACAAATGGCTTTTTAGGCATTATCCCATTTCTTAAAGTCATTAGCAACTGTCTTTTTATTTTTTATGCAAGTATTTGTAAATAATAATCATATTCAAATGCACACGTCGAAATAATCATTGGACGTTTTTTGCAAAACAAAACAGAAAAATAGAAAACAAAAAGTTTTATACTTTCAAAGAAGTGATTTGTATTGACTTAAAGAAATTTGCCTATAACAGGTGTTTTTTGTACAAAGAGACTGACATTCTAGTAGGAGAATACCATCGTGAAAATGAAAACTATACAAAATAGTATACAAAGAGAAAACAGTTACGTGTAATAATCCCATCGAGTTTCAATTATGCTATTGCCCTTATGTCCTTTAGCGTCTCATCACTTTGCTACTTGTCTGAAGCTGACTGGATTGATTGGTACCATTTGAGCTTGATAGTTGATAGTGAAGTCTGGTTGCAAGGTGATCCAACGAGACATAGTTATACGCTTTAAAATCCCTAACTTTTTCCTGGAACGCCCTTTCGGGTTTTCAGTCCACCGGGATACCCTTTTTTCCCAAGCCGCCTTTTCAGGTTTTCGACTTGTCGGGTGTACAAATATTTTTTTGTATTTATCCCTAATTTTTGCCCGAAACCTTTTGGTTCACCGGGATGCGCTTATTTTTTTCCTAGGCCAGTCAACCTAACGGGTCTTTATTCATGTGTAGTATCTTTTAACTACGTCTTCATTCACAGGGTGAGGAAGGTTGTCACCGTCCATAATGGTTAAGATCATGGCTCCACCAGAAAATACGTTCTTGATCACAAATGGCCCTTCCATTTGCCCCTGGGATCACCTTGTGGCAGTATGATGTGCTTGATTACTAGATCACCAACTTGATATGCTTGATGTCTGACGTTCTTGTTAAAAGCCTTAATCATACACTTTTGATACATCTGACCATGACAGACAGCCACAAGCCTTTTCTCGTCAATCAGGTTCATCCCATTCGTCTTCATTCAGCTCTGCATCCTTCATGATTCTCAAAGAAGGGATTTGGACCTTGATAGGTAGGACAACTTCCATACCGTATACCAAAGAGAAAGGAGTTGCCCCTGTTGATGTGCGTACTATGGTGCGGTAACCATGAAGAGCAAATGCTAACATCTCATTCCAGTCTTTATATTTCATTGTCATCTTCTGGATGATCTTCTTAATATTCTTATTAGCAGCCTTTACAACGCCATTCATCTTCGGCCGGTAAGGAGAAGAGTTATGATGATGGATCTTGAATTTCTTATAGAGTTCAGTGATCATAGTGTTGTTGAGATTTGTACCATTATTTATAATGATTCTTTCGGGGATACCATATCGATAGATAAGGTTATGCTTGATGAATCGTGCCACAACATTCTTGGTAACAGTAGCAAAAGAGGCGGCCTCAACCCACTCCGTGAAGTAATCAATGGCAACAAGAATGAAGCGATGCATGTTGGAAGCGGTAGGTATGATTTCTCCGATCATGTCAATACCCCACATTGCAAAGGGCCAAGGAGCAGTCAAGCCGTTTAGAGGAACCAGAGATATGTGCATCTTATCAGCATAAATCTGGCACTTGTGACAAGTCTGCGAATGTTGATAACAGTCTGCTTCCATAGTGGACCAACAGTATCTTGCCCATAGGATCTTTTTAGCCATGGTGTGTCCACTAGAATGGGTGCCAAAGTTAATTTCATGTAAATCAGCCATAATCTTCTCTGCTTCATTCTTGTCTACACACCGAAGCAAAGTAGAATCATAGTTGCACTTGTAGAGGATCCCGTTACTGAGAAGGAATTTGGTAGAGAACCTTCTTAGGAACTTTTTATCATTGACTAAAGCTCCTTTAGGATACTCTTGGCCTTCGAGATATCTTATGACTTCATGGAACCAAGTTTTGTCCACTACTTCTTCAGTATCAATCTTGTGACAGTATGTTGGTTCATCCATTCTCTCACTAGTGATCCGATGAGCCTCATTATCCCACCTGACCTTGAACATGGATGACATAGTGGCTAGCGCGTCCGCTAATTGATTTTCCTCTCGTGGAAAATGCTCAAAAGTAATTTCTTCAAAGTATGGGATCAATGTCAACACATGCTCTTTGTATGGGATGAGATTAGGATGGTCCGTGTCCCATTCTCCTTTGATCTGGCTGATTACCAAAGCCGAGTCTCTGAACACACTTAAGAACTTGATCCTTAGATCAATTGCAGATTTGAGACCCATGATACATGCTTCATACTCATCCATATTGTTGGTGCAGTTGAAGCATAGCCTAGCAGTGAAAGGAGTATGACAACCCTCAGGAGATATGATTATAGCACCAGTACCATTGCCAAGTGCATTGGAATCTCCATCAAAAACCATGGTCCATCGGGATCCTTTTTCAGGTCGTTCATCTGGTCTAGGTTCTACACAATCAGTTACTAACATGATGTTCTCATCCGGGAACTCAAAATTCATGGATTGGTAATCGTCAAAAGCCCGATGAGCCAAATAATCAGCTAGTACACTTCCCTTGATTTCTTTCTGGGTTTTGTATTGAATGTCGTATTTGGTCAGGATCATTTGCCATCTTGCTATTCTTCCGGAGAGAGTGGTCTTCTCCAAAATGTACTTGATAGGATCCATTTTAGAGATCAATAAGGTAGTGTGAGTCAACATATACTGTCTTAGTCGGTGAGCAGCCCATGCCAAAGCACATCAAGTTTTCTCGAGCAGTGAGTATCTTGTTTCACAGTCGGTAAACTTTTTGCTAAGGTAGTATATTGCATGCTCTTTTCTACCAGACTCGTCATGCTGCCCCAGTACACACCCCATTGAATTATCTAATACTATTAAGTACATTATCAAAGGTCTTCCTTCAATCAGAGGCATCAGAATTGAAGGCTCTTGAAGGTATTCCTTGATTCTGTCAAAGGCAGTCTGGCATTCGTCATTCCACTTTACCACTTGATCTTTCTTCAAGAGTTTGAAGATTGACTCACAAGTAGTAGTTAGATGGGAACTGAACCTGACAATGTAATTTAGGCGTCCCAAGAAACCTCTAACTTCCTTTTCAGTGTGAGGAGCCGCCATCTCTTGCATAGCTTTTACCTTTGCATGGTCTACTTGAATACCCTTGTCACTGACAATGAAACCTAGGAGTTTACTAGACCTTACCCCAAAGGTGCACTTATTCGGATTTAATCTCAACTTGTATGTCTTCAACCTATCAAACAACTTTTACAAGTGATCAAAGTGCACTTCTTCCATTTGATATCTGGATATCATGTCATCAACATAGACCTCTATCTCGTGATGGATCATGTCATGAAACAGAGCTACCATAACTTGTTGATAGGTTGCCCCAGTGTTCTTCAACCCAAATGGCATCACTTTGTAATAGAAAGTTCCCCACTGTATGATGAAGGTTTTCTTCTCCATGTCTTCGGGTGCCATCTTAATCTGATTGTAACCAGAGAAATCGTCCATGACGGAGAAGATCTTATGATGTGCGGTGTTGTCAACCAAAACATCAATATGGAGAAGCAGAAAGTCATCCTTGGGGCTTTCCCTGTTCAAGTATCTATAATCCATGCACATACGTACCTTATCGTCCTTCTTAGGTACCGGCACTACATTGGCAACCCATTGTGGATAGGATGTGACGACTAAGAACCCAACATTGAACTGCTTCATAACTTATGCCTTGATATTCTCTGACATTTCAGGGTGCATACGACGGACCTTTTGCTTCACTAGAGGGCAATCTTCTTTAGTTGGCAGACAATCAACCATAATATTAGTGTCCAGCCCTGGCATGTCTTCATATGACCAAACAAAGATCTCAACATAATCCTGCAACATCTGTATCAATCCCTGTTTGACACTAAGCTCCAAATTTGCACCTATCTTGACTTATTTTCTATCCTCTTCTGTACCTAGGTTCACTGTCTCAACTGGCTCTTCATGAGGATGTATAGCCCATTCCTCATGTTGTAACAGTCTAGCAAGTTCTTCTGGTGCCTCAAAATCTTCCTCACCTTCGTCCTCGGCTTGGTTGATTGGATTTTCAAAGTCATAATTGGCAATAGCAGAACTGTTATCAATGGAATCCAGAGTGGATGTGGATCTGCAGTTTGATATGTGAGTGTGTGTAAGAGCATAGCTGCATTGATAAAGTAAAAGCAGAAAAGAAAAACAAAGAGCGCAAAATTTGTATGCAAAATGTCCAATGCTTTATTAATGACATATGAGATTGAAAAATGATAACCCTATCAAATAAACCATTGTGCCTCGGGTAAGACACAACGCCATAGAGTTTATATTGTTCATTTATTACATATCCAAAAAAAAGAAAGACAATTACTCATGAATAAAAGTAATCGGCACACAGTCTTTAGTCGTCCAATTACTGGGTCCACCATTGGTAATAGGGAAGATCCAGCTGTCCAGGTCATAGCTACTGTCAGCATCTTCTGGGACAGAGACAACATCAATAGCATTGACTCCCGGGCCATGCTTAGGCATGGGTGCAGTTATGACGTTGGGAGTCTCAGGGGGATCAAATTCAAGCTCTTTTGCATCAATAAGATCTCGCCAC
This sequence comes from Vicia faba, assembly GCA_948472305.1. NCBI lineage: Eukaryota > Viridiplantae > Streptophyta > Magnoliopsida > Fabales > Fabaceae > Vicia > Vicia faba. The sequence continues at coordinate 960,388,252 of OX451741.1, read as the reverse complement.
TTGTTCTTCAAAGCCCAACAGTCATTCGTGTCATGCCCCAGAGTCTCAGAATGGTAGGCATATCGAGCCTTTGGATTATAGTGAGGAGATGCAGTGTTGGGATTTTTGGGAGCTTCCCTCAAAGTTACCAGATTGGATTTCAGTAAATATGGTAAAACTTGATACAAGGTCAAATTGAACCGGGTAAAATGTCTCATGGGCCTTTCTACTCTGGGCTGATTGTTTCGCTGTTGAGTAGCTGCAGGCTTGGATGTCATTACAGCCCCTACCGCTGGACGATGTTCAGTTCTACCCCGATTTCTTTGACTGTAAGCAACACTAACCTCTTTATTTCTAACGAAAGGTCTCTTTCATGCACTAGAAGAGGTATCCTTTTGAATCTTGCCTCTCTTAATCCCAGCTTCCACTCTTTCTCCAGTTAAGATTAGCTTAGTAAAACTAGCTGAGGAGTTTCAAATCATATGGTTGAAAAAAGGACCAGATAGAGTACCCAAAAAGATGTCCACCAACTCTCTATCAGATAGAGGAGGCTGGACTCTTCCTGCTAAGTCTCTCCACTTCTGGTTGTAGTCTTTAAAGCCCTCGCTAGAACCCATGGACATACTTTAGAGTTGTGTACGGGTCAGAGCAAGGTTAGCATTATATTGGTACTGCTTAAAGAAAGCAATAGCCAGGTCTTCCCAGTTTCAAATATTGATTCCCTCCAACTGATAGAACCACTCTAGCTAAGTCCCGGATAGACTGTCTTGGAAGAAGTAGACCCACAAATCCCTATCAGCGGTGTGAGGCTGAATCTTCCCCACATAAGATTGGAGATGCATTTGGGACATGAGACTCCATTGTACTTATCAAACACCGAAGCCTTAAACTTTTGCGGGATAAAAACCCTAGAAACCAAACCCAGATCTTCAAAATCCAGCCCAAGTACCCTCTAGATTTCCATTGCGTTTAGACGATCCTCCAACCATTTGTATTTATCATCAGCACGAGGATACTGCTCCTCATTATAATTAGATTCATTATCAGATCCCTTCGGGCTGAGGTCTTCCTCTCTTGTCTCCCCTTCCTGAGTGTCCCCTTCCTTTGACAAAGTTGCTAGTTCTGAACCTCGCGGCACTGATCCTCTGATCCTTCTTCCCAAATTCACTACAACATTTAGTTTCTTTGACTTATTGGTCTTCTCTTTGACAATCAAGGCCTTCATCTCCTCTTGCCCCTTGGCCAGAGCCATGATCATTTGTTGGAACTGAGCATTATGAGCTTGAAGGTCCTTCACTGTTTGTTCGAGAGCCATTTCTTTTGCACTGGAATAAACAGCGGAAAGAAATAAGAAACCTGTACTGAAGACCTGCTTATGCAATGACATGTATGATATGCGTATGCAATGTTTTCAAGGACTTTGGGAAATTTAAATTTGTGAGCCAAAATGAAACAAAGATTTTATTAGTAGAATTCAAAATACAAATGCCTTTTAGGCTTACAATTGAAAAATTCTAAAAACTAAGAAATCAGGTTTCCCATGGGCGCTTCCTCTTCGTGCCGAGATAGACATTAAGACTTTTTTCTTCGTGAAGTTGCTTCGTGAGCTCCAATGCTTTCCTCTCATGGGTATAGAAATGATCTCTAAATGTATCCCGCTCTTTCTTCAGCTGAATCCAGGATCTATGCAGCTCTTCAAGATCGGTGGGCATGTCAGGATGGAGAACTATATAAGGAACATCCCCTTCAATAATAGGCTCCACAATCACTGGTAAGATGGCTATATATGGCATCACAAGGTTCTGAGTGCGAGCTCGTACCTATTGGAGATAAGGTTCCATAGGGATGGAAGTCTTCGGCCCCAAAGTCTTGGTATCAAATCTGTTTACCATGCCCCAAGCTCGTATGAACCTCTGACGATACCCTTGAACATCATCCTCATAGTTAAACACAATGCCCTGGATAAGCATCTCGTAAAGACCATCCCTTCGAGCATTACCAAGTTGTCCAGAGCCATAGAAGGATTATAAGTTATTCCTCCCCTAATGCCAAGTAGTGGGACATTAGGGAATTCCCCGCAGTGTTCAATAACCTAAATATCTCCCATAGATCGGGAATACCAGAGAATATCTGCGTGAGAAAGTGGCATTATCCTTTGCGACCAACCCAAACCTTCTTCATTCTTCAGTATTGATATAGGGAGGTGAGAAATAAACCACCTTGACAGCAATGGCACATAGCACATAAGAATCCCTCTTTTCTTCATGGTACGAGTGTGGAGGGTATGCAAGATGTCTCCGAGTAAAGTGGGCACAGGGTTACGAGAGAGGAAGACCTTGATAACATTCACATCTATGAGTAAGTTTGGATTAGGAAACGGTACTAACCCGTATATTAGAAGGGCCAAGACCTCCTCAAAATCCTGGAAGTCTAAATCATCCCAAAACAACTGAGCCTTCTCTATTAGGAACTTTGCTAGAAAACCCTTAACTCCGCTTCTTGTTTCCCAGGTGGATACAATGTCGGGCCGTTTCAGATGTAAAGCTGCTGCAATGAACTCTGACTTTGGAGCTTCTTCCAAACCGGTGAAAGGCAATTGATCCAGAACAGGTATGCCTAATAACTGAGAGAATTCTTCCATGGTGGATACCAGCTGATAGTCCGGAAAGGTGAAGCAATGGTGCTTAGGGTCAAAGAACTGAAAGAATACACTCATCACCTTCACATTAAAGCCCGAGGTAACTAGGTTGAGAAGTTGACCAAATTTTTTGGTGAACGAAGAAGTTCCCGGAACCCTTTATACTAGCTCTTTGAGTTGGAGAGGTATTCTCACAAAGCTGATTCAGATAGTGTTTCTACGAGTGGAAGCCATAATCTGCAAAACAGAACAAAGATAAATTCCCTTGGTCCTTGAAATGGTTACTGAAATGAAAAATGGATGTTATGATGTTTATGATGTCATGATTATGCTTAAATCACAGATAAACACAAGCAAATCACACAATAGACCTTAGTTTCAAAGGCTTGCATGAGGTTTAAGGTAAGTACCCTCTTGAATGTTCAGTTGGTTCAACCTGTCTTAGAAATAGTAACTAGGTTCTAAGGAATCTCAATATCATTGATCTTTATTTATCTGTATTGTTTCAGCTTAGCAATCTTTTGTTGCATCCGAAACATCCCAAAAGTCCAATCTCAATGAGTGTTGTATCGAGTATCAACCGATTCCCCGCTTTACACCAAGGCTGGCTATCTCACTACTTTCTAATGGCCAAGTTTGTTCAACTAAGGTTCTAAGGTTCGTTAGTGCTTCATGACACCACGCAGAAGCCCCGTATTCTCCTCAATTCAACACAAGGGATACCAGTAACAACCAAAGTGTCACACCAACACAGCTATCGCTTCTACCATATCGGCCTACACCGTACAGTCTCCATGATATATTGTTGTTTACCTAAAAAGATGCCCCAGATCTGGGTATAGGATCTATAGTATCCCAAGCAAACTTTTAAAAGTAAAGCAATCAAAACAAACAAGGAAAGCAATTTACAAATGAACTAGACCCTAAGGTAAGCCCCACTTTTTCAAAATTCCCCAACAGAGTCACCAGTTCTGTGATACGGTGGCAGAACCGACTGTTTAATACCAGTTAGTGTTTTGTATTCGCAAATGTGCGGTAAGCAAGAGTCGCCACTGACTTTTCTTTTATCCAATAAAGGAAAGGGTGAAAAGAACATAAAAAGACCTTTTACGAGATTTTCTGAGTAAGGGGGGTAGATTATGGAAAGGGAAGGTCTTAGCACCCTTTCTATCCGTGGTTTTCCACGGGCTCTTAGGCACTTGCTCATTTTTGAAAATTGCTTTCATGTTTGTGTGTTTTGAAAAGCTTGTTGGCTTTATGATAACTCTAGTATCAGTCCTCAAGAGTGTTGATAAAACGTTTTGAAAATGTTTTTGAAAGTATGAAGTGTGAAAAATTGATTTTGAGCAAGCATCTAAGAATCATCTATCTACTCGAAAAAGTTTGTTCTTTTCCTCTTTTCCTTTAGATAGTGCTATCCTACTATTAGTGAGTCGGTAACCCTATCGTTGGATGTTTGAGGGACAATCGAAGGGACATTTTTATAGTCACAAAGGAAACTTGGCAAGAAACCTTAGTAACTATCCTAAGGTTTTAAGGTCATACCGAGGCAACGTCGAAAAGGGTCATTTTTTATCTTTAAACAGGAGGGTAGCCACTAAAACCTCTCACATTTAGAGAGTTGTGACTATTTTCGAAGGCAACTGAAGTGGGAGTATCCTAGAGGTGTGCATGTGCGAGTGTGTTGAGATTCAATTATTTTTTTTGTCTTTTTGTTAGGTTAGCTAACGTTTGATTTTAGTCTTTACATACAAGCCTATTTACTAACAGTAATATAGTAAAATAATAAAGCAATAAATGTGCGAAAAATAAAATGCAGAAAAATAAACCCTAAATTATTACACGGCTTTGGGAGAGATACATTATAAAATTGCGGAAAGTAAAATCCTAATTGTTATTACAAACCAATAGGCAGTTACGATAATTAAAAAATGTGAAATTTAAAGTAAGCGCGCGAATTGAAAATACGCCTGAAAATCCTAAGGTAAAAGGAAATATTTTTTTGTTTTATCTGATTATGACATGAAATTAAGATCCTAAGTCTATTTAATTTTAATTTAGAAAAAAAAGGGTTAAAATGATTAAATAATTAATTTAAAAATTTAGTTTAATAAAAAACAAAACCTAATGCCTTTTTATTATTTTTTGATTTTGATGTTATGTTAAAAAAAGCTAGAAGAGATAACATAAGTAAAACAACACAGTCGAAGGAACAAGCAGTGAATAAAAGGGTGAAATTTTGAAAAAAAGGAAAGCCTGGATCGAAAAGAGCCCGAGTTGCCTTTCGATCCAGAGGGATGATCGAAGGCATCATTTGAGGGCCTTAGGGCGCTAGATCTGCAAGCAAATTCGTTAAAAATTGAAAATATAAGGCCTGGGATTCGAACCCTGGTCCCTTCGATTGCACAAATTCCCTTTCACCATCTGAGCTGCTTGTTTATTCGAAATACATGAAACCTGCTTTGGGTCCTGCAAATTAGTTAGTTCGAAACAAAAAAAAACAGAAAACATTCCATTCGAAATCAATCCCTAAACCCGGATCTAGGGTTGTTTCGATTTGCAACAACCTGTATAATGGGTTTCGAAGGTAACCAGCTTTGAAAACTCTATCCTTGGTGTTCGAACATTTGGACACTGCAACTTGCATACATTTTGTTAAATCGCTTACAAATAACAACAAAAACCATGAACATAAAATCATGAGTTTAATTTAAGATTAAATGAGATTGAACATTTTTACCACTGGAGGCGCCTTGATCTGCAGTCTTGGGTGTGAGATGGTTGAGGCACGAGTGAGTGTGCGTCTGTGTGAACTCCAAGAACATGATCAGGGTGTTAATCTTGAAGGAAGGTGCATGCAAAGGTATGGGTTTTGACAACTTTGGAATTTGATGCTACTTTCTGGATCTTCGTGGGGCAGACTGCGTTTTTTGTGAGGCAGTATATGTGTCCTTTTTCTCTAAGATTATGAGGTTTATATAGGCAAGGGATTTTAGGTCAACATTTGTGTATCAAATCTTGGTCCATTATGATGAAGAGATTTGGTTTGATTTCTTCATAAAAACCTTCTATATTTGATTCAATCAGGTGCCAATCTATTTTCATGCATTACTGCCAGTCTGTTATGAGTTTTTTGGGCCTCCAATATGATGGAAATCAAAAGCTGGCATGCCCCTGCAAATCCATTTCCCTTCGAATTTGTTCTCTTCGAAGGCTCTAAGCTCCAATTTGAATTACTCAGAGCTTTCCTCATCAGAGAATTGTTTCCTTCGAAGGCTCTGAATTTTTATTCGAATTGCACCTATCTTCATTATCATGGCTCCTTTGATTGAGCCACCCTCTGCTTCGATCGCTTGATTTGAAGAAAATCACCCTAGTCGAATCAGCTCTTGTGGAGTTAAGAACAAACAAGGAAAGAATCTGGCCCTTAACTCAGGAATTGAAGCCACAATCAAAATTGAATTCTTGCAATATTTGCAAGGAAAACATGCCATTTTGAACTTTGAGTGAACCTAGATAGGTTATGATAGGCGTTTTGTTCGAATTTGGCTCAAGGCTTTCATCATGGTTCCTTTGATTAAGTCTTAAGCTTTTCTCTCTTTGATGGCTTTGAACTTGACCAATCGAAGCACTATCTTATTGACTGGTCCAAGTGTTGTTCTTCTCTCTTCGATGGCTCTGAGTCCTGATTCGAATTTCTCATATTCTTAGCATCAGAGTTTCTTTTATCAGCCCCCAAGCATTATTCTTCTCGATGGCTCTGAGTTCCAATTCTAATTTCTCAAGGCTCTCCTCATCAGAGCTTCTTCGTTTTAGCCACGATCTGCATGAATTCGAAAGGCTCAGAGTTTTCCTTATCAGAGCCCCTTAAATTTTGTCTCCAATCTGCATGAATTCGAAAGGCTCAGAGTTTTCCTTATCAGAGCTCCTTCAATTTTGTCTCCAATCTGCATGAATTTGAATGGCCCATCATCAAAGCTTCTGGAAACCTCTCAGTTCTTTCTATTTTCGATCTCATTTTATTTAACTTGGACAATCGAAATGTCACCCTGTTGATATGCCATTGAAGCATCACTTGGTTGACATGTCTGTCGAAAGACACCTTGTATGCCCTAAACAAAAGACAACCTTACTTAAGATGCCCATCGAAGCTGCTTTGTTTAAGGTTCCCATCGAAAGGCACTTGTCCATCTTCAAAATTCATTATTTTCTTTAAGCAAGTGTTTGTAACCACCTGTGTGAGAAGATCTTGAAAATAAGAGAGGGAAAATTTTGGGGTACAACAACTTGTTATAAACAGCCCACCTGAAAAAATGATTTTGTTTAGCCCAAGTTCAACCCTTTTTTTCATGCTTGGATGAGAGGTCCATATTAAATCTTGGGCCTTGGATTGACAAAATTTGGAAAGTTGGAATAAAATTGATGATTTCTTGAACAATAATTCTCTTGATTTGTTCTTGTAATTTGAAGTTTGATAATGTTGTTGGAAATTGTTGAACTTTATGAAATTGTTAAACCCACCCTTTGTATTTCTTCTTATGTTCATGTGTTGATGACAATGTTGGTGAAAAAGATGAGAGCCATGGCTTATGCTTTGAAGAAGGTGGTGATTCCTTGAAGAAATTGTCATGGCAAAAGATTGACTCAAGAAACCTTGGAGTTTAGATTTCAAAAATGTTTTAAATTCTTATGACATTTAACCTTTTTAATTTGGTAAACACTTGTGAATTTCAAATGTAATGACTTAGAAATTCGATCATAACTTGTATCTCTTTTCCTTGAAATCTTGGATTCAAACTTGTACCATGTAATTGCAATTTGAATTTTGGTTCATGGAATTTGAATGAATCATGGGAGAAGTTGAATATATTTGAGAATGATGAATGAAAAGTGCTTGAGATCTTTGATTAACATCTTAATTTTTAAATAATCATGAACTCTTTAACTTTGCACTTGAATCATTTAGTCTTGAAAATCAAACTTGAATGATCTAAAAATCTCTTTGAAATCTTCTTGAATTTTTCGTATGAATCTAACTTGAGTTGTAAGCTTGAAATTAAAATAAATTCATCTTGATACACTTAAGATATTTGGAATAAAAATCAAATCTTGAATGCCATTGAAGAAGCTTTAAAGAACTAGAAGTCTTGAGATCTTGAATTTGGAATAGATATCGAACTTGTAATAGAATTTGCCTTGAGAAAATAAAGAACTGAAATTTGATTCAAAGAATTCATGAATTCTCAAAATAAAATCTCATACCATAGCTCACTATTTTTCAATCCAATCTTGACTAAAAAAATAATTGCCTCAAAAACATATGGTGAAAATTTAAATTAGAGGTCAAAAATGACCTATAATGTTCCAATAGAATCCATAACTTTCTAAGCACAATTTGACTTCGACCCTTAAAGAAAATTTATAGATAATTCCATTTGTGATACCATGCAAAAAGAATCGTCCCAAAATGATAAAAATCGAAAGAGCTATGATCCCCGAAAGTTGGACGAATGTCACTTGAAAATAGGTCAAAGTCCACAAAATGGCCTCTAATAAACTCAAACTTTTGATGGCCTTCTACACGTAATCAGCTCTCAATTTGTAAAGAGAATATGGATATGATGTCAAGGGTATTCATATGCTCAAACAATCAATCAAAAATAGTGAATAATGAAGAAGTTATGATTATTTGAACTCGAACTTGTAAACATTGAATTTCTGTCAACCAACTTTGAATTAACTGCAGACTTTGTCTTTTTCCACAACTTGAGGCACTCTTAAGCACATATCAACTTGAAATAATGAAGTCTTGATTAAATCATGCTCACATCTGTATGGACTTGAGATTATTCGTCAGAGAAGGCATAGAAATAAACACATGAACCTATCTCGAAGAATTTCGAGAATTAAGCAACCAAACTCGCCTTGACTATGCTGAATGAAACTTGAGGATAGCGTGACCTAAGATTATAGATCACCACTATGAAAAATAGGACTTTGGGAACCATCTTTGTCCTGAAAAAACATAACCCTAATCAGAGAACCATCATCTGAACTCCTTGCTCTGAAACGCTGTCTTCTAAAGGAAACAAAATAAACAAGACATATATTTTTTATTTTGGTTAGAAGTCAGTAAAATATAAAACACATATATACAAGATACACAATTAGGGTACTTGGTAATCTCTCAAAAGCAAACTAAAATATGGGATAAAGTAGAATGAGAGAACCATCCCTAATGCACGATCTCGGTGTATTGATGGTATGAGATGATATAGGGATCTTAGGGGCAAAAATTGGGGTATAACACCAGAGAGTCCTGATGGATAATCTTAAGCTAGGAGAAACCTTAAAACCTTTATCCCATGAATGTAGCAATGAATATGTCCTAATGGTAAGTATGCAAATGCAATGCAATAAGCCAGATGAAAATATAAGGGTAGGACAAATTTGGGGTATGACAAATGCCCCTATTTAATCGTCTTAAACCTGAAAGCGAGATTTGTGTCATCCTTTCGATCATTTAAGGTAGAAGAAGATTAAATACCAAGACCTGAAATTTGTCTTGGAGAGAAGGTGTAAGTGTTATTATTTATGATATTTGTTGGGGATTTAAAGAAATGATCGACACAAACGAGTATCGAAAGAAGATACAAACGATCATTAATAAAAGGTTAACACGAACAAGTGTTTGAAGATTCATACATACGAGTATTGGAACGAGATACAGACGAGTATCAAAATGGTAAACATGGATGAGTATTTTGAAAATCAATACAAAGGAGTATTGAAAAGTAATACGAACGAGTATCAAAAAGTAATAACATGGACGAGTGTTTTGAAAATCAATACAGACGAGTATTGAAATGAGATTTGGACGAGTATCAAAAAGCGTTAACACGAACTAGTGTTTGAAAATCAATATGGACGAGTATTGAAATGAGATACAGATGAGTATCCAAAAGCATTAACACGGACGAGTGTTTGAAGATAAATGCGGACGAGTATTGAAAAGAGGTACAAACGAGTATCAAAAGGTAATAACACGGACGAGTGTTTTGAAAATAAACACGAACGATTATTGAAAAGAGATAAGGACGAGTATCAAAAAGCATTAACATGGACGAGTGTTTGAAATCAATATGGACGAGTATTGAAAAGAGATACGAACAAGTATCAAAAAGCATTAACACGGACGAGTGTTTGAAAATCAATACTAACGAGTATTGAAATGAGATACAGATGGGTATAAAAAAAGTAATAACACGGACGAGTGTTTGAAATCAATACATACGAGTATTGAATGAGATACCGACGAGTATCAAAAAGAATTAACACGGACGAGTATTTGAAATCAATACGGACGAGTATTGAAATGAGATATGGACGAGTATCAAAAAGCATTAACACGGACGAGTGTTTGAAAGAGAGGCACAAACAAGTGTTTAAGGGTTAATTTTATTTCTTGTATGACACTGAAGAGCAAGTCTTTTGCATGAAGTATCTTGGGAAATATGTCATTGATATCGGATGGAGATTTGTGGGGATAACATCCTCTATGGAGACATACCATTATTTTGATTGGGGATTGAGTATGGCCTACGCTTCATATGCATTTTTGAGTTGTGTAGTGTAATGAGGGGTGTCAGCTGGGAATTGTGAGGATGGCATTTTCTGTGGGGATGTATTACTGTTTTGAGGATTAGTTTGTGCTATCGTGCAAGGTACCAAATCTAGCTCATGCTTCGTTTGCATTTTGAAGTGTATGGCACAATGATTCATTTCAATGGATATGCTACGCGTTTGAGGATGCAATGTAATATGCAGTGATGATTACTATATGCAGAGGGCCAAATATTAGGCTCATTGGGATCTGTTGCCCGTTATCTTTGAGATACCAATATAGATAGGTGCTTGAAAACTCAAGAATTGAATTATAGCCTTGTTAGGGATTGAATTATAGTCTTGTCGGGGAGGAGTACCTTGATCTGACTTTCCCTTCATCTTAGACGGCTTGTGGGTGGATGGGTAGAGACATGGATCTCTTCAAATGCCCCAAGTTTTCTCTATGTTAGAGAATCGGGTGCTCAACCGTCTGTAGGGTTGACGATGACAAGCTAGGTTGAGGTGACCTTTATGACTTGCTACCTACATAGAAAATAATATTTGAATGCAATGGAACTCCCTTGGGATGCCTTCATGTCAATGTAACATTGTGTTTCACATCTTAGCCTATGATTATTATTGTCTTATTATTTTCAATGCAATTCTTAATAAATAATTTAAATCACAATTCACATACGAAAAATAAAGTAAAAAGACATGTCAAAGAGATTTTTTTGGTGAAAAGGAAATTTTATTAATGAGATTGGCATGTGAATAGGAATTCGTACATGGAAACAACTCCTAAATGAGGTTGTTGCAAAGAAAAGACAAAAATATAGTAGGTGAAATGGTAATAAGAAAATCTCAAACTTCCATTAAAACTGATATTGCTATAGTTCCCATATCCTTGATCATCTTAGTCCTTTGCTTCCGAAGGGTAATAGTTTAATTGATCCATCCAGTGTCAGGAGTGTATATTGTTATTCATGAATAGTTTTCAAACTGCAACCTCTCGCTTTTAGTCCCTAATTTTTGCCTGGATCGTCCTTTTGGGTTTTTAATCCACCAGGGTACCCATTTTTTCCTAAGCCTACCTTTCAGGTTTTCGACTTGGCGGGTTATACTTTTTTCTTTATTTTTAGCTCTAACTTTTTCCTAAGTCGCCCTTTCGGGTTTTCGACTTAACGGATCTTTTCATGCGTAGTATTTTTTGACTGAGTCTGAATTGACTAGAAGTGGAACGTCTTCCCCATCCATGTCTGTCAGGATTAGAGCACCTCTTGAGAAAGCTTTCTTCACAATGTATGGCCCCTCATAGTTGGGATTACACTTGCCTCTTGGATCAAGGTGAATTCAGAGGATCTTCCTTAAGACCAGGTCACGTGTGTGGAACTCTCGAGGTCAAATTTTCTTGTCGAATGCTCTCTTGAGACGCTGTTGATATAACTGACCATGAAAAATGGATGATAGGCACTTCTCTTCAATGAGATTGAGCTGGTCGAGCCTCGTTTGAATCCATTCACCTTCATCAAGCTTGGTATCCACCAGAACACTTAATGAAGGAATTTCCACTTCGACTGGGAGCACCGCATCCATACCATAGATCAGGGAAAAAGGAGTTGCCCCAGTGGAAGTACACATAGAAGTTCTATATCCATGTAGAGAAAAGGGCAACATATCATGCCAATCCTTGTATGTTCTCACCATTTTCTGGACGATCTTCTTTATGTTCTTATTAGCAGCTTTGAATGTGCCATTCATCTTCGGCCGATAGGGCGACGAATTATGGTGCTCAATCTTGAATTCTTCATACATATCCTTCATCATTTTGTTGTTGAGATTCGACCCGTTATCCGTGATGATCTTGTTAGGAGTCCCATAAAGGCATATGATTTCTTTTTTGATGAAGTGAGTGACGACTTGCCTGGTCACATTCTTGTAAGAAGCCGCTTCCAGCCACTTGGTGAAGTAGTCAATAGCAACAAGAATGAACCTGTGTCCATTTGAAGTGCTTGGTTCAATCCGTCCAATCATATCAATGCCCCACGTTGCAAAGGGCCATGGTGAAGTCATCACATTCAAAGGAGTAGGAGGAATATGTAACCTTTATGCATAAACTTGACATTTATGGCACATCTTCGCATACACACAACAATCACTTTCCATTGTCATCCAAAAATAACCTGCTCGTAAATTTTCTTGGACATAACATGTCCACTGACATGAGTCCCAAAAGAGCCCTCGTGAATTTCTCGTATGATGGATTCTGCTTTGTGTCTATCCACGCATCTGAGCAAAACCGAGTCATAGTTTCTTTTGTACAGAACATCTCCTGACAATAAAATCTTGGATTCTAATCTTCTAAGAGTATGCTTATCACAAATTGTAGCACCCTCGGGATACTCTTGCTTCTCAAGATATCTTTTGATGTCGAAATACCACGAATTTTCATCCGACACGTCTTCGGTTGTGAGACAATGAGCATGGAAAACATGTGATGGCTCCTTGTAACGAAGTATTCTTATATTGGGCGTATGATTCGGATTACTGACTTTGAACATTGCCGCTAAATTAGCTAAAGAATCTGCCAACTGATTTACTTCTCTAGGAATATGCTCGAAGGTGATCTCGTCAAAAGCGGGAAATAACTCTAATATGTAATCCATGTGTGGAACTAAATTGGGGTGTCGTGTATCCCAATCACCTCGTATCGGGTACATTACTAAGGCAGAATCCCCATAAACTTCAAGAATCTTGATCTTCAAATCAATGGCTACTTCGAGGCCCATTACACAAGCTTCGTATTCTACATCATTATTTGTTCAATCAAAGCATAACCTGGCTGTGAAAGGAATGTGAGTATTGCATGGAGAAGTCAGAACTTCCCCAATGCCATGGCCCATGGCATTTGATGCACCATCGAGCGTGAGAGTCCATCGCTCCCCTGGTTTAGGTCCTTCCTCATCATCAAGTTTCATAGCATCCTTGCCTGGAAAATTGAATTTCATTGATTGATACTCTTCCAATGGCTGGTAAGCAAGATGATCTGCAAGAATGCTACCTTTGATAGCCTTTTGTGTGATGTATTATATGTCATACTCAGATAAAGGCATTTCCCCCCGAGCCAACCTTCTTGTAAGTGCTAGTTTCTTGAAGATGTACTTTATCGGATCCATCTTAGATATCAGAAGTGTAGAGTGTGTCAACATGTACTTCCTCAAAAGTCGAGCTGCCCGCGTAAGAGCACAATAAGTCTTCTCAAGTAATGAATACCTTGATTCACAATCAGTAAACTATTTGCTCAGGTAATAAATGGCGTGTTCTTTTTGTCCAGTATCATCATGTTGTCCGAGCATACAACCCATAGATCCTTCAAGCACAATCAGATACATAATGAGTGGTCTCCCTGGAATTTGAGGTATGAGTATTGGTGGCTCTATAAGGTACTATTTAATCTTCTAGAAGGATTCTTGACAACTATCATCCCAATGGACGTCTTGATTCTTACACAACAATTTAAAGATGGGTTCACAGGTAGCTGTAAAATGAGAAATGAACCTGGCTATGTAATTCAACCTCCCAAGGAACCCACTTACTTCTTTTTCATTTTTCGGTGTCAGTGTATCCTGTATTGCTCTAACCTTGTCAGGATCTACTTCAATTCCTCGCTGACTTACAATGAAACCAAGTAACTTGCTAAATCAAACCCCAAAGGTGCACTTGTTGGGATTAAGCCTTAACCTAAACTTTTGTAGATGATCAAACAACTTATGTAAATGGACCAAATGTTCTTCCTAGGTCTGTGATTTTGCAATCATATCATCTACATACACGTCGATCTCTTTATGAATCATGTCATGAAAGAGAGTCACCATAGAACACTGGTAAGTTGCACCAGAATTTTTGAAGCAAAAGGAATGATCTTATAACAAAAGGTACCCCAAGGAGTTGTGAAAGCGATTTTGTCCATGTCTTCAGGAGCCATTTTTATCTGATTGTAACCTGAGAATCCATCCATGAAGGAGAACACTGAAGATTGAGTATTATTATCAACCAACACATCAATATGAGGCAACGGGAAATCATCCTCCAGGCTTGCTCTATTCAAATCTCGGTAGTCAACACACATGCATACCTTACCATCTTTCTTAGGTATAGGCATAATGTTATCAATCCATGATGGATAATTTATCACAGATAACAAGCCTGCATCAAGTTGTTTATGAACTTCTTCTTTGATCTTCAAAGCCATGTCATGTCTAGTTCTTCGCGGCTTCTGCTTTACAGGAGGACATTCTAGCTTAAGGGGCAATCAGTGCACCACTATATCAGTGTCTAAACCGGGCATATCTTCATACGACCAGGTGAAGGTGTCAGCATACTCTCGAAGCAACTAAATCAACCCCTTCTTTTCTTCACTTTGCAAGGCGACACCTATATTGACTTCTATTTTTACCTCTTCAATACCGAGATTGATAACTTCTATATCTTCTTGATATGGTTGGATGACCTTTTCTTCCTCTCTCAAGAGTCTCGCCAGTTCTTCAGGGAGTTCACAATCTTCCTGTTGTACCCCAAAATTTGCCCTCCCATATTTCTATAAACATTTCAAGAAAGATTCACAAGTCCAACCCGGCGCGTCATATTCAGGTGTTCTTTCGCCAAGATATCTTTGATAACGTATTCTCAAATTCAGGTTCGGCTCAAGAGTCAATTCTTTAAAGAAGGTATCCGAATGTGTGAGTTTTCTCGAAGAAATATGGTGAGAAAGTGTGCTGAAAATGCAGTTTTTACGCGCTAAAAAATTCATAACTTGAAGATCGTGGCTTGTTTTAAACCCGTTCCGGTGGCCAAAATTCCGTCTTGACATTATCTACGTTTTCATCTCTCACGGAAGGAAGCCAATTTCGATCAGAAGGTCTTCAAAAACGTGGATTTATCAAGTATTTTCATACAGAAAATTTGTGACAGAAGTTTATTTACGTCATGTTCAGAAAATCATAACTTGGTCGATTTTCATCGTATCGAGCTGGTTCCGGCGCCAAAATTTCAAAAATTGAGTTAGCTAAGTTTTCACAGAAGGTATTAAGTTCGAACAGTATACAAAAGGTCTTCATTTTTTGCTCAGAGTACACGTGACGCGCCAAAAATCCTGAATGGTGAATATTATTTTATCTGGGTCGAAACTTCGAAAATTCATAACTCAGTCATTTTTATCGGATTGGGTTCATATTTTTACAAAAGTTCACTGACTCATATATCTACAACTTTGTTTCAAAAGTCGAGACCGAATTATGCTCCGATCAATACCAGTTTTTTATTGAAGAACGTGTCAGAGTCGACACTGGAGCCCAAAATAAGTTTGTTTGAGCTGAAACTTCAAAAATTAATAACTAATTCACCGTTTATCCGATTGAGCCTATTTTCAGACAGGAGTTAGTTCCCGATGTCGGCTACATTTTGTTTTCACATTTAAACTTCAAAAATTGCACTTAAGCCCCTGCGATTTAGCCTGCAACGTGACGAACTCAAGTGAACATTGGAGGCCCAATTGCACATTCAAAGCCCATTTTCTTTGCTCTAATTTCCATTATATAAATCTCATTCTTTTCACACCAACGAGGAAAGAGAAAAAAAAACCTTGCCACAATGCTGTCAGAATATCAAATTCTTTCAAGAACCCTAAAACCTTGAAATCCTTATTACAAATCCCCCTCTCACTACAAACAAGCCATCCTGGTTACAAACCAACATCTCACTACAAACAAGCCATCCCGGTTACAAATCAACATCTCACTACTTCTTCAGTAAGGGTAAGGCTGGTTTGATCTCCATGATAAAAAGGGAATAAAAGCATTCATATCATTACTTCTCCAGTAAGGGTAAGGCTGATTTGATCTCCATGATCAAAAGGGTATAATCATTCATACATGTCATATTGGCCTAAACATTAAATTTCTTCATATATTGACTTTATTTGTATTTTATGATATATAGTAATTTATTTAATGTGTTCATGAGATTCAACACTGCAGATTTAGACAGGATCTCATGCAGGTTCATTAAGAAACGTTGAGGCCAAAACACAAATGGCCAAAAGCCAAAACACAAATGGTCAAAACAGAACAGCTTGCACATGGCACCAATACATGGCGAGACAGACATCCTGAGAAGGTTAAGGAACGTTGAGGCCGAAACACAAATGGCCAAAAGTTAAAACACAAATGGCCAAAACAGAATAGCTTACACATGACACCAACAACCGTTGCACCCTAAAGTCATGTCTATTTCCCACCCTTTATTTCCTTTTTCTATATTTTTTTTAAGTAATTTATTTATTATTTTTACTAACAATTAATTAATCTTCTTTTCATCAAAAAAACTCAAAAAAATTTTATGTCCAATTAAATTTCAGAATTTTATTTTTTATCAATAAATATTAATTAATTTAATTAGGATATTAATGTTAGATAATTTTAAATGATTTTTACAAATATTTAAAATTAATTAGAAATCAATAGGTTTTTAACACTAATTTAATCATTTTATTTTCTTTCCTAAATTAACAAAACTCCAAAAATATATCATTTAATATTTTTCATTAATTAATTTATTTAATAATTAATTTAGCATTTAATTTTTAAGACTTAATTTCTTTTCTTAAAAACAAATAAATAAAAACAACAAAACATTTTCTTTATCAAATTAAATTCTAACTTTTATTTTTGTTAATAAACATTAATTAATTGATTTAGAATTTTAATTAGAATAACTTTCACATTTTTGTAAAATAATTAAAATTAACTTAGACATAATTAGGTTTTTATTAACATTGATTAATTTTATTTTCTTTCTTTAAATATCAAAAATCCAAAAAATATTTATTTTCATTAATTAATTAATTAATTAATTTATTAATTTAATAATTAATTTAGGATAGTTTCTTTCTTAATTCAAAAATAACAAAAAAAATACTTTCTTTCAAAAAAGGGTCAAAACCCTAAAAAATGCATTCGATTTAATTCTTCGCGCACGATCCATTTTACTATATTGATGTAATTGTTTAACGGAATGTAATAGCTTTAATTAGGACTATTAATTTATTTATCGCTTTATTTATTTTCCGCATTTTAAATTCAAGGGTTGTTTTTGGCGATGTAAATACCCGACGCCTTGTAATAGTTAGATTTAATTTCCGCAATTTATAAACTGTTAGATGTTTGGTAATAGGGAATGCATGACAAGATCAGATGTATGAACCTAAAATCAACATAGATAACCCATAACATGTACAAAAGATAAAATAACTGAAAATAACACACTCGCACATGCGCACTCTCAGGGTACACCTCACTTGGTTGCCTTCGAACGCGATCATTGAGTATAGGAGTTTTAGAGGTCGCCCTCTTGTCCAAAGATCATAGTCGCCTCGAAACAGTTGCCTCGGAAAAATGATCTAAGACATTAGGGTTACCGCTAAGGCGTCCTAACATTGCTTTAGTGACCGCGCGTCCCTTAATCGAATTGACCCTTAAAATCCAACGACGGTGCTACCTAATCATCAATAGTGGGATAGAATTGTCTAAAGGACATTAGCACAAATTGATTCCTTTTTTCGAATAGGTAGATGGTTCTTAACTACTTGCTCTCTCAAAACAAAACGAAACTTTTCGCACTTACACCTTTCAAACAAAAAAACTTCTTTCAAACCCACAAACACAAAGAAAATCAATTTTTTGAAAACACTTTGAGCAAGTACCTAAGAGCCCGTAGATAACCACAGATAGAAAGGGTGCTAACACCTTCCCTTTCTATAATCTACCCCCCAGACCCGAGAAACATCTCGAAAAATGAATTTTTCTGTGCTTTTTTCCTTTCCTTGTTGGATAAAATAAAAGACGGTGGTGACTCTTGCTTACCGCGACATTTTGCGAAAACAAACGCAAAATGCGAACCAGCATTCCAAAAACAGTCAGTTCTTCCCACTGTATCACAGAACTGGTGACTCTGCTGGGGATATTCTATAAGTGGGGTGTACCTTAGGAATAGTTCATAATGTTTTCAATTGCTTGATTTGTATGCTTTATCTTTGTGGGTTGAATCAGAGTTACTATAGATCCTAACCCGGATCTGGGGGACAACCTTTAGGTAAGTAGCAATAAACTGTGAGGGAACTGTATGACATAGACCGATACGGTTGAAGCAGTAGCTATGTTGGTGTGGCACTTTAGTATGTATCGATATCCCTTGTGGCGCAACGAGGAGAATATGGGCCTGCTAAGGGGTCATTAAGCACCAACTGACCTTAGAACCTTTAAATTGACCAACTTGGCCATAGAACAGTAGCAGTATGCTACACTCATTGAGACCAAACTCTCGCGATGATTCCGGCCGCAAGAAAAGGTTGCTAAACTGGAATTATGACCGATCGAGGGTGGTCAGTGATATTGAGATCCTCTAGAACCCGGTTACTATTTCTAGGACAGGTTGAAGAAACTAAACTGAAAGAGGGTAATACCTAAACTCCATGCCAGCCTAAACTTAAGGCTGTTTGTGTGACTTGTGTGCCTTCAAACTTGAACTACTTACACTTTCTTGTTATCTGAAAACATGAGTTCCTTGCAGGTTTTGTTTACAGTCCTTATCCAATAATTTGGATTTATTACATGGTTTACTTACATCACTTCACACTTTTGCTTAAACGCATAACATACACATCATAAAATCATGCCTTAACATTTCCTTAACCATTTCAAGGATCTCAAAGATTTGTGATGCAGGTTATGATGAACCAAATGTCTAGCAAGGGGCAAGGGGATTTATTTTCCTCTAGCCAATGCCGTCTAGAGATCAAAACACGATAACTTGAGTAAGGGGCTATGACCCACTCGATATGGTGAGCTTGACTCTTGAAGAAAGATTCTCAACGATACGAAGTTCCTTCAATCAAAGCTACAAGATTCAAATTCTAACAGTTTCTTGTTTACCCCGCGAGATCCTTGAAAACATTGCATACATATATCATACATATCATTGCATAACAGGTCTTCCAGTACAGGTCTCTCATATTCTCGCTGTTTATTTCAGCAATGGCTTTCCAACCAGACAACCAAGATCTTCAAACTCGAGAAGCTCAGTTCAAGGACGTATTCCTAAACTTATCCAAGGGGCAGGAAGAGTTGAAAACACTCCTCATTGGGAACTTGGTCAAGAAAAGTCCTGAAGACAATAAGGACGAACGGCTGGAACAACTGCAAGCGGAGGTAGATGCAATGAGAACCCAGATGCTAGGGCAGATGGCTCTTATCCAATGCCTAACCCGGGAACAAGAAGAGATGAGAACCATTATCAGCCAGCTTCATCAAGATAGATACAATAACATGAAGCAAATAGTCGGGGCCGGAGGCCAAGTCATTGATCAGCTTCCGAGAAGTAAAAGGTTTGGTTTGATGAAGAATAGACCTCTCCAAGTTGCTACTACCTCACAGGTCCAACAACAACCTTGCCATAAACAACGGGTTAATCAGAGTAAGCCGGATACACCCAAGAGGCAGTTTACCAAGCTCAACATTCCGCTGTCTCAAGCTTTACAACACCTGTTGAGATTGAATCTGGTGACGTTAAGGGACCCTCCTAAGAATCCCAACATAGCCTCCCTAAGGTACAATCCTGATGCAAGGTGTGCATATCACTCCAACAGCCCTATGCATGATACTAACATCTGTTGGGCATTGAGCAACAAAATTCAAGACCTGATTGATGAAGGAGCATTGGAACTCACACAAGACGGTCAGATTGAATTCTTTTGCCATCCCCACAAGGTTCACCATTTGAAGTAACAAGTACTGAGATGAGAATACTTTTTGTTCATTAGAATTTTCAAGTTGTAATTTTCTTTTGATTGTTTGAACATTTATTCATGTCAAACTTTATTACTTTATCAATGCATTGCATATGTCTGTTTTGAATCAATCCATTCGTATTTCACTATATTCAAATTGCTTTCATTTTTTGTGATGATCAACTCTCGATTAAAAAATTCTAAGCCTTTAGAGGGAGGATGACGAAAATGATATCAAAATCTCTACAATATGCTTTTGAACAGACCCCGCTGACGAGGTACAGGCATTGTTTCAAATCCTAAATAGTGGAGTTATAAGGAAGATAATCCCTAATCAATCCCTTTGAGCAAAAGAAGTTGGAGTTTTTCTTTTCACAAATTAAAACCCTTAATTATAACCTGGGGCATGGTAGTTTTCTCAGTTGATCCAGGTGCACAATGAATGGCATCAAAGAAGTCCTTCCGAAACAAAAGACGGTGTTGGTTCCGTATAATCGTAAGGACAGACAGTCATTATTTCTCAAAATAAAAGCCCAATAAGTCAAAACCTGTGAAGGAGACTTAAGAAAAAACTGGGGCATCCTGCTGACTGTAATCACAAAAAGAAACAATTCATGCAAAAAACAGAGATAATAAAAACCAAAAGGAAAGAGATCCTGCAAACTCTCAACAAAATGACTGCCTGTTCAAAATAAATTGTCAGTATCCAGACTATCACTGGTATATCAGAACAAAGACTCAAACAAGATCTAATGAACGATTAGCTGAGTTTAGGATCTAAGAACATCACGAAGAACGGGTGGGTACAAATAAAATTTGAGCCTTTATCCTTTGTTTCTTAAACCGTGAACCAGGCCACATTATAACCCTTAAAAGTCCTAGCTGAAGCATGGGTTAGTTCGAAAGCATACTGTGATACGGTGGGAGAACTGACTTGGGATTTTGCGTTTGTGTTTGCAAATGTTTCGGTTTAGCAAGAGTCGCCACCGACTTTTTATTTTATCCTAAGGAAAGGTCAAAAAGCACAGGAAAGACCTTTGAGATGTTTTCTTGGGTTCGGGGAGTAGATTATAGAAAGGGAAGGTATTAGCACCATTTCTATCCATGGTTATCCATGGAGTTACTTGCTTAGATCACTTGCTTTGCATTTCTATTGTTTGAAATGGTGCTTTTCAATTGTTTGAAATGGTGCTTTGTATGTGTTTTTGGAAAATGTTTTGAAAAGAGGCCATCGTTGTGGCAACCTTTGTAATGATTCTTGTTTGAATGTATACAAAGGTGTTTTTGTCTTTTGAAAGGTTTTCAATGTTTGAAAGTAGGGTTTTGAAATTGTGTTGTGGAGTGTGTTTTGAAAAGTAGCAAGGATGTTTTTTGCAAGCTTGATCAAGTAACTAAGAGCTATCTACCCTATTTTTACTCAAAGATCCTTCCTAATGTTTTTAACCCTTTTGACAGTGTTGTTTAACCATTGCATTTGGTGAACAACCTTGTGTTAGGATGTTAACGGGACAGGCGCGGGTCATCGTATAGACCATGATAGAAATAGTGTCAAGTATCTTTGGCAATTTTCTTGAGGGACTTGATCATTTGGTTTAGGCAACTTCAGATAGCGTCATCGAGGGACTATGATCTTTTGTTTTGTTTTTGTTTTGCCAAAGTACTTGACATGCAACCATGGCCCATTTTTGAAGGCAACAAGTGGATTGTAACCCTAGGGGTGCAAGTGTGCATTGTGTTTGTTCTTCATGCATATTTATCTTGGATTAGGTCAAGCTAGTTGTTGATTTTATTTACATACAAACCCTAGGTCTAAGCATGGCATAATTGAAAGCTTTTTTAAATGTGCGAGAATTTAAAAGCTACACTATTACAACATGATATAGGGAGGGGGGTACAAATTTGAATTGGGGATATTTTGACAAGAAAATAAATTCTAAGTTGTTACAACCATATTGAATGCTCAAGATACAATATTTAACTGTACAATAATTGAAATAAATACAATAAATAAATGTAAATAAAATGTATTATGCCAAAATGTTTCTAGTATGTAAAAAGTATTTTTTTTAATGTGAAGTGTATATAAATAAAAATGTCAATTTTAATTATTTTCTATTTAGGGCTAAAAACCCTAATTTCTAATAAATAATATTATTTATTAATTATGTGCAATAATATACTAATTTATAAAAAAAATAAAAGTATATTATAAAAAATGATATTTTTGGTCCAAAACAATAATAAAAAGGAAAATGTAATATTTTTTGTATTTTTTGTTCTAATTATTTAGTAAAATATAGTATATTTAAGAAAGTATATTTAGTGTGAATAAAATTAAGAAATAAAAAATAAAAAGTATTATTTGCATTATTTTTAAATTTAAGCAAAATAATATAAAAACATATAAAATGTTTTAATGCTAGTAATAATAAAAGTAAATACCAAATAAATGTAAAAAATCATAAAAATATTTTTGGATCATTTTTTATATTTGAAAATAAAATATTAAAGTCAGAAAAGAAAATAAAAATGCAAAAATATCAAAATATGAGAAAATGGGCCATGGGGTGTGAAACTGAAAGTGGGGGGTGTCAAAAGTAGGAAGTAGCCAGGCCCAGCCCAGCTACTTCATCTTCTTCCTCTGTCCAACAGAACTTGAAAAAGCGCGCGCTAGCTACCCCAACTTGTATCTCCTGATTCTTTGATCTTTTGACAAAACTCAAAACATGAAACTTGTAGAGCATCAAATAACGAATCTAACCATATAAAAAACTTGGATTAACTCTCAAAGACCAGAGAGAATTTCTCTGGCCCTAATTTCTAATATAGTTTTTTCAGAAAGTTCATGAGTGAAATTCTCTCAGCACGATTAATATAAATGAAAACTAAGCATATGTATGGCTTCAGGGCTATGAGTACAACATATTTCATTCACAAACCTAAGCCTAACCATTCCTAGATAGGGATATAGAAGTCCATGAAATACCTGTTTCAGTTGACTTCGAGCTGGACAATGTAGCAACCTTCAATGGTGTTTGAGCTTCTGTTGAGCTTGCTTGAGGTCCAAGGAAGCTTCTCCAATGCTTGGCTTGCTTTAAAACAACTTGAATCGTGCTGTAGAACTCAACCTGCAGAGCTTTAAAATGAAAATGGCAAAATGTGTTAGAGGTTTTACAGCTTGCAATAGGGGCCTGGGATAGTTCAGGTGAGTTGATTGGAAGGTGTTGGAACTATCTTGGGATAAAACGCACGATGGAAATTGGTTGTGGCTTGCAAGATGCAGAATTTGCCCTGTTTTGCATAAAAATAGTGATTCTGAGTATGAGGAGTTTTTAGTGATGAAAGGGTCGTGTTTTAGGCTTGTTGGGATGTATGGAACTTGTTCACAAAGTTCTTCTAAGCTTGTGTCAACAGATATGAGAGATTGCTTATGTTTTGTCAATTTTCTTCTACTTGAAGCAAGAGAATGGAAATGATGTTATAGCCCTGTACCAGCCCTCCTATCATGCTGTAACTTTTTTTCTTGGTTACTGGAATTAGTGGACTTGATTTTACCTCAAAGATCTGGCCCCATGCCTCAAGGATTTGGTTTTGACATAAAGTGAAGTTTAGCCAAAATTGCATTGTTGCTTTTTCCTTTTAAGGCTTAAACTAAAGTATAATGCCCTAATGACCAAGACAAAACCTTAATACAATGGATATGCATTAAATTAAGGAGTAAAAATTGGTTTTGAGGCCTGTAATGTTGAACCAAGCTATCTAGATCAGAATTGCATGTTGTTATGAACATGTATTGGCCATGGACAAAAGTGAGTTTTTGCCAACTTCAAGCATTCAATTCTCTCTAACTACAAGGGTGTTTGAGGAGTTCTTGAACAATTTGGAAATCTTGGAACATGTACTATAATCCATATTTGTAATGCAACTTGAAACTCCAAGTGGAACTATGTGAAAAATGGCCAAGAATATGGGTCAAAATCCTGCCTAGATTAGGGCAAATTTTCTCTAAGTTAAAAGTTTTAGGTACCCTTGTTCCAAAAATCATAACTTGAGATACAAGCTTCTTTTGAGAAAACCTTGTGAATCAAAGTTTTAGACTTTGTGATGGACTACAACTTTCATGTTTCAAGTTTTGTTTGAATCCATTTGCATCTTGGTGAAAAAATGGGACAAAGTTAGGAAAAAATAAGAAAATTTCATAACTTAGAAAAATTCTAAGTTATGAAAATTTTCCATTTTAAACCCTAATTTGCATTTTTGGGTTTCTTGATGAACAATTTTCATAAATTGACATGTCTTGATGAAAAATGACCCTTGGCACTTGATTTTGACCAAAAAGTCAAAGTTTGACTTTTCAGTATACAGTCAAATTTTGATCAGTTGACTGAAAAATTCATTTGTCAATCCTATGCATTTGAGATCTTTTGAACTTGTTGAATGGGTCAATATGATGTCATTGAGTCCTTGAGTCCATATGTGAGCTTGGTTTTCCATTGGTTAGGTCAAACAGTCAAAAATTGCCTTTGTGCAGTCAAAACCCTAAAAATGACCATTTTGCCCTTTTGATGATCTGATCAAATTTCTTGTGGAATTGTGATCCAAACTTGATCAAATGGTTCATATGAGTTCATAATGTTGATGTGGGTCAAATTTCATGAGGTTTGACTGTCAATTGGCCACAGTTGACTTTTTTTTAATACAGATGATTTCTAGTTCAACTGTCCAATTGACTGGGCAAAGATTTGAATCAAGGCTTGAAAATTGGTATGGGAAAACTTGTGAACCCAACATGGAGCATGAAAGTCAATTTGGGTATTGTAGGTCAAAACATCACTGTGCAAACTCAAACCCTAATTTGGGTTAACAGTGCAAGAAGGGGTCTTGAGCAGAGCAAACCCTAGCTTGATCCTGAATTCCAAGAGTCTTGTGATGAGAAGGTGTTGATGAAATGAGAGGGAAAATTTTGGGGTACAACAGTTTCCCCTGTTCAATCTTCTTGAACCTGAAGAGTTAGATTGGCAAGTATGCCTTTCGCGACTCGAAGGTAAAAGAGGATTGGACACTAGAGTGCCCGTAAATTTGCACTCGTCAAAACATAGGTGCGGGAATGGGCTTAAAGATGCCATTTGGAGATGGAAGAATCTTGCTGGAGATGGGCTTAATGATGCCATCCAAGAACCTTTGTTGAATTGCAATGCTGTAGGCCAAAAGAACGAGTATCAAAATGGTATCCGTGTCTGGAATGCATTTGAACTGTATCTGGAGACTGAGTTTGTATGAGCAAAAGAATGGTGTCCGCGTCTGGGGCGTATCTGAGTTGTAACTGTGTTTGAATATTGAATGAATATCAGAATGACTGCCATGTCTGGAGTGTATCTGTATTGTATCCGGGTAACAGAGAAATATCTGTGTATGGAGCAACTGTGTGCTGGGGATAAACTCTGAATGAGTGACAGAATGGCAACCGCATTTGGAGCGTATCTGGACTGTATCTGAAGTTGAGATTTGTATGAGTAGTAGAATGAATTCCGTGTCTGGAGTGTATATGTACTGTAACTGGGATCTGAATGAATGACAGAATGACTTCCGTGGCGACTGCACTGAGGGAATCAAACCGCTGGTGTAAGGGTCAGAATGGCATCCGCGTCTGGAGCATATCTGAACTTGAGGTTGATAATTGAATCTGAATGAGAGATAGAATGACCGTCGTGTCTGGAGCGTATCTAGTCTGTATCAGATTGCTGAAGTCTGAATGAGTAGTAGAATGACCGTTGTGTCTAGGGTGTATCTGTACTGTATTTGACTTGAAATTTCGAATGAGTAATAGAATGACCACCGTATCTGGGGTGTATCCATACTGTATCTGAATAATTGTTAACGATAGCCTTTTAATCTTATCCTGAAAAGGGTAAAATGTTAGCTAAAACACAAAGTTATGTTGCATGATATGTATGATGCAATGAACTGTATTTCATCAATGTTTATGATATATGAATGTAATGGTTATGCATGTAAGCTGAGTAGCCGTCTTGTTGAGGAAAATAAAATCCAGATAGCCAAAGATAATAAATTCTTTAACTGCTACTGGGGAAAATAAATCCTTGCCCGATGCTGAGGATTCAAAAATCTTTGATTGTTGAAGATGAGAAACCCTGGCTGACTGCTTGGAGAATAAGGGAAACTCTGAAAATCTCTACTGGGGAGTTAAAACCTGGGAGACTTCTGATGGAGAAATGAGACTGAGAATCTTCAATTTGCTGGAAAATAAATCTGTGGGGAAATGCTCACTATTCTGGCTCCGCCGGGGATAGGATTTTCAGGGTTTTTGGACTCCACTGGGGATCTTGAAACTTGACTCTGATGGGAATTTTGAAATTCAGCTCAGCTGGGGAATCAAGCTTTAGAAAGCAATTGCTTTGCTGAGGATCCTGAAGTTTAACTCCATTGGGGAAATATACTCCAAATTTTAGCTTTTGTTAAGGATCTGAATGATGTATCGTAGGGGATTTCTTCTGAAATGGCATAAAGATATCTTCCTACACCTTCAACCTATCAGTAATTATCTTTTCTCAATTTCGTTTTATTTATAATCAGTGATTATGTTCAAATGCATATGCCTATTTAACAAAACATTGGACGTTTTCAAATAAAACATAAGTGTCAAAAGAAAAGAAAGGCAAGCAAATTTCTGCACTTCGAAGTATATTTGTATTAACTTTTGTGAGTATCTTTGTACAAAGGAGACAGACATCCTAGTAAGAGAATGTTGTCGTAAAAATTGGAAAATTTTATACAAAAGAAAGATGGCTATGTGTAACAATTCCATGGGATTCCCATTCTGCTATAGCCTTCACAACTCTGAATATCTTGTCCATTCACTGCTTCATCCGCCGACGGTTAGATTGATCAGAAGTTTGGGGCTTGTTGATGAAGAGATTGTTCTTTAAAGTGATCCGACGATACACAGTCATACGCTTTAATTCCCTAACTTTTGCCTGAATCGCCCTTTCGGGTTTTCGATCCACCGGGAAACCCTTTTTTACCCAAGTCGCCCCTTCGGGTTTTCGACTTGTCGGGTGTACAGATTTTTTTTGTTTTATCCCTAATTTTTGCATGAACTGCCCTTTCGGGTTTTCGGTTCACCGGGATGCCCATTTTTGCCCAAGTCGCCCTTTCGGGTTTTCAACTTGTCGGGTTGTTTTATGCGTAGTATCTTTTGACTATGTCTACGTTCACAGGGTGTGGCAAATCGTCGCCGTCCATGGTGGTCAAATTCATTGCCCCACCAGAAAAGATGCTCTTGATCACAAATGGTCCTTCGTAAGTAGGAGTCCATTTTCCCCTGGGATCACTTTGCGGTAAGATGATCCGCTTGATTACAAGATCTCCGACTTGATATACCTGACACCTGACTTTCTTGTTGAAAGCCTTAATCATCCGTTTTTGATACGTCTGACCATGGCAAACAGCAGTAAGTCGCTTCTCGTTGATCAAATTGAGTTGATCAAGCCGGGTCTGAATCCAATCGTCTTCACTTAAACCAGCGTCCTTCATAATCCTTAAGGAAGGAATCTGAACTTCCATGGGTAGGACAGCCTCCATGCCATACACCAAAGAAAATGGGGTTGTCCCTGTTGAAGTACGTGCCGTGGTACGATATCCATGCAGAGAAAACTGTAACATCTCATGCCAGTCTTTGTAGGTAACTATCATTTTTTGAATGATCTTCTTGATATTTTTGTTCGCGGCTTCAACAGCATCGTTCATCTTCGGCCGATAGGGAGATGAATTGTGATGATAAATCTTGAACTATTCGCATAGAGTGGTGATCATAGTATTGTTCAGATTTGTACCATTGTCTGTGATGATCCTGTCGGGGACACCATACCGGCATATGAGGTTCTGCTTGGTGAAGCGAGCAACCACATTCTTTGTAATAGAGGCAAAGGAAGCTGCTTCGACCCACTTGGTAAAATAATCAATAGCGACCAAGATGAAGCGATGTCCATTGGACGCCGTGGGCTTGATCTCTCCAATCATGTTAATGCCCCACATTGCGAATGGCCAAGGAGCTATCAGAATGTTGAGAGGAACAGGAGGAATATGTACCTTGTCGGCGTAGACTTGGCATTTGTGGAAAGTACAGGAATGTTGGTGACAATCAGCTTCCATGGTAGACCAGTAGTAACCTTCCCTTAGAATCTTCTTAGCCATCGTATGTCCGCTCAAATGGGTGCCAAATGTGCCACTGTGTATCTCAGTCATGATCAACTCTGCTTCAGCTTTGTCCACGCATCAGAGTAAAACACAATCATGGCTGTGTTTATAAAGGATGCCATTGCTTAGGAAGAACTTGGCAGCAAATCTCCTTAAGAACTTTTTGTCATTGACGGAAGCTCCTTCGGGGTATTCTCTAGTCTGGAGATACCTTTTGATTTCATGAAACCAGGGTTGTTCCACTACTTCTCCGGTATTAATCTCATGACAGTGCGCAGGTTCGTCCATTCGCTCGATGGTAATTTGGGGAGCCTCGTTATCCCAGTTGAGTTTAAACATGGAAGACATTGTAGCCAGAGCATCTGCTAGCTAATTCTCTTCTCGCGGGAAATGTTCAAAAGTAATCTGCTTGAAATGAGGCAACAATGTCAAGACATGTTCTTTGTATGGGATAAGATTAGGATGTTTGGTGTCCCACTCTCCTTTGACTTGACTGATAACCAAAGCCGAGTCCCCAAATACGACCAAAGATTTGATTTCCAAGTCTATAGCGGCCTTGAGACTAAAGATGCAAGCTTCGTATTCGGCCATGTTGTTGGTACAGCTGAAACAAAGTCGGGCAGTGAAGGGTGTATGGCAACCTTCCAGAGAGATGAGTACCGCACCGATACCGTTGCCAAGTGCATTTGAAGCACCATCAAAGTACAGGGTCCATCGGGATCCTTGTTCAGGTCCGTCATACGGTCCGTTTCCTTCAATGTTGTCTAATATCATGATGTCCTCGTCTGGGAAGTCGAATCTCATAGACTGATAATCTTCGACGGCTTGATGAGCTAGATGGTCAGCTATTACACTCCCCTTTATAGCCTTTTGGGTAGTGTACTGGATATCATATTCAGTCAAGATCATTTGCCATCTAGCAATTCTTCCAGATAAAGCATGCTTCTCGAAGATGTACTTGATCAGATCCATCTTGGAAATCAGCAAAGTGGTATGAGTCAACATATACTGCCTTAGCTGGCGAGCAGCCCATACCAAAGCGCAGCAAGTTTTCTCGAGCAATGAGTAGCGAGTCTCACAGTCAGTAAACTTTTTGCTAAGGTAATAAATGGCATGCTATTTTCGGCCAGACTCGTCATGTTGGCCCAGTACGCACCCCATTGAGTTATCCAAAACAGTCAGATACATGATCAACGGTCTTCCTTCGACGGGTGGCATTAGAATAGGAGGTTATAGTAAGTACTCCTTGATCTTATCAAAAGAAACATGAAAATCATCGTTCCATTCAACTACCTGGTCTTTCTTCAACAGTTTGAAAATTGGCTCGCAGGTAGGTGTCAGGTGAGAGATGAACCTCGCAATATAGTTCAAGCGTCCTAAGAATCCTCTAACCTCCTTTTCAGTACGGGGGGCGTGCATTTCTTGTATAGCCTTTACTTTAGCAGGATCAACCTCAATACCCTTGTTGCTGACAATAAATCCCAAAAGTTTACCAGACCTAACTCCAAAAGTGCACTTGCTTGGGTTCAGTCTGAGCTTATACTCCTTCAACCTGACAAACAGCTTTTGCAAATGTTCAAGGTGCTCTTCTTCTGTCTGTGATCGAGCTATCATGTCGTCTACGTAAACTTCGATCTCATGATGTATCATATCATGAAACAAAGCTACCATGGCGCGTTGATAGGTTGCCCCTGCGTTCTTCAGTCCGAACGACATCACTTTGTAGCAGAAGGTACCCCATTGCGTGACAAAGGTAGTTTTCTCCATGTCCTTAGGGGCCATTTTAATCTGGTTGTATCCCG
Source organism: Vicia faba (assembly GCA_948472305.1). Lineage (NCBI taxonomy): Eukaryota > Viridiplantae > Streptophyta > Magnoliopsida > Fabales > Fabaceae > Vicia > Vicia faba. The sequence goes on along the minus strand of OX451741.1, from coordinate 960,358,170 downwards.
AGAATCCATCCATGAAGGAAAAAACCATGTGTTGAGCTGTGTTGTCAACCAAGATGTCGATATGTGGCAGTGGAAAATCGTCTTTAGGGCTAGCCCTGTTTAAATCTCGATAGTCCACACACATTTTGACATTGTCGTCCTTCTTAGGCACGGGCACAATGTTAGCAACCCATTATGGATAGGTTGTAACAGCCAGAAAACCAGCGTTGAATTGCTTTATTACTTGAACCTTAATATTCTCAGACATGTCTGGCCTCATTCGGCGAACCCTTTGCTTGATCGGTGGACAATCTTGTCTTGTGGGGAGACGGTGAACCACGATATCGGTGTCTAGCCCTGGCATGTCTTCATAAGACCAAGCGAAGATTTCAACATATTCGTTCAACAATTGCACTAAGCGCTCCTTGACACTTGGTTCCAGGTTGACACCCACTTTTACTTCTTTCCTGTCTTCCTCTGTCCCTAAGTTGATGGTTTCTAGCAACTCTTCATGAGGCAGAATGGCCCTCTCTTCCTGTTGTAGAAGTCTGGCTAACTCTCTCGGCACTTCACAATCTTCGTCAACTTCGTACTCAACCTGATTGACCATATCTTCAGAGTTATCGAAGGCTAAAGCAGAATAGTCACCCATGGAATCCGGAATGGATGGGTACCTGCATTTGTGAGTGTGGGTGTGTGTAAGGGATAACCATCCTTAAACAAACAAAAATGCAAAAAGGAAAGAAAATGAACACAGTAGTTTATAGATGAAAAACGTCCAATGATTCATTAAAACATGGCATATGATTATGAAGAAAATCAAGCCCTTACAAATGGACCTACATGCCCCGGGCAAGTCATGAGGTGAAAATAGTGCGTGAATTGTTTTAGTTATTACAGACCATAAAAATGGGAAATTGTTCAAAGATAAAATTATTGGTTGATAAAGGTGATAGGAACAAAATCCTTTGCTTCCGAATTGCTCAAACCCCCTTCGAAAGTCGGAAAGATCCAATCTTCAAAATGGCTCTCCTCATCTTCATCTTCTACAACATTGATTCTGTGGTGTGAGATCTTGACGGGTGGTCCTCCGACCTTAGAGCGACGCATAGCCTTTTGTCCTGCAGTAGTAAACCCTAAACCAAACTTGTCCGTCTTATGGGGAAAGTCAGGAAATTGTCCCCATACTGTGCTCTTCCCCTCCTTAATCACAGCCTCTGCGTCCTTGAGATATGCCATCCTAGCCACATGCTTGGGAATGATAGGTACCTCAACCACTATCTTCGCAACTGCTACCTCGGGAGAAACTTCCTCAAAATGTTGAAAAGGCGTTTCGATGAACTCGCCATCTAACTCCACATATCGAAAGGAATTGAGATGACTGATCATGTACTCTTCCTCGCCGTGCACAGTTATGATTTTACCCTTAACAGGATATTTTAGCATCTGATGTAAAGAGGAGGTAACTGCCCCGGCATAATGGATCCATGATCTTCCTAGAAAACATGAGTATGACGGACGGATGTCCATTACGTAGAAGGTGGAGTTGAACACTTCAGTGTCTACCTTGATAGGAATATCAACCTCTCCATGAACCATTCTTTTGGAACCATCAAAAGCCCTAACGACGATGTTACTAGGTTTGAGGGTCAAACTTTCGCAATCCAAACGGTTTAAGGCCTTCTTTGGCAGCACATTCAGGGAAGAACCAGTATCAACCAAGACATGGGCGAGAGTGGTTCCTCGGCATTATACTGAGACGTGTAGCGCGTCATTGTGCTTCCTTCCTTTGGGAGTTAAATCAGCGTCAGAAAAGCCCAGGCCATTGTCAGCAGTAAGACTGGCCACACAATCCTGAAATTGGTCAGCCGAGGTCTCTTGGGGTACATGTGCCGTCTTCAAGAATTTAATCAGGGCCTTAGCATGGGCCTCTGAATAGAGCAGGAGGGCTAACATTGAAATTTTAGAAGGGGTCTGCCCCAGTTGTTCTACAACGTCGTAGTCACTTTTTCTGATTATTTTCAGGATTTCATCCATTTCTTTCTGAGTGGTTTCAGGGATAACCACAGCATGGGCCTTCGTCCTGACAGGCATTTCTAGTATCCCCTTACCTTTGTTGGTATTATCAGCAGATGGTCTTTCTTCAGGAGTAACCACTTCTTCAATCACTGGGCCTTGCACAGAGGGTCCAACAGGTGCAGAAGCTTTTAAGGGTCCAAAAACTGCTCGAGGAGGAGCAATCTCCGGAGAAAAGATCCGGCCACTGCGGGTTATCTTGCTTGTACCCGTGATGTTCCCTATATCAGGGTCTTCTTCAGAAATTTCTTGGACTGTTTCGATTTGTTTGATGCCATGGTAGAAGATTTCTCCCCCATAGTTCCATGGTATCATTTTGCTTGATTGGTACGGGACAGGTCCCGGCATGGTGATCTTTAGAGGTACACATTCGGAGTTGGGTGTAATCCTGACAGGCCTTTTGCAAGCCTTGGGAGGATTGTCGGAAATGGTTATGATAGCAATATCGTTGGTTGAAGTATCACAAGTATCAGGAGTAATTGGATTGAAAGTGTTAACAGGGGTTTTCTGGAAAAGTATTTCTTGAGTATCCATCAGACGTTGGACACCTGACTTCAACATTGGACAGTCACCTTGAATGTTCAAACAAAAATAACAGTCCTTACCACAACCAGGAAAGATCCCGGCTCTCAACAAATTTTCTTTAATCACTAACAATGGAGTCAACAGATCGGCAACATCAGTAACATGGAGGTTTTCCAAAATGGCATGCACATTGTGGCCGTGCTTGGGCATCGAAGCGGATATAACATTAGGCTTCTCAAGAGCGTCAAATTCAACTTCTTTGGCGTCAATTAAATCCTGAATTTTGTTCTTAAGTGCCCAGCAATTATTGGTATCGTGTCCAGCACTGTCGGAATGGTAAGCACACTTAGCATTAGAGTGGTAGTACAAAGAGGAAGTGTTAGGGTTTTTTGGCGCCTCCTTCAAACTAGTCAGATTCAGCTTCAACAAATGGGGAAGAACCTGTGCGGGTGTCATGTTGATGCGGGTGAACTGCCATTGTGGTCGTTTTACCCGTTGTTGATTAGGTCTCGACTGATTGTTACGAGGTTGATCATTTGACGAATTTTGAATCATCACGGCCCCTACAGTCGGCTGGCGCTCAGTTCTTCCCAATCCCTTCTGAGAATACACAGCAGATGCTTCTTTCTTGGCTGGAAAAGGTTTTTTAACAGCTATGGACGCGGAGTCATCCTTTTGAATCTTTCCACTTTTAATACCGGCCTCCACCCTTTCGCCGGTCAAAATCAGTTCAGTAAATCCCGCAGAAGAACTCCCGATTAGATGGTTGAAGAAGGGGCCAGACAGGGTCCCCAGAAACATGTCAACTAATTCCCTATCTGATAGCGGTGGCTGCACCTTCCAGCCAGGTCACGCCACTTCTGGGTGTACTCCTTAAACCCTTCATTTGAAGCCATCCCCATAATTTGTAACTAAGTACGAGTGGGCGCCAAATCAGCATTATACTGATACTGGTGATAGAAATCAGCTGCCAAGTCTTCCCAATTGTGAACCTCTGATCTCTCGAGCTGATAAAACCAATCTAACTGAGTGCCAGACAAGCTGTCTTGGAAACAGTGTACCCAGAGGTCTTTATCGGATGAATGTGGTTGGATCTTTCTAACATACGACCTCAAGTGCATCTTAGGGCAAGACAGACCGTCGTACTTGGCAAATGTTGGCACCTTGAACTTGGGAGGGATTACAATCCCAGCTACCAACCCCAGTTCCTCAAAATCCAATCCGGGCACCCTCTACAACTCCATAGCTGCCAATCTGTCTTCAAGGTTCTTATACTTGTCATCTGCTGGTGGATACTGTTGTTCTGAATAATCTTCGTCTTTTTCCTCTTCCTCCTCTTCTACCTCAGACTCAGAAGGTACAATAACTCCTTTCCCCTTGCCAATCCCTTCGTCAGACATTGAAGGGAACTTAAGAGTCCTTCTAGCATCACCCTCAAACCTTCTTCCGAAAGTGGCTACCCCTGGTCTCTTTTTCTTTTTCTTCTCTTTATTCTTCTCTAGCAGAACCTTGAGATCCTCTTTACCCTTTGCCAAGGTCATGAGGAGTTGCTGAAATTTTGAATTTTGTGCCTGTAGATCTTTTACTGTTTGCTCCAAATCCATCTTGCTAAAATAAACAGCAGAAAGATAAGGAAACCTGGCATGAAGACCTGTTTATGCATATGATGAATGGTATGTTATTCATGTAATGCATTCAAGGGTTCAAAAATTCAAATTTGTTGTAAACAAAAAGAACGCACGTCATATTAAGAAGAAATTGTTAGTACATAAGTGCCCCATGGGCGAAATATTACAAAACTCTTAATGTAAAAAGACATTGCGCATCCTATTTGGTGCGATATAGGTGTTGAGAGTTTCCTCCTCCTGAAGTCGGCGGGTGAGCTCTAAAACCTTCTTCTCACTGGCATAGAAGTTGGCTTCAAAAGTATCCCGTTATTCTTTGAGTTGGATCCAACTCTTTTGCATTTTCTCCCGTGATGTTGGCATGTCAGGATGTAGGATGGTGTATGGAACCTCTCCTTCCATAACAGGCTCTTTGATCAAGGGGAGAATGTGAGGATATGGCATCATAAGATTCTGGGGGCGGGTTCATACCCACTTTAGGTAAGGCTCAAGGGGGATAGAATTCTTGTGCCCCAGTGTCTTACTATCCACCTTGTTAGGCATCCTCCAAGCTCTGATGAACCTTTGTCGAAGTCCTTGCGCATCGTTGTCGAAGTTAAAAACTAGGTCAGGAATCAGCATGTCATGAGGGCCATCCCTCCAAGCATATCCAAATTGTATCAAAGCTAGACAGGGGTTGTAGGTAATGCCTCCCCTAATGCCAAGTAATGAGACATTAGGGAATTCTCCACAACGATCAATGATGATGACATTTTCTCTGAACCGAGAACACCAATGTACATCAGAATGTGTGAGGGTCATCAACCGTTGTGACCACCTTAGACCCTGCTCATTCTTCAAAACTGATTGTGGAAGGTGAGAAATAAACCACCTTGCTAGGAGAGGAGTACAGCACATGAGAACACCTCTTTTCCTCATTGTTCGTGTGTAAAATGAGTGTAGGATGTCCCCAAGCAATGTAGGTATGGGATTCCTGGATATGAAAATCTTGACAGCATTCACATCTATAAGTTGATCAGGGTTTGGGAACAAGACCAACCCATAGATAAGGAGTGCCACAATCTCTTCAAAGGCTTGTAGATCAAGAGATTTCCAGCATTCTTGGGCCTTCTCAAACAGAAACTTTGCCAAGAAACCCTTAACACCACTTCTGGTTTCCCAATGTCCTTTGATGTTAGATGGTTGCAAGTGTAATGCTTGAGCAATATCTTCAGGTTTTGGTTCTTTTTCCGTACCATTGTAGGGTAGTTGATTAAGAATAGGAATTCTCAGGAGTTGAGAAAATTCCTCCAAAGTAGGAACCAATTGGTAATCAGGGAATGTGAAACAGTGGTGTAGGGGGTCAAAGAACTGGAAGAGAATTTTCACCATGTCCTCTTCAATGTTGGTGTTGACCAAGTTGAGGAGTCTACCATGTCTTTCACTGAAGAGAGAATTTTCTGGAATCCTGGAAGTAAGCTCCTTAAGTTGAAGAGGGATTCTCACAAGATTGACTTGAATTGTTTTCCTGCGAAGAGATTCCATGACCTACAAAACAAGAACAAAGATGAAGATCCAAACCCTTGAAATGGTTAGTGGATGCATATGATGCTTTATGATGTTCATGATGCATGCACAAGTACATGTACAGGCAAGTCACACAAAACCCTAGTTTCAGGCTTGCATGAGGTTCCATAGGTAAGTACCCTCTTGAGTTTAGTTGGCTCAAAACCTGTCCTATAAATAGTAACCGGGTTCTAAGGAGCTCAATATCATTGGATTGTTTTCTATGTTCATTGTTTTGGTTTAGCCACTTAACTAGCGACCAAAATATTCCAAGAAAACAACCCTCAATGAGTGTAGTATCGAGTATCTACCAACTTCGGACTGCACCAAAGCCGGTCATCTCACTACCCCTAATAAAAGGCTAAGATGGTCAAGTAAGGTTCTAGTTCATTAGTGCTTAATGACATCACTCAGCGGCCCCGTATTCTCTTTGATTGACTCAAAGGCTACCGGTACTCACAAATATGTCGCACTAATATAGTTATTTCTTCAACCGTGTCGGTATACCCCGCACAGTTTCCACAATGTATTGCTATCTATGAATGTTTCCCAAATCCGGGTGGAGGATTTCAAGCCCAAACAATAGAACCAAAATGTAAAGCAATCAAAGCAAACAATAATCATGCAAAGGGTGATCTAAGCCCTAAGGTTACTCCACTTTCAAATATCCCCAGCAGATTCGCCAGTTCTGTGATACGGTGGGAGAACTGACTTGGGATTTTGCGTTTGTGTTCGCAAATGTTTCGATTTAGCAAGAGTCGACACCGAATTTTTATTTTATCCTAAGGAAAGGTCAAAAAGTACAGGAAAGACCTTTGAGATGTTTTCTTGGGTTCGGGGAGTAGATTATAGAAAGGGAAGATATTAGCACCCTTTCTATCCATGGTTATCCATGGGCTCTTAGTTACTTTCTTAGATCACTTGCTTTGCATTTCTATTGTTTGAAATGGTGCTTTTCAATTGTTTGAAATGGTGCTTTGTGTGTGTTTTTGGAAAATGTTTTGAAAAGAGGTCATCATTGTGGCAACCTTTGTAATGATTCTTGTTTGAATGTATACAAAGGTGTTTTTGTCTTTTTAAAGATTTTCAATATTTGAAAGTAGGGTTTTGAAATTGTATTGTGGAGTGTGTTTTGAAAAGTAGCAAGGATGTTTTTTGCAAGCTTGATCAAGTAACTAAGAGCTATCTATCCTATTTTTACTCAAAGATCCTTCCTAATGTTTTTAACCCTTTTGATAGTGTTGTTTCACCATTGCATTTGGTGAACAACCTTGAGTTAGGATGTTAACGGGACAGGCGCCAGTCATCGTATAGACCATGATAGCAATAGTGTCAAGTATCTTTGGCAATTTTCTTGAGGGACTTGATCATTTTGTTTAGGCAACTTCAGATAGCGTCATCGAGGGACTATGATCTTTTGTTTTGTTTTTGTTTTGCCAAAGTACTTGACATGCAACCATGGCCCATTTTTGAAGACAACAAGTGGATTATAACCCTAGGGGTGCAAGTGTGAATTCTGTTTGTTCTTCATGCATATTTATCTTGGATTAGGTCAAGCTAGTTGTTGATTTTATTTACATACAAACCCTAGGTCTAAGCATGGCATAATTGAAAGCTTTTTTAAATGTGCGAGAATTTAAAAGCTACACTATCACAACATGATATAGGGAGGTGGATACAAATTTGAATTGGGGATATTTTGACAAGAAAATAAATTCTAAGTTATTACAACCATATCGAATGCACAAGATAAAATATTTAACTGTACAATAATTGAAATAAATACAATAAATAAATGTAAATAAAATGTATTAGGCCAAAATGTTTCTAGTATGTAAAAAGTATTTTTTTTAATGTGAAGTGTATATAAATAAAAATGTCAATTTTAAATATTTTTTATTTAGGGCTAAAAACCCTAATTCCTAATAAATAATATTATTTACTAATTATGTGCAATAATATACTAATTTATACAAAAAATAAAAGTATATTATAAAAAATGATATTTTTGGTCCAAAACAATAATAAAAAGGAAAATGAAATATTTTTTGTATTTTTTGTTCTAATTATTTAGTAATATATATATATATATATATATATATATATATATATATATATATATATATATATATATATATTAAATGTATTAAATATAATAAATATGTATAAAACAAGATAAAAATTTTACAAAAATAAAATATATTTAAGAAAGTATTTTAGTGTGAATAAAATTAAGAAATAAAAAATAAAAAGTATTATTTGCATTATTTTTAAATTTAAGCAAAATAATATAAAAACATATAAAATGTTTTAATGCTAGTAATAATACAAGTAAATACCAAATAAATGTAAAAAATCATAAAAATATTTTTGGATCATTTTTTATATTTGAAAATAAAATATTAAAGTCAAAAAAGAAAATAAAAATGCAAAAATATCAAAATATGAGAAAATGGGCCATGGGGTTTGAAACTGAAAGTGGGGGGTGTCAAAAGTAGGAAGTAGCCAGGCCCAGCCCAACTACTTCATCTTCTTCATCTTTCCAACAGAACTTGAAAAAACGCGCGCTAGCTACCCCAACCTGTATCTCCTGATTCTTTGATCTTTTGACAAACTCAAAACATGAAACTTGTAGAGCATCAAATAACGAATCTAACCATATAAAAAACTTGGATTAACTCTCAAAGACCAGAGAGAATTTCTCTGGCCCTAATTTCTAACCTAGTTTTTTCAGAAAGTTCATGAGTGAAATTCTCTCAGCACGATTAATGTAAATGAAAACTAAGCATATGTATGGCTTCAGGGCTTTGAGTACAACATATTGCATTCACAAACCTAAGCCTAACCATTCCTAGATAGGGAGATAGAAGTCCATGAAATACCTGTTTCAGTTGACTTCGAGCTGGACAATGTAGCAACCTTCAATTGTGTTTGAGCTTCTGTTGAGCTTGCCTGAGGTCCAAGGAAGCTTCTCCAATGCTTGGCTTGCTTTGAAACAACTTGAATCATGCTGTAGAACTCAACCTGCAGAGCTTTGAAATGAAAATGGAAAAGTGTGTTAGAGGTGTTACAGCTTGCAATGGGGGCCTGGGATAGTTCAGGTGAGTTGATTGGAAGGTGTTGGAACTATCTTGGGACAAAACGCATGATGAAAATTGATTGTGGCTTGCAAGATGCAGAATTTGCTCTATTTTACAGAAAAGCAGTGATTCTGAGTATGAGGAGTTTTTAGTGATGAAAGGGTCGTGTTTTAGGCTTGTTGAGATGTATGGAACTTGTTCACAAAGTTCTTCTAAGCTTGTGTCAACATATATGAGAGATTGCTTATGTTTTGCCACTTTTCTTCTACTTGAAGCAAGAGAATGGAAATGATGTTATAGCCCTGTACCAGCCCTCCTATCATGCTGTAACTTTTGTTCTTGGTTACTGGAATTAGTGGACTTGATTTTTCCTCAAAGATCTGGCCCCATGCCTCAAGGATTTGGTTTTGACATAAAGTGAAGTTTAGGAAAAAATGGCATTGTTGCTTTTTCCTTTTAATGCTTAAACTAAAGTATAATGCCCTAATGACCAAGACAAAACCTTAATACAATGTATATAGATTAAATTAAGGAGTACAAATTGGTTTTGAGGCCTGTAATGTTGAACCAAGCTAGCTAGATCAGAATTGCAAGTTGTTATGAACATGTATTGGCCATGGACAAAAGTGAGTTTTTGCCAACTTCAAGCATTCGATTCTCTCTAACTACAAGGGTGTTTGAGGAGTTCTTGAACAATTTGGAAAGCTTGGTACATTTAATACAATCCATCTTTGTAATGCAACTTGAAACTACAAGTGGAACTATGTGAAAAATGACCAAGAATATGGGTCAAAATCCTGCCTAGATTAGGGCAAATTTTCTCTAAGTTAAAAGTTTTAGGTACCCTTGTTCCTAAAATCATAACTTGAGATACAAGCTTCTTTTGAGAAAACCTTGTGAATAAAAGTTGTAGACTTTCTGATGGAATACAACTTTCATGTTGCAAGTTTTGTTTGAATCCATTTTCATCTTGGTGAAAAAATGGGACAAAGTTAGGAAAAAATAAGAAAATTTCATAACTTAGAAAAATTCTAAGTTATGAAATTTTTCCATTTTAAACCCTAATTTGCATTTTTGGGTTTCTTGATGAACAAGTTTCATAAATTGACATGTCTTGATGAAAAATGACCCTTGGCACTTGATTTAGACCAAAAAGTCAAAGTTTGACTTTTCAGTATACAGTCAAATTTTGATCAGTTGACTGGAAAATTTATTTGCCAATCCTATGCATTTGAGATCTTTTGAACTTGTTGAATGGGTCAAGATGATTTCATTGAGTCCTTGAGTCCATATGTGAGCTTGGTTTGCCATTGGTTAGGTCAAACAGTCAAAAATTGCCTTTGTGCAGTCAAAACCCTAAAAATGACCATTTTGCCCTTTTGATGATCTGATCAAATTTCTTGTGGAATTATGATCCAAACTTGATCAAATGGTTCATATGAGTTCATAATGTTGATGTGGGTTAAATTTCATGAGGTTTGACTGTCAATTGGCCACAGTTGACTTTTTTTTTAATACAGCTGATTTCTAGGTCAACTGTCCAATTGACTGGGCAAAGATTTGAATCAAGGCTTGAAACTTGGTATGGGAAAACTTGTGAACCCAACATGGAGAATGAAAGTCAATTTGGGTATTGTAGGTCAAAACATCACTGTGCAAACTCAAACCCTAATTTGGGTTAACATATATATATATATATATATATATATATATATATATATATATATATATATATATATATATATATATATATATATATATATATATATATATATATATATATATATATATATATATATATATATATATATATATATATATATATATAGTGCAAGGAGGGGTCTTGAGCAGAACAAACCCTAGCTTGATCCTGAATTCCAAGAGTCTTGTGATGAGAAGGTGTTGATGAAATGAGAGGGCAAATTTTCGGGTACAACACATATTGTTACAAAAGGTATCCTGACTCCTGTAGGACTTGCTGTAAATCCTGAGTTGACATCATATTTTACAAAATTTGCTTGTTTTACTAAAAATAACTGCATTTTCAAAACCTCAAGACAAACATACGCCTTGCATTCTTGAAATAACATTGTTTGCATATGACTATTTGTTCAAACAGCAGAGAAATTCGCACGACGAATATCTAGTGAACAAAAACCTTTTCAATAAAAAGGGTCACCTCAAATGGAAAAAACACCTCCAACCAAGGGGCACGGCATGAGCATTGTCCATCATCTGGGGCAGTTAAGTCAAGATTCAAGGAATCTCTCAAAATGCCAAATAGCCAGGGGAAAATCTCCATCTGAATCAATTGGGGCATTGGACATGAATCCCAGCAATGAATCTTGCATGATCAAACGAAGATCTTCTGGTAGTATGGAAACACAACACTACCGACAATGACATCTCCCTACATCCTGAGAGCGTGGACATAGTCAAAAAGTACAACGCATAATCAAAGACCTGCTAGGTTGACTTGCCTAGGCAAAAATAAGGGCTTCTCGGCATACCAAAAGGGTTCGGGAAAAAATAAGGGATGAAAATGAAAAAATCTGTACACCCGGCAAGTCGAAAACCTGAAAAGGCGGCTTGGGCAAAAAAGGGTATCTCGGTGGGCTGAAAACCCGAAAGGGCGGTCTAGGAAAAAAATTAGGGATCAAAGCGTACGACTATGTCTCATCATCTCGTCACTGGCCTACCAGAAGAAGACTTGTCATTTTGACCGAAAGATACCAAGCACCTCATAGGTGGGGATAATACTCGATCCACAGGGCCTCCGCAGGCACCTTCTCCCGCAGAAATAGGGGCAAAAAAAAAAGTCTCGATGCAAGCCATCATCATATCCTTAGCACGCATCCCAGTAACATTCACTCCCCGCAGAGTAAGTCAGTAAAGATAGCTCTCCCTAGCTGAGACTTGCAACTGTGAATGAATCAGCAATGCTTTCCCCAAGCAGAGTTGATCTACCATCAATACTACAAAAGGCTTGATATTCCCGGCAGTCTTAATATTCCCCAATGTAGTATAAGGATATTCCACGGTAGAATACAAGATACCCCCAGTGGAGTTAAAATTTTCCAGCACGGTCTAAAAAAGCTTCCCCAACAGAGTTGAAGCATCATCCCCAGTAGACTTTGGAAGTTTATCCCCAGCGGAGTACAAAATAAATTTCCACAGCCGAGTTCAAAGGATCATTCCCAGCAGAATTCAAAGGTTTATCCCCACAAGAGTCTAACAGGGTTATCCCCAGCAAGTTGCAACTGAAAGATCATTCCCAGTGAAGTTCTTTCCTTTCACAAATAGGAATTCAATCCTCAACAGATTCAGTATCACCAGCAACGGTAATCCATCCCCAATGGAATTTATCAGTGGAATCCTCAGCAGAGTATCTCTTCCCCATAGAGTAATCTCCTCATCAGTTTATTCCCCCAGTGGAGTTAAAATTTTCCCAGCACGGCCTGAAAAAGCTTCCCCAACGGAGTTGAATCATCATCCCCAGTAGACTCTGGAAGTTTATCCCCAGTTCAAAAGACCATTCCCAGCAGAATTCAGAGGATTATCCCCACAAAATTCTAACAGGGTTGTCCCCAGCAAGCCACAACTGAAAGATCATCCCCAGCGAAGCTCTTTCCTTTCACAAACAGGAGTTCAATCCTCAACATATTCAATATCACCAGCAACGGTAATCCATCCCCAGCGGAGCTTATTAGTGGAATCCTCAGCAGAGCATCTCTTCCCCATAGAGTAACCTCCTCATCAGTTTATTCCCCAACAAAGTTCTTTTCTCCTGCAGGTTTATTACCTTCGTTCATCATCCCCAGCGGAAACGAAGAATTCAACTCTACTCTCCAGCAGCTATCTGAGATTTATTTTCCCCAGCTAAAACATTACATTTCCATACATTATGATACATGCATAAACGCATCATACCATACAATCTCATTCATGTTGAGAACATCATTGCTTGATCCATATCATGCATTGCATATGACTGACCTTTACCTTTCAGGAAAGATGCAGTTAAATTCTCAGCTATATCAAAAGACCTCCTTTGGTTCAGTCAGATCGCTGATAAGATCTCCCTGATTCGTATTCCAGTTGAAGTTATTTCAAGACCTTGTCTGGTCCAATTAAATCGATTCCTAAAGATTTTTCCGATGCCGATCCAGTTGAAGTTAATCCAAGACCTTCTCTGGTCCAGTCAAATCGATTCCTAAAGATTTTTCTGATGCCGATCCAGTTGAAGTTATCCCAAGACCTTGTCTGGTCCAGTTAAATCGATTCCTAAATATTTTTCTAATGTCGATCCAGTCAAAGGCCTTCTCTGGTCAAGTCAAATCGATTCCTAAAGAATTTTCTGATGCTGATCCAGTTGAAGTTATCCCAAGACCTTGTCTGATCCAGTTAAATCGATTCCTAAAGATTTTTCTGATGTCGATCCTATCAAAGGCCTTCTCTGGTCCAGTAAAATCGATTCCTAAAGATTTTTCTGATGCCAATCCAGTTGAAGTTTTCCCAAGACCTTGTCTGGTCCAGTTAAATCGATTCCTAAAGATTTTTCTGATGCCGATCCAGTCAAAGGCCTTCTCTGGTCCAGTTAAATTGATTCCTAAAGATTTTTCTGATGCCGATCCAGTTGAAGTTATTCCAAGACCTTGTCTAGTCCAGTTAAATCGATTCCTAAATATTTTTCTGATGCCGATCCAGTCAAAGTTATCCAAGACCTTCTCTGGTCCAGTTAAATCGATTCTTAAAGATTTTTCTGATGCCGATCCAGTTGAAGTTATTCCAAGACCTTGTCTGGTCCAGTTAAATCAATTCCTAAAGATTTTTCTGATGCCGATCCAGTCAAAGTTAATCCAAGACCTCCTCTGGTCCAGTTAAGTCGATTCCTAAAGATTTTTCTGATGCCGATCCAGTTGAAGTTAATCCAAGACTCTTGTCTGGTCCAGTTAAATCGATTCCTAAAGATTTTTCTGATGCCGATCCAGTCAAAGTTAATCCAAGACCTCCTCTGGTCCAATTAAGTCGATTCATAAAGATTTTTATGATGCCGATCTAGTTGAAGTTATTCCAAGACCTTGTCTGGTCCAGTTGAATCGATTCCTAAAGATTTTTCTGATGCTGATCTAGTCAAAGTTATTCCAAGACCTCCTCTGGTCCAGTTAAGTCGATTCCTAAAGATTTTTCTGATGCCGATCCAGTTGAAGTTATTCCAAGACCTTGTCTGGTTCAGTTAAATCGATTCCTAAAGATTTTTCTGATGCCGATCCAGTTGAAGTTATTCCAAGACCTTGTCTGGTCCAGTTAAATTGATTCCTAAATATTTTTCTGATGCCGATCCAACCAAAGTTATTCCAAGACCTTGTCTGGTCCAGTTAAATCGATTCCTAAAGATTTTTATGATGCCGATCCAGTCAAAGTTAATCTAAGACCTCCTTTGGTTCAGTCAGATCGCCGATAAGATCTCCCTGATTCGTATTCCAGTTGAAGTTCGGACCACCTATCAACAGTCTCCAAATGGCATCTGTAAGCCCATCCCCGACATCACCAGGCTGATACCACTTCATGCGAGTGCAAATTTCTGGGCACTTTAGTGTTCAATCATCATCCACCTTTGGATCACGAAAGGCACGAAAGCCAATCTGCATCCTCAGGTTTAAGAAGATTGAATAGGGGCAGCTGTTGTACCCCAAAATTTGCCCTCCCATATTTCTCAAAACATTTCAAGAAAGATTCACAAGTCCAACCCGGTGCGTCATATTCAGGTGTTCTTTCGCCAAGATATCTCTGATAATGTATTCTCAAATTCAGGTTCGTCTCAAGAGTCAATTCTTTAAAGAAGGTATCCGAATGTGTGAGTTTTCTCGAATAAATATGGTGAGAAAGTGTGCTGAAAATGTAGTTTTTACGCGCTAAAAAATTCATAACTTGAAGATCGTGGCTTGTTTTGAACTTGTTCCGGTGGCCAAAATTCTGTCTTGACATTATCTACGTTTTCATCTCTCACGGTGGGAAGCCAATTTCGATCAGAAGGTCTTCAAAAATGTGGATTTATCAAGTATTTTCGTACAGAAAATTTGTGACAGAAGTTTATTTGCGTCATGTTCAGAAAATCATAACTTGGTCGATTTTCATTGTATCGAGCTGGTTCCGGCGCCAAAATTTCACAAATTGAGTTTTCTAAGTTTTCACAAAAGGTATTGAGTTTGAACGGTATCCAAAAGGTCTTCATTTTTTTCTCAGAGTACACGTGACGCGCCAAAAATCCTGAATGCTGAATATTATTTTATCTGGGTTGAAACTTCAAAAATTCATAACTCGGTCATTTTTATCGGATTGGGATCATATTTTTACACAAGTTCACTGACTCAGATATCTACAACTTTTCTTCAAAAGTCGAGACCGAATTATTCTCCGATCAATACCAGTTTTTTATTGAAGAACGTGTCAGAGTCGACACTGGAGCCCAAAATAAGTTTGTCTGAGCTGAAACTTCAAAAATTCATAACTAATTCACCGTTTATCCGATTGAACCAATTTTCGGACAGGAGTTAGTTCTCGATGTCGGCTATATTTTGTTTTCACATTTCAACTTCAAAAATTGCACTTAAGACCCTGCGATTTAGCCTGAAACGTGACAAACTCAAGTGAACATTGGAGGCCCAATTGCACATTCAAAGCCCATTTTCTTTGCTCTAATTTCCATTATATAAATGTCATTCTTTTCCCACCAACGGGGAAAGAGAAAAAAAAACCCTTGCCACAATGCTGTCAGAATATCAAATTCTTTCAAGAACCCTAAAACCTTGAAATCCTTATTACAAATCCCCTCTCACTACAAACAAGCCATCCCGGTTACAAACCAACATCTCACTACAAACAAGTCATCCTGGTTATAAATCAACATCTCACTACTTCTTCAGTAAGGGTAAGGCTGGTTTGATCTCCATGATCAAAAGGACATAAAAGCATTCATATCACTACTTCTCCAGTAAGGGTAAGGTTGATTTGATCTCCATGATCAAAAGGGTATAATCATTCATACATGTCATATTGGCCTAAACATTAAATTTCTTCATATATTGACTTTATTTGAATTTTATGATATATAGTAATTTATTTAATGTGTTCATGAGATTCAACACTGCAGATTTAGACAGGATCCCATGCAGGTTCATTAAGGAACGTTGAGGCCAAAACACAAATGGCCAAAACAGAACAGCTTACCCATGACACCAATACATGGCGAGGCAGACATCCTGAGAAGGTTAAGGAACGTTGAGGCTGGAACACAAATGGCCAAAAGCCAAAACACAAATGGCCAAAACAGAATAGCTTACACATGACACCAACAATCGTTGCACCCTAAAGTCAAGTCCATTTCTCACCCTTTATTTCCTTTTTCTATATTTTTCTTTAAGTAATTTATTTATTATTTTTACTAACAATTAATTAATCTTCTTTTCATCAAAAAAAATCACAAAAATATTTTATGTCCAATTAAATTTCAGAATTTTATTTTTTATCAATAAATATTAATTAATTTAATTAGGATATTAATGTTAGATAACTTTAAATGATTTTTTAAAAATATTTAAAATTAATTAGAAATCAATAAGTTTTTAACACTAATTTAATCATTTTATTTTCTTTTCTAAATTAACAAAACTCGAAAAATATGTCATTTAATATTTTTCATTAATTAATTAATTTAATAATTAATTTAGCGTTTAATTTTTAGGACTTAATTTCTTTTCTTAAAAAAAAAACAACAAAACATTTTCTTTATCAAATTAAATTCTAACTTTTATTTTTTTTTAATAAATATTAATTAATTGATTTAGAATTTTAATTAGAATAACTTTCACATTTTTGTAAAATAATTAAAATTAACTTAGACATAATTAGGTTTTTATTAACATTGATTAATTTTATTTTCTTTCTTTAAATATCAAAAATCCAAAAAATATTTATTTTCATTAATTAATTTATTTATTTATTAATTTAATAATTAATTTAGGATAGTTTCTTTCTTAATTCAAAAATAACAAAAAAAGATACTTTCTTTCAAAAAAGGGTCAAAACCCTAAAAAATGCATTCGATTTAATTCTTCGCGTGTGATCCATTTTACTATATTGATGTAATTGTTTCCCGGAATGTAATAGCTTTAATTATGACTATTTAATTTATTTATCGCTTTATTTATTTTCCGCATTTTAAATTCAAGGGTTGTTTTTGGCGATGTAAATACCCGACGCCTTGTAATAGTTAGATTTAATTTCCGCAATTTAATTTCCGCAACTTATAAACGGTTAGATGTTTGGTAATAGGGAATGCATGACAAGATCGGATGTATGAACCTAAAATCAACATAGATAACCCATAACATGTACAAAAGATAAAATAACTAAAAATAACACATGCGCACTCTTAGGGTACACCTCACTTGGTTGCCTTCGAACGCGGTCATTGAGTATAGGAGTTTTAGAGGTCGCCCTCTTGTCCAAAGATCATAGTCGCCTCGAAACGGTTGCCTCGGAAAAATGATCTAAGACATTAGGGTTACCGCTAAGGCGTCCTAACATTGCTTTAGTGACTGCACGTCCCTTAATCGAATTGACCTTTAAAATCCAACGACGGTGCTACCTACTCATCAATAGTGGGATAGCATTGTCTAAAGGACATTAGCACAGATTGATTACTTTTTTCGAATAGATGGATGGTTCTTAAGTACTTGCTCTCTCAAAACAAAACGAAACTTTTCGTACTTATACCTTTCAAACAAAAAAACTTCTTTCAAACCCACAAACACAAAGAAAAGCAATTTTTTGAAAACACTTTGAGCAAGTACCTAAGAGCCCGTGGATAACCACAGATAGAAAGGGTGCTAACACCTTCCCTTTCTATAATCTACCCCCCGGACCCGAGAAACATCTCGAAAAAGGAATTTTTCTGTGCTTTTTTCCTTTCCTTGTTGGATAAAATAAAAGACGGTGGCGACTCTTGCTTACCGCAACATTTTGCAAAACAAACGCAAAACACGAACCAGCATTCCAAAAACAGTCAGTTCTTCCCACCGTATCACACTTCCCCACTATCCTCGTTAGCATGGTCAAGTGAATTCTCAAGGATATTAGGAACCATAGCACTATCATTTTTTATTGAATCCGAGGCGAATCTGCATGATTGATGATTTTATGTTTTAATTTAGAAAGTGAAAGAAAATATTTAAAATATAAAAATAAAAGCATTTCCATTTTATTTTGAAAAGTAAAAGTAAAAAGAAAAGACAGGGAATAAGAATTGTATGCGAAAGTGCGACTTTTATTCAATTTTAAACGAAGATTGAAACATAAGGGGCCCCTTCTAGAAGTTGTCTTTATGACTTGGGCAGGGAATGTGACTTAATGGAAACAGAAAATAACACATCAAGGAAAACAACTTCAGGGATGTCCATGGCAGTCCAATTACTGAGCTCTTGGTCTGGCGCAATCTGATAGATAAATATAGAAACATATTCATCATCAACTTCATCATCTGCTGCAAGAACTTGTCCCTCTTTGCTTGTACCAGCCTTGATGAACACTTCAGAAATTGGGAGAACTTTCTTTCCTTTGAGAGGAACCAAACTAGCTTGCACAGAGGAGATGGCTGATATCCAAGACCACAACGATCTTTCTTCTCAGGTACCTCAATCACTTTTCCCCAACCATCATGGGGATATCTATCTTCCATGATGGTTTTAGCATCATTCAAAGGGGCCATGGGTGCTTCATACTTCTTACCTTCCACGACGAGAAACCTGTCAACAGAAACAATCTCCAGGGCTTGAAAGGGAAACTCCTGCACCTCGCCTTCCACTTCCACATTATGGTAGGTTATCAGATTATTAATCACTAAATCTTTTTCTCCATAAATGATAACAACTTTGTCATTTACAATGAATTTCAAGCGTTGGTGAAGAGTAGATGTCACAGCTCCCACTACATGGATCCATGGGCGACCCAAAAGGCAAGTATAGGATGGACGAATTTCCATAACATAGAATGAAAGATAGAAGGTGTCGGGATCAATCTTGACAGGAAAGTCCACTTCTCCCTCCATAGACCTCCTTGAGCCATCAAACGCTCGAACACTTAGGGTGCAAGGCCTCATCATTACCCCATCCATATTCAGCTTAAACAGAGTAGCCTTGGGTATCATATTGAGAGAAGAACTTGTATTTACCAAAACTCGAGATAAAACTGTATCCAAACACCTTATGGAAACATGCAGTGCTTTGCCTTCAACTAGGATCTCATCATCACAGAAACCCAAACAATTTCCTACAGTAATATTGGTTACGATCCCTTCAAACTGAGCCACAGAAATGTCTTGTGTAACATATGCAGAATACAAAATCTTCAATAAGGCATTGTGGTGAGTTTATGAACACAAGAGAAGGGACAAGATGGAGATCTTGGACGGCATCTGGTTGAGTTGATCAACTAATTTAGAATCACTTTGCTTGAGAACCCTCAAAATCTGCTTCGCTTATTGAGCTAAAGAAGGTTCAGGATGGTCTCCAATCACTTGCTTGCCCCTAGCCTTGGCTAGAGCATACTGTTGGTTTCTTTAGGAGGAAATGGTGGGGGAGAAAAGACCCTGCCACTACGAGTCATATTCTTGGTTCCTGTGATGTTGGTAATATTTTTGTCAACCACTGTTGGGGGACACTCATATTTCTTCCCAAGAATATAGACCACATTATACTCCCACGGGACTGCCTTTGAGTTGTCACATAGAGGAGGAATAGGAATTTGAGTTGTAACGGGGATAATTGGAGCTTGAATCATTAATGGGGTAGCGGGAGCCTGAATCATCAACGGGGTGCCTTGTGTTACTGAGATATTCATCGGATAATAAGGAATTTCCAAGAGATCAATATCTTCTTCTAGAAATATCTTCTCTACCTGTAGGACACCTTCATCCATTAGTTATTGGATATCCGTCTTCAAACTAGTACACTCTTCAGGTTTTGAGGAACATAGTAAGCAAAAATCATGGAGTTCTTGTAACACCTAGTGCTTCAACAAATGTTCTCTAACAGTCCCTAGTGATATCTTGATCTGCTCACTACCTTCTTCAATAACATTGACCGCTCCCCCTGGGTGAGGAGGCATGGGATTATTCTGAATATTAGGACCAACAGGGTTTAAATTTATGGTCTTTGCATCGAGGAGGTATTGAAATTTACATTTAAATGCTCTATAATTCTCAATAGTGTGGCCCGGGGCTCCAGAATGAAATTCACAATGAGCATTAATATCGTACCCCCTTGGGAGAGGATTTGGTGGTGGACCAAGTTCACGCAGTTAAACTAACTGATTGGCAAGTAATTAAGGGAGAAGCTGAGTGTAGGACATAGGAATAGGATTAAATCTCCTCTCAGACCCTCTTTGTCTCTATTGAACTCTCGGACCTTGAGGTCGCTCATTTTGTTGTTGATAATTTAGAGGTGGTCAAATTGTTGTTGTGGAAGATACTATGGTTGAGGAGCGAAAGGCCGTTGTTGGGCCATCCAGGGTGCTAGAGTTGTAGCAGTATACACTTGAGTAACATATTGATTAGGAATAACAACAGGTGTTGGGAAATAAGGAAATCAAACTTGAAGATATGCAGGAGCTTTTCCTTGGTTGATGGTGACAGCACTAGTCTCACCCTCTTTCTTCATGACGAAACCAGAAAATGGCTTCCTACCAATACTAGTATTTTTATTGGCAGTGTTAGGGATACCTTGGATCGTTCCGGCCTTGATACAAGTTTTAACATGTTCTCTAATAATAACCATATCAGAGAAAGAATTAGAGGTATTGTTGAGAATGCGTTGGAGATAAGGACCTCGTAGAGTACCCATGAACAAATCAATCAATTCGCGATCCAAGAGAGGAGGTTGGACCCTTGCATCCAGTTCCCGCCACCTTTGAGCGTACTCTTTAAAAGAATCTTCGGATTTCTGTGTCATGCCTTGAAGCTGAGTGCGACTAGGAGCCATGGCGGTATTATAATGGTAATGTCTTAAAAAGGAGTCATCAAGTTCTCCCCAAGTACTGACATGAGTTCTTTCTAATTTCATATACCAGTCTAACGGTGCCCCTGTCAGGCTGTCTTGGAAGAAATGCATGAGTAACGGTTCATTTTCAGCATAAGCTTCCATCTTGTGACAATAGGAACGAAGATGAGTCTCTGGGCAAGAGGTGCCTTTATATTTGTCAAAATTAGGGACCTTGAACTTGGGAGGAATAACTACCCCAGGCACGAGGCATATTGCAGCAGTATTGAATCCCGAAGTCTTGATACCTTCCATAGCTTTGAGACACTCTTCAAGAGCATGGTACATCTTTGCAGTTTTAGCAACTCCATCAGCGAGATTCGCGTGGGGTCATCAAGATCAATGATGTTGTGATGATCATTAACTTCATTCCGAGGAATTCCTGTAGGGGTCTCAACATTTGCATTATTATTCCCTCCATTTATAAAAGTGGAGGGGGTAGCTGCGGCAAGCTTGGGAAAACTTTGATGTAGCTCTTCTTGACCCTTGATAATAGCATGAAGGGTTTCTATAAGTTGATCCAATCGGATGCCCATGGTGTCCATATCTCATCGGAGAGCATTCTGATTTTCTTCGAAGAGATCCGTAAGACTTTGCTGGTTTCTTCTTGTACGGTAGGGATGTAGGGAGGTTGTCTTTGTTGTTCAACTAAAGTCTGATTCAAAAGGGACCCCAATAAGTTTTTGTTGTGAATAATGAATGCATGTTTCATCTTCATTTTTGAATAAATCCAAAGACTCGTCTATCCATAAGTATCTTTTAACGATTTTTATGTTTGAAGAGCTCAAACAACAAGACTTGTCTTTGGAATTCCTTATATATAAGATACACATACATGATGGTATGATGTCATGGTATGCTATGGCATGGGATCACAGCTCCACATATTCTAGATAACCACTGTATAATCCTTTGCATAAACTAAAAGTAACAGGATCAAAGGCCCGACGTCACGAGCATGGAGTCAAGGTAACCACCCATAAGGTATGTACTAAGGGTTTATCACTTGCTGAACAAGGTTCTAGGGAAATCCCAAAGTCTACGCTCTTCCTTTGGATATTACCAATGTCCCAATTACTCGATAATTAGTAATATTCGCAGGAAAAACTCGTCTAAGTGCAGCATTGCGTGACAACGACTTCCGGATTACTCCTTCATAGTCTCCGCACTACACCTAAAAGGCTAAGATGGGTTAAGGGTTTTATGGATTCTCAGCTTTGCAGGCTCCCAAATCGAAAGTAGCAATGTCTTCCCGATTACTCGCTAAACAAATACTACAGTCAAAGGGACCTCCACTGAGTGGGGGATCTCATGCCTTCTTTTTTGGGATTACTCCCTCAAAGTTACCATAACTATATCGCCTGTCCTAATCCTAAGTGTAACCCTAAGTTCGGGTATAGGACTTATCAAATGAAATCAGCCACCCCAACATCACAAAAGATGTAGCATATCCAAAATAGGTGAGTTGCAAAAGTACAATGCAACATATACAAAAGAAAGCAATAAAGAAATAAAGAAATAAAATGGTAAAGCAAAATAAAGTGAATAAAAAAAACCCAAAGAAGCAAACAAACCAAACTAGGATAGACTCGCATAGATCCCCAACAGATTCGCTAGCTGAAGGTACCGACAAAAAACATAGAGCCACCACCAAACTTTATTTGTCCCAAAAGAAGGGGAAATATCGAGAAAAACCCCAAGAGGATGGATAAGATGGTCTTGCGACCAAAAGAGAGGGTACAAAAGTCGATTATACGAGGGAAAGGTATTAGCACCCCTCACATCCATTGTACTCAATGGGATCCATTTCGATTGTTTGTTTCTACGAGTGTGTCTATCTAAAACTATACTTGCTAAGGGAAGTGAAATGGTTTTTATTAGTGCATTCGTGAGGGTCTCGCAACCCTTTGCCTACGTATCCCGTGAAGGAATCATAACACCATAGTTCTTCTAGAAAATGTTGGTTTGTTGGTGTTTTTTAGTGGGAGATGTTAGCGCACACATTCTAGCAATAGGCACGGCCTGTATTGCGGTAGAATGGAGATAACATGCCCTTTTGAAGAAATCTTTGATTTGTTGAGTGTTTTTGTTAAGTGTGAATTGGGTTTGAATAATGATTAAGTGTTTTTTGGTTTTTTGAGAAAGGAAAGAAGTTTTAGCTTTAATTTACAAAAGAATAAAAAAGTCTAAAGGGAGACTAAAAAACCTAATTGTTGTCATACAAGGTGTGGACTTAAAGTTGAGATGAAGGGAGAAAATCTACCTAAGTTAGCATGCGAAGTTTGGCCTAGGGTTAAGTTTAAGGGAATTACCTAGTGTTATCATACAATTAAAAGGAAAACTATATCCTAAAATCTTTCATGCTAAGGTTTAAAACCTAATATCTAATTCAACATTAAAACGATCCAAACAAAGTTTAATCTTATAATGGAATTCTTAAGGTAACATCTTATCAAGAATCAATTAATCAACCTAAGATAAAAGAAAATACAATTCTAATATTTTTTTGGGTTTTTTCAAGTTAAAGAAATATTAATCTCAAAAGGAAATTAAAACCTAAATCTAAAATACTCTAATAATTTTAATTCTTTTGTGTAAATAAAATGAAATTAAAATAAGATTAAATTCTAGTTATTTATTTAAAGAAGAAATTAAAATAAACAAATATGAATAAAATTTAGAAGCTAGAACAAAGTGAATGAAAAAGAAGGTAAAAAAAAAGGTCCCTATGGGTATTGAACCCGGGAAGATTGGTTTGCAACTCTACGTCCTTACCATTGCTTCATGCTTCCTCATTAATCATTATCACATTTCAAAAATAATAAAAAGTAAAACAAAAGAATGAATTGGGCTCAGTTGGGAATCTGGTCCGGGTTAGGCCCAAGATATGAATAAACAACCCAAAAAGGTTAATATGAAAAAATGGTGGACCTGGGCCGATCCGGGTCGACCCAAGGCCTACTCCCTTCTTGAAATTCAAAAACGGGTTTGTAAACCCTAAACACGAAAATGGAATGAGGCAGCGCCTCTTTCAAAACAGAGATTCAAAATCTTTGTGCTTCCTCTGTTCCTCTTCTCATTCGCTTAGCAGACAACAAACAACATGCCTCTGTTTCAATTCTCCTCCAACCTCAACACTCTGTCTGAACTTTCTATCTAACTATCATCTAATCTCTCACATTGGTGAGCTTCTTTCCCTCACTCATTCCTCACCATCTCAAGTCTCGTGGAAGTAACAACAACAATACTCTCAAGAAAACTTTTGGTTCTCATGTTATCGCTCAACCTTCTGTTTTCTTGGTACTCAAACTCTCACGATTTTCTCTCATAATCGTTATTTCACCTCCTATTGGCCGAACCAAAAACAACAACACCATCATCTCTCAAATGCTATCCTCTCTTTCTTTTCCTCACCTCTCTCGACCATTCTGTAACTCGATACTCCCATTCTATTTGGCAGATACAAAAAGAAAACTCTCCTTGTTTGGTTTAATATTTCTCTCAAAAAAATTCAGAAATACTGTCCTCATCAATTAAATTCGATTGAGTTAAAAAATAACTACTTGAAGCCAAATTAGATGGAGTTTATGCATAGTTTCAAACAACCAACATAGAGGTATTGATCAACACAATGAGGCAGACACAACAAGACCAATGAATGCGTGAAAACGTGAGAAAGCTTACAGACCTGAAGCTAGTCCAAGGACTCGGACACCAGTAGGAATCCGCTTCAGGTAAACTTCTTCCATATGCTTCTTAGAATTTTGCGCGTAAATAAAATAGTTTGAAACACTATTGTCGATAACTAGTTGTCATTGTCAATTATGGTAGAGAACCGTGGAGGTTTTGAATGATGTTCGGGGCTATTGTTGTTATATATATATATATATATATATATATATATATATATATATATATATATATATATATATATATATATATATATATATATATATATATATATATATATATATATATATATATATATATTATGGTTTTCTGTGTAAGGTTGTAGGGACTATGAGTACGAGGATGTGGTTATGGTTTGAAGGGAGGTAGTAAAGTGAGTGGTTTTTGCAGAGAGGCTTTTAGAACTTAGGTTATGTTAACATATGATGGAATTTTTATGAGATTGTTGGTATTTTTCTGCTTGTAGTTGGTGTCCAAATTATAGAAACTGAGGGTGGTTTATATAGAGGAATTAAGGGGAGTCTTGGGGGGAAAGTTTGATGAGTTTTGAATTATTTTGGTATACTTTTTCTTGCTTTGTTGGTTCAGGTTTTGTCTTACCATTTGTGTGCAACATTGACAGGTTTTGGAGGGGAGTGGACATGTTTTTTGGCCCGTCTCTGCAGGCAGTAGTAGCTGGTTTTGGGACAGCAATATGCACAGGTTATGCAGGGCTGGATTTTGGAGGTTTATGGCAGCATTGGAAGGTTTTGTGTACAGCAGCAGAATAGTTTGGTACAAGTTAGCATTGCAAGACTGTTTTAGACAACAATATAGTAATAGGGCCATGTTTTGGTATGAAACTTCTGTGGCTTGTACCCACTTCTTCTTTATGATTTTGATAAATTTCTGAAGGATTTTGGTGGTATTTAGGAAGATGATGAATAGATCTAGGGTTTGAGTTGTTGGATTTGGTGATTACATTCCTTATGTGAACTCTTCATTCGGGCTTTTGCAATCTGATGTTTTTTTATATGTTCTGAGATGTGAACTTTTTTGTTGGTCCGAACAATTGCAATTTCAATACTTGCTACTTCTGTGATGCTTTGTTGTTTTTTCATTGAGGTGTATGCAGTAACTTGTCTATCTTTTTAAGTTTGTCTTGTTGTGAACCAAACCTGTTTTTGTGATTTGAAATAGGAATACTCTTGGGCCAAAATGATTTTACTCTAGAATCTGATTTTGTTTGCAAGATAATAAGGCCTTTGTTGGGCTTTGGAATATGATTGAATTCAAACTCCCTATGTTCTCGTTCCTTCACAAATTCCCTTATGATGAATTGCAAAATACTTTCTTGGAAGCTTCCCTGTTCATGATTCAATGATTGAAATCGTACTAACCATTTCCTTGTTTGCTTTCATGTGATGTTGATGGATGAGCTTGCAAGAGCATAGAGGAAGACTTGAAGAAGAAGTTTTGACGAGGTGTGAGAACAAGACGCTTGAATATGGAGCAAGAAGATTGAAGAAGAATTTTCTTTTATTTGAATCTTTAAAACAAATAATAAACTTGTAGCTTGTGTTTCAAATTTGTAATCAAAATTTGTAAGACTTGAAGACTTAGAACTTTAGGCTATGAAACTTTCATTTTTCTTGTAAATTGAACAAAATAATCTTGAGAACTTTAAGCCATGGTCATTTGGGAAATTCTTGTAAATTAGTGAAGTACTTGTCCTTTAGAACTTCAATTCTACTTTGTAACTTGAAACCTATTGAATGTTGAATTGGTAATCATGATGTTGAAAGAAAATCCAAAAGTTCTATCTTGTATGGAAAAATAACAATGTGATGTCATGAAAAAAATGAGAAACTCGGGAATTCTTGCATTTTCGATGACAACACTTGGCATCTAGGCCATAGAGACTTGAATCATACTTGTATCTTGAAAACAAATCTTGGAACAACAACTTGCCAAATTATGAAATTAAATTCTATTTGAAGCTTCTTAAGTGAAGATTGAATGAAAATCAAAGTTTGAATCATCGTGATTCCTTATAATTCTTTAAAGATTCAATGATGAAAACAAACTTGAAAATCAAAATAAATAACACCAATTTATCTCTAAATAGAACTTTTGAAAAAGAATGAATATCAAGACTTGAAAACTTTGAACTCTTAAATGCCCAAAAATGATGCACTCTAAAAGCCCAAAGATCTTCAACAACTCCTGCATAATAGACTTCAATATTCATCCTTAAAAATATGACCCAACAAGTAATCCAAAAATCACTTGATCATAGAAATCCAGTCTTGATGAAGATGAAGCTCACAACTTGAAAGGGGCCAAAACCCTAATTTCTGACTGAACAACTTAGAAGATGGTAACTGATGAGCAAACCCTGATTTCCTAGAGAGTCCTGATGGATAATCTTGATCCAGGAGAAACCTTAAAACCTTGCTCCCATGAATGTAGCAATGAATATGTCCTAACGGTAAATATGAAAATGCAATAAGCTAGATGAAAATATAAGGGTAGGACAAATTTGGGGTATAACAGCTGCCTTTGCTGATGAATATTATTATTCTGATGAGGAGTGTTTTGTTGTCTTTATTGTTGTGGACGCCGTTGTTGAGGAGCATATGATGATTATTATTCCCCTATAAGAATGAACAGTGCTAGTTTCACCCTCTTTCTTCCTAAGGTATGTAGCAAATGGTTTTTTGTTACCTCCACTTGAGGAGCCACTAGAATTTCCAATCTGGATTCTTCCCATTTTTAAACCAACCTCAATCCTTTCACCTGCCATCACCAATTCAGAAAAATCTACAAAAGTTCTTCCTATCTTGTGATCATAATATGGCCCTTGAAAAGTACCTATGAACATATCAATAAGTTCTCTCTCCATCAATGGAGGTTGAACTCTAGCAGCCAATTCACGCCATTTTTTGGCGTATTCCTTGAAGGATTCACTTGGGCCCTGAGCCAAATTTTACAGGTGAGTACAGTTAGGCGCCATATCGATGTTGTATTGATAATACTTGACAAAGGCTTCTTCCAAGTCTCTCCAGCTTCGGATACGTGACCTTTCCAAATTCATATACCACTCTAAAGATGCCCCAGACAAGCTATCCTATAAGTAATGAATCCACAACCCTTTCTCTTTTGTTTGCACTGACATTTTGCGATAATAAGCTTTCGCGCGCGTCATTGGATAAGTGAGCCCATTGTACTTTTCAAATTAAGGAGGCTTGAAATTTTGGGGGACCCTTACTCCAGGAACCAATCCTAAATCATTGGCATCCATTCCCAGAACAACCTGACCTTCCACAGCTTTTAAGGGCTCCTCGAGCATACGATACTTTCGATCCTCAATAAAGAAACCTGGGTCAGAATTTTGTATAGAATATTGTGGTTCCTTCGGTTTTGATTTTCTCCTCTTTCTATCATAAGAAAGATGAGATCCAGGGGGTGGTGGAAATGCCCATGGTTGTGATGAAATGGATTATAGGGACGTTGGACAAATTGTTCATGATTATTTCCAAGTCCAACATAGATGTCTGCATACAGCCCCTGATTGACATCCTTATTTTGGTTCCTCTGAGGGTTTTGAATAAGATCCCTTAGCTCATCCTGACTTTTGTTCATGTTGGTGATCACCTCCATGAACTGGGTCATTTGATTGGCAATCTGGGCCATCATCTCAGCTAGCTCTTCCTGTACATATTCCATTTGGCGTGGTAGATTGTTTCTAGTTGAATATCAGTGAGTAGTCGTCTTGTAAATTCTGATAAGAAAATCAAAACCAAGAGATAAGAATACCGGCCTAAAAAACCTGTAATGCATGATATGCATGCTATGTTTATCATCTCCAGGTTTTTCAAGAGCTTTGTCAACCATTAAGAACAACAAACAAACACGATAGCAAGAGATGGGCAATAATAAGAAGAGATATAGTGACAAAAACTTCTTTTCATTCATAATCAACTTTGGATCAAATGAGTTCATACAAAAGAAAGCCATAATACATCATAAAAGATAGAGATCCCATCCAACAAGACTGGTGGTGATTATACAAAATAAAGGAAAGAAACAATCAAAGAGATGGATCCCTCATCTTTGTGTAATAAAAAGGTTCTCCCTACCCGAAATAATCAACACTCCATTATTTGGTTTCCTTGAATAGCCTCTTTGTCTTCTCATGATCATGTCCTCGAGAAAAATATTAATCACCATATCCTTCTTGTACATATGAGTTTCCAGATATTGGCATTGTTCAAGGAATTTGTCACATTCTTTGCATTATGGGAATGGGACGGGTACATGTGAATTCTCTATCTCCTCTAACTGAGCTCTGATTCTTGCATTCTCTTCCATCACTCTAGTCATCTGAGCTTCTTTTGCATCTTTTTCCAATCTAGTACTTCTGAGTTTCTTTTCCATCTCTCTGACCTTTCCTTTGTACTTGTTGTTGGACACTTGAATTTTTACGCACTCTAGGCTTCTTTTCTCTGCATCTTCAAGTGCTTTTTGGTAGTCTTTTATAGAAATAGAAACATTTTCCACCCAGATCACTTTTTGGCTTTCCTGACTTCAGAAGTCCCCTTGCTAGCCATCTTGAGTTTGTGAACCAAGTCCAACTTATCTTCCCTGGCTTTATAAAGCTGCATCTTTGACTCATAGTATTTTTGGCGAAGTTTTATGTTTTCAACTTGAACCTGATTATATTGTTCAGTGGGCACTGATTCGGAAAAATCATGAGGTGGTTGTTCACATAATAGATTCTCCCTTTGAAAAGGCAACAGAATGGTGCCCACTCTCTCTTCCCTATGGAGTCCCTGTATCTTTTATGAATCTCTTTCCAAGCATTCTCTATTTTCCGCAACAACTCTGGATTCTATCCTTTCCCAAAATACACAGTCTCTGCAACTTCTATCTTTTTGGGTCGATCATTCATAGCATATCCCAATTGTCGGTAAGCCAGAACAGAATTGTAGTTGATGCATCCATGTGTTCCCATGAGAGGAACATTGGGAAATTCCCCATTTCCGGTGATGATACCCGGAACTTTGCCTGGGATATAGTACCATATGATGTTACAAGAAGTAAGTGCAATAAGTCTCTTTGACCAAGGAAGAGAGTTCTCAGTGTCCACAAACGACCCTTTCGTGGTAAGATGAATCCTGAATCATCTATACAACATAGGTAAATAGATGTTAATAATCCCCTTCTTCTTATGCCTCAAATTAATTTCCATAATAGGTGTCTGCTAACAGCATCGATATAGGATTCTTGGTCATAAAGACACAAATATCAGCTAGATCCACAAGCACCTTCTTATTTTGAAAAAGGACTATGCCATAGATCATGACAGCAAGTAATGCGTTGAAAGCAACCCAATTTCCTTTCTCATCCACCTCTCGAGCTTTTATTTCAAGGAATGCCAAGGCAAAACCATAAGCATCATCATTTGGTTTCCAGTTGTCTTTCACTTCCTACAAGCTCAAATAAATAGCATCAGCGATGAATTCCTCTCTTATCTTCTCATGCATACATACAAAAGGTATGTTTTCACTGATCTTTAAGTGTAAGAGATAAGTGTACTCCTCGAGCGTTGGAGCCAATTAGTAATCTTGGAATGTGAAACATCTTAAACTAGGATCGTAGAATTGCAGGAGGGTCACCAGAGCTCTCTGATCAACTATGATATCGAGTAACCACAAAAGACTGCCATAATTATTAATGAACTTCTTCAGGTTATCACCAACTATCAGAGTGCTCAATCTCTTCAAAAGTGATACTCCGATACTAGAAAACCGGTAGCCATAGGTATGTCTGGTAGCTTATTTATCGTTATTAGTGTTGTTATCCCTCTTTGGTGAATACAATAACTCTTGAAGTTCCATGGAATGAACATGCAAATGCTAGTTAACATTTTTTGTACATTATTTTTGAAAATAAATATGCTATGATGAAAAATGATAGGATAAAGGTTTCCATAACACTGGACATTGTTGAACTGCCGAAATAAACGGCTATCACAAGGTGAAAAGTCTGGAACAAAAACCGAGAGATCACAAAGTCACCAAGAGTACCTGTAATATCAAACCCTCCCCACTCACAGGTGTAGTCTAGGTCAGGGTAAGGCAAAGGTTAATCAGAGTCGCGAGTCCTCTTGAAAGTACTATCATCGTACAACATACGTGATGACGATAGCACCCCATTTGAACCTCGTTTGACCATGGAACTCATGATCGGACTTGATAGAGCATACGCCTATCAGCCGTCATGACTCTTCACTCTAATCCTATATGTTCTTAGTGGTATATAACTCTGGCATGTGTATTGGGCCGTTTACCTCAGTAACAACCCACCCAACAAACAAACAGCACGACAACAAAATCCAGAGTATAGGAAACCATGAAATAAGATGCAATGCGTGAAATCAAATAAACAAATGAAGAAATAAAGAAATAAACAAACAAAAACCCAAAGAAAAGAAAACAAACACAAGCTAGAACTGACTTGCATAGGATGGACCAGCAATTGGTCAACATTTCCCCAACAGAGTCGACAGCTGTTGCCTCTAGGATTTTAGTTGAAGCATAAAAGGAGGAGAAATATAGAAGAGTCGCCATCAATGTTATTTATACTAAGAGAGGAAAAGTAAATATTGAGTAAACCTGAGGGAAGGAAAGGAGAATTGTCTCACAACCAAGAGAAAGGGTGAGGAAGTCGATTCCGCAAGGAGAAGCTATTATCACCCCTCACGACTGTGGTACTCCACAGGATCCACTTAAGTTTGTTCTAATCTAAAGGTGTATAAAAAACTTAGTCTAAATCTTAATTCTAAAAGGTAATGCATGCAAATTATATACAAAAAAGAAAGTTTTTATTAGTCGTGCATGTCGCGGTTGCAAATCTTTGTGCCTACGTACCACCGGCCGTGAAATGGGGATCAAGGAACTCGTATTTCACCTCAAAAGATCTGGTGAGTTGTATGTTTTTTATGAACGATGCTAGCGAAGCATGTCCTTTTTGAAAAGTTGTTAAAGAAAAAGTCCGGAGACAAAAAGGTTTGCATTGGTTCGTGTTTTTGTAGGTAATGTGATAAATTGATACCACTACTAGGACACTTATCATCCCTCTACTTTGTGAAAAAAAGTTTGAGATTTGAATCACACCAAAGACTTATGAACTAAAGAAGAACAAATAAGGTTTTATGCCCTCTCATTCTTCCCATTACTAAAGAATCTTGGAGGTATGATTCTCATCAATTAGTTGTTAAGTATTTTTGAAAAGTTTGAAAATAAAAATAGGTTTTTTTTAACATGGGTGCAAAAGAGAAAAGACTAACAAAGGGGATCTCAATCCTATAAGTTGTCATGATTGTGGACCTAAATTTTGGACAAGAGGGAGATCTACCTAATATTGTCATGCATGGATAGCAAACCTAAAGTTTATTTAGTTCAAACTTAGAGAAGAATGAACTAAAGAACCTATGGGGAACATGGAAATCACACAAAAGAGAAGAAGAGGAAGAAGAAACAAGAAATCACACTTGGATAAGAGAGAAAGCAAGTATTACATAAACACACAAGCAATTATCATAGATACCTAAGCACATAAGAAATAAAAGATGATAAAACATCAAGTAAAAAGTATAGAAGGGATGATAAAACATCAAGATAAAGAGGGGATGACAAAACATCAAATAAGAGGGGATATGATAAAACATCACACAAAGATGATAATACATAAAGTATGGAAAAGATGGTAATATATAAAGTAAGAGATTATAAAAAATCAAGATAAAAAGGGGATGAAAAAACATCAAATAAGATGGAAGAGGATAAAACATCACACAAAGATGATAATTCATCAAGTAGAGCAAATATGGTAATACATCAAGTAAGAGATGATAAAACATTAAGCACACAAAACAATATGATAAAACACATAAGAGAAGAGATGATAAAACATAATATAAAGATGATAAAACGTCAAGAAGGAAGATGATAAAACATCAAGTACATAAAATAATGTATTAAGACATAAAAGAGATGAAGATTCCACAAACAAACTTTGAAGAAGTGAATAAGTGAAGAAGAAAGCATGAAATCAATCAAAATATCATGGTATAAAAGAACATAAATGTCTGGTGTTAGTTCTAGTCTTAACATGTTATACACCTTATACTATCTTAAGCATAACAACATGGGTCAAGAAGTAGAAGAATTTACCTAACTAGACAAGTAGAAGTACAAGCGTGCATTTAGAAGAAAAAACTTCAACACATGTCAAAAGCATCAATCAAAATTAGAGACAAGTGATATATACCTAAGTATAAACATGCTTAATGACATAAAAAATTATCACCAAGAGATTACATGTTAACATCCTCTTAAAGAAACAAGTAGGCATAGTAAAAGAAGATGAGGTGTAGATAAGTGACAAGATAAGACTTGTGTCTTAAGTAAGTGGAAAACCAAAAAAATGGCAAAAAAATGACATCAAAGATAACACTTATACATGTAAAAACAATTCCCTAAGGGTCGTGCACAAGAGGTAGATATCTAAAGATCACAAGAAAAGTAAAAAAGGAAAGCATACTAGCATATGGGCATTCATGTGTCAAGTGTCTAACCAAGTGTTGTATCCCAATTTTTGCCCCTAAGATTCCTTTATCATATCATATCAACTTAATCACAACAAAATTACACTAGATTTTGGTTCTTCTCCTTATCTTTAGCTTTGCTCATGGGGAATCACCAATCACCTTGACTTGTATTTTGTGATCATCTATTTTTTGAATTGATTAACTTTTAACTAATAAGTACAATGAATGTTTTCCCTAATTGATGATATTATAGGTGAAAGCACAACACATTTCATCAAGTTGATCTATAGGTTCATGAGTTTATTCTCATGCCTTCTTCAAAAAGTCTTCATTGAGATTCAAGCTTCATCATTGAAGATTTCTTGAATTAATATCATGACAAAGTCTATTATGATCGATCGTGCCTCAAGTTTTCAAAGATAGTACAAAGATGTAAGGGTTGATTGGAGAAGTTTGACCTAATTGGACAAGTCTTTGATTTCTTGATCACAAGTGCATATCTACCTCAATTATCAATATTTGGAAGTGGTTATGGTTTCCATGGTTTCTAATTATCATCTTCAACAACTTCTATTTACATGACAAAAGTATTTGTGCAAGAAGGTTTGTCAAGAATTGAAAAGGTTTTACAAGGCATTTTGTTGCTCTAGGAGCTAGGGTTTTGAACTTCTAAAGGCTATATCTTGCTCATATTTTGGTATTTTTGAGTGATTCCAAAAAAATTATTCTCCTCAAAGGATTGTCAATAAATCACTTCAAAATTTTCAAGAAAATTTTGTATGGAGGAACACTAATGATGAAGAAAGATTACAAGTCATTTAGATAGACCATCAAAATCCCTTATGTGACTTCAAAAGATCATAACTTGGTCAATTTTTATCTCCTTAAGCCCACTCTTTTTCCATAATTATCTTAAAGATGTGAACATCAACTCTTCTTTTATATTCTAAGCTTGTAAATCGATTTAAGATTCCCTAAGGATGCAAAAGATTATAGGCCATCTCATGAATTTTCACCAACTTCACCAACTCATAACTTTCTCAATTTTTGGACTTTTTAAATGGTTCAAGTCTCAAATTTTCATTCAAGAGGTCTAATTCATGCCATCTTTTTTGATAAAAATAAAATTTTAAATGGAAGGCCATGGTTGGATGCAAAACATTATAGGTCATTTTGAAGAAAAAACTTAGAATATTTCTAAGTACAAAAAGTCAGCATCTTTTTCTCAACTTTGACTCATCACAACTTTCAGCTCAAGCATCCATTTGATTCCATTCTTTGCACATTATAATGTTTGTGATTTCATCTTTCTAATGCATTAAGAATCAATTCCTAAGTTTCCCTAAATCATGCACACCATTGATTCAAAGATGGTACCTTGAAACTGAAGTTTTCTCAAAAGTCAGAATTTGAAATCCTTGATTTGGCCTCTAAACACAAAATTTCTGCGTATTTTTAAGTCTAATCATGTTTAATGAACTTCCATTAATGATTAGCACATTGAAACACAAGCTTCATTTTAGTTTTAAGCAAAATAGAAGTCACACTTTTCATGTTTTGCAACTTCACATGATTAGCTCATTCATTTTCTAAAGCTTAGAGAGCCAGAATCACCCTTTCAAACTTTCTCTTGAAGCCACTTTTCTGCAACTTCGAATTTGGTTTTCTAGCTTTCCTCAATCCATTTTATTTTTTAAATTCTTCATCCTTGAACTTCACTAAAGCTAACAGAAAAAGAACCAAGCTCTAAGACTTCCTATATCGTTCTAGCCAAGTCAAGTTTCAGAGCTCTGAATTTGAACTTCAATAGGTAGATTCCTTCATCAATTCTCTAAAACTTTGGTACTGTATTGAAGCTCTCATCATTCTGATCCTAGTCGCAACATTTGTTTTCAACTGGAAGTGAGTTTTGGCCATAAATTTCTAAATCCCCTTTCAAATCTTTCCTTCCAAAACGACTGAGCTACACCTTACATAAATTTTTCACGAGGCTACCATTGGAATCGTCTTAAAGAGACGAAGCGAATGGTACTGGTCTCGATCTCTAATTTTTCCATTTTAGAGACCTGCAATTCGCATGGCTGGAGGTTGAAGATGACCAACGTGTCATCTCTCAACCAATAATATTGTGTCATTTGTTTTTTTTAATTCTAATTTTAATAATTGATTGAGTGCTTTATTCACTAATGTCCATGATATGCACAACGCGCCAGATCCCTTACATTTGATTACTAACGCGTTTTGACATTGACCCAATGGTCTATATATTTTTTGTTTTTATTTTATTTTCTGATTTTATATTTTATTTGTTTTAACCTTCAAAAATACATAAAAAATTCATTTTAACTTCAAAAAATCTGAAAAGAAATCTTAAAAATGATTTTGATTTTTCTCTTTCTGATTATTATTTTTTCACAATTTTATTTTGTGTTTTAATATTTTTTATTTTTTTCACTTTATTTGAATTTTTTTTAATGTTTAAAAATACTTTTCTTAATTTTTAAATTCTGAAGAAAAAAATATGGAAGGATCCAATGACCTCTTGACAAATATTGGTGACCTCTTTTTATTTTTATTTCTAACTTTACTATTTTACACAGTTTTTGGTTTATTTTTTCTATTTCTTTTAATTTTAAAAATTGCTTTTAATTTTAAAAAATTACCAAAATTTTTATAAAAATATTTGAGCTCATTTTTTATTTTTCTATAGTGTCATTGAATTTTTCTTGATTGTTTTGAATATAGTTGCTATTTTCCCTTTTATTTTCATTTGAAACTATTTTAAAAAAATCTTTTCTTTATTTTTTAATACAATTTTATTTTTGTATATATTCTGGCTTATCTTGGACTATGAGATTTTTATCATGAGCTTCATTAACATCAGTAGATCTTGGGTGTTGAGTTTAACTCCTCCAAAATGGATGATTGATTTTAATGATAGCTTGATTAAATTTTTGGTTCAAATGTGGATTGATTCTTATCCCATCCCTCTTCATCTTATCCTCTTCTTATTGTGTCACATGTTGTTAGAGGATGATATACATATCATCTCTCCAAACATATGACACATAAATTTCTATTGACCGGCCTCAAAATAGGTGCGACTTCTATATAAGTCCACTTACGATTGCTTAACATAGCGTTAAATTTTATCCCGATTCCAGAAATAATCATTCATGGCCCAAACCCATGTTTGTAAGAACAATTATGTTAATTTGAATCCTTTGATCCAATAACAATGAGATTCATTGTTAGGAGGCTTTGGTCTTATCAATCCTCTAATGAATCTTCATAAGCTTTGGTCAAAGTGAATCACTTAAACATCGTTTTTCATTTATGGTTGCCTTGAGAATTTTAAATGAATGATATACTTGAAAAAAAAGCAAATGAAACTTGTTGTTGAGAGGCTTTGGTTTTATTAATCCTCTAATGAGTTTCAAATGTAAGTTTCAAGATGGTCATTTAACTAACCTCTAATTTCTAACAATTGACTTTATTTTATGCTTTTACTTTATGCTTTTACTTTAAGCACATTTATTTTAGCATTTACATTTCATGCTATTTTCATCTTTGCTCATTTGAGCATTTACTTTTATGTTATTTTTATTTTTCTCCCTTGAGCTTTTCATTTTCTTTTTGAAGATACTTAATAACCCAATTGAACAATAAAAAGTTTTAATGTTACTTGGACTACTTGGTTACTATCCTTAGCATTATGGAGATTATGGACCTCTTGGACTTAAGATTAGAGACCTTGACCTACCTTGGGACCTTGTGACCTATTGGGTTGTTTGTTTGCTTTGTGTGCAACTTATTGTGATTACATGTTTTGGCTGTGATCTAGAATTCATCTGTATACAACCGTTACTCTTTCCAATTTTTGTGAAGACTTAATGAAATTGAAGCTTGGTCTTCTTAAGAGGTTTATTATCTTTGCCTGTTTGATTTCAATCCAAAGGATGAGAATTCTACATTGACTTGTTATGTCAAGTGTTGGCTTCTTGTTGGTTAGACGATTCTTTTCCCTAGCTTTTACCTTATGATTTAGGATAGTCCCTTCATCTCCTCCCATCTCCTTTAATTTCAAAAATCTTCTCCCTCCTTTTGAAAACTCTTCTTGTTTCTAATCTTGAACCGCTTTCACAATAAACTTGGACTTAGGTCCATGCATTTTCAAAACATTTTCTTAATCAAACTTTAATCAACTTAATAATACCTTGACATTTTTGTGAGAAGACTAAAATTCAATCAATCTCATTCAAACTATTTTTCCACTTTGGCCTTTTGCTTTAAAATTTTCTCAAAAGATTAGACTCTTATCAATCCTTTTAGTGATGCGAGCTACTATAGTTCTACGATATGTAGTGAAGCGAGATATTTTCCACTTGGGTGTCGAGCGAGGCTTTGTTGATTTTAAAATCCAAGCCATATCCTCCACTTTGAGATGACACAAATTCTCCTTTCTCATAATTGGGGGTAGTAAGTGTGTTCTTCCATTCGGATAAGACGATGATGTCTCTTCTCCTAAAATTAACCAACACACTTGTGTTTTAAAATTTTTAAAGGTGAACTACGAGTACCCTGATCCCCTATTGTACGAAAGGTGGTACATAGGCACTAAAGGTTCGCAACCGCAGAGGGTGCAAAAATTGTAAAAAATACTTCTTTTCTTATCCCCACCATCTAATTTTTATACAACTCTTATAGCAAAAATACACATATTTTCAAAGAGGTTCCTGCGGAGTACCATAGATGTTTAGGGTGCTAATACCTTCCCTTTGCATAACCAACCCTCGAACTTAGATTCTCTCCCCTTATTTTTGGTTTATTCTCTCTTTTCCCATTTCTTTAGAAATAATAAAGCATGGTGGCAATTTTTATTTGATATGTACGAGTCAAGTCAATCCAATGGCTTAGTCTCAATATTTCTACTGCTACAGAAAAAATGGCGACTTCACTGGGGAAAGATTGACCTATTGTTGGTACATCCCTAAGTGGGTTGAGCCTATCTTTTTTTATTTATATTTGTTCTATTATATGTTGTATATTATATGATGTGTATATGTTTGTCTGGACTTTTCTAGTTTTCAGGGTGCTTGGTGATTACTCATGATTCCTATACCCGGACTTGGGAAAACTTAAGATAGGACGGGCGGTATAGTCATGTTAACTTTGAGGGAGTAATCCCCAAAAAAATACATGAGATCCCCCACTCAGTGGAGGCCCCTTTGACTGTAGTGTCGTTTATCGAGTAATCAGGAAAACATGCTGCTTTCGACTTGGGAGTCTGCTGAAACTGAGAACCGTAGAACCTTTAACCCATCTTGGCCTTTTAGATGTAGTTTGGAAGCTATGACGGAGTAATTAGGAAATGGTTGTCACGCGATACTACGCTCAAACGAGTTTTTCCTTAGAATATTGCTAATTACCGAGTCAATCGAGAAGTTGGTAATACCCGAAGGAAGGATGTAGACTTTGGGAACCTCTTAGAACCTTGTTTGGCAGGTGATAAACTTTTAGATCATACAATGTGGGTAGTACCTTTGACATCATGCTCGTGACGTCAAACCTATGACCCTACGTTTGTGATCTTGTGTGTGATTGTTGCATCATTCATTCATGCACACATGAGCATCCTTTAAAACATTTTGTTTCAAAGGACTTAAAAGTTGACTCTTTGCGAATATCTCAGTTACTTTTTGACTATGGATTCTGGAAAAAGATAGACTAAGAAGTACAATTTCAAATATCCCAAGATAGATGAGTTAATGAGTCTGATTCCCGAGATTGAGAGTTCTACAGGTTTTAGGAGAAAGTATGGGTCCATCATTTCTCTTATGAAGCTCAAGATGAAGGAGGGTATTCTCTCGACTTTGGTCCAATTCTATGATCTAATGTATCGATGCTTTACTTTTCCTGATTATCAGTTGATGCCTACATTGGAAGAGTAATCTTAGCTATTGGGTTTACCTATTACCGACCGTGTTCCTTTTACATGTTTGGAGGGGAAGCCAAAATCTCATGAGATTGTTGCTTTGATACATTTGGGGAAGTCTGAGGTTGAAGCCCATATGACTACAAAAGAAGGGATTAGAGGATTACCTGCTTAGTTCTTATTATAGAAAGCTTACTACTTTGATAGGATGAAGAGTATGGTTGCTTTTGAGGCCATCTTTTCCCTACTTGCTTATGGGTTGTTCTTATTTCCCAATGTCGACAAATTTGTGGATATCAATGCCATCAGGATCTTTATGATTGGGAATCCAGTCCCTACATTATTAGGTGATACTTATTACTCTATTCATATTCGGGATTCTTACCATCGAAGGATGATCATTTGTTGCACGCCTTTGTTGTATCAATGGTTTATTTCTCACTTTCCTCGGTCTAATGCCTTATGGATCTCAGGAAGGAACCTCGTTTGGCTCCAAAGATTATGGCTCCAAATAGTATTCATCTGAGTGGTTGCTTCCTTAAAAAATGAGAGGTTCATAAGGAATCTAAAGAGGAGATTTCAAAGGCTTGGCGTCATATTCACAGGAAGAGTGGGAAGGACTTGGGACCTAGAGGGGCTGCTTCTTTGGAGCCTTATCTTAAATGGGTACAAGCAAGAGTCGTCTAGTTGAAGATGTCTTATTCTTGTGAAGTAGCCATGCCTGATATGTTTATTAATACCACTCATCCCCTATTAGATGACGTGGAAGAGCTTCAGCTTTCCATATTCAGGATGCAGCGGGAAAAGGAGGCTTGGAAGAATAAGTGTTAGACTTTAGAGGTTTCCTACCGAGTAGACTTGAAGGAGAAGGATGATCTAATTGAGATTCTCGAGAGTCGTGTTGTAGATATGACGGAGAGGAAAGAGGATTTATTTTCCTCTAGAGATCAGTCAAGACCTAGTTTCTCACTTCTCGACTCTGATGATTGGAAAAAGGTCACCGACAAGTATGCAGAAGAGAACAAGTAGTTGAAGGCTCAGATTGCAAGACTCACAGGGAAACGTCAGTGTGTGGAGTGATCTTCATCAGCTTTGCTTTCTTAAAATCTTAGATTCTTATCTTATCTTGTACTTGGGATTATTGAAACTTGTACTAAAAAGTTGTAATCCGTGTTGAAGTTATTATAATGAGATTTTCAGTATTTCAAATGTGTTAGTCCTTTAATATTTGCAAATTATCTATAAATCTTTGATTTCCTTGAAATATTAATAATAAAATAAATCATGTGCATTGCATATTATGCATTATATTGTACATACTTCTTGCATTTTTGTTCATACCCAGGTGTCTTACTGTGCTTCTTTACTTCATTCAGCAAGTTGTCTCACCAGTACAATACTCGGGCTAATTTCAGAAGGATGATGGAGAATCTAGAACAACAGAATCACGAGTTATGCGAAGAAGTTACTGCTCTAAAGGCTGGTATGGCCAGTCTCACTACTTTGATGGAATCATTGGTGGCTGCTCAGAATCAGCCACCACTTGCTCAACCTCAATAGACAACGGTTACTTCTAAAGCTCCGACAATTCTTGTTTCTGTTACTCCAATTACTGTAGTTTAGAACCGTATGCCTCATGGATATCCATGGGAAATTCCAGAGAACTTCATGCCATAAGGTTATAATTAATATGCTCAGGTTGCTCCATTTGCTCAGGCTGCTGCTGCTTCTGCACCTTCTATAGTTCATATTACTCCTGTTGCTAGAAATGAGATTCACTATGCCACACCTCCTTCGGTGAATGTTGTACCATTTGCTAATGGTGAAGTTTATCGCCCTATTCCTCCACCAAGTGAAAGCTTGGGTGTCTATGATCGAATGGACGATTTTCAGGATCAGTTTGATAAGATGCTGAAAGAGTTGAAGGCCCTCAGAGGAAAATAATTTTTTGGGCAGAATGTGAATGATCTGTGTTTGGTTCCAAATGTGAAAATACCTGAGAAATTCAAAGTATCGGAATTCGATAAGTACAAAGGCAATACTTGTCCTCGTGCTCACTTAGTAACGTATGTGAGAAGGATAGAAGATTTCTTCTCAACATCTTGTTCAACATCAGCTTCAACTTCTTTTAGAGCAGAAGTAGCAAGCTTGTCAAGTTTTCTTTCAGCAACATCTTTCTTAAAGATGGATGATTCAGCAGCACTTTTAGGGTCATTTCCTTTGTCCGTCGGAGCAGGCATACGAGCAAGAGGGGTAGAAATCCAAGGCACAACAAAACCTTTATTTAACACTCTATCTACTAGCCTTCTAATGCTTCTATTAACATTAACA
The DNA here is from genome assembly GCA_948472305.1 of Vicia faba. Taxonomy (NCBI): domain Eukaryota; kingdom Viridiplantae; phylum Streptophyta; class Magnoliopsida; order Fabales; family Fabaceae; genus Vicia; species Vicia faba. The sequence goes on along the minus strand of OX451741.1, from coordinate 960,316,693 downwards.
ATATCTTCTTTTTTCCTATCATCAGTAGATGTAGAAGCATTACCTTTATCGTCTTGGGATTTCTTTGTAGGTGACGATCTGGGTTTCTTGACCTTCTTCTCAATAGGTGGGATAGTTGTTACAGGAGTAACATCAAGTACTCTGTCAAGGGAGAGTTTCACAGGGTGGTTGACAGATTTTGAGGGAGACGATGTATGATGTTGAGACATCTTTGAAGTTTGTTGAGCAAAGAGATAAAGAATGACAAGGGTTCTTTTTCTGTAAAGGAGAATGAAGAGTTTGTGAAAGTAGAAGGATGTGATTTTGTAGCGTGTGGGAAAAACTTTGAGACAGTCTTGTAATGATTACTTTTGAAATTTGATTTATTAGAAACATAAATAATATAATATCACTTTAATGATATTCCCACACGCCCTTAATTGCAACAAACCCTCATATAAGAAAATCCCTAATTTTCCTCTTAAGTTCTCAAACTGATTTGCATCCAAAGCCTTAGTGAAAATGTCAGCCAATTGCAATTCAGTGGCTACATGTTCTAAGGCAACAATCTTTTCTTCAACAAGCTCTCTTATGAAGTGATGACGGATATCAATGTGTTTGGTCCTGCTGTGTTGAATAGGATTTTTTTTATATGTTTATGGTGCTTAGATTGTTACAGAATAATGCCATGACATCTTGTTTGACATTATATTCTATTAAAATTTGTTTCATCCAAACCAATTGAGAACATTTTCTTCCTGCAGCAACATACATAGCCTCAGCAGTGGACAGAGACACACAATTTTGCTTCTTATTGAACCAAGATACAAGATTATTTCCCAGAACGAAGCATACTCCTGATGTACTTTTTCTATCGTCAGCACTTCCTGCCCAATCAACATCACAATAACCAATTAAGGCAGAATTGGATCCATGAGAGTATAGCATACCATAGTCACTTGTCCTATTCACATATTTAAGAATTCTCTTCACATGGTTGGCATGGCTAACTTTAGGATCAGCTTGATATCTAGCACACACCCCTACAGAAAAGGCAATGTCATGTCTGCTAGCTGTGAGATATAGAAGACTTCCTATCATACTTTTGTAAAGACTTTGATCCATACTTACTCCTTTTTCATCTTTAGACAACTTCAGATGTGTGGGAGCAGGAGTTCTTTTGTGACTGGCATTTTCCATCCCAAATTTATTTACTATATTCTTAGCATACTTGCTCTGAGATAAAAATATGGAATCTTCCATTTTTTTAACTTGCAAACCAAGAAAGTAGGTTAAATCACCAACAAGGCTAATCTCAAATTTTGACTGCATTTGCTTGACAAAAAGTTAAACCATCTCATTTGACATCCCACCAAACACAATATCATCAACATAAATCTGTGCAATCATGATCTTCCCTTGTTCTTCTTTGACAAAAAGAGTTTTGTTTATGCCACCTTTCCTATATCCATTATCACCAAGAAATTCTGTCAATTTCTCATACCAAGCTCTTGGAGCATGCTTTAATCCATACAAAGCTTTCTTTAGTTTATGCACATGTTTAGGAAAACTTGGATCAACAAATCCCTTAAGTTGCTCCACATAAACTTCTTCATCCAGATAGCCATTTAAGAAGGCACACTTTACATCCATTTGAAACAATTTAAATTTTAGTATGCATGCAACTCCCAAGAGTAGTCTGATTGATTCAAGTCTGGCCACAGGAGTAAAGGTTTCATCAAAATCAACTCCTTCAATTTAAGTGTATCCTTGTGCAACTAACCTTGCCTTATTTCTAGTGACCACCCCTTTTTCATTAGATTTATTCTTGTACACCCATTTAGTTCCAATCATATTTGTCCCTTCAGGTCTTGGAACTAGAACCCAAACTTCATTTCTACTGAATTGTTCTAGCTCTTCATGCATAGCATTAATCTAGAACTCATCAGTTAGGGCCTCTTTGACATTCTTAGGATCAATTTTTGACACAAAGAAAGAGTTTGATATCCCTTCTCTTGATCTGGTAGTAACTCCTTTATTTAGATATCCTATGATAAGTTCCTTATGATGATCTTTTTGAGTTCTAATTGAAGGCCCTTTATTGAGATGACTGGGCTTAGGGTCTTCTTGAGGGAGATTAGAATCAATACTTTTGTCATTAGATTCTGTTGGAATATCATATAAAGATGTTCTAACATCTTCTAAGACATCTTCTTCATCATTCCACCCTTTATCATCAATAATAACATTTATGGATTCCATCATAACCTTGGTTCTAGAGTTAAAGACTTTGTAAGCTCTGTTATTTGTAGAGTAGCCTAGGAATATTCCTTCACCGCTCTTGGGATCCATCTTCCTCCTTTGTTCACGGTTAGCTAAGATGTAACATTTAATTCCAAAAACATGTAAGTATTTGACAACAGGTTTTCTTCCCCTCCATATTTCATACAAGGTGGATGAAGTGCCTTTCCTTAGAGTGACTCTGTTATGAATATAGCATGCAATATTCATAGCTTCAACCCAAAAGTGGTAGGGTAGCTTATTAGCATGAATCATAGCTCTGGAAGATTCTTGAAGGGTTCTATTTTTACGTTCCATAATCCCGTTTTGTTGAGGAGTAATGAGAGAAGAGAATTCATGATTGATTCCTTCAGAAGAGCAAAAGTCAGCAAATTTATTATTCTCAAATTCCTTTCCATGATCACTTCTAATTCTGATGACATGACTATCTTTTTCCCTTTGAAGTTTTTGACAGAGATCTTTAAATACTTCAAAAGTTTCTGATTTTTCTCTAATAAAACGTATCCATGTGTACCTAGAGAAATCATCTACAACAACATAGGCATACTTCTTTACACCAAGACTTTCAACCTGCATAGGTCCCATCAAGTCCATGTGAATAAGTTCCAAAACTTTTGATGTAGTAAGATGTTGGATCTTCTGATGTGACATCTTATTTTGCTTTCCAATCTGGCAGTCACCATATACTCTTCCTTCTTCTATCTTGAGCTTAGGAATCCCTCTCACGGCTTCTTAAGATATAATTCTTTTCATTCCTTTCATATGCAAGTGTCTCAATTTTTGATGCCATAGTTTAACTTCATTTTAGTTGGCTAAAACACATGTTGAGGAGAAGTTCAATTCTCGAGGAATCCATAAATAACAGTTGTCTTTAGATCTAGTTCCTTTCATAATAACTTCATTATTTTCATTGCAAATAAGACATTCTTCCTTGGTGAAGTTAACTTTGAATCCTTGATCACACAATTGGCTTATACTTATCAGGTTAGTTGTTAACCCTTTAACAAGTAACACATCATCAAGCTTAGGGACTCCTAAACATTCCAGCTTTCCAACTCCTTTGATTTCACCTTTGGCTCCATCACCAAAAGTCACATAACTGGTGGAATGAGATTTGACATCTACCAACAGATTCTTGACACCTGTCATGTGTCTAGAACAGGCACTGTCAAAGTACCAGTCATCTTTGGTTGATACTCTGAGAGAGGTATGAGCTATGAAACTAGCAACATTAGACTTGGGAACCCATTGTTTCTTCTTTTTGTTATTTTGGTGGATCTGATCAATTTTGGGAACACGAGTGGTTTTAGGATACCCATACAACTTGAAACAGAAAGGTATTATATGACAAAGCCTTCCGCAATGATGACATCTCCATGGATGGGATTTCTCTTTGATGTGATTAACCTTTTTCTTGCCATGATGTTTGCCATGATGTCTAGACATTTGATTAGACATCTTATGTTTAGACTTGGCATGAGTGAAATCTAATGAAGGTTCTTTTGAATTTGGTTCCTTTTTCTTATTAAACCCTGGGCCACTCTTGTCTCCAATCACTCTTCCTGCTTGATGAATTTCATCTAATGTGTCAGACCCATTATTCAGCATCTTGAGAGATTTGACCATTCTATCAAGATTTGAATTCAGAGAAGTCACTTCACTTTCCAGATTAGAAATAGTTTTCAGATGCTCTTCCCTTTCTGCCTTCAGTGAGTTATGAGGACTTTCTGTTTCTCCCCTTCTTGGCACACTTCTGCACTTCTAAGGCATAACTCTTTGTATGAAGCAGCTAACTCATCAAAGGTTAGTTCCCCATCACTAGACTCTTCATCAGAGACATATTTTCATGTCAATGCTTTAACATGCTTGGTAGATTCTTCAAGATCACTCTCTTAGTCCTCTTCAGACCAAGTAACAGATAGATTCTTCTTCTGTTTCTTAAGATATGTATGACATTCAGCTCTAATGTGACCAAATCCTTCACATTTATGACATTGTATTCCCTTCCCTTGAGTGGATTTTTCTTCAGCCATTTTTCTTCCAAACTCGTTTGACTTATAGATGTCAGATGAGATGTCCTTGACATTTGATCTTGGGTTCCTATCCATTGTTTTTATCACTTTGTTAAACTGTCTTCCAAGCATAACTAAGGCATTTGATATTCCTCCATCCAGATCACAGTCCTCCTCTTCATCTTCAGCATTTGATATAAAGGTTGTGCTTTTGTTCTTCTTTTCAGATCTTTCATTGATGCTTAATTCAAATATCAAAAGGGACCCAACAAGTTCATCCACTTTAATTTTGTCAATGTCTTGAGCTTCTTCTATAGCAGTCACTTTCATATCAAATCTCTTGGGAAGAGACTTGAGCATCTTTCTCACCAATTTGTCTTCAGGTATTTTCTCTCCTAAAGCACTGGATGCATTAGCAATCTCAAGAATGTTGACATGGAAGTCATTAATACTTTCATCATCCTTCATTCTCAAATTCTCAAATTTTATGGTGATAAACTAAATTCTTGACATCTTAACTTTGGATGTGCCTTCATGAGTATATTGGAGAATTCCCCATGCATCTTTAGCTACTTCACATGTGTTCACTAATCTGAAAATGTTCTTGTCAATTCCATTGAATATAGCATTCAAGGCTTTAGAATTTCTAAGAGAAATTCCATCTTCTTATTTAGACCAATCTTCTTCTGGTTTTAACTCAGAAGTAGGTTCTCCATTTTCTCCCAATTTGACAGGGTGTTTTTATCCTTTTAAGACAGCTTTCCAAGCTCTGCTATCCAGAGACTTTAAAAAGGCCACCATACGTGGTTTCTAATAGTCATAATTACTTCCATACAGAATGGGTGGTCTGTTCATAAATCCTCCTTCCTTGTCCATTGTACAAGAAAGTATCTTCCTTGGATCTCACCCAGATATAGAGCAGGATGCCTGCTCTAATACCAATTGAAATTCTGGTATCAGATATGTGACGTCGAAGGAGATGTCACGACACAAATATCTGAGGACAATGTCAAGTGCAACAATAATAAAAGCAGCAAAAACACAAAGAATTATTAACCCAGTTCAGTGTACAACAACACCTACTCTGGGGGCTACAAAGCCAGGGACAAGTACATTAAATAGTATCAATTCATAGACCCTCAGTAAATAACCAGTTTACGATATAATCACTTAATCACTACCTGTGCTATACTTCTACCTAAGACACACCTAGATATGAAGCCCTCCTCAAGTCTCTTCAATAACTAACAGTGATGAACAACATAATTATTAAGTTTTAAAGACTTCAATCATTCAATACTTAAAAGATTATAAATGATGCACAACTAACAACTCAAATTACAACTCAATATTAAATCAATACTTAGAGTGTATTACAATTAAAAAGGCTTAGACTTCTAAATCAAAAGAATATATTCTTCTTCAAAAGTTGCAGTCCAATGAATAAGGATGCAGGTCCTTATAAAGGCGCAGCAGTGGATTTAGGCTAAAAAACAAATATTCTAATATTTTGAATATTTCCATGAAAACAGGCCAAGATATAATTCATAAAGATAAATCATATAGATAAATATTCCTCCATATTTTTCGCAAGCTATGAGTCCCAAATCCTGAAAGATGGTGCGCATAAAAATAGGAAACAAAAAACCTAAACCAGATATGAAGTTTTGTTCAGCTCAGGAGGCAGATGTCAAGACATCTGCTATGACATCATTCAAAATAGTTTGCTTCAAATGTCAAGACATTTAGCAAAACATTATCAAGTCATTTTTTTACCAAAATTGCTGCCAACAAACACTTACATCAGGGCAATGGTCCAGAAGGACAAAGAGTCATTTAAGGAATATGCACAGAGATGGCGTGAAGTAGCCGCCCAAGTGATCCCTCCAATGAAAGAAAAATAGATGACGAATATTTTTATAAAGACTCTAGGTGCTTTCTATTATGAAAGAATGGTGGCGAGTGCGCCAAGTGATTTTACCGAGATGGTGGGCATGGGTGTCCGTTTGAAAGAAGCTGTAAGAGAGGGTCACTTGACAAGAAGTGAAAATTCTAGCAGTACGAAGAAACCATCATACGGGTTTTCTAAAAATAAAGAAGGAGAGACAAATGTTATTATTTAAGAGCGAAGGGTTAATCCTCCTAGAAGAAATCATCAGCGCCACCAACAAGTTGCTTCAGTAACACCAGTTGCCAATACGGCTCCGACCATAGTGGCTTATCAAAGACTAACCCCTCAAAGAAATCAAGGAAAAAATCAGAGGAGAGAGGCTTTTGACTCTATCCTCATGATCTATGCAGAGTTACTCCCATCATTGATTAAGAAAAAGTTGGTTTAGACCAAATCACCCTGTGCTATACCATCACCTTTGCCTTGGTATTATAAGGCAGATCAGGCGTGCGCTTTTCATCAGGGTGCAGCAGGGTACAATGTGGAAAATTGTTATCCTCTAAAATCGGAGGTAAAAAATGGTGAGATTTAGCCTTTTGTCCTTTAAAGATGTCAGTCCTAATGTAAAGGATAATCCTTTTCCAGAGCATGGAGGAACAAATGCTGTCAACAAGGTTGCTAGTTATCCGGGGGACTTCCGGATTTTCGATATTAACCTGGTCAGAGGTGACTTGGTAAAGATGCATGCCGACCTTTGCGAGTTTAGTTACTATACGCATGACCATGTTGGTTGTGGTATCTGCAGTACTGATATATAGGGGTGTGATAAGATAAAGGTTGATTTACAGGAAATTATGGATGAAGGTCTCATTCATATAATCAGGCCCAGGGTAGAATACGAGGCAGAAGTGAACATGGTCTTCTAATTTCCTGGGGAGTTTCGAATCTTTGATGTGAACCATATGAATGATGATTTGGTGCAATTGCACGCTACCTTCTGCCACATGGATGGTCAAGTGGAACACCATTATGGATCTTGCCGGGTTTGCTACCAAGATTCTAGAGGTTGTTCTGTTGTAAGAAGAGGTATTCAGTTATTATTGGATAATGGTACCATCCACGTTTCAAGCCATAGAGATGATTACCACGTGATTAATGTGATTGAAGATTGCTTGGCTGAGACTAAGTTGGATGATGAATACGCTTCTGCGGATGAATTATTTTCCTCAGACGATGATATGATCTCTAGTGATGATTATATGATGACCAAATATTCCGAAGAAGGGGTGAACGTAATTGTGCCTTGTTTCAGTGTTCCCGCCCCTATAGAGATTGAATACTATAGTAAGCCAGTTATTGCTCCAGTGGTGATTTGCTTGTCGGGTCTTGTTCCTTACGAATCAAACAAAGCCATGTTGTATAAATACAATGCTACAATTCTAGAGGATGATGTGGAAGTTCCAATCCAGCCTTTGTCTGATGTCAAGAATATTGTTGAGGCCAGTAGAGTGACCCGTAGTGGTCGTGTTTTCACACCTATCATTCGAGGGAATGTTAACACTGATAAGAAGGTTGTTGAAAGTGTTAAAACTAAGAAAGCAGTAGGGGAATCCAGCGGTGCTACTCTGGAAAAATATATGGATGATATATTGAAGATTATCAAAATGAGCGACTACAGGATTGTAGATCATTTGTTACATACTCCTTCAAAGATATCTATTTTGGCCTTGCTAATGAATTCTTCTGCCCATAGAGAATATTTAATGAGAGTGTTGGATTAAGCCTTCATGGAAAGTGATATGCCGTTGGACCAATTCAACAGTGTGGTAGGGAATATTGCATCATGTAATAATATAAGCTTATGTGAAGACGAATTTCCTGACGGAGGAAGGAATCACAATCTAGCCCTCCATATATCCATAAACTGTAAGAACGATTCATTGTCAAATGTGCTGATTGATAATGGGTCCGCCTTAAATGTCATATCGAGGAGCACGCTTATGAAGCTAAAGCACCAAGGATCTCCCATGCACCCAAGTGGCATAATTGTAAAATCTTTTGATGGATCAAGGAAGTCTGTTATTGGGGAAGTGGATCTGCCTATTCACGTAGGCCCGCACTTTTTCATATTACTTTCTAAGTCATGGATATTGTGCCCACTTACAGCTGCCTACTGGGACGACCATGGATACATGAGGCAGGGGATGTCACTTCAACTTTGCACCAAAAGCTGAAGTTTGTGCATGAAGGAAAAGTGGTTATCATAAATGGAGAGCAAGGATTATTAATATCACATTTATCCTCTTTCAGTGTTATGAAGCAGATGAAGCTGCTGTTGGAATTAAGTTCCAAGAATTATCCGTTGATAATGTAAGAGAGAATGGGAATTCTATGCCTTTATTCAAATATGCTCAGCAGGTTGTGCATAATGGCCCTAGTAAAGTATTGGGACAAATTGTTAATCCGTCGGTGAACAAGAATAGGACTGGTTTGGGATTTTCTACAAAGAATGATAAAGGTGAGAACATGAAGCCAAAGACTGCTTTGGGAAAGTATCAAGATATTTTCCACAGCGGAGGTTACCTTCATAAAACTGTTTCTAGGACCAATGCTATTGTGGAGGATGAAGAAGAACAGGAAATTCCAAACTGTATGACACATGGAGTCAGAGTCCAGAGCTGAGTCACTATTGATGTTCTCTCTTGCATCCATGTCTCAAAGTAATTTGTTTTTGTTAATCTTTGCAAAAGGCTTTCACTCTGTCCAAGGTGAAAGTTGATATTGTACGGGCTTATCTGTTGCTTTGATCTTTAAAATTAATAATAAAGTTGTCTTTGATTCCCAAATTGTGTTTTTTTTTTCTGCTTTTTCTTGGAAAATGGTAATCAGAAAAAACCCTTTCGCAATAAATAATAAACGTAATCTGCATAATCACTTGCTATGTGTGTCAGTTTCCAAAAGATGATTTTCCATTGCCACATATTGATATGTGGGTTGATAGTACAGCAAAATTTAAAGTATTATCATTCATGGACGGATTTTCCGGATATAATCAAATCACACTGGCTCCTAAGGACATGGAAAAAACAATGCTTATCACACCCTGGGGAACATTTTGTTACAGAGTGATGCCCTTCGGGTTGAAGAATGTTGGTGCAACGTGCCAGAGGGCTGTGACTACCCTATTCCAAGATCTAATGCACAAGGAAATTGAGGTATATGTTGATGATATGATTTCTAAATACCAAACTGAAGAAGGGCATGTAGAAGATTTGTTGAAGTTGTTTCAGCGTTTAAGGAAGTATCGTCTCTGCTTGAATCCAAATAAATGTACCTTCGGTGTTCGATCAGGGAAATTGTTGGGTTTCATTGTTAGCCAGAAAGGGATTGAAGTTGACCCTGATAAAGTCAAAGAAATTCAAGAGATGCCAGTGCCGAGAACTAAAAAGCTAGTTAGAGGGTTCCTCAGGCGTTTGAATTATATCTCCAGATTCATTTCCCACACGACTGCAATGTGTGAACCGATATTTAAGTTTTTAAAGAAAGATTAAGATTATGTATGGACAGATGTATGCCAAAGGGCATTTGAAAGTATTAAAGAGTATCTGCTTGAACCTCCTATCTTGCTCCATCCCGTTGAAGGAAGACCATTGATCATGTATCTAACAGTGTTAGATAATTCTATGGGCTGTATTTTGGGACAACAAGATGAAATAAGAAAGAAGGAATATGCCATTTATTATCTCAATAAGAAGTTTACTAACTGTGAGTCACGGTATTCTATGTTGGAAAAAACATGTTGTGCTCTATCCTGGGCAGCAAAGTGGTTGCAGCAATATATGTTGAATTATAATACTTGGTTGATTTCCAAAATGGATCCAATTAAGTAAATTTTCGAAAATCCTGCTCTTACTGGGAGAATTACCCATTGGCAGATGTTGTTGTCTGAATATGATATTGAATACCGTACTCAGAAGGCTATAAAAAGCAGTATGTTGGAGGATTATCTTGCTCACCAACCGGTTGATGACTATCAGTCTGTTAAATATGATTTCCTTGATGAGGATGTTATGTTTCTGAAAGTAAAAGATTATGATGAACCGTTGTTTGAGGAAGGTCCTGATCCTGAATCTCGTTGGGGCATGGTATTTGATGGAGCTGTGAATGCTTATGGGAAAGGAATTGGTGATGTAATTATCACTCCTCATGGATCACATATTCCTTTTACTGCAAGGCTGACATTTGGTTGTACCAATAATATGGTAGAGTATGAGGCTTGTATCATGGGTCTCGAGGAGGCCATTAATCTCAGAATCAAAGTTCTAGATGTATATGGCGATTCAGCTTTGGTAGTAAATCATATTAAAGGTGAATGGGATACTCTTCACCCTGGCTTGATCCCTTACAAAGACTATGCTAGAAGATTATTACCCTTCTTTAGTAAAGTTGAATTCCATCATATTCCTAGAGATGAAAATCAGATGGCGATGCTTTGGCAACTTTGGCTTCTATGTATCAAGTGAATAATTGGAATGATGTGCCTCGTATCACATTGCAACGTTTGGATAGACCGGCCCATGTGTTTGAAGCAGAGGAAATGTCAGATGAAAAACCTTGGTATTATGATATCAAGCATTTTCTCCAGACTCAAGAATACTCGGCTGGTGCGTCAAATAAAGATAGAAAGACATTGAGAAGGTTGGCAGGCAGTTTTTTCGTCAATGAAGATGTGCTATACAAAAGAAATTATGACATGGTATTGCTCAGATGCGTGGATAGACACGAAGCAAATATGTTGATGTATGAAATCCATGAAGGTTCCTTTGGTACCCATGCTAATGGACATTCGATGGAAAAAAAGATGCTTAGTGTAGGTTATTATTGATTGACAATGGAATCTGATTATTATAAATTTGCAAAGAAGTGCCACAAATGCCAGATCTATGCTGACAAAATTCATGTGCCTCCGACGCTTCTCAATGTTATCTCTTCCCCGTGGCCTTTCACTTTGTGGGATATTGACATGATTTGAATGATTGAACCAAAGGCGTTGAATGGAAATAGTTTCATTTTAGTGGCGATTGATTACTTCACCGAATGGGTGGAAGAAGCTTCATATGCTAATGTCACTAAGCAGGTGGTAGTGCGTTTTATCAAGAATAATCTCATATGTCGGTATGGTGTGCCAAGCGGGATTATCACCAACAACAGCTCAAATTTGAATAAAAAATGATAACGGAAGTTTGTGAAGAATTAAAGATTGTCCATCATAATTCATCTCCCTATAGGCCAAAGATGAATGGGGCTGTTGAAGCTGCTAATAAGAGCATCAAGAAGATAATCCAGAAAATGGTTGTTACTTATAAAGATTGGCATGAGATGTTCCCTTTTTCTCTACATGGGTATCGAACATTTGTCTGCACTTCAACATGGGAAACCCCATTCTCTCTTGTGTATGTCATGGAAGCAGTGCTCCCCATTGAGGTGGAGATTCCCTCTTTACCCATGATAATGGAAACCAAGTTGTCAGAGGCTGAATGGGTCTAAAATAGATTTGACCAGTTAAATTTGATTGAAGAGAAGAGAATGACGACCTTGTGTCATGGTTAGTTATACCAAAAGAGAATGAAGAAATCTTTTGATAAGAAGGTCAAACCTCGTGAATTCAGAGAAGGCGACCTCGTGCTCAGGAAGATCATGTCTTTTAATGCTGATTCTAGGGGAAAGTGGACTCCTAATTTTGAAGGCCCGTATGTTGTCAAGAAAGCTTTCTCTGGAAGTGCATTGACTCTTGAAACTATGGATGGCAGGGAGTTCCCACGTCCGAATGCTGACGCAGATAAGAAAACTTTGCCTAAAGAAAGAAAAGAATAACTCGTTAAGTCAAAAACCCGATAGGGTGGCTTAGGAAAAAAGGAGCGTCTAGGTAGGCTGAAAACCTAAAAGTGTGATCTAGGAAAAAGTAAGAGACGTAAACAGAATCAATTCTCCCGTTAGGTTGAAAACTCGCAAGGGCAACTTAGGAAAAAGTTAGGGATTTCTTGGCAAGTAACTACGTCAGACAAGACTTTATCATTAAAGTAACAATCTTCTTGGATTCTCGCCATGCTTCAACAGAAGTCATTGCTCAGGAATTCAAAGTTGTTAGGGAGAATAGTGGTCATTGTATTTCAATGTATCTTTTCCAATATATATTATCATTTTCCAAACTTTGTAATCATCTATGAAGTCTCGCCATTCACAGACTACCATCCTATTAATAGAGCTTGAGCTTTTATCCTATTCTTCATGATTCTTATTTAATTTTGCTTACAAAGACTCCATTTATTATTGATAGTAATTTTCAAAGAGAACAGATTAAATAACAAAATTGTTTTTTGAAAAGAATTTACAAATTACTTCTTGATTTAGATTTTGTGACTCAAGGAGAACAAAAATAGTGACTCCAAGGATGGACGAACTCTGAAATTTTGGAAGTATGAATTCCCCAGGAAGGATCCCAGGTCACTTTTGCTGGTATGAGTATGATCTTCTTGTGTTTCTCAAATAATTGAAGATGATACCAATTGATGTGTGGTGCAGTGTTGGTTTTTGATATTGTTTTCCCCAGTCAAGTCTTGGTTCGTTTTAATTTCAGGTTTTCATGTTATGAAGTCTCTTTCCCAGATTCCCCAGTAAGGTCCTCACTCATATGACAAAAGTATTTTCCCCTTTATGTGCTGAGAAGAAATCATTTTCAAAACACCTCCCTTTATAGTGCTATCATTTTTGTCGTTGTTTGTTTCCTAGGAAACCAGACAAGGGCAATATCTTCTCTAAGAAGTGTTGAAACAGTTGTCAACTTTTTGGGTTGTCTCCCGCCAAGTGTTGGGTTTGATTTAAAATCCCCATAATTTTGATTTCTTGCTGTATTATTTTACTTCTTAAATCTCCAAGAAAAGTCGAGATAACGGGTCTCTCTGAATATTTCTACCCCCATGAGGTTTCATAATTTCTCCCCAGAGAAGTTTGTATAATCATCACACTTGGTTTTGAAGAATGTATTTTAGGTTCCCCTCAACAATATGGTGTTGCCTTCCCCAATGAAGTCAGTACGGGATCCTCAGTTGATATCTCGACATTGTGATTTTCTTCTTCCCTGGTGAAATCAGTATTGCAATCCCTAGTAGAAGTACAGATCTTGAAACATTTGTTTTCCCCATTGAAGTTTGTGTGATATTCCCCGATGAAGCCTGGAGGAGGATGTTATATCCCTGTATATGTACTAATTTATTGTTATGATTTGATTATTTTCAGATTATGTTCCTTCCCAATGATGTTAAGCTGCAAAATAGGAATTTGTTTCCTCAGTTGGTGCTTACTTTCTTATGAAATTTTCATCTTGGATGTGATTTAGCCGAGTATTGACTTTACCCAAATTGGTTTTGTCTGGTTATCCCCAGTGTTATATGTTTATTTTGTCAGCATATACATGATAACATTCATACATACATCTTGTATAGTTGAATTTAGCAAATCATTTCTCATTTTCATTCATTAATATCTTGTTCGCATATTACCCTGTTTTGTAGAGTTGTGTTATCCTCTCTCCAATAGAATGTCAACCTTAGGCGGAAAGTGTATATTCTTTCAATTTCCCCACTGAGTTATCCCTCATGGAAAATTTTTGCTTTAGCCTTCCTGTACAGCTCTTTGTCTGGATGGAACGTGTTTCCCTTTTGAGTTTATTTCTCATGAGGAGTTATTTTGACTGACTGATCCATTCTGGTTTATTTCTGGTTTATTTCTGGTTTGAATCCATGGTCCCCAACAGTATTATTATTTTGATTTCTGCAAGCTTTATGCCCTAGTTTGAGAATGTGCATTTATTTTTCACGTGAAGATTTTATCTCCTCAATAGGAATACATTGTTATTTCCCCAGGAAGTCTTATTTCTTTCCCCAAGAAATCATTATTGCAATTCCTTCTCGTAATAGCGAGTAGCAGATCTCTTTATTTGAGCAACCTGTACTTCCCCAGTAAGTATGTCAGTTCCCAGAGAAGATTCAAATTTGTTACTCCAATGAATGGTAGCCTTGTCATTATGGAAGGTAGTTTGTTGCTGAGATTTGTTACTCCAATGAATGGTAGCCTTGTCATTATAGAAGGTAGTTCATTGTTGAGATTTGTTACTCCAATGAATGGTAGCCTTGTCATTATGGAAGGTAGTTTGTTTTTGAGATTTGTTACTCCAATGAATGGTAGCCTTGTCATTATGGAATGTAGTTTGTTATTGAGATTTGTTACTAATGGTAGCCTTGTCATTATGGAAGGTAGTTTGTTGTTGAGATTTGTTACTCCAATGAATGGTAGCCTTGTCATTATGGAAGGTAGTTTGTTGTTGAGATTTGTTACTCCAATGAATGGTAGCCTTGTCGTGAATACTGGTGCTAATCGTTTATTACCTACCCTAATATTGGTATTTATCGGTATTATCTTACCATTTCTTTCCCCGGTAGGTCGACGTTGCTTTTTTTTTGCTATCTCCTCAGTGAGTGGATAGTTCGCAGTCATCTGTCGATCACTGTTATCCTTTACTTTCTCACCTCAAACTTTGAGTTGATGACGCCTTATCTCTTCTTTGGGCTTTACCCCAATATATTTAGGTCTCTTGTTCACCAGTAATTTATTTTCCTGGTCAGGTTTTTCTTTTGATCCCTGTTTTTATTTGCTACATTCCCAGTGGTGTCTTGTGTCATTTTTGTATTTGTTCATTCGCATTCATAATCATAAGCATTGCATGGAATCTTAGGGCCAAAAATAGGGCTTGTTTTATATTTAAGTATCTTCAATCGCGTCGACACAAAGATTTTAACCTTCACATCTCCGGATAGAAGACACTTAAATAAGGGAAGTTTTTGTACCCCAATTTTTGCCCCTAAGATTCCTCTATCATATCATATCAACTCAATCACAACAATATCACACTAGGGTTTGGTTCTTCTCCTTATCTTTAGCTTTGCTCATGGGGAATCACCAAGCACCTTGACTTGTATTTTGTGATCATCTATGTTTTGTATTAATTAACTTTTAACTAATAAATACAATGAATGTTTGCCCTAATTGGTGATATTATAGGTGAAAGCACAACACATTCCATCTAGTTAATCTATAGGTTCATGAGTTTATTCTCATGCCTTCTTCAACAAAGCTTCATTGATATTCAAGCTTCATCATTGAATATGTTTTGAAGTAATATCATGACAAAGTCTATTATGATCCATCATGCCTCAAGTTGTCAAAGATAGTCCAAAGATGCAAGGGTTGATTGGAGAAGTTTGACCTAATTGGACAAGTCTTTGATTTCTTGATCACAAGTGCATGTCTCCCTCAATTCTCAATATTTGGAAGTGGTTATGGTTGCCATGGTTTCTCATTATCATCCTCAACAACTTTTATTTAAATTACAAAAGTATTTGTGCAAGAAGGTTTGTCAAGAATTGAAAAGGTTTTCCAAGGTATTTTGTTGCTTTAGGAGCTAGGGTTTTGAACTTCTAAAGGCTATATCTTGCTCATCTTTTGTTATTTTTGAGTGATTCCAAAACCATGCTTCTCTTCAAAGGGTTATCAATAAATAACTTCAAAAATTTTAAGAAAATTTTGTATGGAGGATACCTAATGATGAAGAAAGATTACAAGTCATCTAGATAGGCCATCAAAATCCCTTATGTGACTTCAAAAGATCATAACTTGGTCAATTTTTATCTCCTTAAACCCACTCTTTTTCCATAATGATATTAAAGATGTGAACTTCAACTCTTATTTTATGTTTTAAGCTTGTAAATGGATGGGAGATGCCCTAAGGATGCAAAAGATTATAGGTCATCTCATGAATTTTCACCAACTTCACCAAGTCATAACTTTCTCAATTTTCGGAATTTTTAAATGGTTCAAGTCTCAAAATGTCATTCAAGAGGTCTACTTAATACCATATTTTTTGGTCAAGAGAAAATTTTAAATGGAAGGCCATGTTTGGATGCAAAACATTATAGGTCATTTTGAAGAAAAAACTTAGAATTTTTCTAAGTACAAAAAGCCAACATCTTTTTCTCAACTTTGACTCATCACAAATTTCAGCTCAAGCATCCATTTGATTCCATTCTTTGCACATTATAAAGTTTATTATCTCATCTTTCCAATGCATCAAAAATCAAGTCCTAAGTTTCCCTAAATCATGCACACCATTGATTCAAAGATGGTACCTTGAAACTAAAGTTTTCTCTAAAGTCAGAATTTGAAATCCTTGATTTGGCCTCTAAACACAAAAATTTGGCGCGTTTTTACTTCTAATCATGTTTAATGAACTTCCAAAAAATATTATCAAATTGAAACGCAAGATTCAGTTGAGTTTTAAGCAAAATAGAAGTCACACTTTTCATGTTTGCAACTTCACCCGATTTCCCTCCAAAATTCATCATTTCACACACTTAAGCATTCCATTAGTTTCCCTATAAATAGAGGGTCATACATCATTCATTTTCTAAAGCTTGGAGAGCCAGAATCACCCTGTCAAACTTTCTCTTGAAGTCACTTTTCTGAAACTTCGAATTTGGTTTTCTAGCTTTCCTCAATCCATTTTCTTTGTCAATTCTTCATCCTTGAACTTCACTGAAGCTAACAGAAGAAGAACCAAGCTCTAAGACTTCCTAAATCATGCTAGCCAAGTCAAGTTTCAGAGCTCTGAATTTGAACTTCAATGGGTAGATTCCTTCATCAATTCTCTAAGACTTTGGTATTATATTGAAGCTCTCATTATTCGGATCCTATTCGCAACATTTGTTTTCAACTAGAAGTGAGTTTTGGCCATAAATTTTCAAATCCCCTTTCAAATCTTTCCTTCCAAAATGACTGAGCTATACCTTACATAAATTTTTCGCGAGGGTGCCATTGGAATCGTCTTGAAGAGACGAAGCGAATAGTACCGGTCTCGAGCTCTAATTTTTCCATTTCAAAGACCTACAATTCGCGTTGGCGGAGGTTGAAGATGACAAATGTGTCATCTCTCAACCAATGATATCGTACCATTTATTTTTTTTAATTCTGATTTTAATAATTGATTCAGTGCTTTATTCACTAATGTCCATGATATTCACAACGCGCAAGATCCCTTAGATTTGATTACTAACGCGTTTTGACATTGATCCAATGGTCTACATCTTTTTGGTTTTTATTTTATTTTCTGATTTTATATTTTATTTGTTTTAAACTTCTAAAATTCATTAAAAAAATACATTTAACTTCAAAAAATCTGGAAAAAAAATTCTCAAAAATACTTTTGATTTTTCTATTTCTGATTATTATTTTTTCACACTTTTATTTTGTGTTTTGATATTTTTTATATTTTTTCACTTTATTTGAATTGTTTTAAATATTTAAAAATATTTTTCTTAATTTTTAAATTCTGAAAAAAAAATATGGAAGGATTCAATAACCTCTTGACAAATATTGGTGACCTCATTTTATTTTTATTTGACTTTACTCAACTTTTTGTTTATTTAGCCTATTTCTTTTAATTTTAAAAATAGTTTCTGATTTTAAAAAATTACCAAAATTTTTATAAAAATATTTGAGCTCATTTCTGATTTTTCTATGGTGTCTGTGATCGGTGGATCTGGAACTGACTGTTTAACGCTGGTTCGCGAAATGTCGCGGAAGCAAGAGTCGCCACCGTCTTTTATTTTCTCCAAATGGAAAGGACAAAAGCACAGAAAAATTCCTTATAGAGATTGCTCTCGGTTCGGGAGGTAGATTATAGAAAGGGAAGGTGTTAGCACCCTTTCTATCCATGGTTATCCATGGGCTCTTAGATACTTGCTCACTTGTGTTTTCAAAAATGGTTTGTTTGCTTTTCCACTGTGGGTTTAAAAAAAGTTTCTTTGAAAATTTCAGGTCGACTCTTGTGTCAGAGTGTTTGAAAAATTGTTTTGAAAGCTTTTGAAAAGTGTCGGTGTGAAAAGATTTTTGTTTGTTTTTGAAGAGAGCAAGTATCTACGAGAACCTACCTACCCTAAGGAATTCGTCTGTGTAAATGTCCTTTAAAGTAGTGCTATCCCACCATTGAGAGGTAGGTAGAACCACCGTTGGAGGTGTTCGGGTCAATTCGAGTTTGTAGGGACATGGTGATCACCAGAGCAATGGGAAGACACCTTAGAAGCTACCCTCATGCCAGGTTCCCGGATCATGAGGACTTACTAAGACATCCTCTACTCGACGATCACCTTTCGAGGCAAGGCAACAGTGAGGCGTACCCTAGGGGTGGTGTGTGCGATTCGTGTGTCGTTTTCATTTGTATTTGTCTTGTCATGTTTATTGTGATCTACGCTTGATTTTATTATGGTGATTCATTCTTGCATGCTTTTTGTTAACAGTTAAAAATATTTGCGGAAAAGTAAATTCTAAGCTATTACAAATGGCGCGGGTCCACATCGCCAAAATTAAACCGGACCCGATTTGACAGAAAAGTAAATAAAGCAAAGTAAATAACGAAATTGAAAAGTGCGAGAAGTTTAAGTTACAACGCTTTGGGAGAGATACATAACTATTTAAGCAATAAAATAAATACGCAAATTAAACAATTAAAAATATGGGCGTTGGACCCTTTTGCAAAATTAAAATTAATAAGGAATTAAAATTAAAAATTAAAAAAGAATGTTTTTGGTATTTTTGTGTTTTTTAAGATTCAATAGGAAAAAGAATTAATTAAAATTAACTAACCCTAATTCTAATGGTTTTTAAATTTATTATGAAAATATTAAAATATAACCTAAATTAAACCTAAATTCTTTTATGTACAATTTAATTTTAACAATAAATAAATAAATAATATTATGATGAAAAAGGAAAAGTTAAAAGGAAATAAAGATTATCAATTAAACCTAGTTCTACATTTTTTTTATATTTTTTGTTGAAAAGGATTAAAATTGCAACCTAATTAAAACTAAATATTTACATGTTAATTTATTTATGAAAATATTGAAATAAATAATTATTTATTACATTTTTATCTTTTTCTGGTTTTTAGGCATTTTTTTGTATTTTGTAACAAAAATAATTAATTAAGTTAATAAAACAAATAAAACAATAATTGAAAATAAAAATAAAAAAAGTAGAGAAGGCAAACCAGGGGGGGTGAAGTCCCCAAAGTGGAGGTCTTGATCCAAAAGTTCTAGCCCAACAAGCTTTGATCCATTTGATTTTTCTGAATAATGTGCGGATGCGTTGACTGGAGTGTAGCGTGTTCATCCATCCTATGCCTTTGATCTGAATATGCTAGACGCGTGGACGCTTGGATGAGGGAGGCATATGGTACGTCTGCAGCCTTGAAGCACATAGGAATTGCTTTTGAAAAATAATATGGAAACTTGTAAGACCTGGGGCTCGAACCCAGGTCATGTACCATTCCCAACAACGCTTTTGCCACTGAACCATCGCTTATACATTTAACCTATAATAACATATAAATATAATAAACAAAAACATGATGTTAGTGGGTTAAAAACGCGCGAGATTCAAATTGGCGTATCATACACTGCCACGACTCCATCTTCTCCACGCATCCCTGAAAACAAAAACATATGGCAACGGTTTCTTAAGCGTGGTTTTAAGGGCGTTTTGAGAAAATAGCGATTAGCTCATCTCCAAACATAAATTAGGCGCGAGCATATGTTCATGATCGTCCAACAACGCTTGATTCAATGATACAAGTCTTGGATGCCAATTTTTCTTTAAACGAAAGACCCTAAATTGAAGCTCTGCAAACCCTAAGAAGTATCAATGGCCAAATCACGTATATAGCACAAAAACGAAATTAATTTGCATGGTTAGTTTCAGAAACTCATAACAAACATGAATCAATAGACAAAAATTGCAAATTATGCACAAATCATGATGCACGATTCTCAAAATTTCTTGACACAGTTGAGGTTCGTTTTACCAGTTCTTGGAGTTTAGAGGGATGATTCTGATTGGAATACACTCAATAGACCTTGAGCAAGCTATTTGAATGAAAATTAAGCTTTGAATCGCCCTCTATCAATGATTTCAGTTTTGAACTTTTGGCAAGAATTTCAAGTTTTGTCCAATGGTTTTCTGCGCAGCTTTTAGTCCCCCTTGATTAGGGTTCTCCTCCAACATATGTAGTGAAGGCCTTAGGTTAACAAAACTAGCACAAATCCATGGCATTCATTGTTTTTGAAAATTTGATTTTTCAAGATCTTTCCAAATCTTTTTCACATGGTTTTGTATCAATTTGCATCCAATCACCCCAAATCTTTCCTAGTTTGCATTTACAAGAAATATTGACCTTAAAACATGTATAAAAAGATTGGTTTGGTTAATTTAAACATTTTTCATATATTTAATTGATTTAATTGAATTAATATAAATAAAAATCCAAATAAATAAATAAAAAATGAGAAAATTCTTCCCTTTGGGCCAAGTGGTCGTGCACATGCTTGGAATGATGAATCATGGAAGAAAAATGGGCCCATTAGCAATTTTAAGTCATTTGCATCAATGTTGACTTTTCAAAATATCCAAACATTTCCCAACTTCCACAAGGCATAACTTGCTCAATATTTAAGCTTTTCTCATGTTCGTGGTCATTTTGGAAAGGTCTTTGAGTCCTCTAACCAATGCCTTTGGTCCCATGTCATTTTGATTTACCAATCTCAAGTTATGGCCTTTGACTTAAAGTCCCTTTTTGTTGACTTTTGAAAATGACCTATAATGTTGAAATTGATAACTTTTTGTGAGAGCAATTCTTGGACTTGAAGTATGAAGATGAGTTGTAGGAAATGTCTTTCTCTTCAAAATGAGCTTTGGATGGAATTTTTCTGATAATCCATGTGAAAGTTATGCCCTGGTCAATTTCAGTTGACTTTTTCAACTGTCCAAATAAGGAAACTTTTGCATCTTTGATAATTTCTGAGCCAAATTTTGAGAATCATGATCAAGCATTGATCAAATGATGTTTGTGGTTTCAAAATGATATGTTGACCAAAAATTTGAACTTTTGACTGTCAAATGACCATTTTGCCCCTACAGTTGACTGTAGTGCAATTAGGGTTTTTGACTGTGCAATTTTGAGCTGAATGCCTTGAAACTTGATATGAAGATACTTGACCATACTTGTAGGCATATGAGACTTGATTGGGCCTTTGAAAACTTCCTTTTCTTGATCAGAACACAAACCCTAGTTTTGACTGTATAGGAGACAGTTGGACTGCACAACCCTTGGGGAATTTTGTGACTTGGCTTGGCAATTTCTTGAAGAATATGGGAGGGCAAATTTTGGGGTACAACAGTTGCCCCTGTTCAATCTTCTTAGACCTGAGGATGCAGATTGGCTGACGTGCCTTTCGTAATCCGAGGGTAGAAGATGATTGGACACTAGAGTGCCCAGAAATTTGCGCTCACATGTTAGCAGTGATGGGGGAATGGGCTTATAGATGCCATTGGGAGGTTGTTGGATAGGATGATGGGCTTATAGATGCCATCTGGATGTTGATTGCGTAGGAGATTCCTTAGCGAGAACCTGCATACATGCAAAAGAACAAATGAGTACCTGACACGTTGCAGGAGCTGGTTTTCAGATGCTTGATATAGATGTGTCCTGACTGGTTACAGGAGCTGAGTCTGGAGCTTCAAACAGCGATGAATGAACCAGGGATGGTTACCAACTCGCATGAATGGTAAGAGGACCTTGGGTGATTTTAACTTCAACAACGCTCGTTGAGAAAATCTTGGTGGGAAATACCATCTTCGCAGGATTGGAGCGATAACCATAGGCTATTATAATCTGAAAGGGAATCACCTCACTCGCCGTCGGAGAGGGAATCATAGGAAAAGGAATTGTCACCTCACTCACCGTCGAAGAGGGAACCATAAGAGACTATCACCTCACACTCACCGTCGGAGAGGGAAACCATCTGAAAAGGACTTACCACCTCACGCACTTGTCGGAGAGGGGACCATAGGAGACTATCACCTCACACTCACCGTCAGAGAGGGAAACATCTGAAAAGGACTTACCACCTCACACACCGTCAGAGAGGGAACCATAGGAGACTATCACCTCACACTCATCGTCGGAGAGGGAAACATCTGAAAAAGGAATTACCACCTCACACACCGTCGGAGAGGGAACCATAAGAGACTATCACCTCACACTCATCGTCGGAGAGGGAAACATCTGAAAAAGGAATTACCACCTCACACACCGTCGGAGAGGGAACCATAAGAGACTATCACCTCACACTCATCGTCGGAGAGGGAAACCATCTGAAAAGGACTTACCACCTCACACACCGTCGGAGAGGGAACCATAGGAGACTATCACCTCACACTCATCGTCGGAGAGGGAAACATCTGAAAAAGGAATTACCACCTCACACACCGTCGGAGAGGGAACCATAAGAGACTATCACCTCACACTCATCGTCGGAGAGGGAAACATCTGAAAAAGGAATTACCACCTCACACACCGTCGGAGAGGGAACCATAAGAGACTATCACCTCACACTCATCGTCGGAGAGGGAAACATCTGAAAAGGACTTACCACCTCACACACCGTTGGAGAGGGAACCATAAGAGACTATCACCTCACACTCACCGTCAGAGAGGGAAACATCTGAAAAGGACTTACCACCTCACACACCGTCGGAGAGGGAACCATAAGAGACTATCACCTCACACTCATCGTCGGAGAGGGAAACATCTGAAAAGGACTTACCACCTCAAACACCGTTGGAGAGGGAACCATAAGAGACTATCACCTCACACTCATCGTCGGAGAGGGAAACATCTGAAAAGGACTTACCACCTCACACACCGTCGGAGAGGGAACCATAAGAGACTATCACCTCACACTCATCGTCGGAGAGGGAAACATCTGAAAAGGACTTACCACCTCACACACCGTCGGAGAGGGAACCATAGAAGATTTATAATCTGGGATAAACTTCTCGAGTCTTTATCAGAAAAATCTGTTGGGAGTCGATTTAGCTGGACTAGAGAAGGCTTGGGACTGGATAGGAAATCTTTGAAGTCGATTAACTAAGCCGGTCTAGGTCTTGAAATGTCTTCAACTGGAATAAGTGTCAGAACGTCGCCATATCTGGTTCACATCTGAAACTATATCTGGAAGGAAATCTGGAAGCAGTATCAGAACGTCACCATATCTGGTTTACATCTGAAACTATATCTGGAAGGAAATTTGGAAGCAGTATCAGAACGTCGCCATATCTGGTTTACATCTGAAACTATATCTGGAAGGAAATCTGGAAGCAGTATCAGAACGTCACCATATCTGGTTCATATCTGAAACTATATCTAGAAGAATTGCGATAGTTGATAGTAGTCATTTTTGTATTGATCTTTTTCCTGAAAAGGCAAAACATAATTGTATGCAAAATCGTGATGCATGAACTGTATGTCTTCAATATCAATGAGATGCGTGTAGTATGATGCATATGCATGCTATAATGTATGAAGATGTGATTGTTTATGAATGTATTTTTGTCTAAGAAAATAAATCCTTGACGGGTGCCGGGAAGTCGTATCCTGGGCTGATGTTGAGGAATAGATTTTGCTTCCACTGAGGATGATAACTGCAAGAATACCGGTAGGAGAAGATGACTCCGTTGGGGGATGAACCTGGCAAATGGAAGATTCTGCGGGGAGCAAAGATACTCTAGTGACCCTGCTGGGAAGCAATACTCTGTGGGGAGAGGGATGCTTTGCTGAGTGTAGATAATAATTTGCTGGGGATACCCTTATTGTATGAAATGCTGATGGACTTCGCTGGGGTAGGAAGACTTTGTCGAGGACGCTCTTTCCGTGGCTTTTGGCT
The DNA here is from genome assembly GCA_948472305.1 of Vicia faba. NCBI lineage: Eukaryota > Viridiplantae > Streptophyta > Magnoliopsida > Fabales > Fabaceae > Vicia > Vicia faba. The sequence goes on along the minus strand of OX451741.1, from coordinate 960,292,619 downwards.
GAGGATAACCCAGTTATATCCTGGTAGGGAAATAACTCTTTGAATAAAGCCGGGAGACGCGTTCGTATTATGCGAGGATAAGCTTCCAGAACCTACTGGGGATAAGCTTACTGCTTGGGGAGATGGATTCCAACTCTATTTGGGAAACTGGATTGGACTCTCCTGGGGAAGTATTGAACCGTATTGGTTGCGTTCTTTGACGGAACCTACCTTGATACCTTGAAGGACAGAGCAATCAGATCGCTTAGACCACCCATTATTGCCCCTGTTTCTGATGTGGGAGCGGAAGATACCTGTGGAGGTGCTTGATAGTTGTTGATGGACAAACCTTCTTCTAGTAGGCAGGTGACAAGAAGACAGGACATAGTCGTACGCTTTAATCCCTAACTTTTGCCTGGACCGCCCTTTCGGGTTTTCAGTCCACCGGGATACCCATTTTTGCCCAAGCCGCCTTTTCAGGTTTTCGACTTGCCGGGTGTACAGATTTTTTTCATTTCATCCCTCATTTTGCCCGAACCCTTTTGGTTCGCCGGGAAGCCCTTATTTTTGCCTAGGTGTGTCAACCTAGCGGGTCTTTGATTTTGCATAGTATTTTTCGACTATGTCCATTCTCAGAAAGTAGGGAGTTGCCCCTGTTAGAAGTGTTTTGTCACGCCACCAGAAGGTATTTGATCAGGCAAGATTCGTTGTTGGAATGCCCCAAGTGACTCAGGTGGAGATTTTCCCCAGGCTATTTGGCCTTTTGAGAGATTCTCCGAATCTTGACTTAACTGCCCCGGATGATGGGAAATAGTCATGTCTGCCCCTTGGTTGGAAGTGCTTTTGTTCACTAGGTATTTCTCGTGCGAATTTCCCTGCTGTTCAAACAAAAAGTCATATGCAAACAAAGTTATGTTAAAAATGCAAAGCCTATGTCTGTCTTGAAGGTTTTGAAAATGTATTCTTTTTCATAAAACAAATGAATGTTTGTAAAACATGATGTCAACTCCGTATTTACCGTAGGCCTTAAGGAGTCAGGATACCTTTCGTCACAGTACGCTTTCGAACTAACCCATGCTTCAGCTAGGACTTTTAAGGGTTGTAACGTGGCCTGGTTCACGGTTTAAGAAACAAAGGATAAAGGCTCAAATTTTATTTGTACCCACCCGCTCTTCGTGATGTTCTCCAAACCTAAACTCAGCTGATCGTGCGTTAGACCTTGTTTGAGTCTTTGTCCTGATGTTCCAATGATGGTTCGGATATTGATGATTTATTTTGAATAGGCAGTCATTCCTTTTTTGTTGAGGGTTTGTAAGACCTCTTTCTTGTCTGATTTAGTTATCCCTTTCTTTTTTTGCCTGAACTGTTTCCTTTTGGAGTTACAGTCAGCGGGATGCCCCAGTTTTGTAAGTCTCCTTCATTGGTTTTGACTTTTTGGGCTTTTCATTTATGATCTTTTTTTTTTTGATAATGACTGCCTGTCCTTATGATTGTTCTGAACCATCATTGTCTTTCCTTGTTTTGTAAGGATCTCTTCGGTGCCATTCGTTATGCACTTGGATCAACTGAGAGAACTACCCTGCCCCAAGGGTTTTAAATTTCGAAAAGAAAAACTCCTACTTCTTTGGCTCAGAGGGGGTTGACGAGGGATTATCATCCTTATAACTCCAGTGTTTAGGAATTGAAACAATGCATGTACCTCATCAGCAGGGTCTGTTCAAAAGCATACTGTAAAGATCGTGGTATCGTTTTCGTCATCCTCCCTCAAGAGGCTCAGAATTATTAACCAAGAGTTGATCATCAGAAAAAATATGAAAAGAATTTTGAATATAATGAAAATAATTGTATTAATTCCCAAAACAGACGTATGCGATGCATTAATAGAATAAAAGAGTTTGCTATGACATTAATTGTTTATATAAGCAAAGAAAAATACAACTCAAAAATTCAAATAAACAAAATGCTTCAACGATTGGGTAACGGAGCAGTGATTATGTTCGGAGTCTCAGGTACTTCAAACTGAATCTCCCCGGCGTCGATCATGTCTTGAATTTTGTTCTTGAGAGGCCAGCAGTTGTCCGTAGTATGCCCCGGGCTATCAGAATGATATGCGCACCTATCGTTGGGATGATAGTTAGGAGCCGAAGTGTTCGGATTCCGAAGAGGAGCCCTTAAGGTGATTAGCCCTGCCTTCAACATTTGTTGTAGCGCTTGATCCAGTGACATGTTGAGTTTGGTATACTGTCGTTTCTCCTTGCGCTGCTGCCCCTGTCCTTGTTGAGCAGGTCCAGGATTGGAGATCTGGATTGCCCCTACCTCATGACGGCTCTTTTTACCGTGCACAGCATTGGATTCTTTCTTTCCATGATGAGGTTTTTTATCAGAAGGTGCAGCCTCTTAAATTTTCCCAGACCGGATACCAGCTTCTATTCGCTCTCCAGTCAAGATAAGATCTGTGAATCCAGCAGACGAATTCCCAATTAGGTGGTTGTAGAACGGACCAGACAGGGTCCCCAAGAACATATCGACAAGTTCCCGATCGGTCAGAGGTGGTTGTACCCTTCCAGCAAGATCCCTCCATTTCTGCACATATTCTTTAAAACCTTCACTTGATCCTAACGACATACCCTGGAGTTGGGTACGCGTAGGAGCAAGGTCGGCATTATATTGATACTGCTTGTAGAAAGCAGTAGCCAACTCCTCCCAGTTACGAACCTTGGTCCCATCTAGCTGATAGAACCATTCGAGATGAATCCCTGAAAGACTCTCCTGAAAGAAGTGGATCCACAAATTCTTGTCCACCGTATATGGTTGAATCTTCCGAACATAGGACCTGAGATGTAACTTGGGACAAGACGCCCCGTCATACTTGGTAAAGGATGGTGCTTTGAACTTCCGAGGAATAATCACACCAGTTGACAAACCCAGATCTCCAAGATCCAGCCCAGGTACCTGTTGGATCTCCATAGCATTCAGCCTATCCTCCAACTGTTTGTACTTGTCTTCAGCAGGAGGGTACTGCTCTTCATCAAAATCTGTCTCGTTGTCGGAGACCATTGGACTGGGAACCCTTTCCTCCTGGTGACTACTTTTCCCCACAGATGGAGTAGTCCTCTCAGTTTCAGTCTGCCGTGTGTTCCCAGATATGCGTCTAGGGCTAAACAAAACAGTCCTCTTCTTCTTCTTTTCCTTCTTCAAGAGCAGAGCCTTCAGATCTTGTTGCCCCTGGGTCAAATTCATAATCAGCCCTTGGAACTGGGCGTTCTGAGCCTGGAGGGCCTTGATGGACTGCTCAGCTGACGATTCAGGATTCATGACGATCGGCTGAAATAAACAGCGAAGAAGGGTAAGCAACCTGTCAAAGGGATACCTGTAATGCAATGAGATGTATGACATGCATGTAATGATTTCAAGGACCTCGCAGGGTAAACAGAGAAACTTATTAGAGTTGGAAACTGGCAACTTGATTGAAGGAACTTCCTGTTGTAGAGAGCCCTTCTTCAAGGGTCAAAGGCTCACCATATCCAGTGGGTCATAGCCCCTGACAGCCTTAGCTAGAGGAAAATAAATCCTCTTTGCCCCTTACTAGATGTTTGATTTATCATGACCTGCATCACAAGCCCTTGAGATCCTTGAAATGGGTTAGGATGTATGCAATGGTATGCAATGGTATGATGTCATGCTATGCATGGGGTGATGTAGGTAAACCCTGTTATGAGTCCCAATTAAGGACTATAAACAAACCCTGCAAGAAATTCAGTATACTTTGTTATGAGTCCCAATTAAGGACTATAAACAAAACCTGCAAGATATCTAGTAAACCCTGTTATGAGTCCCAGTTAAGGACTATAAACAAAACCTGTAAGAAATTTGGTAAACCCTGTTATGAGTCCCAGTTAAGGACTATAAACAAAACCTGCAAGTAGTTCATGTGTCAGCTAACAAGCATGCAAATAGGCAAGTACAAAGGCACACAAGTCACACAAGAGAAACCCTTAAGGTTTAGGCCAACATGGGGTCTGGGTAGTACCCTCTTGAAGTTGGTGGGTTCAACTTGTCCTAATCAAAGTAACCGGGTTCTAAGGATCCCAATATCACGGGATTGCTTTCATTGTCCATCGTTTCGATTTAGCCACTAAACTGGCGACCGAAATATTCCAGGAAAGCAACCCTCAATTGAGTGTAGTATCGAGTATCAACCAACCTCGGACTGCACCAAAGTCAGTTATCTCACTACCCTAAAGAGGCCAAGATAGTTCAATTAAGGTTCCTAAGGTCTGTTGATGCTTTATGACACCACGCGGAGGCCCCGTACTCTCCTTGACTGAACTCAAGGGTTACCGGTACACACCAAAGTGCCACATCAACGTAGCAGACTGTTTCAACCATGTCGGTATACCCCGCACAGTTCCCTCACAGTCTTGTTGCTACTTTCTAAGAAAGGTATTCCCCAGATCCGGGTTAGGATCTATAGAACTCCCAAGACAGTCCCACAATAATAAAGCAAGCAAGTCAATACAATTGAAAACACAGTTATGAACTACCCTAAGGTACACCTCACTTTAAAAATAATATCCCCAGCAGAGTCGCCAGTTCTGTGATCGGTGGATCTGGAACTGACTGTTTAACGCTGGTTCGCGAAATGTCGCGGAAGCAAGAGTCGCCACCGTCTTTTATTTTCTCCAAATGGAAAGGACAAAATCACAGAAAAATTCCTTATAGAGATTGCTCTCGGTTCGGGAGGTAGATTATAGAAAGGGAAGGTGTTAGCACCCTTTCTATCCATGGTTATCCATGGGCTCTTAGATACTTGCTCACTTGTGTTTTCAAAAATGGTTTGTTTGCTTTTCCACTGTGGGTTTAAAAAAAGTTTCTTTGAAAATTTCAGGTCGACTCTTGTGTCAGAGTGTTTGAAAAATTGTTTTGAAAGCTTTTGAAAAGTGTCGGTGTGAAAAGATTTTTGTTTGTTTTTGAAGAGAGCAAGTATCTACGAGAACCTACCTACCCTAAGGAATTCGTCTGTGTAAATGTCCTTTAAAGTAGTTCTATCCCACCATTGAGAGGTAGGTAGCACCACCGTTGGAGGTGTTCGGGTCAATTCGAGTTTGTAGGGACATGGTGATCACCAGAGCAATGGGAAGACACCTTAGAAGCTACCCTCATGCCAGGTTCCCGGATCATGAGGACTTACTAAGACATCCTCTACTCGACGATCACCTTTCGAGGCAAGGCAACAGTGAGGCGTACCCTAGGGGTGGTGTGTGCGATTCGTGTGTCGTTTTCATTTGTATTTGTCTTGTCATGTTTATTGTGATCTACGCTTGATTTTATTATGGTGATTCATTCTTGCATGCTTTTTGTTAACAGTTAAAAATATTTGCGGAAAAGTAAATTCTAAGCTATTACAAATGGCGCGGGTCCACATCGCCAAAATTAAACCGGACCCGATTTGACAAAAAAGTAAATAAAGCAAAGTAAATAACGAAATTGAAAAGTGCGAGAAGTTTAAGTTACAACGCTTTGGGAGAGATACATAACTATTTAAGCAATAAAATAAATACGCAAATTAAACAATTAAAAATATGGGCGTTGGACCCTTTTGCAAAATTAAAATTAATAAGGAATTAAAATTAAAAATTAAAAAAGAATGTTTTTGGTATTTTTGTGTTTTTTAAGATTCAATAGGAAAAAGAATTAATTAAAATTAACTAACCCTAATTCTAATGGTTTTTAAATTTATTATGAAAATATTAAAATATAACCTAAATTAAACCTAAATTCTTTTATGTACAATTTAATTTTAACAATAAATAAATAAATAATATTATGATGAAAAAGGAAAAGTTAAAAGGAAATAAAGATTATCAATTAAACCTAGTTCTACATTTTTTTTATATTTTTTGTTGAAAAGGATTAAAATTGCAACCTAATTAAAACTAAATATTTACATGTTAATTTATTTATGAAAATATTGAAATAAATAATTATTTATTACATTTTTATCTTTTTCTGGTTTTTAGGCATTTTTTTGTATTTTGTAACAAAAATAATTAATTAAATTAATAAAACAAATAAAACAATAATTGAAAATAAAAATAAAAAAAGTAGAGAAGGCAAACCAGGGGGGGTGAAGTCCCCAAAGTGGAGGTCTTGATCCAAAAGTTCTAGCCCAACAAGCTTTGATCCATTTGATTTTTCTGAATAGTGTGCGGATGCGTTGACTGGAGTGTAGCGTGTTCATCCATCCTATGCCTTTGATCTGAATATGCTAGACGCGTGGACGCTTGGATGAGGGAGGCATATGGTACGTCTGCAGCCTTGAAGCACATAGGAATTGCTTTTGAAAAATAATATGGAAACTTGTAAGACCTGGGGCTCGAACCCAGGTCATGTACCATTCCCAACAACGCTTTTGCCACTGAACCATCGCTTATACATTTAACCTATAATAACATATAAATATAATAAACAAAAACATGATGTTAGTGGGTTAAAAACGCGCGAGATTCAAATTGGCGTATCATACACTGCCACGACTCCATCTTCTCCACGCATCCCTGAAAACAAAAACATATGGCAACGGTTTCTTAAGCGTGGTTTTAAGGGCGTTTTGAGAAAATAGCGATTAGCTCATCTCCAAACATAAATTAGGCGCGAGCATATGTTCATGATCGTCCAACAACGCTTGATTCAATGATACAAGTCTTGGATGCCAATTTTTCTTTAAACGAAAAACCCTAAATTGAAGCTCTGCAAACCCTAAGAAGTATCAATGGCCAAATCACGTATATAGCACAAAAACGAAATTAATTTGCATGGTTAGTTTCAGAAACTCATAACAAACATGAATCAATAGACAAAAATTGCAAATTATGCACAAATCATGATGCACGATTCTCAAAATTTCTTGACACAGTTGAGGTTCGTTTTACCAGTTCTTGGAGTTTAGAGGGATGATTCTGATTGGAATACACTCAATAGACCTTGAGCAAGCTATTTGAATGAAAATTAAGCTTTGAATCACCCTCTATCAATGATTTCAGTTTTGAACTTTTGGCAAGAATTTCAAGTTTTGTCCAATGGTTTTCTGCGCAGCTTTTAGTCCCCCTTGATTAGGGTTCTCCTCCAGCATATGTAGTGAAGGCCTTAGGTTAACAAAACTAGCACAAATCCATGGCATTCATTGTTTTTGAAAATTTGATTTTTCAAGATCTTTCCAAATCTTTTTCACATGGTTTTGTATCAATTTGCATCCAATCACCCCAAATCTTTCCTAGTTTGCATTTACACGAAATATTGACCTTAAAACATGTATAAAAAGATTGGTTTGGTTAATTTAAACATTTTTCATATATTTAATTGATTTAATTGAATTAATATAAATAAAAATCCAAATAAATAAATAAAAAATGAGAAAATTCTTCCCTTTGGGCCAAGTGGTCGTGCACATGCTTGGAATGATGAATCATGGAAGAAAAATGGGCCCATTAGCAATTTTAAGTCATTTGCATCAATGTTGACTTTTCAAAATATCCAAAACTTTCCCAACTTCCACAAGGCATAACTTGCTCAAATTTTAAGCTTTTCTCATGTTCTTGGTCATTTTGGAAAGGTCTTTGAGTCCTCTAACCAATGCCTTTGGTCCCATGTCATTTTGATTTACCAATCTCAAGTTATGGCCTTTGACTTAAAGTCCCTTTTTGTTGACTTTTGAAAATGACCTATAATGTTGAAATTGATAACTTTTTGTGAGAGCAATTCTTGGACTTGAAGTATGAAGATGAGTTGTAGGAAATGTCTTTCTCTTCAAAATTAGCTTTGGATGGAATTTTTCTGATAATCCATGTGAAAGTTATGCCCTGGTCAATTTCAGTTGACTTTTTCAGCTGTCCAAATAAGGAAACTTTTGCATCTTTGATAATTTCTGAGCCAAATTTTGAGAATCATGATCAAGCATTGATCAAATGATGTTTGTGGTTTCAAAATGATATGTTGACCAAAAATTTGAACTTTTGACTGTCAAATGACCATTTTGCCCCTACAGTTGACTGTAGTGCAATTAGGGTTTTTGACTGTGCAATTTTGAGCTGAATGCCTTGAAACTTGATATGAAGATACTTGACCATACTTGTAGGCATATGAGACTTGATTGGGCCTTTGAAAACTTCCTTTTCTTGATCAGAACACAAACCCTAGTTTTGACTGTATAGGAGACAGTTGGACTGCACAACCCTTGGGGAATTTTGTGACTTGGCTTGGCAATTTCTTGAAGAATATGGGAGGGCAAATTTTGGGGTACAACAGTTGCCCCTGTTCAATCTTCTTAGACCTGAGGATGCAGATTGGCTGACGTGCCTTTCGTAATCCGAGGGTAGAAGATGATTGGACACTAGAGTGCCCAGAAATTTGCGCTCACATGTTAGCAGTGATGGGGGAATGGGCTTATAGATGCCATTGGGAGGTTGTTGGATAGGATGATGGGCTTATAGATGCCATCTGGATGTTGATTGCGTAGGAGATTCCTTAGCGAGAACCTGCATACCTGCAAAAGAACAAATGAGTACCTGACACGTTGCAGGAGCTGGTTTTCAGATGCTTGGTATAGATGTGTCCTGACTGGTTACAGGAGCTGAGTCTGGAGCTTCAAACAGCGATGAATGAACCAGGGATGGTTACCAACTCGCATGAATGGTAAGAGGACCTTGGGTGATTTTAACTTCAACAACGCTCGTTGAGAAAATCTTGGTGGGAAATACCATCTTCGCAGGATCGGAGCGATAACCATAGGCTATTATAATCTGAAAGGGAATCACCTCACTCGCCGTCGGAGAGGGAATCATAGGAAAAGGAATTGTCACCTCACTCACCGTCGAAGAGGGAACCATAAGAGACTATCACCTCACACTCACCGTCGGAGAGGGAAACCATCTGAAAAGGACTTACCACCTCACGCACTTGTCGGAGAGGGGACCATAGGAGACTATCACCTCACACTCACCGTCGGAGAGGGAAACATCTGAAAAGGACTTACCACCTCACACACCGTCGGAGAGGGAACCATAGGAGACTATCACCTCACACTCATCGTCGGAGAGGGAAACATCTGAAAAAGGAATTACCACCTCACACACCGTCGGAGAGGGAACCATAAGAGACTATCACCTCACACTCATCGTCGGAGAGGGAAACATCTGAAAAAGGAATTACCACCTCACACACCGTCGGAGAGGGAACCATAAGAGACTATCACCTCACACTCATCGTCGGAGAGGGAAACCATCTGAAAAGGACTTACCACCTCACACACCGTCGGAGAGGGAACCATAGGAGACTATCACCTCACACTCATCGTCGGAGAGGGAAACATCTGAAAAAGGAATTACCACCTCACACACCGTCGGAGAGGGAACCATAAGAGACTATCACCTCACACTCATCGTCGGAGAGGGAAACATCTGAAAAAGGAATTACCACCTCACACACCGTCAGAGAGGGAACCATAAGAGACTATCACCTCACACTCATCGTCGGAGAGGGAAACATCTGAAAAGGACTTACCACCTCACACACCGTTGGAGAGGGAACCATAAGAGACTATCACCTCACACTCACCGTCGGAGAGGGAAACATCTGAAAAGGACTTACCACCTCACACACCGTCGGAGAGGGAACCATAAGAGACTATCACCTCACACTCATCATCGGAGAGGGAAACATCTGAAAAGGACTTACCACCTCACACACCGTTGGAGAGGGAACCATAAGAGACTATCACCTCACACTCATCGTCGGAGAGGGAAACATCTGAAAAGGACTTACCACCTCACACACCGTCGGAGAGGGAACCATAAGAGACTATCACCTCACACTCATCGTCGGAGAGGGAAACATCTGAAAAGGACTTACCACCTCACACACCGTCGGAGAGGGAACCATAGAAGATTTATAATCTGGGATAAACTTCTCGAGTCTTTATCAGAAAAATCTGTTGGGAGTCGATTTAGCTGGACTAGAGAAGGCTTGGGACTGGATAGGAAATCTTTGAAGTCGATTAACTGAGCCGGTCTAGGTCTTGAAATGTCTTCAACTGGAATAAGTGTCAGAACGTCGCCATATCTGGTTCACATCTGAAACTATATCTGGAAGGAAATCTGGAAGCAGTATCAGAACGTCACCATATCTGGTTTACATCTGAAACTATATCTGGAAGGAAATTTGGAAGCAGTATCAGAACGTCGCCATATCTGGTTTACATCTGAAACTATATCTGGAAGGAAATCTGGAAGCAGTATCAGAACGTCACCATATCTGGTTCATATCTGAAACTATATCTAGAAGAATTGCGATAGTTGATAGTAGTCATTTTTGTATTGATCTTTTTCCTGAAAAGGCAAAACATAATTGTATGCAAAATCGTGATGCATGAACTGTATGTCTTCAATATCAATGAGATGCGTGTAGTATGATGCATATGCATGCTATAATGTATGAAGATGTGATTGTTTATGAATGTATTTTTGTCTAAGAAAATAAATCCTTGACGGGTGCCGGGAAGTCGTATCCTGGGCTGATGTTGAGGAATAGATTTTGCTTCCACTGAGGATGATAACTGCAAGAATACCGGTAGGAGAAGATGACTCCGTTGGGGGATGAACCTGGCAAATGGAAGATTCTGCGGGGAGCAAAGATACTCTAGTGACCCTGCTGGGAAGCAATACTCTGTGGGGAGAGGGATGCTTTGCTGAGTGTAGATAATAATTTGCTGGGGATACCCTTATTGTATGAAATGCTGATGGACTTCGCTGGGGTAGGAAGACTTTGTCGAGGACGCTCTTTCCGTGGCTTTTGGCTGAGGATAACCCAGTTATATCCTGGTAGGGAAATAACTCTTTGAATAAAGCCGGGAGACGCGTTCGTATTATGCGAGGATAAGCTTCCAGAACCTACTGGGGATAAGCTTACTGCTTGGGGAGATGGATTCCAACTCTATTTGGGAAACTGGATTGGACTCTCTTGGGGAAGTATTGAACCGTATTGGTTGCGTTCTTTGACGGAACCTACCTTGATACCTTGAAGGACAGAGCAATCAGATCGCTTAGACCACCCATTATTGCCCCTGTTTATGATGTGGGAGCGGAAGATACCTGTGGAGGTGCTTGATAGTTGTTGATGGACAAACCTTCTTCTAGTAGGCAGGTGACAAGAAGACAGGACATAGTCGTACGCTTTAATCCCTAACTTTTGCCTGGACCGCCCTTTCGGGTTTTCAGTCCACCGGGATACCCATTTTTGCCCAAGCCGCCTTTTCAGGTTTTCGACTTGCCGGGTGTACAGATTTTTTTCATTTCATCCCTCATTTTGCCCGAACCCTTTTGGTTCGCCGGGAAGCCCTTATTTTTGCCTAGGTGTGTCAACCTAGCGGGTCTTTGATTTTGCGTAGTATTTTTCGACTATGTCCGTTCTCAGAAAGTAGGGAGTTTCCCCTGTTAGAAGTGTTTTGTCACGCCACCAGAAGGTATTTGATCAGGCAAGATTCGTTGTTGGAATGCCCCAAGTGACTCAGGTGGAGATTTTCCCCAGGCTATTTGGCCTTTTGAGAGATTCTCCGAATCTTGACTTAACCCATATTTGTAAGCCCAAGTATGTTAATTTGAATCATTTGATCCAATAACCTTGAGATTCATTGTTAGGAGGTTTTGTTCTTATCAATCCTCTAATGAATCTTCATAAGCTTTGGTCAAAGTGAATCACTTAAATATCGTTGATCATTTATAGTTGCCTTGAGAATTTTAAATGAATGATATACTTGACAAAAAGCAAATGAAACATGTTGTTAAGAGGCTTTGGTTTTATCAATCCTCTAATGAGTTTCAAATGCAAGTTTCAAGATGGTCATTCAACTAACCTCTAATTTCTAACAATTGACTTTATTTTGTGCTTTTACTTTATGCTTTTTATTTAAGCACATTTATTTTAGCATTTACATTTCATGTTATTTTCATCTTTGCTCATTTGAGCATTTACTTTTATGTCATTTTTATTTTTCTCCCTTGAGCTTTTCATTTTCTTTTTGAAGATACTTAATAACCAACTTGAACAATAAAAAGCTTTAATGTTACTTGGACCACTTGGTTGCTATCCTTGGCATTATGGAGATTGTAGGCCTCTTGGACTTAGGATTAGAGACCTTGACCTAACTTGGGACCTTGTGACCTCAACTGTTATTTTGTCTGGCGTTCTTGGGGTTTACCCCAAGACATTGGGTTGTTTGTTTGATTTGTGTGCAGGTTATTGTGATTATATGATTTGGCTGTGATCTGGAATTCATCTATATGCAGTTGTTACTCTGCCCATTTTTTATGAAGACTTAATGAAATCGAAGCTTGGTCTTCTTAAGAGGTTTATTATCTTTGATTGTTAGATTTCCATCCAAAGGATGGGATTTCCACATTGACTCGTTGTGTCAAGGTTTGGCTTCTTGTTGGTTAGACGGTTCTTTTCCCTAGCTTTTACCTTATGCTTTAGGATATTCCCTTCATCTCCTCCCATTTTCTTTAATTTCAAAAATCTTCTCCATCCTTTTGAAAACTCTTCTTGTTTCTAAACGTGAACCGCTTTCACAATAAACTTGGACTTAGGTCCATGCCTTTTCAAAACATTTTCTTAATCAAACTTTAATCAACTTAATAATACCTTGACATTTTTGTGAGAAGACTAAAAGTCAATCAATCTCATTCAAACTATTCTGCCACTTTGGTCTTTTTCTTTAAACTTTTCTCAAAAGATTAGTTATTTGTCAATCCTTTTAGTGATGCGAGCTACTATACTTCTATGATAGGTAGTGAAGCGAGATATTTTCCACTTGGGTGTTGAGCGAGGCTTTTTTTATTTTAAAATCCAGTCCATTTCCTCCATTTTGAGATGACACAAATTCTCCTTTATCATAATTATGGGTAGTAATTATGTCCTTCCATTCGGATAAGACGATAATGTCTCGTCTCCTAAAATGAACCAACACACTTGTGTTTTAAAATTTTTAAAGGTAAACTACGAGTACCCTGATCCCCTGTTGCACATAAGGTGGTATATAGGCACTAAAGGTTCGCAACCGTGGCGGGTGCAAAAATTGTAAAAAAATACTTCTTTTCTCATCCCCACCGTCTATTTTTATACAACTCTTACAGCCAAAATACACAGATTTTCAAAGAGGTTCCTGCAGAGTACTGTAGTGTTTAGGGTACTAATACCTTTCCTATGCATAACCAACCCCCGAACTTAGATTCTCTCCCCCTCTTTTTGGGTTATTCGCTCTTTTCCCATTTCTTTGGAAACAATAAAGCGCGGTGGCGATTTTTATTTGATATGTACGAGTCAAGTCAATCCAATGGCTTAGTATTAACATCTCTACCGCTACACCAAGCATGGTATAAGAAGGTAAAATAAATTTAGATAGATGGAAAAGTGTACAAGTCAGAAGAAAACATATCAAGGACTCACCGTCATCACATAAACACACTTGAGAAAGATTCACAACACAATCAAATGAAGAAAGGATCACAATCAACCCTAAGTAGAAATAAGTCCTCATGCATTGCTAAATTAAAAAAGAAGAGGTAATGTGAATAAGAAAGTGTAAAAATATACATGGTATACACTTAGCACAAACCTCATGGTCAATAAGAATTTCAAATAGTCATTGAAAACATGATACAAACACCAAAGTACACAAACTAGTTTCAATCAAAGTTGTGATGTAAGGTGAGAAAAAGTGTGTGATCAAGTGAACATGACAAGATATGTCAATTAAGAGTTAAGTAAAAATCAAACATTTAGAGATAACACATATCAATGACCTTTAGTACCCCTAAGGTATTACTACTTAAGCACATTAAAAAGATAAGGCAAGACTAGGTCAAAACCAAACCCTAACATGTTCCCAATGGTGAGTGAAGCACGAGAAAGGGATGGATAAAGAGGGAACATGTTTAGAGGGTGTAAAATCATAAAATTCAGTAGAAAATTATCTCTAAGATCACATATTCAAATATCACCAGCATTGGGAAAAGAATGCATACAGAGCACACAAATGAAAATGCCAAAGAAGGCAAGCAAACATGTCTAATTTAATAAGTAAAAATCAAAGGAAGAGAGCATAATTGGAGAATTATGCAATGTGTGATTTATGTAGTAAGTTAACTCAAGATGAGACTCTATAGTAACCAAGTAAGAAGATGAAACTTCATCCATAAGATAAGTCACCTAATTGATGAATAACATCATCTAAGATGGATAATACTTGTCTAAAATCAAAGAACATTGATGAAGATCAAGTAAGAGCGCAAATGATATCTTATATGTCATGGGGTAATTGTGAAACACTCACAAGATATCAATCATGAACTTTGTAGTGGTAGAAATGTTTAAGACTAAGCTATTGGATTGACTAGACTTACACAGATCAAAATAAAATCGCCACCGCGCTTTATTGTTTCCAAAGGAATGGGAAAAGAGCGAGTAACCCAAAAAGAGGGGGAAAGATTATAGGTAAGGGGGTTGGTTATGCAAATGGAATTTATTAGCACCCTAAACATCTAAGGTACTCCGCATGAACCTCTTTGAAAAATCTGTATATTTTGGCTATAAAGTGTTGTATGTAAAATAGATGGTGGAGGTGAGAAAAGGAATATATTTTTATGATTTTTGCACCCTCCGCGGTTGTGAACCTTTAGTGCCTACGTACCACCTTTCATGCAATAGGGGATCAGGGTACACGTAGTTCCTCTTTAGAAAATTTAAAACACAAGTGTGTTGGTTGATTTTATGAGATAAGACATCATCGTCATTGTCCGTGTGGAAAACATACTTACTACTCACAATTATGAGAAAGGAGAGTTTGCATCATCTCAAAGTGGAGGATATGGCTTGGATTTTAAAATCAACAGTGCCTCACTCAAGACCCAAGTGGAAAATATCTCCCTTCACTACATATTATAGAAGTATAGTTGTTTGCATCACTACAAGGATTGACAAGAGTCTAATCTTTTGAGAAAATTTTTAAAATAAAAAGCCAAAGTGGCAAGGTATTATTAAGTTGATTGAAGTTTATTCGTGAAAATGTTTTGAAAATGTATGGACCTAGGTCCAAGTTTATTATGAAAGTGGTTCAAGTTTAAAAAACAAGAAGAGTTTTCAAAAGGAGGGAGAATATTTTTTGAAATTAAACAAGATGGGAGGAGAAGAAGAGACTATCCTAAAGCATAAGGTAAAAGATATGGATAAGAACCATCTAACTAACAAGAAGCCAATTACTTGTCATTATGAGTCAAGATAGAATTCCCATTCTTTGGATTGAAACCAAGCAAGCAAAGATACTAGATCTCTTGAGAGAACCAAACTTCAAATGTATTAAGTCTTCACAAAAATTGGGCAGAGTAACGGTTGTATACGGGTGAATTCCAGATTACAAACAAAGTATGTAACCACAATAACCTGCACAAAAAACAAACAAACAACCCAATGTCTTGAGGTAAATCTCAAGAACTCCAGACAAAATATCAATTAAGGTCACAAGATCTCCAACATAGGCCAAGGTTTCTAATCCTAAGTCCAAGAAGTCCAATACTCCATAATGCCAAGGATAGTAACCAAATAGTCCAAGTATCATTAAAGCTTTTTATGGTTCATGTTGATTATTAGGTGTCTTCAAAAAGAAAAGAAAAGCCCAAGTGAACAAAATAAAAATGGCAAGAAAATAAATGCTCAAGTGAGCAAAGATGAAAATAGCATGAAATGTAAATGCCAAAGTAAATGGTACATAAAGTAAAAGAGCATAAAATAAAAACACAAAGTAAAGTCAATTATCAATAATTAATGGTTAGTTGGATGACCATCTTGAAACTTACATTTGGAACTCATTAGAGTATTGGTAGAACCAAAGCCTCCACACAACAAGTTAAATTTGCTTTTTGTCAAGTATATCATCCATTTTTAATCCTACAAAGTACTATTTAATGATCAATGATGTTTAACTGATTCGCGTTGACCAAAAGTGTTGTAGATCCATTAGAGGATTGGTAGAACCAAAGTCTCCACATAATGAATCTCAAGGTTATTGGATCAAAGAGATCAAATTAACATATTTGGGCTTGCAAACAAAGGTTTGGGCCACGAATGATCATTTATTCGAATCGGGACAAAATTTAGCGCTATGTTAAGCAATCGTAAGTGAATTTATATAGAAGTCGCACCTATTTTGAGGCCGGTCAATAGCAATTTATGCACCATTTGTTTTGAGACATGATACATAGATCATGCTCCAATAATACTTAGTGCAATAAGAAATGGATAAGATGAAGAGGGGTGGGAAAGAATATACAAACCACATTTGAATTAAATTTTAATCAAACTATTATTAAAATCATTCATCCATTTTTATGGAGTTAGACTCAACACCATGGATCCAATGATGTTAATAAAGTTCATGATAAAAAATTCAACCCAAGATCAGTCAGAAAATAATCACAAAATAATATTGCATTTAATATATACATTAAAAAGGTTTTAAAATGTTTTAAAATAGAAATAAGAGAGAAAAATATTAACTATGTTCAAATTAATCAAGAAATTTTAAGTAAGACCATAGAAAAATATGGAATGAACTCAAATATTTTTATAAAAATTTTGATAATTTTTTTAAGTCAGAAACTATTTTTAAAATTAAAAGAAATGAGTATAATAAACCAAAAATGATAAAAAATAACAAAGTCAGGAATAAAAAGTAAATGAGGTCACCAATATTTGTCACAATATCATTGGATTATTCCATATTTTTTTCAGAATTTTAAAATGCATAAAAGTATTTTTAAGCATTTAAAACAATTCAAAAAAAAGTGAAAATTTATAAAAAAATATCAAAACACTAAATAAAATTGTGAAAAAATAAATATCAGAAAGAGAAAAATCAAAACTATTTTTCATAATTTTTTCCAGATTTTTTGGACTTAAAATGAATTTTCTATGATTTTTTGAAGTTTAAAACAATTAAAAAAAATCAGAAATACAAAAATAAATTCAAAAATATGTGGACCATTGGATGAGAGTCAAAACGCGTTAGTAATCAAATCCAAGGGATCTGGCGCGCTGTGCATATCATGGTCATTACTGAATAAAGCATAGGATCAAATATAATGGTCATTACTGAATAAAACATATCATGGTCATTACTGTATAAAACATGGCCTTCCACTTAGAATTTTCTCTTGAACAAAAAATATGGCATGAAATAGACCTCTTGAATGACATTTTGAAACTTGAACCATTCAAAATATCCAAAAAGTGAGAGAGTTATGAATTGTTGAAGTTGGCAAAAAAGCATGAAATGATTTATAATCTTTTGTATCCTTGGGGCATCTTACATCCATTTTATCCCTTTGCACATAAAATAAGGAATAAAATTCACATCCTCAAGATCATTATGGAAAAAGAGTGGGCTCAAAGTGATAAAAAATTGACCAAGTTATGATCATTTGAAGTCACACATGGGAAATTGGGGGTTCATCTGGAGAACTTGTAATCTTTCTTCATCATTAAGTTTCTTCCACATGAAAACTACTTGAAAATTTTGAAGTGATTTTTTAATAAACCTTTTAAGAGAAGGATGTTTTTTGAATCTCTCAAAAATACCAAAAGACGAACAAGATATACTCCTTTGAAGTTCAAAACCCTAGCTCCTAGATCAAGAAAATGCCTTGAGGAAATTTGACAATTTTAAACAACCTTCTTATACCAACACTTTTGCTTTGTATATAGGAGTTGTTGAGGATGATAATGAGAACTCATAGCAACCAAAACCACTTCCATATCTTGATAATTGAGAGAAATATGCACTTGTGACCAATGGGAACAAGCCCTTATCCATGACAACTTCTTCAATCAACCCCTTGTACTTTTGAATCAATCTTGATAAATTTGAAATATGGTGAACCAAAATAAACCTTGCCAAGCCATTTCTTCCAAAATAACTTCAGTGGTGAGGTTTGAATTTATCAAGCTTTATTGACTAGGGCATGGAAATAAACTCATGAACCCATTGATCAACTTGCTAAGCCATATTACCTTTACCTACATTGTTAACAAGTAATACAAACCAACATTGTGTTGTACCCCAATTTTTCCCCCTAATATCCCTTCAGCATACCATGTTGATTCAATCACAACAAGATCACATTAGGGATTTGGTTCTCCTCCCTATCTTTAGCTTTTCTCTTTGAGGAATCACCAAGCACCTTGACTTGTTTTCTTTTGTAATCATGAATGTTTTGTCTTGATTTTCTTTTTAATTAATAAAATGCAATGTTGGTTTGTTTTACTTGTTAATAATGTAGCTAAAGGAAATGTGGCTTAGAAATTTGATCCATGGGTTCATGAGTTTATTTACATGCTGTTGTACCCCAAAATTTGCCCTCCCATATTCTTCAAGATTTGCCAAGATCATGGTTCAAAATATCTCAAGGGTTGCACAGTCCAATTGCCTCCTAACACAGTCAAAATTAGGGTTTTGGTTCTGGCAAAGAAAATGAGGTTTCCAAGGGTCCAATCAAGTCCCATATGCTCACATACATTGTCAAGCATTCATATGTCAAGTTTCAAGACTCACAGCATCAAATTGCACAGTCAAAAACCCTAAATGCTCCACAGTCAACTGTAGGGGCAAAATGGTCATTTGACAGTCAAAAGTTAAAATTTTTGGTCAACATCTTATTTTGAAGCCACAAACATCATTTGATCAATTCTTGATCATGATTCTCAAAGCATGGCTCAAAAAGTCTCAAGATGCAAAAGTTTCTATTTTTGGACAGCTGAAAAGTCAACTGCAAATTGACCAAGGCATAACTTCCTCATGGTTTATCAGAAAAATTCCATCCAATGCTCATTTTTAATAGGAGGACATTTCCTACAATTCATCTTCACACTTCAAGTCCAAGAAATGCTCTCACAAGAAGTTATCAATTTCAACATTATAGGTCATTTTCAAAAGTCAACAAAAAGGCACTTTAAGTCAAAGACCATAACTTGAGATTGGTAAATCAAAATGACATGGGACCAAAGGCATTGGTTAGAGGACTTCAAGACCTTTCCAAAATGTCCAAGAACATGATCATAGCTTCAAAATTGAGCAAGATATGAATTGGAGAAGTTGGGAAATTTTTGGGAATTTTGAAAAGTCAGCTTTGCCTAAAACACTTCAAAATTGCTAATGGGCCTCAATTTCTTTCTTGAATCATTACCCAAAGCTTATGCACGACCCATTGAGCTAAAGATGATTTATTTTCTTATTTTTAATTAATTAATTGAATTTTTATTCATATTAATTCATTTAATTAGTTTTAATTGTAGAAAAATATCAAATAATGCTTTTCAAATCCTTTTGTGCAGCAAATATTCTCATTATAGGCTAAAGATTTCTTGCACCAATCAACAAGACAAGATCATCCATATTTGGCAAGATTTGCATGGAAAAAAGATTGAAAAAGATATGATGAAAATCAAATATTGAAATCATCAATTCATGGACTTATGGGCTTGTTTCTTGACCTAATTTCGTTCATATACTTATGCAAGACCTAACCTAATGGAAGCAGACACGAAAAAGCTGCTAAAGAGCCATAACCAAATTGCAAAATTTCCACAAAAAGCTTGGGACTGATTTCATATTTGTAGGGTGATTCAAGGCTTAAAACCTTGTCCATTACGTTACTGACATTGCTAGGATTCTATTACAATCAAGAACAAGCCTCCATACTCAAAGAAACGGTAGAACAACATCACGTTTTTCACAAAAATGTCCATAATCGATTTTTAATTTTCACGCATCATTCATGTGTTTTGATTGTTTATTTATGCTACTAACATCTTTCTGAAGCGATTGGTAACATTTAATTGAACTAACACTGCCTGTAGCCAAATCCACCATTGATGAAACCTAGGGTTTCAGAAGCTCCAAAATAGGGCTTTCCTTGTATGGAAAAATTGGACATTGAGACTTATGCCATTGAATTCAGGAGCTCCATACGAATTGAATGATGACCTCGCGCCCTTTTTATATTAAGGCATCTTCTATTCGCTATTTTTCATGGTTGTGCTTAGTGGGGGTTTAAAACCCCCGCTATTTGTTTTATAATTGCAGGGAAAACAAGGAAGAAGATGGACGTGGCCTTACATGATTGGGAGGTTTAAACTTTTGGCGCGTTTTTTTTTTTATATTTCAGCATAATGGGCATATTTTATATATTATATTTCTTTGTCATTGTATATACAAACGCGTTGCTTGGTACAGATGGTGGATGACATGCCTTGTAAACACTGGGACCTGGGTTCGATTCCCAGGTCCCCCACATATTTCATGATTTTTATCCTAACGTGTTCAAGTGCAGCGCTCACTCAGTGGTTCACCATACACGCTCATGCTAAGGCCTGCCAAGTGGACATGAGATCAATCCAAAGGCTGCAGGAGGAGGTCTATCATGTACCTCAGTCAACCACGTGCACTCAAGCTGGAAAGTCGACAAAGGCCTTGTATTCATGGGCCTGAATTTCTCAAATCATACCTCCATTCTGGGCCTGATACCCCCTATGTTTGTATTCTATTTTTAATTTTCTTTTCTTTTCTTTTTAATTCTTTTTTCAATTTTTTTAATTTTTTTATTTAATTCACCTAAAATAATTTTCCATAAAAAATCAGAAATAAAAAAAATGTAATATATTTAATTATATTTAATTTCACCACAAAAATGTTTTTGCAAATAAACTCTAACCATTAATTTAGTTTAATTTAGGTTTTTAAACTTTAATCTTTTTTTAATAAATAAAATAGGTAGAATTAGGGTTTTTGACATTTTCATATTTTTCTTAAATAAATAATTTTCTCTCATTATTATTATTATTAATTACTATTTATTTTTGTAAATAAACATGTAATTTAATTAACTAGTAAATTAGGGTAACTTTAATATTTTCACTAATAATCAAAAATAATTTAGAATTAGGGTTTCCATTTAATTTTAATTTTCTTTATTTTCATAAATACAAAAACATAAAAAAAACAATTTATTTTCTTTAATTAAATAATAATTAGACTTTAATTTCAATTTAATTTCAAAAGGGTCAAAACCCTCGGACGTCCAATTTATTTCTTTCGCGCTTTATTTTATTGAATATTATGTAACTGCTCAAGGATTGTAATAGTAATTAGGTCTTTTTACTTTCCGCATTTTTATCAAACGGGTCTTTGTATTTTGGCGATGTATAGACCCGCGCCTTGTAATAGCGTAGCTTTATATTTCCGCTTTTAAATTTCCGCACTCTTAACTTCTAAATTGCATGAAAGAATGTATGGTTAATTAAAAACAAGTGTAGCTCACAATGCCATGATCAAAGATAAATATTAAACTGAAAACAACACACAAATACACACACCACTTCTAGGGTACGCCTCACCTGTTGCCTTCGAAACGTGGTCGTCAAGTATAGGACGTTTTAGTAAGTCCTTATGTCCATGATCCAGTTGCCTCGAAACAAGTTGCCTCGAAAAAAGTTGGCTCGGAACAGTTGCCTCGAAACGGTTGCCTCGGATTAAAAAAAAGGATCAAGGACATAAGGGTAGCTTCTAAGGTGTCCTAACCGTTGCTTCGGTGACCACAATGTCCCTAACACTCGAATTGACCCGAACACCTCCAACGGTGGTGCTACCTACCTCTCAATGGTGGGATGGCACTACCTTAAGGACATTTACACAGCTTAATTCCTTAGGGTAGGTAGACGACTCATGGATACTTGCTCTTTTCAAAACAAAACAAAATACTTTTCACACCTTACACTTTCAAAAAGTTTTCAAACAATACTTCATACACTCTTGAGGACTGATACAAGAGTTACCTAGAAGTTTTCAAACGAACTTTTTAAAAACCCACACACACATTTGAAAAGCAAACATTTTTGAAAACATAAAGAGCAAGTATCTAAGAGCCCATGGATAACCATGGATAGAAAGGGTGCTAACACCTTCCCTTTCTATAAATCTACCTCCCGAACCGAGAAACTACCTCATAAGGAATTTTGCTGTGCTTTTGTCCTGTCCATGTTGGAGAAAATAAAAGACGGTGGCGACCCTTGCTTCCGCGACATTTCGCGAACCAGCGTTAAATAGTCAGTTCTAAATCCACCGATCACAGAACTGGCGACTCTGCTGGGGAAACTTTAAAGTGAGGTGTACCTTAGGATAGCTCATACTTATGTTTTCAATTGCCTGATTTGTGTGCTTTAATATTATTGGGCCTGTCTTGGGAGTTCTATAGATCCTAACCCGGATCTGGGGGATACCTTCTTAGAAAGTAGCAACAAGACTGTGAGGGAACTGTGTGGGGTATACCGACATGGTTGAAGCAGTCTGCTACGTTGATGTGGCACTTTGGTGAGTACCGGTAACCCTTGATTCCAATCAAGGAGAGTACGGGGCCGCCGCGTGGTATCGTGAAGCATCAACTGACCTTAGGAACCTTAATTGAACCATCTTGGCCTCTTTAGGGTAGTGAGATAACTGACTTTGGTGCAGTCCGAGGTTGGTTGATACTCGATACTACACTCAGTTGAGGGTTGTTTTCTTGGAATATTTCGGTCGCCAGTTCAGTGGCTAAATCGAAACGATGAACACAGAAAACAATCCAATGATATTGGGACCCTTAGAACCCGATTACTTCTGATAGGACAGGTTTTGAGCCCACCAACTTCAAGAGGGTAGTACCCTAGACCCCATGCTGGCCTAAACTCTAAGGGTTGTGGTGTGACTTGTGTGCCTTACCATGTTTGCTTTTTGTGAATACTTGTGGTGTGTTTTATCATAGCATCATAACATCATACAGCATCATATGCATTGACTAACCATTTCAGGGGTTCTAATCTTCATCTTTGTTCTTGTTTTGTAGGACATGGAAACTATCCGCAGAAAGACAATTCAGATCAGCCTTGTAAGGATCCCTCCTCAGCTTAAGGAACTTATATCCAGGATTCCCGAGAGCTCTTCTTTCAGTGAGAAACATGGAAGACTCATCAGTTTGGTCAACACCAACATTGAGGAAGACATGATAAAGGTCCTCTTCCAGTTCTTTGACCCTCTGTACCACTGCTTTACTTTCCTGGATTATCAACTGGTGCCTACATTGGAAGAGTTCTCCCGGCTTCTGAAGATCCCTATCCTTAGTCAACTACCCTACAACGGTACAGAAAAGGAACCCAAACTTGAAGAGATTGCTAAAGCATTACACCTACAACCATCTGATATCAAGGGACATTGGGAAGCTAGAAGTGGTATCAAAGGGTTCTTGGCCAGGTTTCTGTTTGAAAAGGCCGAAGAATGTTGGAACTCCCTTGACCTACAAGCTTTTGAAGAAGTTATGGCTCTCCTTGTCTATGGGTTGGTGTTGTTCCCGAATCCGGATCAACTTATAGATATCAATGCCGTCAAGGTCTTCATGTCCAGGAATCCTATACCTACGTTGCTGGGGGACATCCTTCACTCATGTTACACTCGAACCATGAGAAAAAGAGGTGTTCTTATGTGCTGCACTCCTCTCCTGTGAAGGTGGTTTATTTCACACCTTCCACAATAAGTTTTGAAGAATAAGCGGGGTTTGAGATGGTCACAACGATTGATGACTCTTACACATGCTGATATACATTGGTGTTCTCGGTCCAGAGAAGATGTCACTATCATTGATCGTTGCGGAGAGTTTCCTAATGTTCCTTTACTTGGAATCAGAGGAGGTATTACTTACAACCCGTGTCTGGCTTGGAGACAGTTTGGTTATGCTCGGAGGGACGGCCCTGATGACATGTTAATTCCTGACATAGTTTTTGACTTCGACAACGATGCACAAGGACTTCGCCAGAGATTTATCTGAGCTTGGAGGATGCCCAACAAGGTAGACAGCAAGACACTGGGGCACAGGAACTCCATCCCGTTGGAACCTTATTTCAAGTGGGTATGAGCCCGCTCGCAGAAGCTAGTGATGCCATATCCTCATGTTCTCCCTGTGATCAAAGAGCCAGTATTGGAAGGAGAGGTGTCCTACACCATTCAACATCCTGATATACCTACATCCTGGGAAGAAATGCAGAAAAGTTGGATCCAGCTTAAGGAAGAACGAAATTCTCTTGAGTCCAGTCTACATGCTAGTGAGAAGAAGGTTTTGGAGCTCACCCGCCTACTGCACGAGGAAAAGACTCTTAACACTTACATAGCTCCAAAGAGGATGCGCAGTGTCTTTTGGGATTGATTTACTTTGTAATGTTTGCCCATGAGGCCTTCATGTACTAAACAATTATTTCTTGATGATAACGTGTGTTCTTTTTGTCCACAACAAATTTGAACTTTTGAACCCTTGAATGCATTGCATAAACACATATCATGCATCATGTGCATATCAGGTACTCTTCTTTTCAGGTTGCTTAATGTTCTTCGCTGTTTATTTCAGCATCATGAATCCTGAATCATCTACTGAGCAGTCCATCAAGGCCCTTCAGGCTCAAAACGCCCAGTTCCAAGAGCTGGTCATGAGTTTGGCCCAAGGTCAAGAGGAGTTGAAGGCTCTGCTGGTTAAGAAGAAAAATAAGAGAACTGTACTATTCAGCACTGGCCGGAGGCTTGGTAACACACTGCAGAATGAGGTTGATCAAGCTGATTCTTCTGTGGGAAAAGGCAGTCCCCAAGGGGGAAGAGTTCCTAGTCCGGTGGTCTCTGACAACGAGACTGATTTCAATGAGGAGAAGTATCCTCCAGCTGAAGACAAGTACAAGCAGTTAGAGGATCGTCTGAATGCCATGGAAATTCAACAAGTTCCTGGGTTAGATTTTGGAGACCTGGGTCTATCTTCTGGCGTGGTAATCCCACATAAGTTCAAAGCACCATCTTTTGCAAAGTATGACGGGGCGTCCTGCCCTAAGCTACATCTCAGATCTTATGTGCGGAAGATTCAGCCGTATACTATGGACAAGAACTTATGGATCCATTTCTTCCAGGAGAGTCTTTCAGGGACTCATCTCGAATGGTTCTATCAGCTGGATGGAACCAAGGTTGGGAGGACTTGGCTACTGCTTTTACAAGCAGTATCAGTATAATGCCGACCTCGCTCCTACACGTACCCAACTCCAGGGTATGTCGCTAGGATCGGGAGAAGGTTTTAAGGAGTATGCGCAGAAGTGGAGGGACCTGGCTGGCAGGGTGCAGCCACCATTAACCGACCGTGAATTAGTGGACATGTTCTTGGGGACCCTATCCGGGCCGTTCTTCAATCATCTCATTGGTAATTCGTCTGCGGGATTTACAGATCTCATTCTGACTGGGGAAAGGATAGAGGCTGGGATGAAATCAGGAAAAATACAGAAGGGTGCGTCCTCAAGTTCTGAGAAGAAGCCTTTCAAAAAGGAAGCCAGTGTTGTGTATGGGCCCAGGAGGCAAAATAAACCAGAACGCCGCCAAGCTGTCAACGCGGTGGTAATTGCAAAGCCTGTTGCCGCTCCTCGGCAACCTAACCAACCAAGGGGTGAGAGACCCAGAAGAGAATATGATCGGCTTAGTATGACCTTGTCACAGATCTTGCCGCAACTGCTATCGACCAACTTGGTGACCGTCAGAGAAGCTCCGAAGGTTGTGAACACTACCTCTCCGAAGTATAATCCCAATGCCCGCTGTGCTTATCACTCTGATAGCCCGGGGCATTCTACTGATGATTGTTGGGCCCTAAGAAATAAGGTTCAGGACCTCATCGATGCTAAGGAAATACAATTTGAGGCACCCGAAAGGCCTAACGTTGTGACTGCTCCTAGGCCCCAGCATGGAGTAAATGCTATTGAGGAAGACCTATATGCAGTTTCTGTGGATGATGTAGCTACTCCTCTATTGACTGTCAAAAGGAACCTGCTGCTGGCCGGTTTATTTCCGGGTTGTAGCAAGGGTTGCCTTCTGTGTGCCGTTTCCCCTGCTGGTTGTCCGTTGCTGAAGTCAGGCATCCAAAGCCTGATGGATAGCAAAGAAATATTGTTCAAGAAGACCGCTGTTCCTTTTGTTCCTATCGCAGAAGTATCCGTTGTTACCATCTTCAATAATCCTACCAAGGCTCCCCCGAGGAAGCCAGTCAAAATTATGTCTGTTGCACCTATCATTATTACTGTTCCGGGGCCTCTCCCCTATAAATCTGATAAGGCTGTCCCATGGCACTATCGGGCAGATGTGTATGTACTTGGAGTAAAGCAGGAGTTCAACACCGGTACCGATATCAGTAACATCACCGGTCCAGCTAAAGTAACTCGCAGTGGCAGGCTCTTCTCGCCTGACATTGCGCCACCAGTTATCCAAAGACCTCTTATAATCACACCTACAAGTGCGCCTGTTTCCCCTTCTGATCAAGTTTCTACCCCTGCTGCTGAGTCATCTGATACTCGGGGCAAAGGGGTTGCTGATGTGCCTGCCCCGACGGAGGCACCGAAGACTGTTAATGTTGAAGCGTCACAACAAGAGATGGAGGAAATCCTTAAGATCATCAAGAAGAGCGATTTCAACGTCGTTGAACAGCTGGGGCATACCCCCTCCAAGATCTCTATGCTATCATTGCTGCTGTGCTCAGAGGCCCATGCCAAGGCCCTAATTTCATTTCTGAAGACGGCCCACGTGCCACAAGAGACATCTGCGGATCAATTCATTGACTGTGTGGCCAATTTGACCACTGACAATGGTTTGGGTTTCTCGGATGCTGATCTGACCGCCAAGGTAAAGAACCACAATGATGCCTTGCATGTCTCCATAGAATGTAGGGGAACTACCCTTGCACACGTGTTGGTAGACACCGGTTCGTCACTGAATGTATTGCCCAAGAAGGCCTTAGACCGGTTGGATTGTGAGGGCCTGGAGTTGAAGCCTAGCAACATCATTGTCCGAGCCTTTGATGGGTCGAAGAGGATGGTTCATGGTGAAGTGGATATTCTGATTCGTGTTGGTTCTCAAGTCTTTGACTCAACGTTCTATGTGATGGACATTCGCCTATCCTATTCTTGTTTGCTGGGTCGACCTTGGATCCACAAGGCTGGGGCTGTGACCTCCACTCTACACCAAAAGCTTAAGTACCCTGTCAGAGGGAAGATTGTTACTGTGTAGGGGGAGGAAGAGTACATGGTTAGTCATCTGAATTCGTTCCGGTATATTGAGATGGACGGGGAGTTTATTGAAACCCCCTTTCAACATTTTGAAGAGGTACCTCCAACATTGGCATCAGCTGAGACGGTAATTGAAGAAGACTTTCCTTTGAAGATGGCTTCTTTGAAGGACGCCCGGGCAGTAATTGAGAAAGGTGAATGTGCTAACTGGGGCAGGCTCCTTGATTTTACTCCTAAGACTGACAAGTTTGGGCTGGGTTTTACTGCAGAGGCTCAGAGGGCTGTACGCAAAGCAAGGATTGGAGGACCTCCCGTGTTCATCACCAACCCGGGAGTAAATGCTATTGAAGGCGATGCAGATGAATCAGAGTTTGATAGTTGGATCTACCCGACGACCGACGATGGACTGAACAATTGGACTGCAAAAGACCACATACCTGTTACTTTTGTTACGCAATAATGAATTCCTTTGTTTTTTTTAATTTGTAATGAACAATAAATTGAAACTTTCTGGCCCGGTGTCTTACCCGGGGCACCGTGGCTTCATTTGTGAGGGCTTATTACTTGTCATTTCCATATATCATGAATAAAGACATTGGACGTTTTTCACATTTCAAATCTTGTGCTCCCTATCTTTCTTTCTTTATATATTGCAAAATAGCTATATTTACACACACTCACTCATACAGGTTTCAATCCACTCTGGATCTCACTGGTAACGACTCTGCTACTGCCAGTTATGACTTCGAAAATCTGATCAACTTAGCCGAAGACGAAGGTGAAGATGATTGCGAAGTGTCGGGTGAGCTTGCAAGACTGTTACTCCAGGAAGAGAGGGCCATTCAGCCACATGAAGAGCCAGTGGAAACGGTAAATCTGGGTACTGAGACAGACAGAAGGGAAGTTAAGATTGGTGCTAATCTAGAGCTCAGCGTGAAACAACGGTTGGTTCAGATGTTGCATGATTATGTGGAAATCTTTGCCTGGTCCTACGAAGACATGCCTGGGTTGGATACCGACACTGTGGTCCATCACTTGCCTACCAAGGAAGAATGCCCTCCAGTTAAACAAAAGGTCCGCCGTATGCGTCCAGAGATGTCCGAGAAGATCAAAGCTGAGGTTATGAAACAGTTCGATGCCTGGTTTCTAGCAGTGACTTCTTACCCTCAGTGGGTTGCCAACGTGGTTCCGGTGCCGAAGAAAGATGGTAAGGTCAGAATGTGTGTCGATTACAGGGATCTGAACAGGGCCAGCCCCAAGGATGACTTCCCCCTGCCTCACATTGACGTTTTGGTTGACAATACTGCTCAACACAAGGTGTTCTCCTTCATGGATGGTTTTTCAGGTTATAATCATATCAAGATGGCTCCTGAAGATATGGAAAAGACTACCTTTGTTACTCAGTGGGGCACCTTCTTCTACAAGGTCATGCCTTTTGGGTTGAAAAATGTTGGGGCAACTTACCAACGTGCCATGGTTGCTTTATTTCATGACATGATCCACCACGAGATTGAGGTATATGTCGATGATATGATTGCAAGGTCCCAAACTGAGGAGGAACACCTTGACCATTTACAAAAGCTGTTTGACCGGTTGAAGTTATACAAGCTGAGGTTGAACCCGAACAAGTGCACATTTGGGGTAAGATCTGGAAAGTTGCTAGGCTTCGTCGTAAGCGATAAAGGTATTCAAGTGGACCCTGCCAAGGTTAAAGCCATACAAGAGATGCCAGTGCCCAAGACAGATAAAGAAGTCAGAGGATTTCTAGGACGTCTGAATTACATTTCTCGATTCATCTCGCACCTAACTGCTACCTGTGATCCAATCTTCAAGCTGCTGAAGAAAGATCAGGTAGTACGTTGGAACGATGAATGTCAGGCCGCTTTCGACAGAATCAAAGAGTATCTCCAAGAACCACCCATTCTTATGCCACCGGTTGAAGGGAGACCTCTAATACTATACCTGACGGTACTTGACAGCTCAATGGGGTGTGTGCTGGGGCAGCATGACGAGTCTGGCCGAAAAGAGCATGCCATTTATTACCTTAGCAAAAAGTTTACCGACTGTGAGACCCGATACTCACTGCTCGAGAAAACTTGTTGCGCTTTGGTATGGGCTGCTCGCCGGCTGAGACAGTATATGCTGACTCACACTACTCTGTTGATATCAAAGATGGATCCAATAAAGTACATATTCGAAAAGCCTGCTCTGTCTGGAAGAATAGCAAGATGGCAAATGATCTTGACAGAATACGACATCCAGTATACAACTCAGAAAGCTATTAAGGGAAGTGTATCGGCAGACCATTTGGCACACCAGGCAGTGGATGACTACCAGTCAATGAACTTTGAATTTCCCGACGAGAGCATCATGGTAGTGACTGATTGTGAAGTACCTGGACCGGATGAAGGACCCGAGGAAGGATCCCGATGGTCTATGCATTTTGACGGAGCCTCCAACGCTTTGGGTAATGGTATCGGCACTGTGATCATATCCCCTCAAGGCACTCATACTCCACTCACTGCCCGGCTATGTTTCAACTGCACCAACAACATGGCGGAGTATGAGGCATGCATCATGGGTCTTCAAGCTGCAATTGACTTAAGGATCAAGTTTCTAAGTGTCTTCGGAGATTCCGCTCTTGTGATCAATCAGATCAATGGCGAGTGGGATACAAAACATCCGAATCTTATTCCTTACAGAGAATGTGTGTTGACATTGATCCCCCATTTCACAGAGATAACTTTTGAACACTTCCCAAGAGAGGAGAATCAGTTAGCGGACGTGTTAGCTACGATGTCTTCTATGTTCAAAGTCAAGTGGGACAATGAGGCTCCCCGGATCATCATCTGGAAACTGGACGAACCTGCATACTGT
This sequence comes from Vicia faba, assembly GCA_948472305.1. Lineage (NCBI taxonomy): Eukaryota > Viridiplantae > Streptophyta > Magnoliopsida > Fabales > Fabaceae > Vicia > Vicia faba. The sequence goes on along the minus strand of OX451741.1, from coordinate 960,262,562 downwards.
TGTGATCTTGAGGCTGAGACAGTAACTGAAAAAACCTGGTATCATGAAGTGAAAAGGTACTTGGAAGCTCAAGAATACCCTGAAGGTGCATCTGTCAATGACAAGAAGTTTATGAGAAGGTTCGCTGCAAAGTTCTTCCTCAGCAATGGCATTCTATACAAGCGAAACCATGATTCAACCTTACTGCATTGTGTGGATAAGACTGAAGCAGAAAGGATCATGGCAGAGCTACATGAAGGTACCTTCAGAACGCATTCCAGTGGACACACCATGGCAAAGAAAATCCTTCAGGCAGGATATTACTGGTCCACAATGGAAGCCGACTGTTACCAACATTCTCGGACATGTCATAAATGCCAGATTTATGCAGATAAGGTGCACGTTCCTCCGGTTCCTCTGAATGTCTTAACTGCACCTTGGCCCTTTACAATGTGGGGCATTGATATGATCGGCGAGATTAAACCTACAGCATCCAACGGGCATCGCTTCATCCTGGTGGCGATCGATTACTTTACAAAGTGGGTGGAAGCAGCTTCCTACGCTACAGTAACCAAGAATGTCGTGGCACGGTTCATTCGGCATAACCTGATCTGTCGATACGGCGTCCCTGAAAGGATCATTACGGACAATGGTACCAATCTTAATAACAAGATGATCACTGTGCTCTGCGAGCAATTCAAGATACAACACCACAACTCTTCTCCTTACCGACCAAAGATGAATGGGGCTGTAGAAGCAGCAAATAAGAATATCAAGAAGATTGTGCAGAAGATGACAGTGACCTATAAGGATTGGCACGAGATGTTACCGTTTGCTCTTCATGGGTACCGTACCTCAGCAAGGACGTCAACCGGGGCAACACCCTTTTCCTTGGTCTATGGCATGGAGGCATTCTTGCCGATTGAAGTCCAGATACCCTCTCTCCGGATAATGAAGGATGCAGGTTTGAGCGAAGATGACTGGATCCAGACTCGGCTTGATCAATTAAACCTAATTGACGAAAAGAGACTCACGGCTATTTGTCATGGTCAAACATACCAAAAACGGATGATCAGAGCATTTAACAAGAAGGTCAGACCACAAGAGTATCAAGTCGGGGACCTGGTAATCAAGCGCATCATTCTTCCACAAAGTGATCCCAGGGGCAAATGGACCCCTATTTATGAAGGGCCATTCGTGGTTAAACATGTGTTCTCAGGAGGAGCCATGATTCTAACCACCATGGATGGTGACGACCTTCCTCACCCTGCCAATGCAGACATAGTAAAAAAATACTACGCATGATAAAAGACCCGCTAGGTTGACACACCTAGGCAAAAATTAGGGCTTCCCGGCGAACCAAAAGGGTTCGGGCAAAATGAAGGGATGAAATGAAAAAAATCTGTACACCCGGCAAGTCGAAAACCTGAAAAGGCGGCTTGGGTAAAAATGGGTATCCTGGTGGACTGAAAACCCGAAAGGGCGGTCCAGGCAAAAGTTAGGGATTAAAGCGTAATACTATGTCTCATTGAATCACCTTGCATCCAGAATCCGGTATCAACAATCAGGTTCAGACGGCATCGATCAATCAGCTTCACCTTTAACTGAGCAGCCAAGTGATGAGACCCTCGAAGATATAAAGGCAATAGCAGAGTTGGAACCCAGTGGGATTATTCTTTTCACATAGCTGTTTTATTTTCCTTTTTCACAAAATTGTATAAACTCTATTGTTCGGCGGCGTTCTCTTACTAGGACGTCAGCCTCTTGTACATAAACGCCTATTTACATGCAAATTCAAAAATCAATACAAATTCACTTTTCAGCTAAATTGCCAATTGTTTCTCCTTTTCTGTTTTGTTTTGCGAAGAACGTCCAATGTTCAATTGTGATATATGCATTTGACACTAATTGCTAACTCATAAATACTTGCATGCGAAACAAAGGATTAAATACAGGTAACATCAGAAATAGGGGCAATAATGAGTTGTCTAAGCGATCTAATTGCTCTGTCCACCGAGGTACCAAGGTAAGTTCGGCTGAAGAATGTGACCAAGATATCTTAATTCCCCAGAGAGTGAGCCAAGATTCAACAATTCTCTCCCAAGCAGTTGGCCTCCCATCAGCCCTAACAAGGCACAATATCTCCAGCAAGTCAGCAATACTCTCCCCGAGCAGAGTTATCCTGTCAGCCTCAAGGAAGTTGGATATCCCCAGAAGATCTCAACATTCCCCAACGGAGTATACAAACATTCCATAACAAGCATCCCCGGCAATCTTGATCTCAGATTGTTCCCCGGCGGAATACCGAACATCCAGTGGAGCACTTCCCCAGTCCAATCTGAAAAGTTTCCCCAGGAAAGTGGAATCCATCTCCCCAGTAGGAAGCTTATCCCCAGTAGATTCTGGAAGCTTACCCCTACAGAGCACGAACGCGTCTCCCCAGCTTTGTTCAAAGGTTATTTCCCCACCAGGATATAACTGGGTTATCCTCAGCTGAAAACCACGGAAAGATCGTCCTCGGCGAAGTCTTCCTATCCCCAGTTGAGTTCATCAAATCTTCCAACATGACATATCAATAATTCCCCAGCGGAGTTATCATCAACCTCAGCAAAGTACATCTCTTCCCCACAGAGTATCTCCCCGTAGAGTAATCTATTCGCCAAGTTTATTCCCCAACGGAGTCATCTTCTCCTACCGGTATTCTGGCAACCATCATCCCCAGTGAAAAAAAAGCTCTACTCTTCCACATCAGCCCAGGATTCAACTTCCCGGCACTCGTCAAGGATTTATTTTCCTAGACAAAAATACATTCATGAACATCATATCTTCATACATTATAGCATGCATATACACATCATGAACATACAATCTCAGTCATCTCATGACATCACGCATGTCATACATCATGACATCGCATACAACTAACGTTTTGTCTTTTCAGGACAAAGGTCAATACAAAGATAATTACTATCAACTGTCGTGATTCCAGATCTGATTCCTGTATCTTGCCAGGGTGTATCTGTTGACGACTAATTCCAGACTCGATTCCTGTATCCTGCCAGGGCACGTCTGAAGAGTTCGAAGATCCGATTCCTGTATCTTGCCAGGGTGTATCTGTTGACGACTATTTTCCAGACTCGATTCCTGTATCCTGCCAGGGCACGTCTGAAGAGTTTGAAGATCTGATTCCTGTATCTTGCCAGGGTGTATCTGTTGACGACTAATTCTGGACTCGATTCCTGTATCCTGCCAGGGCACGTCTGAAGAGTTTGAAGATCCGATTCCTGTATCTTGCCAGGGTGTATCTGTTGATGACTATTTTCCAGACTCGATTCCTGTATCCTGCCAGGGCACGTCTGAAGAGTTTGAAGATCCGATTCCTGTATCTTGCCAGGGTGTATCTGTTGACGACTAATTCCAGACTCGATTCCTGTATCCTGCCAGGGCACGTCTGAAGAGTTTGAAGATCCGATTCCTGTATCTTGCCAGGGTGCATCTGTTGACGACTAATTCCAGACTCGATTCCTATATCTTGCCAGGGCACGTCTGAAGAGCTTAAAGATTCGATTCCTGTATCCAGCCAGGGCACATCTACATAAAGAGTTTGAAGATCAACCCCTGTAACAGACCAGGTAATTATTTTTCTTTCTCAGGTACTCAAGTTCTCGCTAAGGAAACTCTTACGCGATCGACAACTTCCCGATGGCATCTATAAGCCCATCTCTACAACTACCATTACAGTTCCAAATGGCGTCCATAAGCCCATTCCCGACAAAGAACATGTCACATCTCCAGATGGAATCTATAAGCCCATCCTCCTATCCATCAGTCTCCAAATGGCATCTGTAAGCCCATTCCCGACATCAGCACTGCTGATACTCTACTATGTGAGTGCAAATTTCTGGGCACTCTAGTGTTCAATCATCTTCCACCTTCGGATTACGAAAGGCACGCCAGCCAATCTATATCCTCAGGTCTAAGAAGATTGAACAGGGGAAACTGTTGTACCCCAAAATTTTCCCTCCCATATTCTTCAAGATTTTCCAAGATCATGGTTCAAAATATCTCAAGGGTTGCACAGTCCAATTGCCTCCTAACACAGTCAAAATTAGGGTTTTGGTTCTGGCAAAGAAAATGAGGTTTCCAAGGGTCCAATCAAGTCCCATATGCTCACATACATTGTCAAGCATTCATATGTCAAGTTTCAAGACTCACAGCATCAAATTGCACAGTCAAAAACCCTAAATGCTCCACAGTCAACTGCAGGGGCAAAATGGTCATTTGACAGACAAAAGTCAAAAAATTTGGTAAACATCTTATTTTGAAGCCACAAACATCATTTGATCAATTCTTGATCATGATTCTCAAAGCATGGCTCAAAAAGTCTCAAGATGCAAAAGTTTCTATTTTTGGACAGCTGAAAGTCAACAGCAAATTGACCAAGGCATAACTTCCTCATGGTTTATCAGAAAAATTCCATCCAATTCTCATTTTGAAGAGGAGGACATTTCCTACAATTCATCTTCACACTTCAAGTCCAAGAAATGCTCTCACAAGAAGTTATCAATTTCAACATTATAGGTCATTTTCAAAATTCAACAAAAAGGCACTTTAAGTCAAAGACCATAACTTGAGATTGGTAAATCAAAACGACATGGGACCAAATGCATTGGTTAGAGGACTTCAAGACCTTTCCAAAATGTCCAAGAACATGATCATAGCTTCAAAATTGAGCAAGATGTGAATTGGATAAGTTGGGAAATTTTTGGGAATTTTGAAAAGTCAACTTTGCCTAAAACACTTCAAAATTGCTAATGGGCCTCAATTTCTTTCTTGAATCATTACCCAAAGCTTATGCACGACCCATTGAGCTAAAGATGATTTATTTTCTTATTTTTAATTAATTAATTGAATTTTTATTCATATTAATTCATTTAATTAGTTTTAATTGTAGAAAAATATCAAATAATGCTTTTCAAATCCTTTTGTGCAGAAAATATTCTCATTATAGGCTAAAGATTTCGTGCACCAATCAACAAGACAAGATCATCCATATTTGGCAAGATTTGCATGGAAAAAAGATTGAAAAAAATATGATGAAAATCAAATATTGAAATCATCAATTCATGGACTTATGGGCTTGTTTCTTGACCTAATTTCGTTCATATACTTATGCAAGACCTAACCTAATGGAAGCAGACACGAAAAAGCTGCTAAAGAGCCATAACCAAATTGCAAAATTTCCACAAAAAGCTTGGGACTTATTTCATATTTGCAGGGTGATTCAAGGCTTAAAACCTTGTCCATTACGTTACTGACATTGCTAGGATTCTATTACAATCAAGAACAAGCCTCCATACTCAAAGAAACGGTAGAACAGCATCGTGTTTTTCACAAAAATGTCCATAATCGATTTTTAATTTTCACGCATCATTCATGTGTTTTGATTGTTGATTTATGCTACTAACATCTTTCTGAAGCGATTGGTAACATTTAATTGAACTAACACTGCCTGTAGCCAAATCCACCATTGATGAAACCTAGGGTTTCAGAAGCTCTAAAATAGGGCTTTCCTTGTATGGAAAAATTGGACATTGAGACCTATGCCATTGAATTCAGGAGCTCCATACGAATTGAATGATGACCTCGCGCCCTTTTTATATTAAGGCATCTTCTATTCGCTATTTTTCATGGTTGTGCTTAGTGGGGGTTTAAAACCCCCGCTATTTGTTTTATAATTGCAGGGAAAACAAGGAAGAAGATGGACGTGGCCTTACATGATTGGGAGGTTCAAACTTTTGGCGCGTTTTTTTTTATATTTCAGCATAATGGGCATATTTTATATATTATATTTCTTTGTCATTGTATATACAAACGCGTTGCTTGGTACAGATGGTGGATGACATGCCTTATAAACACTGGGACCTGGGTTCGATTCCCAGGTCCCCCACATATTTCATGATTTTTATCCTAACGTGTTCAAGTGCAGCGCTCACTCAGTGGTTCACCATACACGCTCATGCTAAGGCCTACCAAGTGGACATGAGATCAATCCAAAGGCTGCAGGAGGAGGTCTATCATGTACCTCAGTCAACCACGTGCACTCAAGCTGGAAAGTCAACAAAGGCCTTGTATTCATGGGCCTGAATTTCTCAAATCATACCTCCATTCTGGGCCTGATACCCCCTATGTTTGTATTCTATTTTTAATTTTCTTTTCTTTTCTTTTTAATTCTTTTTTCAATTGTTTTAATTTTTTTATTTAATTCACCTAAAATAATTTTCCATAAAAAATCAGAAATCAAAAAAATGTAATATATTTAATTATATTTAATTTCACCATTAAAATGTTTTTGCAAATAAACTCTAACCATTAATTTAGTTTAATTTAGGTTTTTAAACTTTAATCTTTTTTTAATAAATAAAATAGGTAGAATTAGGGTTTTTGACATTTTCATCTTTTTCTTAAATAAATAATTTTCTCTCATTACTATTATTATTATTAATTACTATTTATTTTTTTAAATAAACATGTAATTTAATTAACTAGTAAATTAGGGTAACTTTAATATTTTCACTAATAATCAAAAATAATTTAGAATTAGGGTTTCCATTTAATTTTAATTTTCTTTATTTTCATAAATACAAAAACATAAAAAAAACAATTTCTTTTCTTTAATTAAATAATAATTAGACTTTAATTTCAATTTAATTTCAAAAGGGTCAAAACCCTCGGACGTCCAATTTATTTCTTTCGCGCTTTATTTTATCGAATATTATGTAACTGCTCAAGGATTGTAATAGTAATTAGGTCTTTTTACTTTCCGCATTTTTATCAAACGGGTCTTTGTATTTTGGCGATGTATAGACCCGCGCCTTGTAATAGCGTAGCTTTATATTTCCGCTTTTAAATTTCCGCACTCTTAACTTCTAAATTGCATGAAAGAATGTATGGTTAATTAAAAACAAGTATAGCTCACAATGCCATGATCAAAGATAAATATTAAACTGAAAACAACACACAAATACACACACCACTTCTAGGGTACGCCTCACCTGTTGCCTTCGAAACGTGGTCGTCAAGTATAGGACGTTTTAGTAAGTCCTTATGTCCATGATCCAGTTGCCTCGAAACAAGTTGCCTCGAAAAAAGATGGCTCGGAACAGTTGCCTCGAAACGGTTGCCTCGGATTTTAAAAAAAGGATCAAGGACATAAGGGTAGCTTCTAAGGTGTCCTAACCGTTGCTTCGGTGACCACAATGTCCCTAACACTCGAATTGACCCGAACACCTCCAACGGTGGTGCTACCTACCTCTCAATGGTGGGATGGCACTACCTTAAGGACATTTACACAGCTTAATTCCTTAGGGTAGGTAGACGACTCATGGATACTTTCTCTTTTCAAAAAAAAACAAAATACTTTTCACACCTTACACTTTCAAAAAGTTTTAAAACAATACTTCATACACTCTTGAGGACTGATACAAGAGTTACCTAGAAGTTTTCAAACGAACTTTTTCAAAACCCACACACACATTTGAAAAGCAAACATTTTTGAAAACATAAAGAGCAAGTATCTAAGAGCCCATGGATAACCATGGATAGAAAGGGTGCTAACACCTTCCCTTTCTATAAATCTACCTCCCGAACCGAGAAACTACCTCATATGGAATTTTGTTGTGCTTTTGTCCTGTCCATGTTGGAGAAAATAAAAGACGGTGGCGACTCTTGCTTCCGCAACATTTCGCGAACCAGCGTTAAACAGTCAGTTCTAAATCCACCGATCACACATGCCCTAGTCAATAAAGCTTGAGAAGTTCAAATCTCATCATTAAAGTTATGTTGGAAGAAATGGCATGGCAAGGTTTATCTTGTTTCACCACATTTCAAATTTATCAAGATTGATTCATAGGTACAAGGGGTAGATTAAGAAGTTGTCATGCTTGGACAAGGCTTCGTTCCCATTGGTCACAAGTGCATATTTCTCTCAATTCTCAAGATATGGAAGTGGTTTTGGTGGCTATGAGATATCATTATCATCGTCAACAACTTATATTTACAAATTAAAAGTGCTAGTACAAGAAGGTTGTTCAAAATTGTCAAAGTTCCTCAAAGCATTTTCTTGATCTAGGAGCTAGGGTTTTGAACTTCAAAGAAGTATATCTTGCTCATATTCTGGTATGTTTGAGTGATTCCAAAGACATACTTCTCTTAAAAGGGTTATTAACAAATCACTTCAAAAGTTTCAAGGAGTTTTCATGTGGAAGAAGCTTGATGATGAAGAAAGATGACAAGTCTTCCAGATGAAATACATATCTGATTATTTTGTAGAAACCTTGGCCTATCTTGGAGACCTTGTGATCTTATCTGATTATTTTGTCTGGAGTTCTTGAGGTTTACCTCAAGAAATTGGGTTGCTTGTTTGTTTTTGTGTGCAGATTTTTGTGATTACACCATTTGTTTGAAATCTGGAATTCACTTGTATACAGCCATTACTCTGGCCAATTTTTGTGAAGACTTAATACACTTGAAGTTTGGTTCTCTCAAGAGGTCTAGTATTTTTTTGCTTGATTGGTTTAAATCCAAGGAATGGGAATTCTATCTTGGCTCATAATGTCAAGTATTGGCTTCTTGTTGGTTATACGGTTCTTATCCCTAGCTTTTACCTTATGTTTTAGGATAGTCCCTTCTTCTCCTCCCATCTTCTTTAATTTTAAAAAAAAAACTTCTTCCTCCTTTTGAAAACTCTTCTTGTTTTTAAACTTGAACCACTTTCATAATAAACTTGAACTTATGTCCATGAATTTTCGAAACATTTTCATAAATAAACTCCAATCAACTTAATAATATCTTGACATTTTTTGTGAGAAGACTAAAAGTAAATCAATCTCATTTCAAACCATTTTGCCACTTTGGCTTTTATCTTTAAACTTTTCTCAAAAGATTAAACTCTTGTCAATCCTTGTAGTGATGCAAACAACTATACTTTTACAATATATAGTGAAGAGATATATTTTCCACTTGGGTGTTGAGTGAGGCATTGTTGATTTTAAGATCCAGGCCATATCCTCCACTTTGAGATGATGTGAATTCTCCTTTCTCATAATAGTGGGTAGTAGGTATGTTTTCCACACGAACACTGACGATGATGTTTTATCTCATAAAATTAACCAACATATTTGTGTTTTAAATTTTTAAAAGAGGATCTACGTGGACCCTGATCCCCTATTGCACGAAAAGGTGGTACGTAGGCACTAAAGTTTCGCAACCACGGCAGGTGCAAAAATTATAAAATATATATATTTCTTTTCTCACCTCCACCATCCATTTTTATACAACATTTTTTATAGCCAAAATATACAGATTTCACAAAGAGGTTCTTGTGGAGTACCGTAGATGTTTAGGATGCTAATACCTTCCCTTTGCATAACCAACCCCCTTACCTTGAATATTTCCCCTTCTTTTTGGTTTATTCGCTCTTTTCCCATTCCTTTGGAAACAATAAAGCACGGTGGCGATTTTTATTTTGATTTTTATAAAGTCTAGTCAACCCAATGGCTTAGTCTTAAACATTTCTACCGCTACACTGACGGCGCAGTTTTTTATGCTTATGAGAATTCTACTAAACTGGAAAACAGACTAAAAACTATGAAACTAGAAATAACCGTAAAGTTGCAAAAACTGGAAATCAATAATAATTACAGTACGCGAAAAATAATGAAAATGGTGCAAAAGTGTGTACCCGAACAATGTTGATAACTCCTCCTTTTATAGATTCCAAGCGTGAGTGAAAATAGGAGTCGTATCCTGGATTCTCGTTCTTCCATCATGGAGAAGAATCCGCCAACCATCTATTACGTCTGCTTCGTGGAGATAATGATGTAACAGTTATGTGAGTCGTGGCGAGCGTCATATGCGTGTGACGTGGGGGACATATCTTGAAGTTGTCCCAGTTGTAACATAAAGTGCGTCAAGGGGAACACTTCTTCATACTGTTCCGGGAGGGACGCTCCGGTGGCGGGCGGGACGCCTTCTGGTGCATAATGCTCCAAAATACTGCTAAATGCCCATTTCTTCTTCATTCTCCATTGTTTTTCTTACTTTTCTCATTTATGTATTGCAAAAGCTAAGTACCTGAAACATAATGCAAATACTACAAATAGATATAAAATATGACATAATAAACGAAGAATCGGAAGTTTAATCAATGTAAATCAGGCCAAAAATGCTATATCTTTTTGTGTTATCACCAACAACAACAGGGGAATCAATGTAAGCAGGATACACCCAAAAGACGATTTACCGAAATCAACATGTCATTGGCTCAAGCCTTGCAACACATGTTGAAGGCCAAGCTGGTGACATTGAAGGAGCCTCATTCTAAGCCCAATCCTTCTTATTCTCGTCACAATCCTAATGTAAGGTGCACATACCACTCCAACAGTCCTAGGCATGACACTGGCAGCTGTTGGGCGTTGAAAAATAAGATTCAGGATCTGATTGACGAAGGAATAGTCGAGTTCATGTAAGATGGTCAGATCGAGTTCTTCTATTATCCCCCAAATGTCGAGGCTGCAAGGCAACCCATCTAAAGTGACAAGTTCAGGCGAAGAAGCTTTTTGTTCATTTGAATTTTTATTTGTAATTTCTCTAGTTGATTCAAACATTTATCTTTATGTCAGACTTTTGGTTGTCCTCATTAATTCATTGCATATGTTTGTCTTGAATTAGTCCATTCGTTTTCATTATACTTAAACTATAATTTTACTTCATTTTGTGATATTCAACTCTCGATTAAAAGTTATAAGCCTTTAGAGAGAGGATAATGAAAAAAATACCATAATCTCTATAGTATGCTTTTGAACAGACCTTGTTAACGATGTACAGGCGTTGTTTCAAATCCTAAACAGTGGAGTTATAAGGAAGATAATCCTTAGTCAACCCCTTTGAGCCTAAGAATTAGGAGTTTTATTTTTTGTATAAATTGAAACCTTTAATCATAACCTAGGACAGGGTAGTTTCTCAGTTAATTCAAATGTGTATTCAGTCACAAGCTTTCACTTTGTACACAACAAATAGCATCGAAGGCGTCCTTCCAAATCAAAATACAGTGATGGTTCCCCGTAAAACAGGCAGTCATTATCTTTCAAAAAAAGAACCCGCTAAGTCAAAACCTATGAAGGAGACTTAAGAAAAAACAGGGGCATCCCGCTGACTGTAATCACAAAAGAAACAGTTCAGGAAAAAGGTAGGGATAATAAAATCAAAAAAAAGGGTCACTACAAATCATCGACAACAGAAAAATGTTACAAAAATGATTGCCTTCTCAAATAAACTTCCAATACCTGAACCATCACCAAAATATCATTCCAGACTCAATTGGAATCTAAACGCATAATTAAGTGAGTGTTGGGTTGAAGAAAATCACAGATAACGGGTTGGGTACAAATAAAATTTGAGCCTTCTCCTTTGTTTTTTAAATCGTGAACAAGGCCGTGTTACAACCCTTAAAAGTCCTAGCTGAAGCATGGTTAGTTTGAAATTATATTGATACATAAGGTATCCTGACTCCTATAAGGCTTACTATAAATCCTGAGATGAATTCATATTCTTACAGAATTCTGTTGTTTACTAAAAATGCATTTTCAAAACTTCAAGACAGGCATAAATTTTGCATTTATGAAACCACTGTTTGCATATAACTAATTGTTTGACAGCAGAGAAATTTGTACGACGAATGTCCAATGAACAGAAATCCTCTCAGTAAACGGAATCACTTCAAATGGAAAGACACTTCCAATGACAAACTTTCCATAATCTAGGGGCATGACATGTTATTGTTCAACTCATTTGTGGCAGTCAATTCAATATTCAAAGAATCTCTCAAAAGTGATGAATAGCTAGGGGAAGATCTCCATATGAATCACTTGGGGCATGTTACATTGATCAGGGGTTCCAGCAAAAAACTACTTTGAAATTTGAATCCTTAGGTATCATCAAATTTCTTATATGTGCTAATAGTATCATATGGTGTCAGTATCATGTCTTCGGATCCTTCCATGACAGTTCTTAGAAAAATACTGAGGAAGGTCAAGACTATCAGAAACTTGATCAAAAACTTCAAACACAGGTGCACCAGACTAATCCCAAGGGCAAACAGACTCCCGCATACGAAGGGTCACATACGACCAAGAAAATATTTCTGGCAGTGCTATAACACTTACTACCATAGACATTGACAACTCTCTGCACCCTATGAACGCGGACATAGTCGGAAGATACTATGCATAAAAAGGACCCGCTAGGTTGACTGGCCTAGGCAAAAGTAAAGGCATCCTGGTGAACCAAAAGGGTTCAGGAAATTTTTTTTGATATATATACATAAAGATGGTACACCCGGCAATTCGAAAACCTGAAAAGGAGGCTTGGGCGAAAAAGGGTATCCCGGTGGACTGAAAATCTGAAAAGATGGTCTATGCAAAAGTTAGGGATTAAAGCGTACGGCTATGTCCCATTATCTCATCACTCATCTATCAGTAAAAGAATTATCACTCTGATCAACATTTACCGAGGACTCTAGGAGATAGGACAATGTTCAAGTCATCCCCACAGAGCAATCTCCACGGAATTATCCCCACAGAGTCATCTTCACCAGCTTATCTTCAACAAAGATACATTCCCCGACAAGTCTAAAATGCCTTCAAACAGAAAGTAGGGCATATTCCATCTGATAACATAGTCATACTCACCAGCAGATTCCCTTAGAGGATAAAGGAGCATGATCTTCTCCCCGGCAATATCGCCCACCTACGGAGTTCCAATCAGTACAGTTCATGGAAATTCTCTTCCCCAGCTGAGTTTATTCCTCTGAAACTGAAAAACCCTGCAAATTTCTTCTCTCTAGCAAAATTCAATTTCCCCAGGAGAGTTTATATCCTCAGCAGAATATTTCTCTATCAACAGGGTTAATTCCCCCAACAGATTACAAGTCTCCTCAACTTGAGTCAATTCCTCAGACTGCTACTAATCACCGGCGAAATTCCTCTCCCTAGAGAAGTCACTACTATCCCTAGGCAGGGTATATAAGAATTATCTTCCCCATATGAGTCAAAAGGTTATCCATCTCTTTTATCCCCAGTCAGGGTATATAAGAATTATCTTCCCCAGACGAATCAGAAGGTTATCCATCTCTTTTATCCTCAGTCAGGGTATATAAGAATTATCTTCCCCAGACAAGTCAGAAGGTTATCCATCTCTTTTATCCCCAATCAGGATATATAAGAATCATATTCCTCGGATGAGTCGGAAGGTTATCCATCTCTTTTATCCCCAGTCAGGGTATATAAGAATTATCTTCCCCAGACGAATCGTAAGGTTATCCATCTCTTTAATCCCCAATAAGGATACATAAGAATTATCTTCCCCAGATGAATCGGAAGGTTATCCATCTCTTTTATCCCCAGTTAGGGTATATAAGAATTATCTTCCCCAGACAAGTTGGAAGTTTATCCATCTCTTTTATCCCCAGTCAGGGTATATAAGAATTATCTTCCCTAGACGAGTCGGAAGGTTATCCATCTCTTTTATCCCCAGTCAGGGTATATAAGAATTATCTTCCCCAGATGAATCGGAAGGTTATCCATCTCTTTTATCCTCAGTCAGGGTATATAAGAATTATCTTTCCTAGATGAATCAGAAGGTTATCCATCTCTTTTATCCCCAATCAAGGTATATAAGAATTATCTTCCCCAGACGAGTCAGAAGGTTATCCATCTCTTTTATCCCTAGTCAGGGTATATAAGAATTATCTTCCCCGGATGAGTTGGAAGATTATCCATCTCTTTCATCCCCAAGCAGGAAGTCAACATCCCCTGCAGAGTTTTCCTCATGCAAGTAAGCCGAAATCCCCAGCGGAATCATTCTAGACAAAATTGAAGATACACATACTCTTCACCACCAGCAATAGTCAGGGATTTATTTTCCAAGACAAAGATAATGCACGGGTTTTCAACAACATCTCACATTCATACATCATAGCATATGCATACGACACGCATATAGCACAGTATCATTTATTTTGAGAACATCATTACGCAATGAATTTCATACATAATGACATTGCATACAACTAACTCTTTACCTTTTCAAGGAAGATCAATCAACAGACGAATATCACCAACATTTTTCAAACAGGTCCAAGATTAATTCCCGAAACAAGACAGGGAAACTATCTTTGTGACCAGGTCAAAGATTAATTCCTGAAACAAAACAGGGCAACTATCTCACCGGCCAAAAGCAGGTTCCATATTAATTCCCGAAACAAGACAGGGCAACTATCTGGATGACCAGCCACAAATTAATTCCTGAAACATGACAGGGCAAATATCTATGAAAAACAGATTGTAGATCAATTCTTGAAACAGGACAAGGTGACTATCTGCATGAACAGATTGAAGATTAACTCCCAAAACAAGATAGGGAAACTATCTTTATCTCTCTTTGGTCAGATAAAGATCAATTCCTAAAATAGGACGAGGCGACTATCTTTATCACCAATGGTATGTACTCCCGAAACAAGACAAGTTTACCAATAAAACAGATTGTAGATCAATTCCTGAAACAGGACAGGGTGACTATCTACATGAATAGGTCCAAGATTAATTTCCTAAACAAGACGGGGCAACTATCTATGTGACCAGGTCAGAGATTGATTCCTAAAACAAGACAGGGAAACTATCTGTGAAAAGAAAAACAGATTGTAGATCAATTCCCAAAACAGGACGGGGTGACTATCTACATGAATAGGTTCAAGATTAATTCCCGAAACAAGACGGAGCAACTATCTATGTGACAAGGTCAGAGATTAATTCCTAAAACAAGACAGGGCAACTATATGTGAAAAGAAAAACAGATTGTAGATCAATTTGTGAAACATGACGGGGTGATTATCTACGTGAATAGGTCCAAGATTAATTCCCAAAATAAGACAGGGCAACTATCTATGCGACCAGGTCAGAGATTAATTCCTGAAACAAGACAGGGCAACTATTTGTGAAAATAAAAACCGATTGTAGATCAATTCCTGAAATAGGACAGGGCGACTATCTACATGAACAAATTGAAGATTAACTCCCAAAACAGGACAGGAAAACTATCTTCCTTTCTGGTCAGATAAATATATATTCCTAAAATAGGATGGGGCGACTATCTTTACCAACAATGGTATGAATTCCTGAAAACAGGACGAGTTTACCAACAAAGCATGGTTCAGATACAGTCGGTCGAAGACTCGTTCTAATACACTTTAAGATACAATCGATCATTGACCCATTCTAATATATTTTTCAGATACCATCAAGCATAACCTATGTTGGCTCATATTAAATCAACCAAAGATTATTCTGATACTTCTTCCAGTAGACATTTTCTGGCTCAAATTAAATCAACCAAAGATTTATTCTGATACTTCTCCCAGTTAAAGACAGGCAAACACATCTTCTGGCTCAGCTTAAATCGACCAAAGATTTATTTTGATACTTCTCTCAGTAGACCTTTTCTGGCTCAAATTAAATCGACCAAAGATTTATTCTGATGCTTCTTCCCGTTAAATATTTAAAGACCTCTGCTGGCTCAGATTAAATCGACCAAAGTATTATTCTAATACTTCTCTCAGTAGACCTTTTCTGGATCAGATTAAATCGACAAAAGATGTATTCTGATACTTCTCCCAGTTAAATATTTAAAGACCTTTACTGGCTCAGATTAAATCGACCAAAGATTTATTCGGATACTTCTCTCAGTAGACCTTTTCTGGCTCAGATTAAATCGACCAAATATTTATTCTGATACGTCTCTCAGTTAACCTTTTCTGGCTCATATTAAATCGACCAAAGAATTATTCTGATACTTCTCCAGTTAAAGATTTAAATACCTCTGCTGGATCATATTAAATCGACCAGAGATTTATTCTGATACTTCTCTCATCTGGCCTTTTTTGGCTAAGATTAAATCGATCAAAGATTTATTCTGATACTTCTCCCAGTTAAAGATTTAAAGACCTCTGCTGGCTCAGATTAAATTGGCCAAAGATTTATTCTGATACTTTTCTCGGTAGACCTTTTCTGGCTCAGATTAAATCGACCAAATATTTATTCTAATACTTCTCCCAGTTAAATTCGAGCGTAGACTTAGTCTAATTTCTCTATCAACAGTTACTTTAGATGGCATCTATAAGCCCATCTCCGACGACTCTCCATCACCTCTGAATGGCATCTATAAGCCCATCTCCGACAATATTTTGTCATCTCTCCAAATGGAATCTCTAAGCCCATTCCTGGTACAATCATCCGACATCATTACTTCTTTCACAAGCGAGTGCAAATTTTTGGGCACTAAAGTGTTCAATCATTTTCTACCTTCAAGTTGCCAATGGCGGACGCGCCAATCTAACTCTTCAGGTTTAAGAAGATTGAATAGGGGCAGCTGTTGTATCCCAAAATTTGCCCTCCTTTTTCTTCAAGACATTCTCTTAGAGTCTCCAACTGCTCAAGACTACCAAGGCTTCTCAGACTCCAAGACATGTCAACTGATTCTTTGTTTCATCTGAGAATTAAGAATTGTAGGTATTTCAATCTGAATTACATTTTTCTCTTATCCAATGGCCCTTGAACTAGGTTCTTTGACTATTGGAGTGTGTGACATCTTTATGAGCAAGATTTTTAAAGCATCATCTTCATTCATATCATACAAAATGTGATTCAAGACGCAAGGTATGAGTTTGTGGGTTACTTTTGATCAAGATTATTTCGAGGTATTCATTCAAGTTCGTGCTAAGCTTGGAAAAATGGTCTGCATGTTTTTCTTGGTATTCAAGTTACAAGATTAAAACGTTTATCATGATCATTAAACATCTATCATGATATTGTATCATGCTTCATTCTTTCAAATCTTATGCCTTTAAGTCAAGGCATACTTGGTTGTGGTTCATAAAAGAAAATACAAATAGACTTATCTCATCAATTAAGGTTATGGTCATTATGATGAGAAGTACTTCGCATAGCCATTTTTTCACTTGTAGATCTCATTTCAAATGCCTTAAATTCAAAATATAAATTGTCTTGTGGAAGATGGGGGTTTTGAAGTGAAGACCAAAAGAATTCAAGACATTCTTGAGTTTAGGAAGAAAGGGGAAAGTTGAATACGTTTTCAAGCAATTTAAAATCTAAATGCACATTCAAAGTTCCTAAACTTGATTACAATTCTTTCAAATCATACAAGTTTCACAATACTTCTCCAAGGCATACTCATTCAAAATTTCAAGTTCATTCAAGTGTCAAGCAACTAGCAATTTCATCAACCATCACAATTTTTATTCAACCTTCATCCAAATGGTAAACGAGTAACAAGTGAAATTCATTTATTTTATCAAAAGTTCATTCAATGATAAAAATTTTACAAGTTCACATCACAAGATTGAAATCACAATGGTACAATTTTTTTTCCTATTAAATAAAAGTTTGTTCTAAACTACAAAAAAATTCTACTTCAAATCTTCAAGCTCCTCATGGACATTACATTGGCTTCTTCTTCAAGTCCTCTTGTATTCCTTTCAAGTTCATTTGTTCCTCATCAACATCACATGAAACGAGAAAACAAATTGGTTAGCAAACAAAACTTGAAAATAAACCAAGAAATTATCAAGCAAGAGTTTCCAAATTTCATCATGAGAGTTTGTTATAGGAATCGGATTATAGGGTGATTTTCAGTCATGTTTAAACCCAACAACAATCAAAGCCTCGTACAAAATCAGATTTAATCATGGGCCTAGGTCTATTGCAAATCACAAATAAATTGGTTCACAAAAGACAAATTCAAAGAGGTTCAAAATAGAATTCCATCAAGGTTCCAGCCCAATAGCAAAGTACAAAAATCACAAGACCAACCTAGTTACAGCAAGTCAGAATTACAAGTTCAAAGGCCCAAATAGACAAAGTTCACACCTCAGCACAAAGACTTGTCACAACATAGCAGAAAAATAATAAAGCAACAATAAAAAAGCCTCATATTTCTTTGTTTCAACAAAAGTCAGATCTATAATATCAATCATGGGCATAGCCCTTTACTACAAATCTCAAACAAAAGGGACTTCTTTGGTTCATAGTAAAGTTAAAAATTAAAAAAAAAAGGCAATGTACTTCACAAGTACAAAGACAGTAAAAAGAGTGTCATGTCTCAGCTCAACCAAAAAATTTTCTGAAAGGATAGTATAGAAAATCAAAACCAGCAAGCAACAGGGGCGGTAACAGGGGTGGTAATAGGGGCAACATAGCATAGCAAAAGTGCAAGATCTCAAATCACAACAGAGTTGACATATCAGAAAATAATCAGATATCAGAAAATGAAAATTCCAATACGAGTTTCTCAAGGCATGTTATCATAAAATCAAGTTCAACAAGAAACCATAAGTTTTCAGTAAAAAAACAGTTCGCTACACAAGTTATCGAGGAGGCCACAGTTTACAAATTTATATAAAAAAACACAATCACAGAACTACAAACCAGAGATTAAAAAACCTTCTCAAAATCAGTTCACAGAACCAGAAGCCAAAGATACAGTTCATACAAAAATATACAGAAACCCGAACGCAACAACAAAAACCCTAAATGATTCATCATCTTCCTCAAATTCAAAAACCTTTCAAAATCGTTCAAAGAATCAGCAAGCAAGGGACAGTTCACGCAAATATACAGAAACAAATCCAAACTGAAAAAACCTTAATTTTTGTTTTATCATTTTCCTAAAAAACACAAATCCCTTCTGAATCTAAGAAAGAAGAAGAGGAATAGAAGTTTAGAGTGGTCTCACCCGAAAAATTGCGAAGGAGGTTGAATCCGAGCTCTAGGGTTTCAAAACCCCTTTCAAGATCTAGGTCAAATCCCTCACCTCCTGCAAAATCAAAGGCCAGAAGTGTAATCGGAGAAGAGAGAAGAAGCGAAATATGTAAAAAAAATTACGATCGGAGCTTCGTCGCCTCCGTCACCACCGTGGAAGCGATTTTCGGCGCGGCCAACTCATCGTCTCCGGTGGAGACCTATCAGAGCATTCCAGCGAAAGAAAAAGAGAACGAAAACATAAAGGGAAGAGAGAAACATCATGATTCTTTTGTTTTGTTATTTTTTTTTTGTATTTTGTTTAATTAAGATCAGGCAGTGACACTTTTCACCACCCATATGGTTGACCTTTGCTAATTCCATGTAGGTATCCCATCGTTCATACTATGCATCTTTGCTTCATTGTTATCAGATTAACATCACATCAACAACAACAGCATCAAGTGCTCTAGTCGTGCATCCTCATGGTGGACCCTCCTCAAGCAGACACACAGAATCCAGCGTTGGAAGCTTTTTGGGCCTAGTAAATTTGTTTTCAGCACCCCTCCCTTTTCTTCTTCAAGCGTTGGCCCATTATAATTACTTTTTTTATTGTTTTTTCGTTTCAAACGAAAACTGGTCAGGGCCTACTATTTTTCTCTTCTTTTCACCCTCCAAAATTGCTTTTACATTCAGGCCTATTAATTTTCTTTTTGTTGTTTTTTTTAATCCATTTCCTTTTCTTTTAAATAATTTTATTAAAATAATAAAATCATAAAAAAAACTTAGGTTTAGATTTTAATAAATTAACTTAACTTACTTAAATACAAATTAATTTAATTTAATCATATTTACTTTATTTTGTTAACTAATTTGAAGAATAATTAGAATTAGATTTTCTTTTATCATTATTTTACAATTTTTTATAAACCTTAATACCCAAATTATTTTCTAGACAAACCATTAAACTTAGGTTTTATTTTCTCTTTAATTTCACTTAATTTTGATTTTTAGGTTTTGTTAAATAATTAATTAACTTCTCTTGTAATTAAAATTAATTAGTTTAATTAGGTTAATTATCAAACCTTTTCCATAAAAAATCACCAAAATAATTTATTTCCTCTACTTTACCTTTTTGCACATTTTATTACTTTGCATTATCATTTATGCACATGGTATGTAATAGATAATTAGGTTTATTGCTTTCCTCCCCTCTTTCACAAACTTGTAATAGCGTAGGACATTTAAATTCCGCAATTTATCGCTTTCCTTATTATTGTTAGTAATTAGGGTTTGCATGACAAGACTAAAATAAAACATTAGACAAGCCTAATTCAAAGACAAAAGTACTTGAAATCAAAACACTTTGCACACATGCACCTCTAGGGTAACCCTCACTTGTTGCCTCGAATATAAAAAGTCATGTCCCTCGAATGTGGGATATTTTAGCAAAGACCCTCGATTAAAAGATCGCAGTCCCTTGATGACCCTTCGATGTTGCCTTCAATAAACAATCTTAGTCCCTTACGACAATTTTTAAAACATTCTACAAGTTGCCTTCTATGATTGTACGACGACCCACGCCTGCCCCTCATATCCAATGATATGGCTTCCTACTAACTAATGGTAGACAAGCACTATCTACAGGAGGAGGAAAAGAACAAATACATTTTGATTAGATAGATTACTCGTAATTGCTTGCTCACAAACAAAGTCATTTCCACACTTCACACTTTCAAAACACTTTTCAAATAAACATTTTGTATACATTCTCAACGATATGAGAATCATTACAAAATTGTCTTACATTGGCATTGTTGTACCCCAAAATTTTCCCTCTCATTTCATAAGGGATCACCCTGGATCCCAGGTTTGCTTCTATCAAGTTTCCAGGCCTTGAATTATCAATTTTTCCAAGCAAGTCATTCACAAGGGCAAAATGGTCATTTGCACACTGAAAAGTAAAACTTTGACTTTTGAATCAAAATCAAATCTCAAAAAATCATATTTCATCAAGACATGTTGGAATATGAAGTTTTGTTTCATCAAGAAATTCAAAAGTCAAATTTTACTTTGGAAAAGTCAAATTCTAAATGCTTAGAAATTTTTCTAAGTGTTTAATTTCAGAACTTCTGACCAGATTATCACCCTAACACTCAGCAAATTCTGGATATTCTCAAGACAGAGTTTGGTCAGAGCTTCTGGGCAAGTTTTCACAAAAGTTCAGGCAGAGTTTGGTCAGAGCTTTTGGGCAAGTTTCACAAAAGTTCAGTCAGAGTTTATCAGGGTAATTCAAAGAAGGTTAAGAGGCATGTTGCAAGCCTCTTAGAAAGTCTGAGAGCTCCGTCAGAACATGTTGGAGCCAGAAGATAAAAGGATCAGAGGTTGGATGCTACGCTGAAGCAGAACTTTTGATCCAGATTTAAGCAATGATGCAGAATCTCACATTGCAGGATTTCTGATTTGATAAATCTCATCATCATTTAATGTTCATTTAATGCTCACAACTACTTTTGAGTTTTTATCCAAAGGATTTCCCCATGTGTGGTATAGAAGTACCATTGTTGTACTTGAAAAGCATATTTTGTACAAAGTATATGCTGGGCCCATGCTTCGCTTTTGCTTCTGAGGGTACTTTTCCTTGATTCATGCTTATAAATCCAGTTTAGACACGGCTAAAAGCTGCTAACCACCTTACTTTAAGCCTTGAACCATACTTGTTTGAACTTGCTTCAAGAACAAGTCAGTGCGTAGCATATGATGGTTGTACCTTTGATTTCTACAAGCTACTAAATCCTTGCCTATAAATAGAACTATTTTTACAACTGTGAAGAGGTCGGAAAATTGAGAAAGAAAAGTCTTGAACCCCTGCAAAATTTCCAAGAACCCACAAAACTGTAAACACAACATACAAAACCTGTTAACTTTTGATTCCTTGCATTCAAACTCCATTTGTTCTCAAGTGTTTCTTGACTAAAACCATCCACACAGTTTATGATTCACATATTAGAAACTGCCCTAACTTCTGTATTAATACTACCAAACACTCTTCATCCATCTACTCAAAGAGGTCAGAACATCACCCCTTTGATGTTCCAGAAGTTGAAAACCTCCAGCCTACTGAGTACATGAAGAAGCTGCTCAGAATATCACCAGAGTTGAGGTTAACTCCGGCTCACATAATCTCTTCCAGCTGCAAGGTAAGCTTCTGCTGACTCTCACCACATTACTTAAGCATTACCAGATTTGCATGTTCAAAAATACAATTTAGATATCATGTTTCTGATGTTGTACATATTCAGAGATTTCATGCATATGTCTGCCTAAGTAGGGAGTAAATCAGTTCAGAACTTCTTGAAGAAATTAGAACTCAGAATTAGGATTAGCAAATTCATACTTGCCTCTGATTTATAGATCTAATATTTCTTGTTTCTGAAACACTATGACACCTGCCATATATGCACATCTTTTGTTTTGTTGAGAAATGACCAAGTTGCAGATGTTTTGACTAGCATGGAGAGGGAGACCAAGTCTTGCCAGTGGTATCAGAACTTCTGAAATCTACTTTGTTGCCGGTAGTATTAGAACTTCTGAAAATTACCTCGTTCCCAGCAGACCCAGAACTTCTGACTTTACCCATTTTTCACTAACAGGATATTTATTTTACAGCACGCCAGAGTCAGAACTTCTGACCTCCTTTAGTCAGCAATACGCTGATTCTATTTTTCTTTTTCTCACTATTTTTGCTATTACTTTCTATTTCATTAATAAAAAAGACACCAAAAAACATTTTTTTATTTTTACATGCTTCATTTTATTTCTTAAAACAAAAAGATCAAAAATATTTTCTTAAAATAAAACAAGTCCATTTTATATCTTTTGTACATTCTTATCCATTCAATATGGTTGTAATAATAATTTAGGATTTAATTTTATTTGCAATCCCCATTCGTAAATATGTACCCCCATCCCCCAAATATTATAATAGCGTAGGACTTTACGCTTCTGCAATTTATCGCTTTCAAATATAAATGCTAATAATTAGGGTGTGTATGGCAAGAGATAAAATCAACAAGTAGATAACCCTAATCAAAGATTAAATGCATGTAAATAAAACACACTATTCACACATGTACCCTTAAGGTTAACTCCACTTGTTGCCTAAAATTGGTCATGTTATGCATGTGGGGTGTCTTAGCAAAAATAATTGAAATACAAGATCATAGTCCCCCGATGACGCTATTCAAAGTTGCCTTACAAAATGATCTTAGTCCCTCAAAATGCTAAGATACCTCACAACATTGCTATCATGACTATACGATGACCCATGCCCTTCCCGCTTACATCCAAAGATAGGGTTGCTTACCAAATCAATGGTAAGACAACAATGTCAAAGGAAACGAAAATGAACAAGAAAGACATTTTAGTAGGTAGATTGCTTCTAGTTACTCGCTCCATTTCAAAACAAACATCCTTGCTATTTTCAAAACCAACACTTTCAAAAACACTTTCAAAACATCTTCCAAATTTGAAACATTTTCAAAAGCTTAACACTTTGTATACGTTCTTATGAACGAGTACTGTTACAAAGTTTTCCTAAACAATGGCGCCTTTTCAATATATTTTCAAAAACCACACAAAGCATAATTTCAAACAAAAGCAAGTGATCTGGCGAGTAACTAAGAGCCCATGGAAAACCATGGATAGAAAGGGTGCTAATACCTTCCCTTTTCATAATCTACCCCCCGAACTCAAGAAAACATCTCGAAAGGTCTTTCTTGTGCTTTTCCACCTTTCCTTTTGGATAAAAGAAAAGTCGGTGGCGACTCTTGCTAAACCGCAACTTTTACAAACACAAATGCAAAACCTCAAGTCAGTTCTCCCATCGCATCACAAGCATCTTCAAAACATTATTCCAAACACTCATTTTCAAACAAATATTTTCAAAACCAACACTTTGTATACATTTTCAACGATACGAGAATCATTGAAAGTTTGCTGCACGAAGGCGTTTTCAAAATATTTTCAAACTTACACAAAACACAAAGCATTTCAAAGTGAGCTAACAATTAAGAGCTCATAGATAACTACGAATGAAATGGATTCTAACACCTTCCCTTTTCATAATCTACCCCCCCCCCCAACTCAAGAAAATTCTAAGAAGGTCTTTCATGTTCTTTTCACACTTTCCTTTATTGGATAAAAGAAAATTCGGTGGCGACTCTTACTATCTGTAACATTTGCAATAACATACAAAACACCAAGTCAGTTCTCCCACCGTATTATAGAAGTCATTGGATATGTTGATGCTTATGGTTCAAGAGTTATAAATGATCGAACAATTTAGAGATATGAGTTTGGTGTGTGAAGAAACTTCTAATAGTGTAAGGTTGGGGATGTTGAAACTAACTGATGGTATTTTAGAAGAAACTCGAGAAGGTCAAAAGTATGATTTGAAGTTGGTTGATCAGTTGACCTTGACTAACCAAGGTAATGGAGGTGAATTCAGAGTTGATGAGAATGATGTGATGAGGTTCGGAAATAGAGTGTGTGTTTTGGATGTTCGAGAACTTAAGAAGAGTTTTCTTGAGGAAGGACATAGAAGTGGGTTAAGTATTCATCCTGGTGCTACAAATATGTATCAAGACTTGAAGAAGTTTTTTATGTCCTGGTATGAAAATGGAAGTTTCCAAGTTTGTTTATCTTGTTTGACTTGTCAGAAGTCGAAGATTGAGCATCAAAAGCCTTTGGGTCTAATGCAACCGTTGAATATTCCATAATGGAAATGAGGCAGTATTTCTATGGAATTTGTGTCAGGTTTTCCGGAGATTTCTAAGGGCAGTGATTCGATTTGGGTGTTAGTGGATAGGTTGGCTAAGTCGGCTTATTTATTGCCGATGAAGATCAATCATCCTATGGAGAAGCTGACTGAGATGTATATTTAAGAGATTGTGAAATTGCATGGGATACCTTCGAGTATCGTATCAGATAGAGATGTGAGGTTTACATCTAAGTTCTAGGAAAGTTTGTAGAATTATTTTGGTACTAAGTTGAGGTTGAGTTCTGCATATCATCTGCACACAGACGGTCAGGCAGAGAAGACTATTTAGTCTTTGGAGGATTTGATGAGGGCTTGTGTGCTAAAACAAGAGGGAGCTTGGGATAACCATTTACTGTTGATTGAATTTTAATAGAAATAGTTTCCATACCAGCATTGGAATGGCACCGTATGAAGCAATTTTTGGTAGGAGGTGAGAACTCCGTTGTGTTGGTATGAGTCAGGTGAAAGTGTTGTGCTCGGACCTAAGATTATGCAGGAGATAAATGAGAAGATCAAGATGATCCAAGAAAGGATGAAAGCTTCTCAGAGTCGCCAGAAGAGTTATCATGATAAGAGGAGGAAGGTACTTAAGTTCCAAAAGGACGATCATGTGTTCTTGAGAGTTACTCTAGTGACTAGTTTTGGAAGGGATCTAAAGTAGCAAAAGCTTACACCATGTTTTGTTAGTCCATATCAGATATCACGGAATATATGTGAGGTGACTTATCATATTACTTTATCTCCGTCACTTGTGAATCTTCATGATGTGTTTCTTGTATCTCAGTTGAGGAGATACATTACAGATTCTTCACATGTGATCCGAATGGATGATGTACAGGTGAGAGATAACCTGAATGTTGAAGCATCACCCATGCAGGTAGATAGTCGAGAAGTGAAGTAATTGCGGGGTAAATACATTTCCTTGGTGAAGTTATTGTGGGGTGGACGGGCTGGCGAAAGTTAACGTGACGATCAGATGAGAGAGTCGTATCTAAATCTGTTTCCGCCAGGTAATTTTCAAGGGCGAAAATTATATTAAGTGGCCGAGAGTTGTAACACCCTACAATAATTAGATTATAATTTAATTGATTATATGGAATATTCATAAATATATGATGTTTTGTTGAATTATGACGCGTGATGTGATTGTGGGTGAATTATTGACGACTTGATGTGTGATGTATTTGTGGTGTGTGGTGGGATAGTGTGGATTAAGGTGGAAATTATAATAATATAATAATCTAGATAATTAGTATAATTGTTTAGAATTAATAATTTAAATTTTTATTATCTAAAATTAAATAAAATATAATAATTGTAGTAGAGATGTTAATGGGTTATTAGTCATGTTATGTGGAGTAATAGAGGGCAAGAGTGGAATAACATATTAGGGGTACAAGGGGTAAGTTGGACAAAAGGAAAAAGAGAGGGTCAATGTTCCATTTTGCATGATCGTGAAAATTTGGAAGAGAGCAGTGAAGAGATAAGGCACAAAGGGAAGAGAAGAGAGTCAACCGTAGAGCTTGAAAAATGAATCAAAGCTAGAATCTAAGGTGAGGGGGGTTGTCCTTATTATTATGATTGATATAGAGTTTAGATATATGTAGGTTTTTTTGGGGTTTTGTGATGAATATATGGTGTTATGATTTGTGATGAAATTGATGATTTGTTATGTGTAAAATACCATGAAATAATGTCGATAATGATATGATAATGTATTATTATTGATTATATGATCACATTTTGATTTATGGTTAAGTGAGTCTGTTATAGTATGAAATTGGATGAGAAATTGGGACAGTACTATGTAGAAAACACAACATCAAAGTTGTTGTCACGCGTCTTGTGTCGGGTGAGCCTTCAGCTTTGTTGGATGAATCAAATTCTCCTAGGTAGCACCGGGAGAGAGAGAGGCGAGAGAAAATGGTCATTGTTGGTCCTCCTGGAAAAATGTATGGGAAGGTTTTCTTGCTCCAGTTTCTCCAGGAGAAGGTGGTGGCGAGCGCAAGCTTCACGGGCGAGTGTAAGGAAAAGGAATGGGAGAAAATGTAAGCTCTGAGAATTTGTATGGGGAAGGTGATTTGCCCTAGCATTGCTGGGCGAGCCTCAGGTGAGCTGACAGCTTCGTCGGGCGAGCCTCAGGCGAGGGGCAATAGACTGAAACTTCGAAGTGGCATAACTTGAGTTTTTGAACTCCATTTGAGGCACCGTTCGTAGCGTTATAAATCTAACACGGTGAACTATGTTTTGGTAGAATAAAAGGAGTAAACGATACATTCCCCAGTACCTTTTCTATGATTAAACTATATTTTTAGTGGTGAGTTATGATGTTGCTATGACAAATTGATGTGTATATGAGTTGATGTAAAATGATGTATGTTTGTATAATGAATCGATGTTTTTATGATGATTCCATGTGTATTGTGAAGTATGTGATGATGATTACATGGATGATGATGCATTTTTACTAGCAATGGTCAGGTGTTATTCATGTTGTTGTGCATCATGCATTCTTGGCATATATTAGGACATTGGTCTAGTGATGTTGTTAGGACATTGGTTTAGTGACGACCTCAATCCCATGGTGTGGATTGAGTGCATTTTTTTGAGGTGATTTGGTTCCAACCGAGAACCAATCCTAAGGTGGGGATCTTTGTAGGAAAGATGACTCGGTCATCAGTGAAGTTTGGTACCACATGCATGAGTCGATGATATTGCATTGTATTCTTTGTGACATTGCATGATTGTTGATTGAGTGATATTGATGATGTAGTGATCTAAGTGGTGTTTGATGGTGAATGTTAATTGATGATATAATGATATGTTATATGTGTATTGGTAATGCAAAAGTGTGAGTATATATGTGAAGTATGATGAATATATGGATCTTTAATGATTGTTGTTGTAAATACTATATTTATTTTGTATATCTTTTATAATGATTCATGATTTCTCACCCTTTCTGCTTGGAAGTGTTGCCTCGATACGTGGGTAACTTGCAAGTAATCACGAGTATCCATAGTAGCTTGAGGATAGCTTTATGGAGTCATTTATTTAGTTTCTGTTGAATAAAGAAGGTTTTTCTCTAATATGTAACATCGGGGTTTGGGAGACGTTTGATTTGAACTATGTGTTCCTCTGTTAACATGATTTAGGAGTTATTATTTCATTGATGAAATTGTTTTAAAATTCTAAATTTTAATGATGAGGATTAATGATGTTTTGAAGGATTTTATGAATAAAGTTGTTCCAATATTATGTTTTTCCGCTGCGTAGTATTTGAACTTACTAACGTTAATATTCCGAAAAGAAAAACGGTATGATTATGAATATTAAGAACCCGTGTTACGGAGCAGGATGTTTTATTCAGATGTTTTTATGAAGATGTGACACCCTTGTTGGTGGTTTGTTTTTAATTATTTATCAAATTATTCATGAATTATTCGTTGGGTTAGAAGGGTGTTATAGTCTAGCCCTTTCAAATTGATTAGGATTTATCCTCACGGGGCTGTTGACTTAATGTTTGAGAGAACATGTGAGATATTTAAACTGAATGGACAAAGAGTGAAATCCTATCATGGTGAATCCTTGGACAACATAAGGGTCACTATGGATTTAATTTTATTCTTCTTGATTTTTGCTAAAGTCAGGCTATAAGACTATAAAATAGAACTACTGGGAGGCAGCCCATAGTAACATTTATTTTTAGTTTATTTTATTTTTCAGATGATGTGATTGATAAGAAAAAGTTAGAAAGGGTTAGTGATGAGTAAAGTCACGACTGTTTCCTGGGGTATTCATGAAAAAGGAAAGAATTTATTGTCACTTTAAATTCAGAAGAAATGATGTTAGTGGCAGTTTTTGATTCGTGTGAAAAAATATAAAATTGAACTGAAGAGAGACATTAGCTACACGCACGTAGTTAGATTGTAGCTCTACAACATGACGTTAGCAATGGGACAGTCGCATTAATGAGTTATTTCACGCTTTTGTTTTAAGAATCATTACAAGTTAACCCTCACAATGCCCTAAACTTGCTACCTTCTCTCTTTGGCCAGTTCAAAAATCTTCCACACGTTACACCCATTAAGTCTCATCTCTCTTTTCTTTTTAAACGGCTAACTCACCAATTTCCATCCCATCGCAACTGCCCAACTCCTATAAACCACCCCTCATCTCTTCAAAAAGGTCCCTTATCACTTCACCTAAATTCCAAAATTTCCTATTTTCTGCAAACCCTAAATTTCCAAATTTATTTTTCACTCAAACCCTAAGAATAATGAAGCTCTCTTATTCACAAGGCCTTTACAAAACTTGTGCGCACAAGAATTCCACCCCTGCTGTTGATTATTTTGATGAGAATGGATCTGATTGTGAAATATTTGTCAATGAGGATGCTCATCAAAGATTCACAAATATCATTTCCGGAACGGGTATGTTTTCTGAACATGGCTTCATTTTGGAAAAAGAAGAATAGAACCTAGGGCTTCCAGGAAGTATTGGTACAATCATCAAACTGAAGAAGTGGACAAGATTTTACCAGCAACCCCTGCCTTACAACATCCAATTGGTGAATGAGTTCTACGCTAATTTGGTAGATACCAATAACAAAAGGACTGGAGTTATGGTGAGGGGAGTTTGTGTTTCTTACTCATAGGGAACTATTAATATGTTCTTTTGGTTGAAGAACACAGAAGATCAATATCAAGAACTTTTGGAGAAAGTTAATGATGATGAGTTTGATGTTTACATGGAATCATTATGCAACCTGGGGACTACTTGGTTATAATTTGGAGGATAAAAGACTGTCAAGAGAATAGACTTGAGACCTGATTCAGAGGCTTAGTACCAATTCATTAAGCACTTACTTGCAGAGCAAGGTTGGTGTTGTTACACTGCATGACTATTGGGTATGACATTAATTTAGGGAAGATAATAGTTCAAGAAATTCAGTCATGTTCGAAAAATAAGGAGGGAATGTTTTATTTTCCTTGCTTGATCATTGCGCTGTGTAAGAAGCATGGTGTTCCACCTAGGGAAACAGAAGAGATTTGTATCCCACAGGCAGCCTTTGATAAGGCTTCCTTGCAGACTCTTATGAAGCTCAGAATGAGAAAAAGGCAAGCAGAGGCCAAACATGAATCGGTAGGAGCAGAAATCAACTTTGAAATAGAACGCGTGTTGTGGAAGGTGATGTTACAAATGAAAAAGGGCCAAAGGGACTTCTCCAGGTTTGAAAAGTGAGAAGTTTGACTGGGAATTGAAGGTAAATGCTTAGAATTATAATGAGGAGTCGATACCAGTTTTCCCCAACCACATATTTGTAGAATTGGAGGATAATGAGCAAAATAAAGATGAAGATATGGACAAGAAAGGTAAGGGCAAGAAGCATGTCAACCAAGTGTCTACTAGAGTTGTTGGGGCGTCTACCTCTAGCGTGGTCAATGAAGACACCCCAAAGAAGAAAGGAGGTGTTCCTATAAAGGACACATCTAAGAAAGTTTCCATTCAAGTTGAAGATAAGACTGAGGAGCATATAGCTGGGGATATTTTGAACGAAATGTTGTAGCAAGCAGCAAAAGACAAGAAGGAACTTAGAGCAGAAGCACCTGAAAAGGTGGAATCCAAATAGAAAGTTATGAATAAAGTTGTTGATGGGGTGTTAAATGAAGTCAATAAGGAAGTTGGTGAGAAAGAAGAGGAAGATAAATATGTCATTAAAGAGAAATTGGATTAAGAGATGGAAATAGAAAAGTGGTAGAAGCTGAAAAAGTTGAAGAAGTGAAGGAGGGAAAAGATGAAGAGATGCGGGAGAAAGGTGACGAGACTAAGGATGACTTTGAGGAGGAAGAAAATAAAAATGATAAAGATAAGGCTGAGGAGGACATGGATATGCTTGAAGCTGACAACAAAAATGCTAAGGAAGATGATGAAGATGAAGAGGAGAAAGGCGGAGAAAATGAAGACTCTTCAATAGCCCACACAAATTGGGTCCATCTAAAGAATTTGAAGATCAGGAGAGTGCTGATGAGAGAAGTCTCTCTAGAGAAGATCAAGAAACCTGCAAAGGTGAGCACTCTTATCCCAGCAAAGAGAATCCCGAAGAAAGCTTCCCCTGCAAAAGCCAAGTCCCCTGCAAAGCCAAAAAGCCAAAACTCCCCCGAAGAAGGTCCCTGCCAAGGCATCAATTGTCAAGACTAAGGTTGTCCCCAAGGCAACACCAGTTGCAAAGTAATTATCTACCCCAGAGCCTGCCAAGAAGGAGGCTAGAAAGAAGGAAAGAGAAGACCCTATCAGAAAAAGTAGCAAGCGTAAGGCCTAGCTGGTAAGAAAAGAAAACGGTTGGCACGCATCATTTCATCTGCTGACAGTGAGGACACTGTCCTTACTTCAAGTATGGGGGAATGGTGGCTTGTGTCGTGACCCTATCTATCCCTCTTTATCAATTAAATCATATCATTTTTTTTTAAGTTTAATTAAATGTCTTTGTGTTGTTGTTTCTGTTGGTTGTTTATAGCCTTTTGCTTTTGTTTTGTTGGCTGCTTGTAGCCTTGGATTAATGAATTACTTGCATTTTTCTTTTATTAGGTTTAATTAGTTTTATTATTTCATTTTTTATGCTAAAAAAATATAAAAAAAGTAGAACAAAAATAGAGAAAAGACTTTTGGTAACTTCTTAAACACAGTCTAATTCAGAAGGACTTATAGAAAATATGTGGGACTTTTAACAATTTCTAGAAATAAAGTATTGAGTAGTGTGATATGGTGGGAGAACTGACTTGGGGTTTTGCATTTCGATCGCATTTGTGCGGATAACAAGAGTCGCCACCGACTTTTCTTTTATCCAAAAGGAAAGGTAAAAAAGCACAGGAAATACTTTTCGAGATTATTTCTCGGGTTCGGGGGGTAGATTATGAAAAGGGAAGGTATTAGCATCCTTTTCATCCATATTTTTCCATGGGCTCTTAGTTGCTCGTTTAGATCACTTGCTTTCATTTGACAGTGTGCTTGTGATGTGGGCTTTTGAAAGTATTTTGAAAAATCTCTTTGTAATGGTTCTCGTTTCTATAAGAACACGTACAAAGTTTTGTTTCGAAAAGTGGTTCAAAGAGGTGTTTGTGAATCGTGTTTCGGAAAGTCTTTTGAAAAGATGTTTTGCAATGGTTCTCGTCTCTATAAGAACGTATACAAAATGTTTTGTCTTTTTGAAAATGTTTTGAAATGAAAGTGTAGGTGTAAAAATGTTTTTATCGTGAGCAAGCGAGTAACTAGGAGAGAATCTATCTACTCGAAAGGTCTTAAATTGTTCTTTTCTTCCTCCTCTTAATGTGGCTATCTTACCATTAATTTGGTAAGAAACCCCATCATTGGATGTGAAGGGACAGGCGCGGGTCAATTTTATAGTCATTGAAAGCAACTTATGATACGCTTTAGCAATTTTTGTAAGGGACGAGATCGTTTTATCGAAGGCAACGTCGAGGGTCATCGAGGGACTACGATCTTTTTTATCGAAGAGTCATTGCTAAAGCATCCCATATTCGAGGGACATGACTGTATTTCCGAGGCAACGAGCGAGGTTACCCTAGAGGTGCGCGTGTGAAAAAGTGTGTTGGTTTCAAGTTATTTTATTCTTTGATTAGGTTATCTAGCGATTGATTTTTGAATCTTGCCATACACGCCTAATTACTATACAATATAAGGAAAATAGTAAATTGCGGGAATTGAAATTCTACGCTATTACAAAGTGTTCGGGAATGGGGGTACAATTCTTACAAATGGGGATGAGTCAAATACGATAGCAAGATCCAAATAACAAGTAATACAACCAAATCAAATTTTGCGCGATTAATTAAATCTACAATAATCCATGAAAATAAAATTAACCAATGAAATATGGAAATAAAAGTTTATATATTTACTTGTAAGGAAAAAAATAAGATATTATTTAAAGAAAAGGTTTAACTAAAGAAATTAAATCAAAGTGCATATATTTTTTTCTATCTTTTAATAGTTTTCATGATGAAAAGAATTAATTAATCCTATGAAAGATTTATATTTTTATGTTTTTTTTTAATATAAAAAAAAGGAAATAGAAATAAGTTCTATATTTTTTGTAACATTTGTATCATAAAAAAGAAACAAAGGGAAATTAATAGCAAAAGTTTAATCAAGAAGCAAATTAGGAACAAAAAATAAATTATTCAAAATAAATGATGTAAACAAAAATTATGGATTAAACAAATGAAGGGGGGTGTATGTTGTGAACATAAAATGGGCTTATGGTGATGATTTGGGGCGGAGGCCCAAAGAAATTGATTGTCTACTTGCTGTAACAAAAATCAAGCAAAATGGGGGGTGAGGCCAGTAAAACGGGTTGGGCTTATGGAACAAAAGCAAAGGATTATCCAACACAAATCAGCAAAACAAACCCAAGCCCTAAAACAAACTTAGTCATGGATTAAGGGATAACACAAAAAAATTAGGGTTTGGTCCATCTTTCTCATGCGGCGCTGTTCTTCTCTGTTTATCATTTCCATTTGTTAAAACCTTCTACCCTTCCTCACTAACCCGTCCCTGTCTTACTTCGCAAATGAATCGCTCTCTTCAGTAACCACCCACGCCTCTTTGTTACCGGAATACAACCCTCTCGTCTCCCTAATCTAACCCTAGCGATTTTGAAAAGGTAATATTTTTTGTTATTTTCTAAGCTTACAGATTTTCGTTGATCTTTCCATATTTAACTACCCATCAGTTCTTTACAAATGCAGACATTATGTTATGGAAGTATGAGAATGGGGAGAACTCATACTTGTTGGAGCTTTACAACTTCTCTCTTGCCTTGTTATTCTTGTGACTTTCTGCGAAATAGGAAAGGAGAGGCGAGATTGAGGACGGTATTCAATGGTGATAGAGGATTTACGAGGGAAAGAGATGAGGATGGGAGCGTGGCTTTTCTGGCTTGTTGGTAACTTTCCTATCTCCTTTGTTGAATAATGATTGGGTTATTTCTGTGTTTTGGATGATGGGTTTTTGGTTCTGAGTTTTGATGATGGTTAACAGTTTTGGGATTTTGGTGATGGTTATTTTGTTCTTGCTCTTGATGATGGTTAATAGTTTTGGGATTTTGGTGGTGGTTATTTTGTTCTTGCTCTTGATGATGGTTAACAGTTTTGGGATTTTGGTGGTGGTTATTTTGTTCTTGCTCTTGATGATGGTTAACAGTTTTGGGATTTTGGTGGTGGTTATTTTGTTCTTGCTCTTGATGATGGTTAACAGTGTTGGGTTTGATGCTTGGTTCACAGGTTTTTGAGTTTGATGCTTTGTTCACAGGTTTTTGAGTTTGATACTTTGTTCACAAGTTTTTGAGTTTGATGCTTTGTTCACAGGTTTTTCAGTTTGATGCTTTGTTCACAGGTTTTTGAGTTTGATCCTTTGTTACTGTATTTGTTCTCTTTTTGCTCTCCTCCCTTTTTGGATCACTCACGCTTCTGTTATATTGACCTCTTCTTATGTTGTGGCCTCTTTGCCTTTGGTCTCTACAACAGGTTTTTGCTTACAGCAGGTTTTTTCTGGTTTTGTTTTTTAGCAGTTTTGATGATTCTGGGGTTTACAATAGGTTTTTTCTGGTTTTGTTTTTTAGCAGTTTTGATGATTATGGGGTTTACAACAGGTTTTTTCTGGTTTTGTTTTTTAGCAGTTTTGATGATTCTTGTGTTTACAGCAGCTCTTCTTTTTGCAACAGAGCTTTTGTAGGATGTGCTTTGGGCAATTCTATAGCCTAGGTGACCTCTTTCCTCTCTTCTCTCTCAATGACAATAAAAAAAAAGCAAATTTCTCTTTTGCTTATTTTACCAATCTGAAAGGTTTGCAGCACTTGGAAAATGATGACATTGTTTCTTGAGCAAGTTAACTTGCTATTTTGTTTGATTTAGCTATTTGTTTTATTTACCATACTGCTGCCTCGTTTTAGCTTATGATGACGATGTTGGTTTGGACTATTGAAATGTTGCTGTTTGTTTAGTTTGTGATGCTGCTGCTGTTTGTTTAGTTTGTGATGCTGCTATTGTTTGTCTAGTTTGTGATGCTACTGTTTGCTCAGTTTGTGATGTTGTTTGTTTGGACTGTTGTAGAATTTTTTTATTGTATGCAGCCTTGGGCTATCATGTTCGCGAATTTCTCTTCTTCTTTTTTTTTTGTGAACCAAGAAGGGAAACCTTATTGTGATTTGCAATTGGTGGAAATAGGTTATAATGAAATAAATAGCATTCTGATTCCATGTTGCAAACCTTAATGATGAATTTATGAAATAACTTTTGGAAAATTCCTTGCTCATGCCCATATGATTTTGTACTAATCATGCTTTCTTTCTCTTGTTTTCATGTGAGCAAAATTGGAGATGAGGAAGCAAAGAACGCAAGAAATCCGCGGCAAACATGGAAGTCTTGGAGATAAGCAAAAGAATCTGATATGACTTCAGTCTTAAAGCAACTTAAGCATAGATTAGTTCTCTTAGGCCAAACATTCATTTTGATTTTCTTTGTAACTTAGAAAGATCATTCTTGTATTTTGATGTATTGTATCCAATAGTTGTACCAATTTATCTTTAAATACAATAAGTTGTAAAACATAAAGTATTAAATGAATAAATTGTTTTGTAACAATCTTGGACGGTGTGTTTGAAATTGGAGAAAATCTTGAATTGTAGCATAGAGTATTCTTGTGTCGTTTTATAACTTGAAATCCTTTATCAACAACAAGTTGTAATTTCTCTTTGTACCCCAATTGATTTTTTTCTTGAAATTCCCAATCAGGATATTTGAAATAAAATGCTCCAGTCTGGTAACTTAAATTCCAAATAATCCCAATAACTTTGTGACTGCATTTCAAATAAACACGCACTTTGTACTCCATTTCCTAAACAAAATAGATGTATTAAGGACGTAAATCATTTGGTCAACCTGGATCCCAAAATCATGATTGTCCTAAATGACAGTCTTAATTTCCATCTCTTGTCCCAAACAAATCATGCTCTGAGAACAAACATTATCCTTTTAGTAAACTGTGTTTAAGAAAATTCAAAATCAATCAAATGCCTTGCGATGATTTGATAATTTTAAAGTCTTCCAAAACTCAAATTTTTTCTGATTCTTTAAAGATAAACCCGTGAGCGACATCGCATGTGACCATGAACAGACATAATCGACTCAAAATATTGTAGCTTGAAGAAATCATAAATACAACCTTGAGGAAGCATGAAGACTTATGAAGGCCAATTGGATCTTTGAAAACTCATTTCTTTTTTAGAATTGCAAAAAAACCTAATTGCTGATTTACTGCCCTAGAAGAGAATTTGTCTGATCGATTTCTGAACCAACCTGAATATCCAAGAAACCCTAGGGTTGTGTCTTCTATGAAAAATGGGAGGGAAAATTTTGGGGTACAACAGCTGCCCCTGTTCAATCTTCTTAAACTTGAAAAGCGAGATCGACATGTTTGTCGTTTGTGGCTTGAAAGTAGAAGATGATTGAACACTAGAGTGCCCAGAAATTTGTACTTGATGACGCACTGGTTTGATTGTGTATGGAAATGGGCTTAAAGATGCCATTTGGAGAAGCAGAGGAGAATTGTCGGAGATGGGCTTATAGATGCCATCCAAAGGTGATTGTTGATGGAAAGTTTGAACTGGATCTGAACAGAGAACGAATCAGAATAAACCATTAAGAGATTTATCTGAAATAAAGAAATAATATGGAGACGAATCAGAATAAACCATTAAGAGATTTATCTGAAACAAATGAAAATCTAGAAATGAATCAGAATAAACCGTTGAGAGATTCATCTGAACCAGTAAAATCTGGAAATGAATCAGAATAAACTGTTGAGAGATTTATCGGAACCAGTAAAAATCTGGAAATGCATCCGAATAAACAGTTGAGAGATTTATCTGAACCAATAAAAATCTGGAAATGAATCAGAATAAACCGTTGGGAGATTTATCTGAACTAGTGAAATAATCTGGAGATGAATCAGAATAAACCGTTGAAAGATTTATCTGAACCAGTAAAAATTTGGAGATGAATCAGAATAAATCGTTGAAAGATTTATCTGAACCAGTAAAATCTGGAAATAAATCAAAATAAATCGTTGAGAGATTTATCTGAACCAGTAAAATCTGGAAATGAATCAGAATAAACCGTTGAGAGATTTATTTGAACCAGTAAAATCTGGAAATGAATCAGAATAGACCGTTGAGAGATTTATCTGAGCCAGTAAAAATCTGGAAATGCATCAGAATAAATCGTTGAGAGATTTATCTGAACCAGTAAAAATTTGGAAATGAATCAGAATAAACCGTTGAGAGATTTATCTGAACCAGTAAAATCTGGAAATGCATCAGAATAAACTGTTGAGAGATTTATCTGAACTAGTAAAAATCTGGAAGTGAATCAGAATAAACCGTTGAGAGATTTATCTGAACTAGTGAAATAATCTGGAGACGAATCAGAATAAACCGTTGAAAGATTTATCTGAACCAGTAAAAATCTGGAGATGAATCAGAATAAACCGTTGAAAGATTTATCTGAACCAGTAAAAATCTGGAGATGAATCAGAATAAACTGTTGAGAGATTTATCTGAACCAGTAAAATCTGGAAATGAATTAGAATAAACCATTGAGAGATTTATCTAAACCAGTAAAATCTGGAAATGAATCAGAATAAACCGTTGAGAGATTTATCTGAACCAGTAAAATCTGGAAATGAATCAAAATAAACTGTTGAGAGATTTATCTGAACCAGTAGAAATCTGGAGATGAATCAGAATAAACTGTTGAGAGATTTATCTGAACCAGTAAAAATCTGGAAATGCATCAGAATAAACCGTTGAGAGATTTATCTGAAACAAATGAAAATATGGAAATGAATCAGAATAAACCGTTGAGAAATTTATCTGAACCAGTAAAATTTGGAAATGAATCAGAATAAACCGTTGAGAGATTTATCTAAACCAGCAAAAATCAGCCTTTTCTCGGAAACTGGTATGTATTTGACTTGTTGAAGATTTGTGTATGTCGGAAGTTTGTTGATAATAACTGTCAAATGTCTCTTTCCTGTAAAAAGGTGAAGAGTTAATTGTATGCAATGCTATGATGTATGCGATGCATGGTGTGATGTTTGCCTCTCAAAATAAATGAGATTGCACTGTATGCACTTGAGTTGCCAATGTTATGACGTATGTATGCAAATGTATGAAAAGTAAAGGTTGTTTGTGCTGTAGCATTGCTGGAAGTGGGGAAAATAAATCCCCTTTGAAGTAATGATGGGTGAATTTCTAAGTATAAACTCTGTTTCAGAAGGGAAAAGCCGGACATTACTTGTGATATCCTGCTGGGGGAATTTGAGAAGTCGGGCAACTTGCTGGGGACATTTTGGACTGGTGGTTGTAAATTTTTGCTCTGGCTGGAGAAAACACCTGTGGGGGTTTTATGGAATGGCTTAACAGGTATTATTCTATTTCTTAAAGTCATTAGTAATTGTCTTTCCGTTTTTTTTTCTTTTATTTATTTGTAACAGTAATCACGTTCAAATGCATATGTTCAAAAATAAATCATTTGACGTTTTTGTAAATAAAACATAGAAATAAAGAAAAACAGATGGTTTTGCACTTTCAAAAGGGATATCTTTGTATTAACTTGAACAAGTGTTTTTTGTACAATTGTTAGCTGGCTATTTCGAATAAGGAAGAAACCACTATCAAAATAATATTTCGAATAAAGTACCTAAGGAGATTAATATCAATATTGGATATTGGTGGGAGATATAGAGTCATTTTGTTAAAGGATTATTCAATTTCCAGCAGATTTCGATTTGGACTTTTTTAGTGTTCGAATTATAAAGAGCTCTTTTATGCAAGGGTGCCAAAAATTGGAAATGGTCCAGGTAATTGGGTTATTTCGAAAGCGACGAAGAAACAAGGTGCTTCGATTGGTACGGTTTTTCGAATTTTAAATAAAGAGCGCCATTCTAGAAGACGCGTGGAAGTCAGCAAACATAGGAAGCCTGCATGCTTCGAACGTGGTGTGGTTTTAGAATAGGGCCGTTAGGGTCAAGACACTATAAATAGGTGTTCTTATGTTAGATTTGGTGTGTTCACTTTTATGTACTAAAAGATCTCAAAATACTCAAACTTCCGTGAATTAAGGAAAACGAGTCAGAAGATACAACGTACGTATTGAACATCATTACTTTTTTACAATTTCAATACAAGTCTTGTTATATTTAGTTCGCCATTACAGCATTTTTGCCCTTAAATCCTTCGATTTCCTTGCATTTCTTTGTTTTACTTGCCTTTAAACACAGTCACTTCGTTAGAAACTTTACTTTTACTTTATCCTTTTAGTCAAACACTTATCTTTACATTCAAGCCCAAGTCTAATTCGAAGCCTTTCCTGCCTACATTCAGTTAGTTTATTCCTATAGACCATTTTAGAAATCTTTCCTAAGAATCTCGTATTCGAACTTAACATACAATATAAGTCTATCAATATAATAGATATGAACATGGAAATGAGTTATGACACATGTGTTCTAGGATTAATCTAGTCGATCCTGCAAGTAACCAATAATAATTAGTAAATTGGAAGACTAGCGGTTGTTTATTAGAAATCACTGTAAACAAATTGGCACACCTGGTGGGACAGTGTCATAACAAAAAGTTTCATCAAACAAACATATTAGAGAAGTTTTAGGATTTTTTGAGTGTGGAGCGCGTTTCAGTACATGAACCTTCGAAGCGGCAAAATAAAGAATAACAATCCACATATACCCAGAAAACAACGTACCAAATAATGGTTAATACAACCAACCAAGATGGGGTACAGAATCCCCCACAGGGGGCTGCAACAATTGTTTCAAGTTTGATTGATGCCTCCAATGTCATTCCTGTTGGCAGTTCGAATACGATCCCAGTAAGTACGTTAGACATTCCATCAAATACGATCTTCAGTGCAAACTGCGCCACACATAGGGAATCAACAGTATTCGACCCCTCCTAGGCCTCCAGGTTTTGAACCTTTGAGACCCAAAAATCCTCAGTATGGGATGCCAACTTCGTTTATAGCAGGGTTACTTAATACAACAACTTCGTCCCCACTCCAAGGATCTGGTTCAGGAATGAACCATTTGGGTACAAATTTCCAGAATATAGGAAACTTTGCCCAAATGCCTACTCTTACAACTAATAGTCAGGCAGCGCTTAGGCAACAGATGGATGATAGCAATCATGATATGGTAGGCATCCTAGCCCGCGAAATGAATGCTATTTTCAATCCCCTAATCCAGAATATAAATAGAACAAACCAAGAAAATGCAGCCCAGATGGCCAGAATAGCAGATTTCTTTGGTGCCCCTAATGCGCCTGCAAGACGTAGGCAAAACCCTGTGGAAATTCGAAATGAAGAACCCATAATCGAACGAATTCGACCCCCTGTGCAAGTGGACGAAGAAAGAAATATAGGGGTGAGATTAAGAGATCAGGGAATTCAGGAAGTTCAGAATGAACATCCTAGACTTATACTGATGGTGATTAGGGACCAAAATGCAGACGAAATTGTTCATAGAATTAGAAATGACAATTTAGTGGCAGAAAATAACCTCACCACCATGATTGAAAGAATAATGGCCCAGAATGGTTTAAATTCAGGATTTAGGAGGCCAAACTACACATCTCCTATTATAGATTATATTATGCAAACAGAATTACCCAGGGGCGTTAAAGTTCCTAAATTCATGAAATTTGCTGGAGATATAAATGAATCAACAGTGAAACATATAGCAAGATATTTAACAGAAGCAGGAGATATAGCAAATAATGAAAATCTTAGGATAAAATACTTCCCAAGTTCTTTGACAAAGAATGCGTTCACTTGGTTCACCACCTTGCCCCTGGATCTGTAGACACCTGGCCTTATTTAGAAAGGCTTTTCCATGAACAATTTTATATGGGTCAGTCTAAAATCAATCTCAAGGAACTAGCAAGCATTAAGAGAAAATTCACGGAACCAATAGATGAATATTTGAATAGATTCTGTTTATTAAAATCCAGATGCTTCACAGTGGTCCCTGAACATGAATTGGTTGAAATGGCTGCTGGGGGCCTAGATTATTCCATTCGAAAGAAATTGGATACACAGTATCTTAGAGATATGGCCCAACTAGCAGACAGAGTGCGTCAGGTCGAAAGATTAAAAGCTGAAAAAGCTAGGGCTAGTAAAAATCATAAGAAAGAGAGAATAGCCTACATAGAGGCTGAAGAGGAAAACATAGATGATCCTCAAGACCCTTATGATTTTGATCAGTTCAAAATAGATCTTGCAGAACTAAAAGAATCACCCCCTTATGCTTGCAAAGTTCTACTACCGTCCAATGGAAAGGATTCTCTCGAAAGTGAAAGGAATGATAAATTCCCCAAGAAAATCTATACTTTCGATATAACTAAATTGATGAGATATTTGATCTACTTGTTAAAGATGGCCAGTTAATAGTTCCTCCTAACCTTAAGGTTCCTCCATTGGAACAAAGGAAAAAGAGGGGATTTTGTAAATATCACAACTTTTTAGGCCATAAAACC
Organism: Vicia faba; assembly: GCA_948472305.1. Lineage (NCBI taxonomy): Eukaryota > Viridiplantae > Streptophyta > Magnoliopsida > Fabales > Fabaceae > Vicia > Vicia faba. Next base: position 960,221,266 of record OX451741.1, on the reverse strand, counting down.
TCACAGTGTTTTCTTTTCAGGGATTTGATACAGAATGCGATCAAGGATGGCAGGCTGAAGTTCTCAGACAAAGGAAAGAATCCAATGAAAGTTGATACGGATCTGTTGCTGATGGCGGAGACTAACTATGCTGAACTACTAGACATCAATGTGGTAGAAATTGCTGAGAGGAAATTTGAATCAAAAGTGGAATTCGAAGAGGATGGGGACTACATCCTAATCAAAAACGAAAAAGAGGCTACTGATGTCCTCCCATTGATCAAAAACGAAAAAGAGGCTACTGGTGGCCTCCCATTGATCAAAAACGAAACAGAAGCTACTGATGGCCTCCCAAAGGTGCTCAAAGCAAAGATATTAAGTGACAGAAAATTAGTTGAGGCCACTGAAGGTCTTAGGATGAAATTTGAAGAAGTCAAAATTTCTGGTGACCAAATGCTGAGAGTGAATATGGTGGACCTCGAACAACCTAACACTGAAATGGAAGAAGTGGAACGCTGTTTAGAGAGGGAAAGAGAACAGAGAAGATAGAACTTACCTAGAAAGGACGCAGGTTTGCGTGAATACCTCTTCCACTGTCATAAGAAAAATTAAGAAAAGTTGTTATGCCCAAGGTGTAGTATCATCTGCAACCCCAGAATTGCTGTTGAATTCGAAAGGGCCCAGCGTGAACGAATAGGAGTCAACTGGCGGCAAGACAACCAACTATACAAAGTTTATCCAAAATCTGATGAAAGTCTGCTCGAATTCCTGGTTCGTTGCCACAAGATTGGAACAGAATGCTTGATATGTCCCAGATGTGCAGCAGTGTATGATAAGGAAATGGCTGAAGCATTCGAGAGAATTCTGTTTGCATCAGGCTGGGGGCACCAAGGCGGAATGCCTTCGAATCTTGTTAGCACAGCCAGGAGTATGCCAAGGAGGCCAGATAGACCTTATCCCAGGGGAGCAAAGAGAGTTTCCTTTAAACTACCTGCAGAAATCCCCACTGATAGATGGCTGCAAGTGAATGCTGATAAGGGAAAAGGGAAGTGGCGCAACTTCGATCGAGGAGGCAGGACTGCAATGGCTTACAGGAGGCAATTCAATTCAAACAAGAGTGAAAAAATAAGATTGGAGAATTATAAAGGCAGAAACCCAATGTCTCGCTCTCAGTGGCGCAGACACCAGAGAAACCAAAAAGCAGCAAGGGATTTGAAACCTACTGGAGTAGGAGAATCCAGTACCAATAACCCAACATCACTGAACCAGACTGGGGGCAAACCCCTAGTGTCCAGGAAACTTTTTTCTCCACAGAAGGACGCTAAAGAAAATAGGACTCAGAAGAAAGCTGGGAACGAAGAAGACTTGATGGCTGATGCCTTCGAATCTGAGGGGGAATCCTTCTTCAATGCAAACTGCAATGTAGTTTCGGTGCTGCCTTTTGAGTACAATCAAGAAACAGAGGTTTATGCTGATGAGGAGACTGATGAGGACGAAATGGCCAGACATAGGCCAGTATGCTATTATATGATGAACAATGGAGCGGTCGAAGAGCAGAATGCTTTCTTTGAAAATCCAGACGAAGGAATGAAAAACCATCTCAAACCCTTATTCATCAGGGCAAAGGTGGAACAATATGGTGTGAACAAGGTTCTGGTAGATGGTGGAGCTGCTGTCAATCTGATACCTCAATTCATGCTAAAGAGAATAGGAATGCAGGATTCAGATGTTAGACCTCATAACATGGTGCTTTCGAATTATGAAGGGAAGGTTGGCCATACTTTGGGAGTAATACAAGTTAACCTGACAGTTGGTTCCCTCACAAGGCCAACAATGTTTATGGTCATTGCTGCAAAAGCAAATTACAATATGTTGCTTGGCAGGGAATGGATCCATGGAGTTAGAGTTGTACCTTCTTCAATGCATCAAAGGCTGGTGTTGTGGAGAGATGATGGGATTGTTGAAAATATAGAAGCAGACCAAAGTTACTATATGGCAGAAATCAACAATGTGGACAAAAGAAATTTCGACAGAATTATCGCCAACATAGGGCCATGTCACCCATCTGAGGAATATTTCGAGCCAAATGAGAACGCTTATTATTCCCTAACCTTGCGTCCCAATGGATTCCAATGGGATAGGGAAATCATGTGGAATGGGCAGGTGACTGAAAAAGATGGAGAGACTTCGAAGATACGGCCAACTGGCTGGGCAAGCGAAGGTTATTATGACTGAATCAAATTACTACCAAAAGATTTCGGCATATTTGGCTGAGAACAAACGAAGAACGGATCTCGAAGCCGAGATACAAAACATGGCTGTCGAAGCCATAGACAAAAAAGAAATAGCAAATCCTGAAGGAAACCATTCATCCTCACCCTGTGATGGAAAAGCTTCTGAACTGATGGATCGAAGACTAGATGCCATTTATGATCAAGAGCCCTTGGGGTTCGAAAAGGATCCAGAGTCATCAAGCGCTAAGTTTCTGGCCCAAGATCCTTTGGAGGAAGTTGATATCGGGGATGGTGTTGAAAAAAGGATTACATACATCAGTGTGAAGCTTAGTCCCAATTTAAAAGGCAAAGTGGTTAAAATGCTCAAACAAAATAGGGATTGCTTCGCCTGGGACTACGATGAAATGCCTGGTTTAAAGAGGGAACTGGTAGAACATAGGCTTCCAATCAAGGATGGCAAGAAGCCCATCAAGCAGATGCCTAGACGATTCGCTCCAGAAATCCTCTCAAAAATAAAGGCAGAGGTGGAACGGCTCCTTCGATGCAAATTTATCAGGACCACAAGGTACGTAGAATGGATTGCTAACATTGTACCTGTTATTAAGAAAAATGGCTCTTTACGAATTTGCATAGATTTTAGGGATTTAAACACTGCCAACCCAAAAGATGAATATTCCATGCCTATAACAGAAATGCTGATTGATTCTGCTGCGGGTTTCGAATACCTGAGTATGTTAGATGGATACTCTGGATATAATCAGATTTTTATTGCTGAGGATGATGTTCCCAAAACTGCATTCAGATGTCCAGGCGCTTTAGGCACTTATGAATGGGTAGTTATGCCCTTTGGACTAAAAAATGCTAGGGCAACATATCAGAGGGCAATGAACACTATTTTTCATGATTTCATTGAGTCATTTATGCAGATTTATATAGATGACATAGTAGTCAAATCTATTTCTGATGAGGATCATTTGACTCACCTTTGCCAGTCATTTGAAAGAATGAGAAAACATGTCTTAAAAATGAATCCTCTTAAATGTGCTTTCTTTGTTCAGGCTGGGGATTTCCTAGGCTTTGTGTTCCACAAGAAGGGGATCGAAATTAACTTGAACAAGACGAAGGCTATTATGGAGACGAAACCTCCTTCAACAAAGAAAGAGTTGCAATCTCTATTGGGTAAATTAACTTTTTAAGGAGATTCATATCTAATTTGAGTGGGTGAACTCAAGCTTTCTCTCCACTCCTCCATCTCAACCAAGGGAATTTTGAATGGACTGCGCAGCATCAGGAGGCATTCGAGAAAATCAAAGCTTATTTGATGCATCCTCCTATACTTGCACCCCCTTCTAAAGATAAACCAATGAGGTTGTACATCTCTGCCTCCAATGTAACTATAGGTAGTATGTTGGCCCAAGAAAATGATGATGGCGTCAAAAGAGCCATCTATTATCTTAGTAGGGTCCTAAACAAAGCAGAGGCTAAGTATAGTAGCATTGAAAAACTATGCCTCTGTCTGTATTTCTCTTGTACAAAACTTAAATATTATATTAAACTAGTTGATGTTTATGTTTCATCTCACTTTGATGTTATTAAACATATGCTTTCAAAACCAATCATGCACAGCAGGATTGGAAAATGGGCCTTAGCGCTCACTGAGTACAATTTGACCTTCAAGCCTTTAAAAGCTATGAAAGGACAAGTAGTTTCAGATTTCATAGTGGATCACTTTGTGAGTGAGGACTTCGCGTTAGATTATGTTGAGATCCAGCCTTGGAAATTATCCTTCGATGGGTCAACACATAAATATGGAAGTGGTGTTGGAGTCCTTATAATTTCTCCTGAGGGAATTCCAACAAAATTCAAGTACAAGTTAGAAGGCCCTCCTTGTTCGAACAACGAAGCTGAGTATGAAGCATTAACTGTTGGACTTGAAGCTTTGTTAGAATTGGGGGCAACCAGAGTCGAAATTAGGGGAGACTCAGAGCTGGTCATCAAACAGATAACCAAAGAATACAAATGTATCAAGGAAAATTTGATCATGTACTTTGTTATTGCTAATAGATTACTCAAAAAATTTAGATATGTGGATATAAAACATAATCCCATAATTGATAATCAGGAGGCAAATGACTTGGCTCAAATAGCTTCAGGATATAAGACATCTAGAGAAAAACTCCAATATATCATAGAAACAAGAGGCAGAATATTGGCTACCAAATTATCACCATTAGACTTGGAAACTTCGAAACTAGGTTATGCAGATCAGAAAGAATTCGAAGTTCTAAATATTGATACTTTGGCAGATACAGATTGGAGAAGTCCCATAGTAAATTACCTGAAAGAACCTTCAGTAAGTACAGAGAAAAAGACCAAATATAGGGCATTGTCTTATGTCCTAATAGGAAATGAACTTTTTAAGAAAACCCCAGAAGGTATATTACTCAAGTGTTTAGGAGAAAATGAAGCATATTTAGCAGTATCCAGTGTGCACGGTGGGGCATGTGGGGCACATCAAGCAGGTCACAAAATGAAATGGTTGTTGTTTCGATATGGAATGTATTGGCCCACTATGCTCAAAGAATGCATAGAATTTGCTAAAGGTTGCGAACAATGCCAAGTTATGCAGGTATTCAACATGCTCCTGCAAGTGAGTTACTGTGATACGGTGGGAGAACTGACTTGTGTTTTTGCGTTTTGTATTCGCACTTGTTCGGTTTAGCAAGAGTCGCCACCGACTTTTTATTTTATCCTAAAGGAAAGGTTAAAAAGCACAGGAAAAACCTTTTGAGATGTTTCGTGGGTTCGGGGGGTAGATTATGAAAAGGGAAGGTATTAGCACCCTTTTCATCCATGGTTATCCATGGGCTCTTAGTTACTTGGTTAGATCACTTGCCTTTGATTTTCAATTGCTTGAAATTGTGGTGTGTGTGTGTGTTTTGAAAATGTTTTGAAAAAGAGGCCTTTTTTAGGCAACCATTGTAATGACTCGTGTTTGAGTATATACAAAGGTGTGTATCTTTTCGAAAATATGCTTCAAATGTTTTTGGAAGTTTGTTTTTGAAAGTGTTTCTGGAGTGGATTTTGAAAAGTAGGCAAGTGTGTTTTGCAAGTTTGATCAAGTAACTAAGAGTTTGTATACCCCTAAATTTACTCAAAGATTTTTCTCATGTTTTAACCCTTTTAACAATTTTGTTCCACCATTGTATTTGGTGGGCAATCTTGTGTTAGGATGTTTAACGGGACAGGTGCGGGTCATCGTATGGACCATGAATGCAATGGTGCCAAGTGTCTTTGGCAATTTACTTGAAGGGACTATGATCATTTGATAGACAACTTTCGAAAGCGTCATCGAGGGACTATGATCATTTTGATTTGTTTTGTTTTGCCAAAGATACTCAACGTGCAAGCATGGCCCATTTTGGAAGGCAACAAGCGGGATTACCCTAGGGGTGCAAGTGTGAATTGTGTATTGATTGTCATGCATTTGTCTTTGTATTAGGTTATCTAGCGTTTGATTTTATGTACATACAAACCCTAGGTCTAACCATGGTATATTTGAAAGCGATAAATTGCGGAAATTTAAAGTCTACGCTATTACAAATAGGTGTCCGGGAGTGGGGGTACAAATATTTACAAATGGGGATGAGACTTTAATAGGAGAGTAGTGTCCAAATAATTTACAACCAAATCGAATCGATCGCAATGTAAAATGTATCAAATGTACAAGAATAAGCAAATGTAAATGTATTTGTGTAAGTGTATGATTATTTACAAGTGTGGAATGTTAACTTAATGAGAAAATTAAGTATTGTTTATTTATTCTTTTTGTATTTTTGTATTTTTGTTAATATGTACAAACAAAGTTAAAATGAAAAGAAAAAAAATGTTTTAAGTTTAAGAAAAAGAAAATGTTTTAAGTTTTATGTATTAATGTTTTATGTTAGTATTTTTTATGTACCAAGATTCCTTTTTTTAGTTGAAAAAGGTTTTTAAAGAAAAAATTGTTTAATCCCAATAATAAAAGAAATTTAATATTTATATATTAAATATGATAAACAATGTTAGTAAGATTTTTACAAGAAAAGAAATTAATATATTATTTTAGTTATAAACAAAAATGGCATATATTAGTTTAAATCATAAAAATAAAATGATAAAGAAAAATGTTAGTTTATAAGTGTTAAAAAAAATAAAGGAATAGATTGAATGGGCCTGAAAGGATTTTATGAGGACCGGCCCAAACAAAAAACGAATAGTCAAGAGAAATGGGGGGTGTAGGCCAGGTTTTTGCAATGGGCTTAAGGCTTCTGAAAAGGGCAAGGCCCATTGGCGTCTCACAAATTTGCAAGGGTTTGAAGTGGTTTTGTTCACTTGGATTTAGGGTTTCAGACGAGAGCGGCTCCGTTCACTTTGTTTCCATCCTCTTCATCTTCTTCGCCATAGCCACTGAATAAGCTTTCTCTTCGCCCAAGGCCACCAGGCGTTACCTTCATTCCTCCTCTCTCCACAGACATTCCGGCCACGAAAAAGGTAGCTTCGTTTCCTCGCTATACATTTTTTAGGTTTTCATTCGAGCATTTTTTATCCTTTTCGTGCTGATTTTAAGTGTGGTTGTTGTTCTTGTTTGAGGTGCATGAAAGGATTAGAGATACTACCTTCGTTGGAGACGGAGGAGGACGGGGCTGGAGGCGCTCTAGGCGGCCAAGGGCGAAGGCTTGATGATGCTGTGAGCTTTGGAAGTCTTCCCTGGTACTCTGTATTCTTTCTTTGCCTTTTAGGGTTTCATGATAAATACTCTGAAAAAAACCCTTAGCTTGTTTGCTCTGATTGTTTGCTTGCTTTTTCCTCTTCTTCTGTTTGCCCTTTGCTTCTGTATGCTAGCTTGATGGCCCTATGATGAGCCCAGCTCTAAGGGCTTTGTGGTTTGAACGTTATTCTGACTTTAAGTTGCCTCTGAGACACTTGATATGCTGGTTATTGCTTTGTATGCTTGCCCTGTGATGAGGTTATCTCTGAGGGCGTTTGGACTTGAATGCTTCAAGGCTTGGTGAATGCTTCAAGGCTTGGTATGGTTAAACTGAGTTTAATGCAGGTTTGTATGGTTGTCTTGATGCAGTTTTTGTTTGAAGCTTATAGTGGTTCAGGCCTGGTATGAGTTTGAAACGTTTGCCTTGGGTTTGTTTCAGTTTGTTCAGGCTGGTTCTGGTTTGATGCTTTAGGCTTGATACTGGTTTAGGCTTTTTGGCTTATACACAGGTTTAGGTTTTTTGGCTTATACACAGGTTTGTGGACATATTGCTTGTGCAGGTTGAAGCAGTAGGCTTTAGGCTTCTGTTTGTAAGTTTGATGGCTTTTGGTTGATACAGGTTAGGAGCTTCAAGGTTTGGCTTTGTTATGCTTCTTGTTTGGAGGCTTATGCTTTTTTCTGGTTTAAGGTTTGACAGTTTGTTGGTGAGCTGGTTAAGACTTGAGGCAGGTTCATGGCTTTGGCTCAAGGCTTGCTTCAGTTTTGTGTTACAGGTTGATGCAGGGCTTTGTTTGGTTTTGGAGCTTATGGAGGCAGTCTGTTTGCTTCATACAGTTTGTGACCTTTTTTTGTGTTATTTCTGCCCCCTCCTTTATTGTTCTATAACAGTTTGTTTTTATATTCTTAAGCCTAAGCCCTGTAAGCCTTTCTTCTTTTTTCTCTTTTTCTCTCTCTACAGTTTTAAGCATTTTTTATTGCTTAGATGTACTATTTTCTGAAAAAGCAACTTGGCTGGAAAGTGATGTGATTTTGATGTTGCTTGCAATGCATATTTTCCTCTGCATACTTCTTATCTCCTTTTTCCATATTTTCTGCTTCTTGTTGACAGCATTTTGTACTTGTTTGATAGCTTGAATATCCTTTTGGACAGCTTTGGACAATTTGAAATTGTAACTTTCAGCTTGCCTTTTTGATTTGGTTAGGCCTAGTTCAGTTTGCCTTTTTGATTATGCAGCTTGTTGACAATGCAGTATGTTTGAAAATTTGAATTTGTGCATTTCACATTTCTGCAAGACATTTTATCCCTCTTTGTGAACCAAGAGCAATCTTGTGATTTGCAGAGAGGGGAAACTGATTCCGGCCAGTTGCTTTTAATGATGATCTTTTTAACGGTCTCTGCTCTTTTATTTTATCTGCTTTTGATTTCTTTTCTTTTCTTTTTGCAGGTAAAGATAATTGAGCAAAGGAGCATTGGATAGAAGATGAAGATTTCAAGACATTTAGGATATAGCTTTATTTCAATTTTAATTATTTGTAATAATATTAATGTAAATAACTGTAAATAAATTTAACAGTATTTAAATAATATTTGTAACAAACAATTCAAAGTGAATAAACATCCTTTTTATCAGTTAATTCCTCTTTCAATTTACTGTCCATTTAATTATTTGAATTTCTTAAATTAAAATAACTGGAAGTATCCAATTATTCTGACTTAGAAAAATAATTAAAAAACACTGTGGTCTTGCCATTTAGCATGAATCAATAATAAACCTGGCGCTCCAATTAAACAATGCATAGTTAATCAAACCAACATCCAGATACTTATCTTTTTAATGATCAAATCAAACACTGCAGATTCTCAATTTAAGTACCTCAGCTTTTATCTCATCTCAAATCAAATGCCTTAGCCTTTACTGATTAAACAAAATACTGCAAGTTCTTGATTCAAATGCCTCAATCCAAATCTCAGAGTAAACTGAAAAGAACTGTAGAATTAATCCTTTCTGAGAATGCGCGCACAAAAACCCTAATTTTTGATTAAATGTCAGAGAAACGTTCATCTAATCAAAACCTGAGCTAACTCAACCAAACCTTAGCAATCTGCTTGAACTTCTTTAAAAATCAATGAAAACCCTAAATTTTGTCTGACTGACGAGAAAAGTCTGTTTGACCGATTCTTGAGCCAGTCTGAAAAAATCAGGAAAAGCCCGAAGCTGTGATTTCTTGTGGAAAAATACGAGGGCAAATTTTGGGGTGCAACAGTTACATTCAATTGTTAAGCCTTGGCCTTTTAGAGGATGGGCATTAGATCTAATTGGTGAAATTCGACCAGCATCATCCAAAAGACAGAAATATATCCTTGTGGGTATAGATTATTTTACAAAATGGGTCGAAGCAATTCCTCTAGTGAACGTTGATCAAGAGGTCATTATGGAATTTATCCAGAGGCAAATAATTTACAGGTTCGGAATACCATAAAGTATTAGAACAGATCAAGGTTCAGTTTTCACAGGGCGAAAAATGCAAGAGTTTGCAAAAGAAATGGGATTTAAATTACTCACGTCAACTCTTTACTATGCTCAAGCTAATGGACAAGTAGAAGCAGCCAATAAAGTCATAATAGGTTTGATAAAGAAACATGTAGGACGAAAGCCAAGAAATTGGCACAAAACTTTGGACCAAGCTTTATGGGCATGACGAACATCTCCTAGAGAAGCAACAAATACTACTTCGTTTCGACTTACCTTTGGACATGATGCAGTGTTTCCAGTCGAAATACACTTACAATCAGTAAGAATCCAAAGACAAAATTAAATACCAACTGATCAATATTGGGAAATGATGATGAATGAATTAGTGGACGTGGATGAAGATAGGCTACATGCTTTAGAAGTTATGAGAAGACAGAAAGAAAGAGTAGCCAGAGCATACAACAAAAGAGTTAAAAGTAAGTTGTTCTCAACCAATGACCTGGTATGGAAGGTTATATTACCTATGGATAAAAAGAACAGATTATTAGGTAAATGGTCACCCCATTGGGAGGGTCCCTTTCGAGTATTGAAAACATTTTCGAATAATGCTTACGAAATAGAAGAATTAGCGGAAGATAGAAGAGTCTTGAGGGTAAATGGGAAATACTTAAAAGGGTATAAACCATGCTTGCAAGAGGTTAGAATCACTGCAGGATAATAAAAAATATATATAAACATGAAGCCAAAATGGTATTATATAACTGCCAGAATGGTTGTGTTCAATCATTTACAATAAAAAGCATTAACAAAATACATTCAACAATCAGAAAGGGGCGTTTCGTTTCAACTTTGCAGAAACTAGGACACTTACTCTGCCATCGTGTACAGTATGGTCATCATGAGTTTTTGATACTCTTGAAATAGCCTGGATGAGTCAAAAAACAAGTATTTCTTTATATCTGTTGAAATACATGTTCTTGGGGGGCAATTTGTTAGTTGGCTATTTCGAATAAGGAAGAAACCACTATCAAAATAATATTTCGAATAAAGTACCTAAGGAGATTAATATCAATATTAGATATTTGTGGGAGATATGGAGTCATTTTGTTGAAGGATTATTCAATTTCCAGCAGATTTCAATTTGGACCTTTTTAGTGTTCGAATTATAAAGAGCTCATTTATGCAAGGGTGCCAGAAATTGGAAACGGTCCAGGTAATTGGGTTATTTCGAAAGCGACGAAGAAACATGGTGCTTCGATTGGTACGGTTTTTAGAATTTTAAATAAAGAGCACCATTCTAGAAGACGCGTGGAAGTCAGCAAACATAGGAAGTCTGCATGCTTCGAACGTGGCGTGGTTTTAGAATAGGGCCGTTAGGGTCAAGACACTATAAATAGGTGTTCTTATGTTAGATTTGGTGTGTTCACTTTTATGTACTAAAAGATCTCAAAATACTCAAACTTCCGTGAATTAAGGAAAACGAGTCAGAAGATACAATGTATGTATTGAACATCATTACTTTTTTACAATTTCAATACAAGTCTTGTTATATTTAGTTCGCCATTACAGCATTTCTGCAATTAAATCCTTCGATTTCCTTGCATTTCTTTGTTTTACTTACCTTTAAACACAGTCACTTCGTTAGAAACTTTACTTTTACTTTATCCTTTTAGTCAAACACTTACCTTTACATTCAAGCCCAAGTCTAATTCGAAGCCTTTCCTGCCTACATTCAGTTAGTTTATTCTTATAGACCATTTTAGAAATATTTCCTAAGAATCTCGTATTCGAACTTAACATACAATATAAGTCTATTAATATAATAGATATGAACATTGAAATGAGTTATGACACGTGTGTTCTAGGATCAATCTAGTCGATCCTGCAAGTAACCAATAATAATTAGTAAATTGGAAGACTAGCGGTTGTTTATTAGAAATCACTGTAAACAATAATGAGACGAGCATTCTAGCAAGAGAATGTCGTCGTAAAAAAAAGTGAAAATTGATACAAAGAAAAGATAGCTATTTGAAATAATCCCATGGGGTTACCGTTCTATTATAGCCTTCATGTCTCTGAATTTCTTGTCCGCTGGTCGCCTCGGCGAAGTCGATTGGGTTGATTTAGAGCCAATTGAGTTGATTGGTTACTGCTGAAGATTATTTGCCAGATGATCCAACGGGACATAGTCATACTGTTGTACCCCAAAATTTTCTCTCCCATATTCTTCAAGATTTCTCAAGAATAAACTTCAAATTGTTCAAGATTACTCAAAAGATAGTACAGTCAAACCACCTCTTAAGACAGCTGAAATTAGAGTCTTGGTTCTTTCAAGGAATTTGGGGTTTTCAATGGCTCAGTCAAGTCTCATAGGCCTATACATATTCTCAAGCACCTACATGCCAAGTTTCAAGATTCACAATGCCAATTTGCACAGTCAAAAGCTCCATTTGACCTACAGTCAACTGTAGGGGCAAAATGGTCATTTTGCAGTCAAAAGTCAGAATTTTTGGTCAACATCTTATTTTGAGTCCACAATCATCATTTGATCAAGTCTTGATCATGATTCCACAAGGATAGCTCAAAAATCATCAAGATGCAAAAAGTTACTATTTTTGGACAGTAGAAAAGTCAACCAGGGCATAACTTTTTCATGGTTCATCAGAAAAATCCCATCCAATGCTCATTTTGAAGGGGATGATATTTCCTACAATCCATCTTCACATTCAAAGTCCAAGAAATGCTCTCATAAAAAGTTATCAATTTCTACATTATAGGTCAAATTCAAAAGTCAACAAAAATGCACTTTGAGTCAAAGGCCATAACTTGAGATTGGTAAATCCAAATGACATGGGACCAAAGGCATTGGTTAGAGGACTTCAAGACCTTTCCAAAATGTCCAAGAGCATGTTCATATGATCAAAATTGAGCAAGATATGCATTGGAGAAGTTGGGAAATTTTTGTGAATTTGCAAAAGTCAACTTTGCTCAAAATACCTTATTTTTGCTAATGGGCCTCAAATCTCTTCTTGAAACTTTATCCATGGCCTATGCACGACCCATCAAGCTTAATTGAATTTATTTTCTTATTTTTATTAATTAATTGGATTTTTAATTGATTTTAATTCATTAAATTAATTTAAATTGTAGGAAATACAAAGATTTGCTTTTTCAATCTTTTTGTGAAGCAAATCTGGTCAAGATATGCTGGAAAATTCGTGCACCAAGTCAAAGATGCAATATCTCCAAATTTGGCAACTTTTTCCAATCATGAAGATTCAAAAATATATGATTTCCAATCAAATATTCAAATCATCATTCCATGGATTTTTGCTCAAAGATTTGACCTAATTTCAGTCTCCTATATATACACAAGCCAACCCTAATCATGCACACGTGAAATCTCTGCGGAAAAAGCCATAACCAATTCAAGAAAATTCAAAGAAAAGTCAAAACTGATTCTTGTGTTCCAAGCCAATTCAAGGCATTATACTGATTCAAACATATTGCAGGAAGTGTGAGGAACGTGTAGCAATCAAAATCAAGCGTTAAAGCTCAAGAAATCATCACTTACAGTCGCACGGTTTAACATTTTTTTTCATAATCGTAACTCATGATTCATAAGCATTTGACATGATTTCTTGTTTGTTTTATGTTGCTAGAGACTACATGAAGCTATTGGCATAGTTGAATTGGATTAAAACGCACAGAATTAAAAGTTGCCATAGTTGAATTTTAGGGTTCATAAGCTTTCAAATTAGGGCTTTGCAATACAGAAAAAATTAAGCCTTGTAAGACCCATGATTGAAATCGTTAGGACCAGACGAACGCATTGGACTATTCGCGAAATATTTATATTGATCACAGCCCTAATCGTTATTATTCGTCATTGCATATTGTGGGGGTTAAAAACCCCCGCTATCTGATTTGTTTTTATGCAGGCGAAGGAAGAAGATGATGAGCTGTTGGTACATCATTGGTTAGTTCAAATAAATACGCGCGCGTTTTGTGTTACAGCATATGAATTGATTTTTTATATATTATAATTGCTTGTTATTCTAAATACAAAGGCGTGCAAGTGGTGTAGTGGCTGTTGCGCTGGCTTGGAACCATTGGGACCTGGGTTCGAATCCCAGGTCCCCCCAAAACGTTTCTATTATTTTTCTTAACATGTTCTCATGAAGGCTTCTAAAAGTGATCCATCTTGTACCTCACGCCTCAGCATGCCATGTGGCGTCAGGCACAAATACAAGGGCCATGAGATGATGACTATCGTGCTCCCAGTCAACGCGCGTGTATGCAATCCTGGGAAAGTCAAGCAGGCTTGAGGTTGATGGGCCAAAAATTTCTAAAAGCACCTCCTAATGGGCCAGTACCCCCCCATGGTTCATTCATTCCTTTTTTTTCTTTTATATTTTATTCTCCATTTAACTATTTTACTAACTATTATTATTACTATTATTTAATTAACCAAATTAATATTTTTCATAATAAATTCAGCAAAACTAAAAATATAAATATTTTTATTATTATTATTATTTATTAATTTCACTTTATTTTTTGTAAATAAATGTAATTAATTAATTTAGTTGTTTTAATTAGGTTAACTTTAATTATTTTCATAACAAATAAAAATAAATTAGAATTAGGGTTTTCTTGACAATTTTATTTTATTTCATTAAAACATTAAAAAACTCAAAAAATATATATTATTTTAATTAATTAATTAATTAGTTTTAGGTTTAATTTAATTCAATGCAAAATAACCAAAAATTCATTCTTTTCTCAAAAAGGGTCAAAACCCTAAGAACTTCTCCGATCCAATTTTTATTTCGCGCATATTAATTTTTTATCATATTTATGTAATTGCTCCGAGGATGTAATAGCGTTAATTAGGACTTTTTATCGCTTTCATTTATTTTCCGCAATTTACTTTTTCCAAGGGTTTGTTTTTGGCGATGTAAATACCTGACGCCTTGTAATAGCGTAGATTTACTTTCTGCAATTTATTTTCTGCACAATTATTAATTGCTAGATGTATGTTAATTAGGCTATGCATGACAAGACTTATTCTGAAATTAAAATCACAACGTAGCTCACCATAACATGTGCAAAGATAACTTAACTGAATCCTGACACACTCGCACATGCCACTTCTAGGGTGCGCCTCACTTGGTTGCCTCGACGTGGTCATTGAGTATAGGGTGTTTTAGAGGTCGCCCTCCTGTCTAAAGATCCAAGTTGCCTCGAAACGGTTGTCTCAGATAAAAAGGATCTAGGACATTAGGGTTACCGCTAAGGCGTCCTACTATTGCTTTGGTGACCACATGTCCCTATAATCGAATTGACCCGAAAAACTCCAACGACGGTGCTACCTACTTCTCAATAGTGGGATAGTACTGTCTAAAGGACATTTACACAGCTTAATTTCTTTTGAGTAGTAGAGGTTCTCAGGTACTTGCTCTTTCAAAACAAAAACAACTTTTCGCACTTACACTTTCAAACAAAGTTTTCAAACAATACTTCATACACTCTTGAGGACAGATACAAGAGTTAAATTGAAGTTTTCAAACAAACTTTTTCAAAACCCACAAACACAAGAAAAGCAAAACATTTTGAAAACATAGTGAGAAAGTACCTAAGATCCCGTGGATAACCACGGATAGAAAGGGTGCTAACACCTTCCCTTTCTATAATCTACCTCCCGAACCGAGAAACATCTCGAAAAGGAATTTTGCTGTGCTTTTGTCCTTTCCTTGTTGGAGAAAATAAAAGACGGTGGCGACTCTTGCTTACCGCGACATTTCGCGAACCAGCATTCCAAAACAGTCAGTTCTATTTCCACCGATCACACATCGCTTGAATCCCTAACTTTTCCTGGACCGCCCTTTCGGGTTTTCAGTCCACCGGGATACCCTTTTTTGCCCAAGCCGCCCTTTCGGGTTTTCAACTTGTCGGGTGTACAGATTTTTTATTTTCATCCCTTATTTTTGACCGAACCCTTTTGGTTCGCCGGGAAGCCCTTATTTTTTCCTAGGTCAGTCAACCTAGCGGGTCTTTGATCATGCATAGTATCTTTTAACTATTTCTGTATTTACAGGGTGCGGGAGGTCGTCACCATCCATAGTAGTCAAGATCATTGCTCCACCTGAGAAAATGCTTTTGATTACAAACGGCCCTTCATATGTAGGGGTCCATTTGCCCTGGGATCACCTTGTGGAAAAATGATACGCTTGATTACCAAGTCACTGATCTGATATACCTGACGTTTGACCTTTTTATTAAAAGCTTTGATCATGCATTTTTGGTACATCTGACCATGACAGATAGTTGTAAGCCTCTTCTCATCAATCAAGTTTAGTTGGTCAAACTGAGTCTGAATCCAATCTTCTTCATTCAAACCAGCATCCTTCATGATTCTCAGAGATGGGATCTGGACCTCAATAGGCGAGACAGCTTCCATGCCGTATACGAGAGAATAAGGTGTTGCCCCAGTTGATGTGTGAGCTATGGTACGATACCCATGGAGAGCGAACGGTAGCATCTCATGCCAGTCTTTGTATGTGACCGTCATTTTCTGTATGATCTTCTTAATGTTTTTGTTAGCAGCTTCTACATCACCATTCATCTTTGGCCGGTAAGGGGAAGAATTATGATGCTGAATCTTGAATTGCTCCCACAAGGCGGTGATCATAGTATTATTCTGATTTGTACCATTATCAGTAAGGATTCTCTCTGGGCTACCGTACCGACTGATGAGGTTTTGTTTGATGAACCGGGCGACCACATTCTTAGTAACAGAAGCAAAGGAAGCTGCCTCAACCCACTTTGTAAAATAGTCTATGGCCATTAAGATAAAGTGATGTCCATTGGAGGTTGTTGGCTTGATTTCCCCGATCATATCGATTCCCCACATAGCAAAGGGCCAAGGAGCCGTCAAGACATTCAGAGGAACCGGAGGTACATGCACTTTGTCAGCATAGATTTGACACTTATGGCAAGTCCGAGAGTGTTGGTAGCAATCTGCCTCCATGGTAGACCAATAATAGCCTGCCCGTAGGATTTTCTTTGCCATTGTATGCCCACTGGAATGAGTACCAAAAGTGCCTTCGTGTAGCTCACCCATGATCCTTTCAGCCTCAAACTTGTCTACGCACCGAAGAAATACAGAGTCATGACTGCGTTTATACAAAATGCCGTTACTAAGGAAGAATTTAGCCGAGAACCTTCTCAGGAATTTCTTGTCATTCACCAAAGCTCCTTCTGGATATTCCTGAGACTCGAGATACCTCTTGACTTCATGAAACCAAGGTTGGTCCACTTCTTCTTCGATATTAATCTCGTGACAATAGGCTGGTTCATTCATCCGCTCAATGGTGATTTGAGGAGCCTCGTTATCCCAATTAATTTTAAACATAGATGACATTGTAGCTAATACGTCTTCTAGCTGATTTTCTTCTCGCGAGAAATGCTTGAAGGTAATCTTCTCGAAATGCGACAACAATGTCAACACATGTTCTTTATAAGGGATAAGATTGGGGTGCTTGGTATCCCATTCCCCTTTGACTTGACTGATGACCAAGGTTGAATCTAAAAATACATCCAAGTGTTTGATCCCTAAGTCTATGGCAACCTTGAGACCAAAGATGCACGCTTCGTATTCTGCCATGTTGTTTGTACAGTTAAAGCAAAGTCTGGAAGTAAAGGGAGTATGACATCCTTCAGAAGATATGAGTACGACACCGATACCATTGCCAAGTGCGTTGGATGCCCCATCAAAGAACAGGGTCAATCGGGATCCTTGTTCAGGTCCGTCATATGGCCTGATCTCTTCACAGTTGTCTAACGTCATGATGTCTTCATCCTGGAATTCAAACTTCATGGACTGATAGTCGTCTACAGCTTGGTGAGCAAGATGATCAGCCAATACACTGCCCTTTATAGCTTTCTGGGTAGTATACTGTATGTCATATTCTGCCAGGATCATCTGCCATCTTGCTATTCTCCCAGAAAGAGCATGCTTCTCAAAGATGTACTTTATCGGATCCATTTTAGATATCAACAAAGTAGTGTGGGTCAGCATATACTGTCTCAGCCGGCGAGCAGCCCATGCCAGAGCGCAGCAAGTTTTCTCGAGCAGTGAATATCTTGTTTCACATTCGGTAAACTTTTTGCTCAGGTAATAAATAGCATGCTCTTTTCGGCCAGACTCGTCATGTTGCCCCAGCACACACCCCATTGAGTTTTCTAAAACAGTTAGATATAAGATCAATGGCCTTCCCTCGACAGGTGGCAACAACACAGGAGGTTCTTGCAGGTATTCCTTGATTTTGTCAAAGGCAACTTGGCATTCGTCGTTCCATCTGACTACTTGATCTTTCTTCAAGAGTTTGAAGATTGGTTCACAAGTAGCTGTCAGGTGAGAAATAAACCTGGCTATGTAATTCAGATGTCCCAAGAATCCTCTGACTTCTTTCTCAGTATGAGGAGACGGCATTTCTTGTAGCGCTTTAACCTTGGCAGGATCAACTTCGATACCCTTGTTGCTGACGACAAAACCCAAGAGTTTACCAGACCGTACTCCAAATGTACACTTGTTTGGATTCAATCTCAACTTGTACTTCTTCAGTCCGAATGGCATGACCTTATAACAGAAAGTGCCCCACTGTGTAACAAAATTCATTTTCTCCATATCCTCAGGCGCTATTTTTATTTGGTTATAGCGCGAGAAGCCATCCATGAAGGAAAACACTTTGTGTTGCACCGTATTATCAACTAATATGTCGATGTGGGGAAGTGGGAAATCGTCTTTGGGGCTTGCCCTATTCAAATCTCTGTATTCCACACACATTCGTACTTTACCATCCTTCTTGGGTACAGGGACAACATTGGCCACCCATTGGGGATAAGAGGTGACAGCCAAAAATCCAGCATTGAATTGCTTCATAACTTCTACTTTGATCTTTTTAGACATATCAGGCCTCATACGGCTAACCTTTTGCTTTACTGGGGGACAATCTTCCTTTGTAGGCAGACGATGTACCACAATGTCTGCATCTAGTCCTGGCATGTCTTTGTATGACCAGGAGAAGATCTCAACATAATCTTGCAATAACTGAATCAGACGCTCCTTGACATTAGGTTCCAAGTTGGCACCCACCTTGACCTCTTTCTTATCTTCTTCAGTTCCCAAGTTAATTGTCTCGATCAGCTCTTCGTGCGGCTGAATGGTCCTGTCTTCTTATTGCAACAACCTGGCCAACTCTCCTGGCACTTCAAAATCTTCCTCACCTTCGTCGTCGGCTTGGTAGATTGGATTTTCAAAGTCACAACTGGCCATAGCAGAACTGTTACCCATGGGATCCTGAGTGGATGTAGATCTGCATTTTCAATATGTGAGTGTGTGTAAGAACATAGTTATCTTTGGAAAAAAAATGTAAGAAAGAAAAGACAAGGAAAACAAAATTTGATGTAAAAACGTCCATGGTTCATTAATGACATATAAGAATGAAGTGACAACCCTTACAGATGGACCATTGTGCCTCGGGTAGGACACAAGGTTTTAAAAAGTATGAATTGTTTAAATATTACAAGCCTGGAAATATTAAAATACAATTACTCTTGAATAAAAGTAATAGGAATGAAATCTTTCGCCTCCCAATTGTTGAGCCCTCCGCCGATGGTTGGAAAAATCCATTCATCCATGTCACAGCTGCCATCACTATCTTCTAATGCATTGACTCCTTGATGGCTGATACGCAGAGGTGGTCCCCCTGCGCGAGAACGTCGGGCAGCTTTCTGAGCCTCTGAAGTGAACCCCAACCCAAATTTGTCGTATTTTTAGGGAATATCTTGAAGTTGACCCCAGATAGTACATCCTCCCTCTTCAACTACTGCACGAGCGTCTTTCAATGAGGCCATCTTTAGCGGAGGTCTGGTAATATTCGGGACCTTTGGAGTAGACTTGGTTATTGTGACCGTTGCTGGAACCTCCTCAAAGTTTTGGCAGGGAGTCTCTATGAATTCACCGTCCATTTCAACATACCTGAAAGAGTTCAAATGGCTAACCATGTATTCCTCTTCTCTGTGAACTGTGACAATCTTCCCTTTGATCGGGTATTTTAGCATTTGGTGTAGGGTGGAAGTGACGGCACCAGCACCATGGATCCAGGGTCGACCCAACAGACAAGAGTACGAAGGGAGGATGTCCATCACATAGAAAATTGAGTCAAAGGTCTGAGTCCCAATTTTTATGGGGATACTAACTTCTCCGTGCACTGTCCTCTTTGAACCATCAAAGGCCCTTACTATGATGTTGCTAGGTTTCAAGATGAGTCCTTCGCAATCCAGTCGATCGAGGGAATTTTTGGGCAAGACATTCAATGATAAACCGGTATCCACCAAAACATGGGCAAGTGTGGTACCCCTGCATTCAATGGAAATATATAAGGCATCGTTGTGCTTCCTTCCCTTAGATGTTAAATCAGCATCGGAAAAGCCCAATCCGTTATCAGCAGTTAGACTGGCCACACAGTCTTCAAATTGGTTGATGGAGGTCTCCTGGGGCACGTGACCGGTCTTAAGAAACTTTACCAAGGCTTTGGCGTGAGTTTTAGAGCACAAAAGTAAGGACAACAATGATATCTTCGAGGGGGTCTGCCCCAATTGTTCTACAATGTTGTAGTCACTTATCTTCAGGATTTCTTCTATTTCTTTTCTAGAAGCTTCAAGGATGACTTTGGGACGTTCTCTTGCTTGGGCCGGCTCAACCAAAGCCTCTTTGCCCCTGGTATCGGCAGCCACTTCTTGTTATTTTACTGGTTCCAGTGATGTTACTGATATCAGGATCAATATCTCTCGCAACTTCATTTGTGACAGCCAACTGATCTTGCTTGATACTGTAGTAATAAACGCCAGCCTCATAACTCCAGGGAAAAAATTTATTTGAGGAGTATGGTATTGGTCTTGGCATAGTGATGATCAATGGTGCAGATCTGGGAGCAGATGTAATCCTGACGGGTCTTTTGGTGGAGACCCTGGGAGGATTGTCGAAAATGGTGATTATCGAAACATCTTGATGAGAGTTTTTGATAAGAGGTAGCTTTTCAAATAGGATTTCTTTGCTAGTCATCAGGCGCTGGACGCCTATCTTTAGTAACAAACAACCGTTCGGCAGATATTTGCAAAGGTGGCAATTTTCATCGCAACCTGGGAACAAGCCGGCTTGCAGTAGATTTTGTTTAATGGTCAACAGAAGAGTAACCAAGTCATTCACGAAGGAAACAAAACGATCATCATCAATGGCGTTGATACCTTGGTCGTGTCTGGGCATTGGTGTCGTTATTACATTAGGCGTTTCTGGGGACTCAAACTCAACCTCCTTCGCATCGATAAGGTCTTGCACCTTATCCTTTAAGGCCCAATAGTCATTTGTATCGTGCCCCGGGCTTTCAGAATGATAGGCACATCGGGTGTTCGGGTTGTAGCGAGGAGAAGCAGTATTGGGGTTCTTGGGAGCTTCCTTTAAATTTTCCATATTGGTCCTTAGAAGGTGTGGCAAAACTTGATACATGGTCATGTTAATCCGGATGAATCGTCTCATGGGTGCTTCTGGTTTGCGCTGATAATTTCGCTGCTAATTTGGCGCAGGATTAGAGATCATGACAGCCCCTATTGCCGGACGATGGTCGGTTTTGTTTTGATTCCTATGGTCATACACAGCACTGGCCTCCTTCTTTCCAACAAAAGGTTTCTTCACCATACTTGAGGATGCATCTCTTTGAATTTTGCCGCTTTTTATACCGGCTTCAACCCGCTCACCAGTCATGATTAATTCGGTAAACCCATATGAAGAACTCCCAATCAGGTGATTGAAAAATGGTCCTGACAAGGTGCCAAGGAACATATCCACTAATTCTCTGTCGGATAGAGGGAGTTGGACTCTGCCTGCGAGATCCCTCCATTTTTGAGCATAGGTTTTGAAACCCTCATCTGTTCCCATAGACATACTTTGTAACGGTGTCCTAGTCGGGGCCAAATCAGCATTATACTGATACTATTTGTAGAAAGCGGCAGCCAACTCTTCCCAGTTATGGACATTAGACCCTTCTAATTGGTAGAACCAATCCATCTGAGTCCCCGATAAGCTCTCCTGGAAGAAATGCACCCACAGATTTTTGTCAGCCGTGTGGGGTTGAATCTTTCTGACATATGACCTCAGATGTAGTTTTGGGCAAGAGATACCATCATACTTGGTGAAAGTTGGGACCTTGAATTTCTGTGGGATGACAACCCCTGAGATGAGTCTTAATTCTTCAAAGTCCAAACCGGGTACCCTCTGAATCTCCATGGCATTCAAACAATCCTCTAGTTGTTTGTATTTATCATCAGCAGGAGGATATTGCTCCTCAGAGTAATCAGGCTCTTCCTCTCCTTCGGATACTGGTTCGTCGTTCACTTCCTGGGTCTCGGCCCCTTGGTTATCTCCTTCACCCGATGACGTTGCAAAGTCCAAGGTTCGCCTGGTCTTCCCTTTAAACCTTCTTCCCATGATCACAACTCCGGTTGGTTTCTTCGTTTTCTTCTTCTTCTCTTTGGCTAGCAGAGTCTTTAACTCCTCTTGCCCTTTTGTCAGCGCCATGAGCATTTGTTGAAACTGGGTATTTTGCGCCTGAAGATCTTTCACATCATGTTCAACATCCATCTCACTGAAATAAACAGTAGAAGGATAAGGCGACCTGTTATGAGAAACCTGTATGATGTTTTGATGAATGAAGATGCAATATGAAAATGATTTCAAGGAAATTTAGAAGATTTAAACTTGTCCAAACCAAAAAAGAGCACACGTCATATTAAATAAAACCAAGTTTGAATACATCATTCCTCCTTGGGCTTACAAAGAAAGAAACGAAATACAGCAAAAATTCTTAAGACAAAAAGATCGAACGCATCCTCTTTGGAGCAATGTAGGTATTCAGATTTTTCTCATCATGAAGCAGTTTGGTGAGCTCCAGAACCTTCTTCTCACGGGCGTAGTACTGGGTTTCAAAGGTGTCTCTCTCTTCCTTTAACTGAATCCAAGCTTTCTGCAGGTCTTCGAGAGAGGTAGGCATGTCCGGATGAAGAATGGTGTATGGGACGTCTCCTTCAATAATAGGCTCGATGATGACATGAAGGATGGAAGGGTAAGGCATTAAGAGATTCTGAGCATGAACCCATACCCACTTAAGGTAAGGCTCGAGTGGGATAGAGTTTTTATGTCCCAAAGTCCTACTGCCCACCTTGTTCACCATTCCCCAAGCACGTGCAAACCTCTGGCGATAACCTTGATCTTCTTTGTCGTAGTCGAAGACCAAGCCCTGGACGAGCATCTCATGAGGGTCGTCTCTTCGGGCATACCCAAATTGCCGAAGAGCTAAACACGGGTTGTAGGTGATACCTCCCCTAATACCTAGAAGAGGTACATTAGGGAACTCCCCACAGTGGTCAATGATAGAAATATCTTCCAAGGATCTCGAGCACCAACGGATATCAACGTGGGAGAGAGACATCATCCTTTGAGACCAAGTAAATCTTTTCTCGTTCTTCAATGCTGACTGAGGCAGGTGTAAAGTTAACCACTTAGAGAGTAGGGGTATACAACACAAAAGGGTACCTCTTTTCTTCATGGTACAGGTATGAAGGCAATGCAAGATGTCTCCTAGCAAGGTGGGTATAGGATTGCGAGAGAGAAAGAGTTTGATGGCATTAACGTCTATGAATTGGTCCGAATTAGGAAACAGAACCAAACCATAAATGAGGAGAGCTAGCAGGTCTTCTAAAGCTTGGAAATCCATGTCATCCCAGAATGAACGAGCTTTTTCCAATAGAAACTTAGCTAAAAAACCTTTAACCCCACTTCTTGTCTCCCAATTGGCTATGACGTCGGCCCTCTTCACATGTAAAGCTTCGGCGATGACTTCAGGTTTTGGAATCCCTTCTAGACCGGTGAGCGGTATCTGATTAAGCACAGGCACTCCTAAGAGCAGAGAGAACTCTTCTAGTGTAGGTACCAACTGATAGTCCGGAAAAGTGAAACAATGATGTACGGGATCAAAGAATTGGAATAGTACACACATCATCTCTTCTTGGAAGTTGGATGTAGCCAAACTGAGGAGTCGACCATGCTTCTTGGTAAAAGGATAATCCCCAGGCACTCTTGAAGCTAGCTTTTGAAGTTGAGGATGTGCTTTTACAAAGCTGATTCGGATGGTGTTTCTTCGGAGAGAATTCATATCCTACAAAACAAAAACAAAGATAAATTTCTAAATCCTTGAAATGGTTAGTGAGCATGCATATGATGTTGATGATGTTTATGATGTTTATGTACAAGCAAACATATACGCACACAACAAACAGATCCCTATGTTTTAGGCTTGCATGAGTTTGTAGGTAAGTACCCTCTTGAAGTTTTAGTTGGCTCAACCTGTCCTAGAAATAATGATCGGGTTCTAAAGGATCTCAATATCATCGACCTTTCTCTTAGGCGTTGTCTCAGCACAACAATCTTTTCTTGCGGCCGAGATATCCCAAAAGTCTAGCCTCAATGAGTGTAGTATCGAGTATCAACCAATTTTCAGCTTTACACTAAAACCGGCTACTTCACTACTTCCTAATGGCCAAGTTTGTTCAATTAGGGTTCTAAGGTTAATTAGTGCTTCATGACACCACTCAGCGGCCCCGTATTCTCCTCGATTCACCACGAGGGATACCGGTACCCACAAATGCGTCACACTAACATAGCCATTGTCTCAACCATATCGTTTTACGTCGTACAGTCTCCACAATCTATTTCTATTTACCTAAAAAGGTGCCCCAAATTCGGGTGGAGGATCAAAGCAAACCTAATACAAAGAACTAAATATAAAGCACACAAATCAAATAATGAAAGCGAGTAAAGGTGATCTATCCCTAAGGTAACCCCATTTTTTTATTTCCCCAACAGAGTCGCCAGTTCTGTGATACGGTGGGAGAACTGACTTGGTGTTTTGCGTTTTGATCGCATTTGTGCGAATAACAAGAGTCGCCGCCGATTTTTCTTTTATCCAAAAGGAAAGGTAAAAAAGCACACGAAATACTTTTCGAGATTATTTCTCGGGTTCGGGGGGTAGATTATGAAAAGGGAAGGTATTAGCACCCTTTTCATCCATGGTTTTCCATGGGCTCTTAGTTACTCGTTTAGATCACTTGCTTTCATTTGACAGTGTGCTTGTGGTGTGGGCTTTTGAAAGTATTTTGAAAAATCTCTTTGTAATGGTTCTCGTTTCTATAAGAACACGTACAAAGTTTTGTTTCGAAAAGTGGTTCAAAGAGGTGTTTGTGAATCGTGTTTCAGAAAGTGTTTTGAAAAGATGTTTTGCAATGGTTCTCGTCTCTATAAGAACGTATACAAAACATTTTGTCTTTTTGAAAATGTTTTGAAATGAAAGTGTAGGTGTAAAAATGTTTTTATCGTGAGCAAGCGAGTAACTAGGAGTGAATCTATCTACTCGAAAGGTCTTAAATTGTTCTTTTCTTCCTTCTCTTAATGTGGCTATCTTACCATTAATTTGGTAAGAAGCCCCATCGTTGGATGTGAAGGGATAGGCGCGGGTCAATTTTACAGTCATTGAAAGCAACTTATGAGACGCTTTAGCAATTTTCGTAAGGGACGAGATCGTTTTATCGAAGGCAACGTCGAGGGTCATCGAGGGACTACGATCTTTTTTATCGAAGAGTCATTGCTAAAGCATCCCATATTCGAGGGACATGACTGTATTTTCGAGGCAACAAGCGAGGTTATCCTAGAGGTGCGCGTGTGAAAAAGTGTGTTGGTTTCAAGTTATTTTATTCTTTGATTAGGTTATCTAGCGATTGATTTTTGAATCTTGCCATACATGCCTAATTACTATACAGTATAAGGAAAATAGTAAATTGCGGGAATGGAAATTCTACGTTGTTACAAAGTGTTCGGGAATGGGGGTACAATTCTTACAAATGGGGATGAGTCAAATGCGATAGCAAGATCCAAATAACAAGCAATACAACCAAATCGAATTTTGCACGATTGATTAAAGCTACAATAATCCATGAAAATAAAATTAACCAATGAAATATGGAAATAAAATTTTATATATTTACTTGTAAGGAAAAAAAATAAGATATTATTTAAAGAAAAGGTTTAACTAAAGAAATTAAATCAAAGTTCATATATTTTTTTTCTATCTTTTAATATTTTTCATGATGAAAAGAATTAATTAATCCTATGAAAGATTTATATTTTTATGTTTTTTTTAATATAAAAAAAAGGAAATAGAAATATGTTCTATATTTTTTGTAACATTTGTATCATAAAAAATAAACAAAGGGAAATTAATAGCAAAAGTTTAATCAAGAAGCAAATTAGGAACAAAAAATAAATTATTCAAAATAAATGATGTAAACAAAAATTATGGATTAAACAAATGAAGGGGGTGTATGTTGTGAACAGAAAATGGGCTTATGGTGATGATTTGGGGCGGAGGCCCAAAGAAATTGATTGTCTACTTGCTATAACAAAAATCAAGCAAAATGGGGGGTGAGGCCAGTAAAACGGATTGGGCTTATGGAACAAAAGCAAAGGATTATCCAACACAAATCAGCAAAACAAACCCAAGCCCTAAAACAAACTTAGTCATGGATTAAGGGATAACACAAAAAAATTAGGGTTTGGTCCATCTTCCTCACGCGGCGCTGTTCTTCTCTGTTTATCGTTTCCATTTGCTGAAACCTTCTACCCTTCCTCACTAACTTGTCCCTGTCTTACTTCGCGAATGAATATCTCTCTTCAGTAACCACCCACGCCTCTTTGTTACCGGAATACAACCCTCTCGTCTCCCTAATCTAACCCTAGCGATTTTGAAAAGGTGAGATTTTTTTGTTATTTTCAAAGCTTACAGATTTTCGTTGATCTTTCCATCTTTAGTTACCCATCAATTCTTTACAAATGCAGACATTATGCTATGGAAGTATGAGAATAGGGAGAACTCATACCTGTTGGAGCTTTACAACTTCTCTCTTGCCTTGTTATTCTTGTGACTTTCTGCGAAATAGGAAAGGAGAGGCGAGACTGAGGACGGAATTCAGTGGTGATAGAGGATTTACGAGGGAAAGAGATGAGGATGGGAGCGTGGCTTTTCTGGCTTGTTGGTAACTTTCCTTTCTCCTTTGTTGAATAATGATTGGGTTATTTCTGTGTTTTGGATGATGGCTTTTTGGTTCTGAGTTTTGATGATGGTTAATAGTTTTGGGATTTTGGTGATGGTTATTTTGTTCTTGCTCTTGATGATGGTTAACAGTTTTGGGATTTTGGTGGTGGTTATTTTGTTCTTGCTCTTGATGATGGTTAACGGTTTTGGGATTTTGGTGGTGGTTATTTTGTTCTTTCTCTTGATGATGGTTAACAGTTTTGGGATTTTGGTGGTGGTTATTTTGTTCTTGCTCTTGATGATGGTTAACAGTTTTGGGTTTGATGCTTTGTTCACAGGTTTTTGAGTTTGATGCTTTGTTCACAGGTTTTTGAGTTTGATGCTTTGTTCACAGGTTTTTGAGTTTGATGCTTTGTTCACAGGTTTTTGAGTTTGATGCTTTGTTCACAGGTTTTTGAGTTTGATCCTTTGTTACTGTATTTGTTCTCTTTTTGCTCTCCTCCCTTTTTGGATCGCTCACGCTTCTGTTATATTGACCTCTTCTTATGTTGTGGCCTCTTTGCCTTTGGTCTCTACAACAGGTTTTTTCTTACAGCAGGTTTTTTCTGGTTTTGTTTTTTAGCAGTTTTGATGATTCTGGGGTTTACAACAGGTTTTTTCTGGTTTTGTTTTTTAGCAGTTTTGATGATTATGGGGTTTACAGCAGGTTTTTTCTGGTTTTGTTTTTTAGCAGTTTTGATGATTCTTGTGTTTATAGCAGCTCTTCTTTTTGCAACAGAGCTTTTGTAGGATGTGCTTTGGGCAATTCTGTAGCCTAGGTGACCTCTTTCCTCTCTTCTCTCTCAATGACAATAAAAAAAAGCAAATTTCTCTTTTGCTTATTTTACCAATCTGAAAGGTTTGCAGCACTTGGAAAATGATGACATTGTTTCTTGAGCAAGTTAACTTGCTATTTTGTTTGATTTAGCTATTTGTTTTATTTACCATACTGCTACCTCATTTTAGCTTATGATGATGCTGTTGGTTTGGACTGTTGAAATGTTGCTGTTTGTTTAGTTTGTGATGCTGCTGTTGTTTGTCCAGTTTGTGATGCTGCTGTTTGTTTTGTTTGTGATGCTGTTATTGTTTGTCTAGTTTGTGATGCTACTGTTTTCTCAGTTTGTGATGTTGTTTGTTTGGACTGTTGTAGAATTTTGTTATTGTATGCAGCCTTGGGCTATCATGTTCGCGAATTTCTCTTCTTCTTTTTTTTGTGAACCAACAAGGGAAACCTTATTGTGATTTGCAATTGGGGGAAATAGGTTATAATGAAATAAATAGCATTTTGATTCCATGTTGCAAACCTTAATGATGAATTTATGAAATAACTTTTGGAAAATTCCTTATTCATGCCCATATGATTTTGTACTAATCATGCTTTCTTTCTCTTATTTTCATGTGAGCAAAATTGGAGATGAGGAAGCAAAGAACGCAAGAAATCCGTGGCAAACATGGAAGTCTTGGAGATAAGCAAAAGAATCTGATATGACTTCAGTCTTCAAGCAAATTAAGCATAGATTAGTTCTCTTAGGCCAAACATTCATTTTGATTTTCTTTGTAACTTAGAAAGATCATTCTTGTATTTTGATGTATTGTATCCAATAGTTGTACCAATTTATCTTTAAATACAATAAGTTGTAAAACATAAAGTATTAAATGAATAAATTGTTTTGTAACAATCTTGGACGGTGTGTTTGAAATTGGAGAAAATCTTGAATTGTAGCATAAAGTATTCTTGTGTCATTTTATAACTTGAAATCCTTTATCAACAACAATTTGTAATTTATCTTTGTACCCCAATTGATTTTTTCTTGAAATTCCCAATCAGGATATTTGAAATAAAATGCTCCAGTCTGGTAACTTAAATTCCAAATAATCCCAATAACTTTGTAACTGCATTTCAAACAAATACGCACTTTGTACTCCATTTCCTAAACAAAATAGATGTATTAAGGACGTAAATCATCTGGTCAACCTGGATCCCAAAATCATGATTGTCCTAAATGACAGTCTTAATTTCCATCTCTTGTCCCAAACAAATCATGCTCTGAGAACAAACATTATCCTTTTAGTAAATTGTGTTTAAGAAAAATTCAAAATCAATCAAATGCCTTGCCATGATTTGATAATTTTAAAGTCTTCCAAAACTCAAATTTTTTCTGATTCTTTAAAGATAAACCCGTGAGCGACATCGCATGTGACCATGAACAGACATAATAGACTCAAAATCTTGTAGCTTGAAGAAATCATAAATACAACCTTGAGGAAGCATGAAGACTTATGAAGGCCAATTGGATCTTTGAAAACTCATTTCTTTTTTAGAATTGCAAAAAAACCTAATTGCTGATTTACTGCCCTAGAAGAGGATCTATCTGATCGATTTCTGAACCAACCTGAATATCCAAGAAACCCTAGGGTTGTGTCTTCTATGAAAAATGGGAGGGCAAATTTTGGGGTACAACAGTTGCCCCTGTTCAATCTTCTTAAACTTGAAAAGCGAGATCGACATGTTTGTCATTTGTGGCTTGAAAGTAGAAGATGATTGGACACTAGAGTGCCAAGAAATTTGGACTTGATGACGCACTGGTTTGATTGTGTATGGAAATGGGC
Source organism: Vicia faba (assembly GCA_948472305.1). NCBI lineage: Eukaryota > Viridiplantae > Streptophyta > Magnoliopsida > Fabales > Fabaceae > Vicia > Vicia faba. Next base: position 960,191,976 of record OX451741.1, on the reverse strand, counting down.
TTAAAGATGCCATTTGGAGAAGCAGAGGAGAATTGTCGGAGATGGGCTTATAGATGCCATCCAAAGGTGATTGTTGACGGAAAGTTTGAACTGGATCTGAACAGAGAACGAATCAGAATAAACCGTTGAGAGATTTATCTGAAACAAAGAAATAATATGGAGACGAATCAGAATAAACCATTGAGATATTTATCTGAAACAAATGAAAATCTAGAAATGAATCAGAATAAACCATTGAGAGATTTATCTGAACCAGTAAAATCTGGAAATGAATCAGAATAAACCGTTGAGAGATTTATCTGAACCAGTAAAAATCTGGAAATGCATCAGAATAAACAGTTGAGAGATTTATCTGAACCAGTAAATATCTGGAAATGAATCAGAATAAACCGTTGAGAGATTTATCTGAACTAGTGAAATAATCTGGAGACGAATCAGAATAAACCGTTGAAAGATTTATCTGAACCAGTAAAAATCTGGAGATGAATCAGAATAAATCGTTGAAAGATTTATCTGAACCAGTAAAATCTGGAAATAAATCAAAATAAATCATTGAGAGATTTATCTGAACCAGTAAAATTTGGAAATGAATCAGAATAAACCGTTGAGAGATTTATTTGAACCAGTAAAATCTGGAAATGAATCTGAATAGACCGTTGAGAGATTTATCTGAACCAGTAAAAATCTGGAAATGCATCAGAATAAACCGTTGAGAGATTTATCTGAACCAGTAAAAATCTGGAAATGAATCAGAATAAACCGTTGAGAGATTTATCTGAACCAGTAAAATCTGGAAATGCATCAGAATAAACCGTTGAGAGATTTATCTGAACCAGTAAAAATCTAGAAGTGAATCAGAATAAATCGTTGAGATATTTATCTGAACTAGTGAAATAATCTGGAGACGAATCAGAATAAACCGTTGAACGATTTATCTGAACCAGTAAAAATCTGGAGATGAATCAGATTAAACCGTTGAAAGATTTATCTGAACCAGTAAAAATCTGGAGATGAATCAGAATAAACTGTTGAGAGATTTATCTGAACCAGTAAAATCTGGAAATGAATTAGAATAAACCATTGAGAGATTTATCTGAACCAGTAAAATCTTGAAATGAATTAGAATAAACCGTTGAGAGATTTATCTGACCCAGTAAAATCTGGAAATGAATCAGAATAAACCGTTGAGAGATTTATCTGAACCAGTAGAAATCTGGAGATGAACCAGAATAAACTGTTGAGAGATTTATTTGAACCAGTAAAAATCTGGAAATGCATCCGAATAAACCGTTGAGAGATTTATCTGAAACAAATGAAAATCTGGAAATGAATCAGAATAAACCGTTGAGAAATTTATCTGAACCAGTAAAATTTGGAAATGAATCAGAATAAACCGTTGAGAGATTTATCTGAACCAGCAAAAATCAGCCTTTTCTCGGAAATTGATCTGTATTTGACTTGTTGAAGATTTGTGTCTGTCGGAAGTTTGTTGATAATAACTATCAAATGTCTCTTTCCTGTAAAAAGGTGAAGAGTTAATTGTATGCAATGCTATGATGTATGCGATGCATGGTGTGATGTTTGCCTCTCAAAATAAATGAGATTGCACTGTATGCACTTGAGTTGCCAATGTTATGACGTATGTATGCAAATGTATGAAAAGTAAAGATTGTTTGTGCTGTAGCATTGCTGGAAGTGGGGAAAATAAATCCCCTTTGAAGTAATGATGGGTGAATTTCTAAGTATAAACTCTGTTGCAGAAGGGAAAAGCCAGACATTACTTGTGATATCCTGCTGGGGGAATTTGAGAAGTCGGGCAACTTGCTGGGGACATTTTGGACTGGTGGTTGTAAATTTTTGCTCTGGCTGGAGAAAACACCTGTGGGGGTTTTATGGAATGGCTTAACAGGTATTATTCTATTTCTTAAAGTCATTAGTAATTGTCTTTCCGTTTTTTTTCTTTTATTTATTTGTAACAGTAATCACGTTCAAATGCATATGTTCAAAAATAAATCATTGGACGTTTTTGTAAATAAAACATAGAAATAAAGAAAAACAGATGGTTTTGCACTTTCAAAAGGGATATCTTTGTATTAACTTGAACAAGTGTTTTTTGTACAATTGTTAGTTGGCTATTTCGAATAAGGAAGAAACCACTATCAAAATAATATTTCGAATAAAGTATCTAAGGAGATTAATATCAATATTGGATATTGGTGGGAGATATGGAGTCATTTTGTTGAAGGATTATTCAATTTCCAGCAGATTTCGATTTGGACTTTTTTAGTGTTCGAATTATAAAGAGCTCCTTTATGCAAGGGTGCCAAAAATTGGAAACGGTCCAGGTAATTGGATTATTTCGAAAGCGACGAAGAAACAAGGTGCTTCGATTGGTACGGTTTTTCGAATTTTAAATAAAGAGCGCCATTCTAGAAGACGCGTGGAAGTCAGCAAACATAGGAAGCCTGCATGCTTCGAACGTGGCGTGGTTTTAGAATAGGGCCGTTAGGGTCAAGACACTATAAATAGGTGTTCTTATGTTAGATTTGGTGTGTTCACTTTTATGTACTAAAAGATCTCAAAATACTCAAACTTCCGTGAATTAAGGAAAACGAGTCAGAAGATACAATGTACGTATTGAACATCATTACTTTTTTACAATTTCAATACAAGTCTTGTTATATTTAGTTCGCCATTACAGCATTTCTGCCCTTAAATCCTTCGATTTCCTTGCATTTCTTTGTTTTACTTGCCTTTAAACACAGTCACTTTGTTAGAAACTTTACTTTTACTTTATCCTTTTAGTCAAACACTTATCTTTACATTCAAGCCCAAGTCTAATTCGAAGCCTTTCCTGCCTACATTCAGTTAGTTTATTCCTATAGACCATTTTAGAAATCTTTCCTAAGAATCTCGTATTCGAACTTAACATACAATATAAGTCTATCAATATAATAGATATGAACATGGAAATGAGTTATGACACATGTGTTCTAGGATCAATCTAGTCGATCCTGCAAGTAACCAATAATAATTAGTAAATTGGAAGACTAGAGGTTGTTTATTAGAAATCACTGTAAACAAATTGGCACACCTGGTGGGACAGTGTCATAACAAAAAGTTTTATCAAACAAACATATTAGAGAAGTTTTAGGATTTTTTGAGTGTGGAGCGCGTTTCAGTACATGAACCTTCGAAGCGGCAAAATAAAGAATAACAATCCACATATACCCAGAAAACAACGTACCAAAATAATGGTTAATACAACCAACCAAGATGGGGTACAGAATCCCCCACAGGGGGCTGCAACAATCGTTTCAAGTTCGATTGATGCCTCCAATGCCATTCTTGTTGGCAGTTCGAATATGATCCCAGTAAGTACATTAGACATTCCATCAAACGTGTCTTCAGTGCAAACTGCGCCACACATAGGGAATCAACAGTATTCGACCCCCCCTAGGCCTCCAGGTTTTGAACCTTTGAGACCTAGAAATCCTCAGTATGGGATGCCAACTTCGTTTATGGCAGGGTTACATAATACAACAACTTCGTCCCCACTCCAAGGATCTCGTTCAGGAATGAACCATTTGGGTACAAATTTCCAGAATATAGGAAACTTTACCCAAATGCCTACTCTTACAACTAATAGTCAGGCAGCACTTAGGCAACAGATGGATGATAGCAATCATGATATGGTAGGCATCCTAGCCCGTGAAATGAATGCTATTTTCAATCCCCTAATCCAGAATATAAATAGAACAAACCAAGAAAATGCAGCCCAGATGGCCAGAATAGCATATTTCTTTGGTGCCCCTAATGCGCCTGCAAGACGTAGGCAAAACCCAGTGGAAATTCGAAATGAAGAACCCATAATCGAATGAATTCGACTCCCTGTGCAAGTGGTCGAAGAAATAAATATAGGGGTGAGATTAAGAGATCAGGGAATTCAGGAAGTTCAGAATGAACAGCCTAGACCTATACTGATGGTGAATAGGGACCAAAATGCAGACGAAATTGTTCATAGAATTAGAAATGACAATTTAGTGGCAGAAAATAACCTCACCACCATGATTGAAAGAATAATGGCCCAGAATGGTTTAAATTCAGGATTTAGGAGGCCAAACTACACATCTCCTATTATAGATTATATTATGCAAACAGAATTACCCATGGGCGTTAAAGTTCCTAAATTCACGAAATTTGCTGGAGATACAAGTGAATCAACAGTGGAACATATAGCAAGATATTTAACAAAAGCAGGAGATATAGCAAATAATGAAAATCTTAGGATAAAATACTTCCCAAGTTCTTTGACAAAGAATGCGTTCACTTGGTTCACCACCTTGCCCCTGGATCTGTAGACACCTGGCCTTATTTAGAAAGGCTTTTCCATGAACAATTTTATATGGGTCAGTCTAAAATCAGTCTCAAGGAACTAGCAAGCATTAAGAGAAAATTCACGGAACCAATAGATGAATATTTGAATAGATTCCGTTTATTAAAATCCAGATGCTTCACAGTGGTCCCTGAACATGAATTGGTCGAAATGGCTGCTGGGGGCCTAGATTATTCCATTCGAAAGAAATTGGATACACAGTATCTTAGAGATATGGCCCAACTAGCAGACAGAGTGCGTCAGGTCGAAAGATTAAAAGCTGAAAAAGCTAGGGCTAGTAAAAATCATAAGAAAGAGAGAATAGCCTACATAGAGGCTGAAGAGGAAAACATAGATGATCCTCAAGACCCTTATGATTTCGATCAGTTCGAAATAGGTCTTGCAGAACTAAAAGAATCACCCCCTTATGCTTGCAAAGTTCTACTTCCGTCCAATGGAAAGGATTCTCTCGAAAGTGAAAGGAATGATAAATTCCCCAAGAAAATCTATACTTTCGATATAACTAAATGTGATGAGTTATTTGATCTACTTGTTAAAGATGGCCAGTTAATAGTTCCTCATAACCTTAAGGTTCCTCCGTTGGAACAAAGGAAAAAGAGGGGCTTTTGTAAATATCACAACTTTTTAGGCCATAAAACCTCACAGTGTTTTCTTTTCAGGGATTTGATACAGAATGCGATCAAGGATGGCAGGCTGAAGTTCTCAGACAAAGGAAAGAATCCAATGAAAGTTGATACGGATCTGTTGCTGATGGCGGAGACTAACTATGCTGAACCACTAGACATCAATGTGGTAGAAATTGCTGAGAGGAAATTTAAATCACAAGTGGAATTCGAAGAGGATGGGGACTTCATCCTAATCAAAAACGAAAAAGAGGCTATTGATGTCCTCCCATTGATCAAAAACGAAAAAGAGGCTATTGATGGCCTCCCATTGATCAAAAACGAAACAGAAGCTACTGATGGCCTCCCAAAGGTGCTCAAAGCAAAGATATTAAGTGACAGAAAATTAGCTGAGGCCACTGAATGTCTTAGGATGAAATTTGAAGAAGTCAAAATTTCTGATGACCAAATGCTGGGAGTGAATATGGTGGACTTCGAACAACCTAACGCTGAAATGGAAGAAGTGGAACGCTGTTTAGAGAGGGAAAGAGAACAGAGAAGAGAGAACTTACCTAGAAAGGACGCAGGTTTGCGTGAATACCTCTTCCACTGTCATAAGAAAAATTAAGAAAAGTTGATATGCCCAAGGTGTAGTATTATCTGCAACCCCAGAATTGCTGCTGAATTCGAAAGGGCCCGGCATGAACGAACAGGAGTCAACTGGTGGCAAGACAACCAACTATACAAAGTGTATCCAAAAGCTGATGAAAGTATGCTCGAATTCCTAGTTCGTTGCCACAAGATTGGAACAGAATGCTTGATATGTCCCAGATGTGCAGCAGTGTATGATAAGGAAATGGCTGAAGCATTCGAGAGAATTCTGTTTGCGTTAGGCTGGGGGCACCAAGGCAGAATGCCTTCGAATCTTGTTAGCACAGCCAGGAGTATGCCAAGGAGTCCAGATAGCCCTTATCCCAGGGGAGCAAAGAGAATTTCCTTTAAACTACCTGCAGAAATCCCCACTGATAGATGGCTGCAAGTGAATGCTGATAAGGGAAAAGGTAAGTGGTGCAGCTTCGATCGAGGAGGCAGGACTGCAATGGCTTACAGGAGGCAATTCAATTCAAACAGGAGGAAAGAAATAAGATTGGAGAATTATAAAGGCAGAAACTCAATGTCTCACTCTCAGTGGCGCAGACACCAGAGAAACCAAAAAGCAGCAAGGGATTCGAAACCTACATGAGTAGGAGAATCCAATACCAATAACCCAACATCACTGAACCAGACTGGGGGCAAACCCCCAGTGTCCAGGAAACTTTTTTCTCCACAGAAGGACGCTAAAGAAAATAGGACTCAGAAGGAAGCTGCGAACGAAGAGGACTTGATGGCTGATGCCTTCGAATCTGAGGGGGAATCCTTCTTCAATGCAAACTGCAATGTAGTTTCGGTGCTGCCTTGTGAGTACAATCAGGAAACAGAGGTTTATGCTGATGAGGAGACTGATGAGGACGAAATGGCCAGACATAGGCCAGTATGCTATTATGTGATGAACAATGGAGCGGTCGAAGAGCAGAATGCTTTCTTTGAAAAGCCAGACAATGGAATGAAAAACCATCTCAAACCCTTATTCATCAGGGAAAAGGTGGAACAATATGGTGTGAACAAGGATCTGGTAGATGGTGGAGCTGCTGTCAATCTGATGCCTCAATTCATGCTAAAGAGAATAGGAATGCAGGATTCAGATGTTAGACCTCACAACATGGTGCTTTCGAATTATGAAGGGAAGGTTGGCCAGACTTTGGGAGTAATACAAGTTAACCTGACAGTTGGTTCCCTCACAAGGCCAACAATGTTTATGGTCATTGCTGCAAAAGCAAATTACAATTTGTTGCTTGGCAGGGAATGGATCCATGGAGTTGGAGATGTACCTTCTTCAATGCATCAAAGGCTGGTGTTGTGGAGAGATGATGGGATTGTTGAAAATATAGAAGCAGACCAAAGTTACTATATGGCAGAAATCAACAATGTGGACAAAAGAAATTTCGACAGAAATATGGCCAACATAGGGCCATGTCACCCATCTGAGGAATATTTCGAGCCAAATGAGAACGCTTATTATTCCCTAACCTTGCGTCCCAATGGATTCCAATGGGATAGGGAAATCATGTGGAACGGGCAGGTGACTGAAAAAGATGGAGAGACTTCAAAGATATGGCCAACTGGCTGGGCAAGCGAAAGTTATTATGACTGAATCAAATTACTACCAAAAGATTTCGGCCTATTTGGCTGAGAACAAACGAAGAACGGCTCTCGAAGCCGAGATACAAAACATGGTTGTCGAAGCCATAGACAAAAAAGAAATAGAAAATCCTGAAGGAAACCATTCATCCTCACCCTGTGATGGACAAGCTTCTGAACTGATGGATCGAAGACTAGATGCCATTTATGATCAAGAGCCCTTGGGGTTCGAAAAGGATCCAGAGTCATCAAGCGCTAAGATGCTGGCCCAAGATCCTTTGAAGGAAGTTGATATCGGGGATGGTGTTGAAAAAAGGATTACATACATCAGTGTGAAGCTTAGTCCTAATTTAAAAGGCAAAGTGGTTAAAATGCTCAAACAAAATAGGGATTGCTTCGCCTGGGACTATGATGAAATGCCTGGTTTAAAGAGGGAACTGGTAGAACATAGGCTTCCAATCAAGGATGGCAAGAAGCCCATCAAGCAGATGCCTAGATGATTCGCTCCAGAAATCCTCTCAAAAATAAAGGCAGAGGTGGAACGGCTCCTTCGATGCAAATTTATCAGGACCACAAGGTACGTAGAATGGCTTGTTAACATTGTACCTGTTATTAAGAAAAATGGCTTTTTACGAATTTGCATAGATTTTAGGGATTTAAACACTGCCACCCCAAAAGATAAATATTCCATGCCTATAGAAGAAATGCTGATTGATTCTGCTGCGGGTTTCGAATACCTGAGTATGTTAGATGGATACTTTGGGTATAATCAGATTTTTATTGCTGAGGATGATGTTCCCAAAACTGCATTCAGATGTCCAGGCGCTTTAGGCACTTATGAATGGGTAGTTATGCCCTTTGGACTAAAAAATGCTGGGGCAACATATCAGAGGGTAATGAACACTATTTTTCATGATTTCATTGAGTCATTTGTGCATATTTATATAGATGACATAGTAGTCAAATCTGTTTCTGATGAGGATCATTTGACTCACCTTTGCCAGTCATTCGAAAGAATGAGAAAACATGGCTTAAAAATGAATCCTCTTAAATGTGCTTTCTTTGTTCAGGCTGGGGATTTCCTAGGCTTTGTGGTCCACAAGAAGGGGATCGAAATTAACTTGAACAAGACGAAGGCTATTATGGAGACGAAACCTCCTTCAACAAAGAAAGAGTTGCAATCTTTATTGGGTAAAATTAACTTTTTAAGAAGATTCATATCTAATTTCAGTGGGCGAACTCAAGCTTTCTCTCCACTCCTCCATCTCAACCAAGGGAATTTTGAATGGACTGCGCAGCATCAGGAGGCATTCGAGAAAATCAAAGCTTATTTGATGCATCCTCCTATACTTGCACCCCCTTCTAAAGATAAACCAATGAGGTTGTACATCTCTGCCTCCAATGTAACTATAGGTAGTATGTTGGCCCAAGAAAATGATGATGGCGTCGAAAGAGCCATCTATTATCTTAGTAGGGTCCTAAATAAAGCAGAGGCTAAGTATAGTAGCATTGAAAAACTATGCCTCTGTCTGTATTTCTCTTGTACAAAACTTAAATATTATATTAAACCAGTTTATGTTTATGTTTCATCTCACTTTGATGTTATTAAACATATGCTTTCAAAACCAATCATGCACAGCAGGATTGGCAAATGGGCCTTAGCGCTCACTGAGTACAATTTGACCTTCAAGCCTTTAAAAGCTATGAAAGGACGAGTAGTTTAAGATTTCATAGTGGATCACTTTGTGAGTGAGGACTTCACGTTAGATTATGTTGAGATCCAGCCTTGGAAATTATCCTTCGATGGGTCAACACATAAATATGGAAGTGGTGTTGGAGTCCTTATAATTTCTCCTGAGGGAATTCCAACAAAATTCAAGTACAAGTTAGAAGGCCCTCCTTGTTCGAACAACGAAGCTGAGTATGAAGCATTAATTGCTGAACTTGAAGCTTTGTTAGAATTGGGGGCAACCAGAGTCGAAATTAGGGGAGACTCAGAGCTGGTCATCAAACAGATAACCAAAGAATACAAATGTATCAAGGAAAATTTGATCATGTACTTCGTTATTGCTAATAGATTACTCAAAAAATTTGGATATGTGGATATAAAACATATTCCCGTAATTGATACTCAGGAGGCAAATGACTTGGCTCAAATAGCTTCAGGATATAAGACATCTAGAGAAAAACTCCAATATCTCATAGAAACAAGAGGCAGAATATTGGCTACCAAATTATCACCATTAGACTTGGAAACTTCGAAACTAGGTTATGCAGATCAGAAAGAATTCGAAGTTCTAAATATTGATACTTTGGCAGATACAGATTGGAGAAGTCCCATAGTAAATTACCTGAAAGAACCTTCAGTAAGTACAGAGAAAAAGACCAAATATAGGGCATTGTCTTATGTCCTAATAGGAAATGAACTTTTTAAGAAAACCCCAGAAGGTATATTACTCAAGTGTTTAGGAGAAAATGAAGCATATTTAGCAGTATCCAGTGTGCACGGTGGGGCATGTGGGGCACATCAAGCAGGTCACAAAATGAAATGGTTGTTGTTTCGATATGGAATGTATTGGACCACTATCCTCAAAGACTGCATAGAATTTGCTAAAGGTTGCGAACAATGCCAAGTTCATGTAGGTATTCAACATGCTCCTGCAAGTGAGTTACATTCAATTGTTAAGCCTTGGCCTTTTAGAGGATTGGCATTAGATCTAATTGGTGAAATTCGACCAGCATCATCCAAAAGACAGAAATATATCCTTGTGGGTATAAATTATTTTACAAAATGGGTCGAAGCAATTCCTCTAGTGAACGTTGATCAAGAGGTCATTATGGAATTTATCCAGAGGCAAATAATTTACAGGTTCGGAATACCATAAAGTATTACAACAGATCAAGGTTCAGTTTTCACAAGGCGAAAAATGCAAGAGTTTGCAAAAGAAATGGGATTTAAATTACTCACGTCAACTCCTTACTATGCTCAAGCTAATGGACAAGTAGAAGCAGCCAATAAAGTCATAATAGGTTGGATAAAGAAACATGTAGGACGAAAGCCAAGAAATTGGCACAAAACTTTGGACCAAGCTTTGTAGGCATGTCGAACATCTCCTAAAGAAGCAACAAATACTACTCCGTTTCGACTTACCTTTGGACATGATGCAGTGTTGCCAGTCGAAATACACTTACAATCAGTAAGAATCCAAAGACAAAATGAAATACCAACTGATCAATATTGGGAAATGATGATGAATGAATTAGTGGACGTGGATGAAGATAGACTACATGCTTTAGAAGTTATGAGAAGACAGAAAGAAAGAGTAGCCAGAGCATACAACAAAAGAGTTAAAAGTAAGTTGTTCTCAACCAATGACCTGGTATGGAAGGTTATATTACCTATGGATAAAAAGAACAGATTATTAGGTAAATGGTCACCCCATTGGGAGGGTCCTTTTCGAGTATTGAAAACATTTTCGAATAATGCTTACGAAATAGAAGAATTAGCGGAAGATAGAAGAGTCTTGAGGGTAAATGGGAAATACTTAAAAGGGTATAAACCATGCTTGCAAGAGGTTAGAATCACTGCAAGATAATAAAAAATATATATAAACATGAAGCCAAAATGGTATTATATAACTGCCATAATGGTTGTGTTCAATCATTTACAATAAAAAGCATTAACAAAATACATTCAACAATCAGAATGGGGCGTTTCGTTTCAACTTTGCAGAAAGTAGGACACTTACTCTGCCATCGTGTACAGTATGGTCATCATGAGTTTTTGATACTCTCAAAACATCCTGGATGAGTCAAAAAACAAGTATTTCTTTATATCTGTCGAAATACATGTTCTTGGGGGGAAATTTGTTAGTTGGCTATTTCGAATAAGGAAGAAACCACTATCAAAATAATATTTTGAATAAAGTACCTAAGGAGATTAACATCAATATTAGATATTGGTGGGAGATATGGAGTCATTTTGTTGAAGGATTATTCAATTTCCAGCAGATTTCGATTTGGACTTTTTTAGTGTTCCAATTATAAAGAGCTCATTTATGCAAGGGTGCCAGAAATTGGAAACGGTCCAGGTAATTGGGTTATTTCGAAAGCGACAAAGAAACAAGGTGCTTTGATTGGTACGGTTTTTAGAATTTTAAATAAAGAGCACCATTCTAGAAGACGCATGGAAGTCAGCAAACATAGGAAGCCTGCATGCTTCGAACGTGGCGTGGTTTTAGAATAGGGTCGTTAGGGTCAAGACACTATAAATAGGTGTTCTTATGTTAGATTTGGTGTGTTCACTTTTATGTACTAAAAGATCTCAAAATACTCAAACTTCCGTGAATTAAGGAAAACGAGTCAGAAGATACAATGTACGTATTGAACATCATTACTTTTTTACAAATTCAATACAAGTCTTGTTATATTTAGTTCTCCATTACAGCATTTCTGCCCTTAAATCCTTCGATTTCCTTGCATTTCTTTGTTTTACTTGCCTTTAAACATAGTCACTTCCTTAGAAACTTTACTTTTACTTTATCCTTTTAGTCAAACACTTATCTTTACATTCAAGCCCAAGTCTAATTCGAAGCCTTTCCTGCCTACATTCAGTTAGTTTATTCCTATAGACCATTTTAGAAATCTTTCCTAAGAATCTCGTATTCGAACTTAACATACAATATAAGTCTATCAATATAATAGATATGAACATTGAAATGAGTTATGACACGTGTGTTCTAGGATCAATCTAGTCGATCCTGCAAGTAACCAATAATAATTAGTAAATTGGAAGACTAGCAGTTGTTTATTAGAAATCACTGTAAACAACAATGAGACGAGCATTCTAGCAAGAGAATGTCGTCGTAAAAAAAAGTGAAAATTGATACAAAGAAAAGATAGCTATGTGAAATAATCCCATGGGGTTCCCGTTCTACTATAGCCTTCATGTCTCTGAATTTCTTGTCCGCTGGTCGCCTCGGCGAAGTCGATTGGGTTGATTTAGAGCCAATTGAGTTGATTGGTTGCCGCTGAAGATTATTTGCCAGATGATCCAAAGGGACATAGTCATACGCTTGAATCCCTAACTTTTCCTGGACCGCCCTTTCGGGTTTTCAGTCCACCGGGATACCCTTTTTTGCCCAAGCCACCCTTTCGGGTTTTCAACTTACCGGGTGTACAGATTTTTTCATTTTCATCCCTTATTTTTGCCCGAACCCTTTTGGTTCGCCGGGAAGCCCTTATTTTTGCCTAGGTCAGTCAACCTAGCGGGTCTTTGATCATGCATAGTATCTTTTAACCATGTCTATATTTACAGGGTGCGGGAGGTCGTCGCCATCCATAGTAGTCAAGATCATTGCTCCACCAAAGAAAATGCTTTTGATTACAAACGGCCCTTCATATGTAGGGGTCCATTTGCCCTGGGATCACCTTGTGGAAAAATGATACGCTTGATTACCAAGTTACCGATCTGATATACCTGACGTTTGAACTTTTTATTAAAAGCTTTGATCATGCATTTTTGGTACATCTGACCATGACAGATAGCTGTAAGCCTCTTCTCATCAATCAAGTTTAGTTGGTCAAACTGAGTCTGAATCCAATCTTCTTCATTCAAACCAGCATCCTTCATGATTCTCAGAGATGGGATCTGGACCTCAATAGGCGAGACAACTTCCATGCCGTATACGAGAGAATAAGGTGTTTCCCCAGTTGATGTGCGAGCTGTGGTACGATACCCATGGAGAGCAAACGGTAGCATCTCATGCCAGTCTTTGTATGTGACCGTCATTTTCTGTATGATCTTCTTAATGTTTTTGTTAGCAGCTTCTACAGCACCATTCATCTTTGGCCGGTAAGGGGAAGAATTATGATGCTGAATCTTGAATTGCTCCCACAAGGCGGTGATCATAGTATTATTCTGATTTGTACCATTATCAGTAGGGATTATCTCTAGGATACCGTATCGACAGATGAGGTTTTGTTTGATGAACCGGGCGACCACATTCTTAGTAACAGAAGCAAAGGAAGCTGCCTCAACCCACTTTGTAAAATAGTCGATGGCCATTAAGATAAAGCGATGTACATTGGAGTCTGTTGGCTTGATTTCCCCGATCATATCGATTCCCCACATAGCAAAGGGCCAAGGAGCCGTCAAGACATTCAGAGGAATCAGAGGTACATGCACTTTGTCAGCATAGATTTGACACTTATGGCAAGTCCGAGAGTGTTGGTAGCAATCTGCCTCCATGGTAGACCAATAATAGCCTGCCCGTAGGATTTTCTTTGCCATTGTATGCCCACTGGAATGAGTACCAAAAGTGCCTTCGTGTAGCTCACCCATGATCCTTTCAGCCTCAAACTTATCTACGCACCGAAGAAATACAGATTCATGATTGCGTTTATACAAAATGCCGTTACTAAGGAAGAATTTAGCCGAGAACCTTCTCAGGAATTTCTTGTCATTCACCAAAGCTCCTTCTGGATATTCCTGAGACTCGAGATACCTCTTGACTTCATGAAACCAAGGTTGGTCCACTACTTCTTCGGTATTAATCTCGTGACAATAGGCTGGTTCATTCATCCGCTCAATGGTGATTTGAAGATCCTCGTTATCCCAATTAAGTTTAAACATAGACGACATTGTAGCTAATGCGTCTTCTAGCTGATTTTCTTCTCGCGAGAAATGCTCAAAGGTAATCTTCTCGAAATGCGGCAACAATGTCAACACATGTTCTTTATAAGGGATAAGATTGGGGTGCTTGGTATCCTATTCCCCTTTGACTCGACTGATGACCAAGGTTGAATCTCCAAATACATCCAAGTGTTTGATCCCCGAGTCTATGGCAGCCTTGAGACCAAAGATGCACGCTTCGTATTCTGCCATGTTGTTTGTACAGTTGAAGCAAAGTCTGGCAGTAAAGGGAGTATGACATCCTTCAGGAGATATGAGTACGGCGCCGATACCATTGCCAAGTGCGTTGGATGCCCCATCAAAGAAAAGGGTCCATTGGGATCCTTGTTCAGGTCCGTCATATGGCCTGATCTTTTCACAGTTGTCTAACGTCACGATGTCTTCATCCGGGAATTCAAACTTCATGGACTGATAGTCGTCTACAGCTTGGTGAGCAAGATGATCATCCAATACACTGCCCTTTATAGCTTTCTGGGTAGTATACTGTATGTCATATTCTGTCAGGATCATCTGCCATCTTGCTATTCTCCCAGAAAGAGCAGGCTTCTCAAAGATGTTCTTTATCGGATCCATTTTAGATATCAACAAAGTAGTGCGGGTCAGCATGTACTGTCTCAGCCGGCGAGCAGCCCATGCCAGAGTGCAGCAAGTTTTCTCGAGCAGTGAATATCTTGTTTCACATTCGGTAAACTTTTTGCTCAGGTAATAAATAGCATGCTCTTTTCGGCCAGACTCGTCATGCTGCCCCAGCACACACCCCATTGAGTTTTCTAAAACAGTTAGATATAAGATCAATGGCCTTCCCTCGACAGGTGGCAACAACAGAGGAGGTTCTTGCAGGTATTCCTTGATTTTGTCAAAGGCAACTTGGCATTCGTCGTTCCATCTGACTACTTGATCTTTCTTCAAGAGTTTGAAGATTGGTTCACAAGTAGCTGTCAGGTGAGAAATAAACCTGGCTATGTAATTTAGATGTCCCAAGAATCCTCTGACTTCTTTATCAGTATGACGAGACGGCATTTCTTGTAGCGCTTTAACCTTGGCAGGATCAACTTCGATACCCTTGTTGCTGACGACAAAACCCAAGAGTTTACCAGACCGTACTCCGAATGTACACTTGTTTGGATTCAATCTCAACTTGTACTTCTTCAGCCTCTCGTACAGTTTCTGTAGATGATCGAGGTACTCTTCTTCTGTCCGTGATCTGGCTATCATATCCTCTACATAGACCTTTATCTCATGGTGTATCATGTCATGAAATAAAGCTACCATAGGGCATTGATAGGTAGCCCGAGCATTCTTCATTCCGAATGGCATGACCTTATAACAGAAAGTGCCCCACTGTGTAACAAAATTCGTTTTCTCCATATCCTCAGGCGCCATTTTGGTTATAGCGCGAGAAGCCATCCATGAAGGAAAACACTTTGTGTTGCGCCGTATTGTCAACTAAGATGTCGATGTGGGGAAGTGGGAAATCATCTTTGGGGCTTGCCCTATTCAAATCTCTATAGTCCACACACATACGTACTTTACCATCCTTCTTGGGTACAGGGACAACATTGGACACCCATTGGGGATAAGAGGTGACAGCCAAAAATCCAGCATTGAATTGCTTCATAACTTCTGCTTTGATCTTTTCAGACATATCAGGCCTCATACGGCTAACCTTTTGCTTTACTGGGGGACAATCTTCCTTTGTAGGCAGACGTTGTACCACAATGTCTGCATCTAGTCCTGGCATGTCTTTGTATGACCAGGCGAAGATCTCAACATAATCTTGCAATAACTGAATCAGACGCTCCTTGACATTAGGTTCCAAGTTGGCACCCACCTTGACCTCTTTCTTATCTTCTTCAGTTCCCAAGTTAATTGTCTCGATCGGCTCTTCATGCGGCAGAATGGTCCTGTCTTCTTATTGCAACAACCTGGCCAACTCTCCTGGCACTTCAAAATCTTCCTCACCTTCGTCGGCGGCTTGGTAGATCGGATTTTCAAAGTCACAACTGGCCATAGCAGAACTGTTACCCATGGGATCCTGAGTGGATGTAGATCTGCATTTTCAATATGTGAGTGTGTGTAAGAACATAGCTATCTTTGAAAAAAAATGTAAGAAAGAAAAGACAAGGAAAACAAAATTTGATATAAAAACATCCATGATTCATTAATGACATATAAGAATGAAGTGACAACCCTTACAGATGGACCATTGTGCCTCGGGTAGGACACAAGGTTTTAAAAAGTATGAATTGTTTAAATATTACAAGCCTGAAAATATTAAAAGACAATTACTCTTGAATAAAAGTAATAGGAATGAAATCTTTCGCCTCCCAATTGTTGAGCCCTTCGCCGATGGTTGGAAAAATCCATTCATCCATGTCACAGCTGCCATCACTATCTTCTAATGCATTGACTCCTTAATAGCTGATACGCAGAGGTGGTCCCCCTGCGCGAGAACGTCGGACAGCTTTTTGAGCCTCTGAAGTGAACCCCAACCCAAATTTGTCGGATTTTTAGGGAATATCCGGAAGTTGACCCCAGATAGTACATCCTCCCTCTTCAACTACTGCTCGAGCGTATTTCAATGAGGCCATCTTTAGCGGAGGTCTGGTAATCTTCGGGACCTTTGGAGTAGACTTGGTTGTTGTGACCGTTGCTGGAACCTCCTCAAAGTTTTGGCAGGGAGTCTCTATGAATTCACCATCCATTTCAACATACCTGAAAGAGTTCAAATGGCTAACCATGTATTCCTCTTCTCCGTGAACTGTGACAATCTTCCCTCTGATCGGGTATTTTAGCATTTGGTGTAGGGTGGAAGTGACGGCACCAGCACCATGGATCCAGGGTCGACCCAACAGACAAGAGTACGAAGGGAGGATGTCCATCACATAGAAAATTGAGTCAAAGGTCTGAGTCCCAATTTTTATGGGGATACTAACTTCTCCGTGCACTGTCCTCTTTGAACCATCAAAGGCCCTTACTATGATGTTGCTAGGTTTCAAGATGAGTCCTTCGCAATCCAGTCGATCGAGGGCATTTTTGGGCAAGACATTCAATGATAAACCGGTATCCACCAAAACATGGGCAAGTGTGGTACCCATGCATTCAACGGAAATATGTAAGGCATCACTGTGCTTCCTTCCCTTAGATGTTAAATCAGCATCGGAAAAGCCCAATCCGTTATCAGCAGTTAGACTGGCCACACAGTCTTCAAATTGGTCGATGGAGGTCTCCTGGGGCATTTGAGCGGTCTTAAGAAACTTTACCAAGGCTTTGGCGTGAGTTTCAGAGCACAAAAGTAAGGACAACAACGATATCTTCGAGGGGGTTTGCCCCAATTGTTCTACAATGTTGTAGTCACTTATCTTCAAGATTTCTTCTATTTCTTTTCTAGAAGCTACAAGGATGACTTTGGGACGTTCTCTTGCTTGGGCAGGCTCAACCAAAGCCTCTTTGCCCCTGGTATCGGCAACCACTTCTTGTTATTTTGCTGGTTCCAGTGATGTTACCGATATCAGGATCAATATCTCTCGCAACTTCATTTGTGACAGCCAACTGATCTTGCTTGATGTTGTAGTAATAAACGTCAGCCTCATAACTCCAGGTAACAACTTTATTTGAGGAGTATGGTATTGGTCTTGGCATAGTGATGATCAATGGTGCAGATCTGGGAGCAGATGTAATCCTGACGGGTCTTTTGGTGGAGACCCTGGGAGGATTGTCGAAAATGGTGATTATCGAAACATCTTGATGAGAGTTTTTGATAAGAGGTAGCTTTTCAAATAGGATTTCTTTGCTAGTCATCAGGCGCTGGACGCCTATCTTTAGTAAAAAACAACCGTTCGGAAGATATTTGCAAAGGTGGCAATTTTCATCGCAACCTGGGAACAAGCCGGCTTGCAGTAGATTTTGTTTAATGGTCAACAGAGGAGTAACCAAGTCATTCACGGAGGAAACAAAATGATCATCATCAATGGTGTTGATACCTTGGCCATGTCTGGGCATTGGTGTCGTTATTACATTAGGCGTTTCTGGGGACTCAAACTCAACCTCCTTCGCATCGATAAGGTCTTGCACCTTATTCTTTAAGGCCCAACAGTCATTTGTATCGTGCCCCGGGCTTTCAGAATGATAGGCACATCGGGCGTTCGGGTTGTAGCGAGGAGAAGCAGTATTGGGGTTCTTGGGAGCTTCCTTTAAAATTTCCAGATTGGACCTTAGAAGGTGTGGCAAAACTTGAGACATGGTCATGTTAATCCGGGTGAATCATCTCATGGGCGCTTCTGGTTTGCGCTGATAATTTCGCTGCTAATTTGGCGCAGGATTAGAGATCATGACAGCCCCTATTGCCGGACGACGGTCGGTTTTGTTTTGATTCCTATGGTCATACACATCACTTACCTCCTTCTTTCAAACAAAAGGTTTCTTCACCATACTTGAGGATGCATCTCTTTGAATTTTGCCGCTTTTTATACCGGCTTCGACCCGCTCACCAGTCATGATTAATTCGGTAAACCCAGATGAAGAACTCCCAATCAGGTGATTGAAAAATGGTCCTGACAAGGTGCCAAGGAACATATCCACTAATTCTCTGTCGGATACAGGGAGCTGGACTCTGCCTGCGAGATCCCTCCATTTTTGAGCATAGGTTTTGAAACCCTCATCTGTTCCCATAGACATACTTTGTAACTGTGTCCTAGTCGGGGCCAAATCAGCATTATACTGATACTATTTGTAGAAAGCGGCAGCCAACTCTTCCCAGTTACGGACATTGGACCCTTCTAATTGGTAGAACCAATCCAACTGAGTCCCCGATAAGCTCTCTTGGAAGAAATGCACCCACAGATTTTTGTCAGCCGTGTGGGGTTGAATCTTTCTGACATATGACCTCGGATGTAGTTTTGGGCAAGAGATACCATCATACTTGGTGAAAGTTGGGACCTTGAATTTCTGTGGGATGACAACCCCTGAGATGAGTCCTAATTCTTCAAAGTCCAAACTGGGTACCCTCTGAATCTCCATGGCATTCAAACAATCCTCTAGTTATTTGTATTTATCATCAGCAGGAGGATATTGCTCCTCAGAGTAATCAGGCTCTTCCTCTCCTTCGGATACTGGGTCGTCGTTCACTTCCTGGGTCTCGGCCCCTTGGTTATCTCCTTCACCCGATGACGTTGCAAAGTTCAAGGTTCGCCTGGTCTGCCCTTTAAACCTTCTTCCCATGATCACAACTCCGGTTGGTTTCTTCGTTTTCTTCTTCTTCTCTTTGGCTAGCAGAGTCTTCAACTCCTCTTTCCCTTTTGTCAGAGCCATGAGCATTTGTTGTAACTGGGTATTCTGCGCCTGAAGATCTTTCAAATCATGTTCAACATCCACCTCACTGAAATAAACAGTAGAAGGATAAGGCGACCTGTTATGAGAAACCTGTATGATGTTATGATGAATGAAGATGCAATATGCAAATGATTTCAAGGAAATTTAGAAGGTTTAAACTTGTCCAAACCAAAAAAGAGCACACGTCATATTAAATAAAACCAAGTTTGAATACATCATGCCTCCTTGGGCTTACAAAGAAAGAAACGAAATACAGCAAAAATTCTTAAGACAAAAAGACCGAACGCATCCTCTTTGGAGCAATGTAGGTATTCAGATTTTTCTCATCATGAAGCAGTTTGGTGAGCTACAGAACCTTATTCTCACTGGCGTAGTACTGGGTTTCAAAGGTGTCTCTCTCTTCCTTTAACTGAATCCAAGCTTTCTGCAGGTCTTCGAGAGAGGTAGGCATGTCCGGATGAAGAACGATGTATGGGACGTCTCCTTCAATAATAGGCTCGATGATGACATGAAGGATGGAAGGGTAAGGCATTAAGAGATTCTGAGCACGAACCCATACCCACTTAAGGTAAGGCTCGAGATGGGTAGAGTTTTTATGTCCCAAAGTCCTACTTCCCACCTTGTTCACCATTCCCCAAGCACGTGCAAACCTCTGGCGATAACCTTGATCTTCTTTGTCGTAGTCGAAGACTAAACCCTGGACGAGCATCTAATGAGGGTCGTCTCTTCGGGCATACCCAAATTGCCGAAGAGCTAAACACGGGTTGTAAGTGATACCTCCCCTAATACCTAGCAGAGGTACATTAGGGAACTCCCCACAATGGTCAATGATAGAAATATCTTCCAAGGATCTCGAGCACCAATGGATATCAACGTGGGAGAGAGACATCATCCTTTGAGACCAAGTCAATCTTTGCTCGTTCTTCAATGTTGACTGAGGCAGGTGTAAAGTGAACCACTTAGCGAGTAGGGTTATACAACACAAAAGGGTACCTCTTTTCTTCATGGTACAGGTATGAAGGCAATGCAAGATGTCTCCTAGAAAGGTGGGTATAGGATTGCGAGAGAGAAAGAGTTTGATGGCATTAACGTCTATGAATTGGTCAGAATTAGGAAACAGAACCAAACCATAAATGAGGAGAGCTAGCGCGTCTTCGAAAGCTTGGAAATCCATGTCATCCCAGAATGAACGAGCTTTTTCCAATAGAAACTTAGCTAAAAAACCTTTAACCCCACTTCTTGTCTCCCAATTGGCTATGACGTCGGCCCTCTTCAAACTTAAAGCTTCGGCGATGACTTCAGGTTTTGGAATCCCTTCTAGACCGGTGAGCGGTATCTGATTAAGCACGGGCACTCCTAAGAGCAGAGAGAACTCTTCTAGTGTAGGTACCAACTGATAGTCCGGAAAAGTGAAACAATGATGTACGGGATCAAAGAATTGGAATAGTACACACATCATCTCTTCTTGGAAGTTGGATGTAGCCAAACTGAGGAGTCGACCATGCTTCTTGGTAAAAGGAGAATCCCCAGGCACTCTTGAAGCTAGCTCTTGAAGTTGAGGATGTGCTTTTACAAAGCTGATTCGGATGGTGTTTCTTCGGAGAGAATTCATATCCTACAAAACAAAAACAAAGATAAATTTCTAAATCCTTGAAATGGTTAGTGAGCATGCATATGATGTTGATGATGTTGATGATGTTTATGATATTTATGTACAAGCAAACATATACGCACACAACAAACAGATCCCTATGTTTTAGGCTTGCATGAGTTTGTAGGTAAGTACCCTCTTGAAGTTTTAGTTGGCTCAACCTGTCCTAGAAATAATGATCGGGTTCTAAAGGATCTCAATATCACCGACCTTTCTCTTAGGCATTGTCTCAGCACAACAATCTTTTCTTGCGGCTGAGATATCCCAAAAGTCTAGCCTCAATGAGTGTAGTATCGAGTATCAACCAATTTTCAGCTTTACACTGAAACCGACTACTTCACTACTTCCTAATGGCCAAGTTTGTTCAATTAGGGTTCTAAGGTTAATTAGTGCTTCATGACGCCACTCAGCGGCTCCGTATTCTCCTTGATTCACCATGAGGGATACCGGTACCCACAAATGCGTCACACTAACATAGCCATTGTCTCAACCATATCGTTTTATGTCGTACAGTCTCCACAATCTATTGCTATTTACCTAAAAAGGTGCCCCAAATCCGGGTGGAGGATCAAAGCAAACCTAATACAAAGAACTAAATATAAAGCACACAAATCAAATAATGAAAGCGAATAAAGATGATCTATCCCTAAGCTAACCTCACTTTTTTATTTCCCCAGCAGAGTCGCCAGTTCTGTGATACGGTGGGAGAACTGACTTGGTGTTTTGCGTTTCGATCGCATTTGTGCGAATAGCAAGAGTCGCCACCGATTTTTCTTTTATCCAAAAGAAAAGGTAAAAAAGCACAGGAAATACTTTTCGAGATTATTTCTCGGCTTCGGGGGGTAGATTATGAAAAGGGAAGGTATTAGCACCCTTTTCATCCATGGTTTTCCATGGGCTCTTAGTTACTCGTTTAGATCACTTGCTTTCATTTGACAGTGTGCTTGTGGTGTGGGCTTTTGAAAGTATTTTGAAAAATATCTTTGTAATGATTCTCGTTTCTATAAGAACGCGTACAAAGTTTTGTTTCGAAAAGTGGTTCAAAGAGGTGTTTGTGAATCGTGTTTCATAAAGTGTTTTGAAAAGATGTTTTGCAATGGTTTTCGTCTCTATAAGAACGTATATAAAACATTTTGTCTTTTTGAAAATGTTTTGAAATGAAAGTGTAGGTGTAAAAATGTTTTTATCGTGAGCAAGCGAGTAACTAGGAGTGAATCTATCTACTCGAAAGGTCTTAAATTGTTCTTTTCTTCCTCCTCTTAATGTGGCTATCTTACCATTAATTTGGTAAGAAGCCCCATCGTTGGATGTGAAGGGACAGGCGCGGGTCAATTTTACAGTCATTGAAAGCAACTTATGAGACGCTTTAGCAATTTTTGTAAGGGACGAGATCGTTTTATCGAAGGCAACGTCGAGGGTCATCGAGGGACTATGATCTTTTTTATCGAAGAGTCATTGCTAAAGCATCCCATATTCGAGGGACATGACTGTATTTTCGAGGCAACGATCGAGGTTACCCTAGAGGTGCGCGTGTGAAAAAGTGTGTTGGTTTCAAGTTATTTTATTCTTTGATTAGGTTATCTAGCGATTGATTTTTGAATCTTGCCATACATGCCTAATTACTATACAGTATAAGGAAAATAGTAAATTGCGGGAATTAAAATTCTACGCTATTACAAAGTGTTCGGGAATGGGGGTACAATTCTTACAAATGGGGATGAGTCAAATGCGGTAGCAAGATCCAAATAACAAGCAATACAACCAAAATCGAATTTTGCGCGATTGATTAAAGCTACAATAATCCATGAAAATAAAATTAACCAATGAAATATGGAAATAAAATTTTATATATTTACTTGTAAGGAAAAAAAATAAGATATTATTTAAAGAAAAGGTTTAACTAAAGAAATCAAATCAAAGTGCATATATTTTTTTTCTATCTTTTAATATTTTTCATGATGAAAAGAATTAATTAATCCTATGAAAGATTTATATTTTTATGTTTTTTTTAATATAAAAAAAAGGAAATAGAAATATGTTCTATATTTTTTGTAACATTTGTATCATAAAAAATAAACAAAGGGAAATTAATAGCAAAAGTTTAATCAAGAAGCAAATTAGGAACAAAAAATAAATTATTCAAAATAAATGATGTAAACAAAAATTATGGATTAAACAAATGAAGGGGGTTTATGTTGTGAACAGAAAATGGGCTTATGGTGATGATTTGGGGTGGAGGCTCAAAGAAATTGATTGTCTACTTGCTATAACAAAAATCAAGCAAAATGGGGGGTGAGGCAAGTAAAACGGATTGGGCTTATGGAACAAAAGCAAAGGATTATCCAACACAAATCAGCAAAACAAACCCAAGCCCTAAAACAAACTTAGTCATGGTTTAAGGGATAACACAAAAAAATTAAGGTTTGGTCCATCTTCCTCACACGGCGCTATTCTTCTCTGTTTATCGTTTCCATTTGCTGAAACCTTCTACCCTTCCTCACTAACTTGTCCCTGTCTTACTTCGCGAATGAATCGCTCTCTTCAGTAACCACCCACGCCTCTTTGTTACCGGAATACAACCCTCTCGTCTCCCTAATCTAACCCTAGCGATTTTGAAAAGGTAAGATTTTTTGTTATTTTCAAAGCTTACAGATTTTCGTTGATCTTTCCATCTTTAGCTACCCATCAATTCTTTACAAATGCAGACATTATGCTATGGAAGTATGAGAATGGGGAGAACTCATACCTGTTGGAGCTTTACAACTTCTCTCTTGCCTTGTTATTCTTGTGACTTTCTGCGAAATAGGAAAGGAGAGGTGAGACTGAGGACGGAATTTAGTGGTGATAGAGGATTTACGAGGGAAAGAGATGAGGATGGGAGCGTGGCTTTTCTGGCTTGTTGGTAACTTTCCTGTCTCCTTTGTTGAATAATGATTGGGTTATTTTTGTGTTTTGGATGATGGCTTTTTGGTTCTGAGTTTTGATGATGGTTAACAGTTTTGGGATTTTGGTGATGGTTATTTTGTTCTTGCTCTTGATGATGGTTAACAGTTTTGGGATTTTGGTGGTGGTTATTTTGTTCTTGCTCTTGATGATGGTTAACAGTTTTGGGATTTTGGTGGTGGTTATTTTGTTCTTTCTCTTGATGATGGTTAACAGTTTTGGGTTTGATGCTTGGTTCACAGATTTTTGAGTTTGATGCTTTGTTCACAGGTTTTTGAGTTTGATGCTTTGTTCACAGGTTTTTGAGTTTGATGCTTTGTTCACAGGTTTTTGAGTTTGATGCTTTGTTCACAGGTTTTTGAGTTTGATCCTTTGTTATTGTCTTTGTTCTCTTTTTGCTCTCCTCCCTTTTTGGATCGCTCACGCTTCTGTTATATTGACCTCTTCTTATGTTGTGGCATCTTTGCCTTTGGTCTCTACAACAGGTTTTTGCTTACAACAGGTTTTTTCTGGTTTTGTTTTTTAGCAGTTTTGATGATTCTGGGGTTTACAGCAGGTTTTTTTTGGTTTTGTTTTTTAGCAGTTTTGATGATTCTGGGGTTTACAGCAGGTTTTTTCTGGTTTTGTTTTTTAGCAGTTTTGATGATTCTTGGGTTTACACCAGCTCTTCTTTTTGCAACAGAGCTTTTGCAGGATGTGCTTTGGGTAATTCTGTAGCCTAGGTGACCTCTTTACTCTCTTCTCTCTTAATGACAATAAAAAAAAAAGCAAATTTCTCTTTTTCTTATTTTACCAATCTGAAAGGTTTGCAGCACTTGGAAAATGATGACATTGTTTCTTGAGAAAGTTGACTTGCTATTTTGTTTGATTTAGCTATTTGTTTTATTTTCCATACTGCTGCCTCGTTTTAGCTTATGATGATGTTGTTGGTTTGGATTGTTGTAATGCTGCTGTTTGTTTAGTTTGTGATGTTGCTGTTGTTTGTCCAGTTTGTGATGCTGCTGTTTGTTTAGTTTGTGATGTTGCTGTTGTTTGTCCAGTTTGTGATGCTTCTGTTTGCTTAGTTTGTGATGATGTTTGTTTGGACTATTGTATCATTTTGTTATTGTATGCAGCCTTGGGCTATCATGTTCGCGAATTTCTCTTCTTTTTTTTGTGAACCAAGAAGGGCAACCTTATTGTGATTTGCAACTGAGGGAAATAGGTTATAATGAAATAAATAGCATTTTGATTCCACGTTGCAAACCTTAATGATGAATTTATGAAATAACTTTTGGAAAATTCCTTGTTCATGCCCATATAATTTTGTACTAATCATGCTTTCTTTCTCTTGTTTTCATGTGAGCAAAATTGGAGATGACGAAGCAAAGAACACAAGAAATCTGCGGCAAACATGGACGTCTTGGAGATAAGCAAAAGAATCTGATATGACTTTAATCTTCAAGCAACTTAAGCATAGATTAGTTCTCTTAGGCCAAACATTCATTTTGATTTTCTTTGTAACTTAGAAAGATCATTCTTGTATTTTGATGTATTGTATCCAATAGTTGTACCAATTTATCTTTAAATACAATAAGTTGTAAAATATAAAGTATTAAAAGAATAAATTTTTTTGTAACAATCTTGGACGGTGTGTTTGAAATTGGAGAAAATCTTGAATTGTAGCATAAAGTATTCTTGTGTCATTTTATAACTTGAAATCCTTTATCAACAACAATTTTTAATTTCTCTTCGTACCCCAATTGATTTTTTCTTGAAATTCGCAATCATGATATTTGAAATAAAATGCTCCAGTCTGGTAACTTAAATTCCAAATTATCCCAATAACTTTGTAACTGCATTTCAAACAAACACGTACTTTGTACTCCATTTCCTAAACAAAATAGATGTATTAAGGATGTAAATCATCTGGTCAACCTGGATCCCAAAATCATGATTGTCCTAAATGACAGTCTTAATTTCCATATCTTGTCCCAAACAAATCATGCCCTGAGAAAAAACATTATCCTTTTAGTAAACTGTGTTTAAGAAAATTCAAAATCAATCAAATGCCTTGCGATGATTTGATAATTTTAAAGTCTTCCAAAACTCAAATTTTTTCCGATTCTTTGAAGATAAACCCGTGAGCGACATCACATGTGACCATGAACAGACATAATCGTCTCAAAATCTTATAGCTTGAAGAAATCATAAATACAACCTTGAGGAAGCATGAAGACTTATGAAGGCCAATTGGATCTTTGAAAACTCATTTCTTTTTTAGAATTGCAAAAAAACCTAATTGTTGATTTACTGCCCTAGAAGAGGATCTGTATGATCGATTTCTGAACCAACTTGAATATCCAAGAAATCCTAGGGTTGTGTCTTCTATGAAAAATGGGAGGGCAAATTTTGGGGTACAACAAGTAGTATCTATTGTGAATTCTTTAGTTTATGATAAACCATGCCACGACTCAAGTAGTTAGAAAAGAAGGCAGCCTTTTGTTAAAATTGAATTGTTTTTTAGTATGGAATAGGAATTCAATTGAAGGAATTAGTTAGGGGAGGTAAAGTGTTGATGTTTAATACTGAGTATAATGGACACACTGCATATACTTAATAAATAAACACACCAAAGTGTGTAAATTAAGTAAAGCCAAAGTACACTTCATTAGTAAATAAGTTTTTGTGCAGTGTCTGGAGGAACAGTTCCTGTACCCAAAATTGGAGGAATAATAGTTGTTTCACCATTAGTAACAGGTTTGACTCATTACAAGTGAGATCCTATCAGGTGAAAGGGTGGAGCAACTACATATAATCTAATTAATCAATAAGTGCATGTTTGAGTCCTAAGTGTGAAGTCACAAAACAACTAACCAAAAAACCCTGCTGAAACTGGAAGTTGAAATTCTTGGACCATAGGAAAATGCAACCAAAGTTAAAACTAGGCTGGCTCACTTGACTGAAGATTTATGGCGTGAGTGGATGCATTAGAGATATAAAGAGTCAAACAATTGTCATTGTGCCTTTGGACTGAGTTGTGCCATTTTTTGAAACAGGTCCTTTGAGATGATTTATGAGTACTGGTAAGGTTGGTTTTATTAAAGGGTTATTACTAGAAGAAGTTTCTCTGTCGAGTCCTATCGTATCCCCTGAGGACGGGTAATGATTCAAGTTTGGGGTGTGTTAACTCATATTTTGTGAGTTAATACATACCTTAGTCTTTGTCTTTATTTGTTTTTAAATTTCTTCTTAATTGTTAATTTATTGCATTATTAGTTGTTTTTGCAAGTTTAGCTTGGAGCATAATAGGTGCTCCCTTTTGTTGTTTTAATGTGTTTTTGGTTAAAGGTTAGCATAGTCAAGCTGAGGCAAGACTGTAATGGTCTGCTACGTGAAGAACAAGCTGAAGAAAGAAAATGGACTTAGAGGAATTGAGAAAACAAGATGAATGCAGTTGGCTTCAAGGAAAGCGTAAAAGGATAAGGTTCATAAGCACTAGGGGACAAAAGAAGGTACAACTATACATTGTGAAGACTGTGCAGTGCGCCTGCACCTCTGCCACCACAACCTACCAGACTACGCCTTGTCCCCCACCATTGTCTCCTTGTACCCCGTTTCTTGTTAGCTAAGCAGAAGGAATGTTGTGTTGGCACTAATTTCTACATGGGCTTAATGTGATTTCCTCATATTTTAGGCTCATGATCTAATGCAACACAAACCCTAGCTGAAGTCTATAAATAGGACCTTGATGAGATTGAGAAGGGATATCAGCAATTCTAAGAAAAAATACAAAAGATATCAAGTTTGAGGAAAGTAGAGAGTAGTAAGAGTTTTTCTTCTTCCCATCCAACCATATACCTACTGCTGAGCTCTGGAGCGACTAGAGTCGCCTCTTGAAGACTATCCATCTCAAGAATTTCTCAAGTCTCTCTTAGGTTTATATCTTTTTTTCATTATTTGTTTAAGGATGTTCCTTTTGAGAACCATGTTTGTAGTTTGTACTCAGTTCATTGTGAGCTAAACCTTTTGTAGTTGAGTAATGTGAAGTTAATGTTACATTGTTTTATGTTAAATGATGTGTGGTTAAGTGACTTGTTTTATTATATGTTAACCTGTTATAAGTCTATTTCTTTTCCTGATCAACTTAGGAGTAGATAACAACTTAATGTTGTGAGAGATCCAACAACAAGTGGTTTTCTTAATAAAAATGGTTGAACGAGTAGGATAAAGATATTCACTTACCTAGCTTTCTTAGAGATAAGGAGTTGCAACTATTGAGGATTTCAAAATACTAATAGACACATATTAGGGTTATAAGTGAGGCTTAGAGATTTGTTCCCTTGCCCTTTATATGCATGCTTTGATGTTGTAGAGATAGACCATAAGATCACTCTGACCTCATATGTCACGACACTGCACATTATCACACATAATTACTTCTATGATATTAATGGATCATAACTCAAATCATTCACTCTAGATATACTCCCACTCTCTCTTTACACTGTTTAGATATGTTTGAGTGAAAGTTGAAACATAACACGCACATATTATTTCTCCCTGCTCATGCTTAAAACTCAAATATAGTTATTTTCAAAATTAACCTAAGTTACTACATCACTCCCTGTAGGTTTGAAACTCTTATCTTTATCACTTTCTGCAATCAAACATACATGTATACTTGCATGTGACACCTCTATATCTTCAAAATGGCAACAACTGTCTTGAAAGTAGTGGATTAAAAGCTGGTGGTTATCAGTCTGAGTAGACATATTCCTAGCGTACATCACTAAATGTCTTTGAGGGAAAGAGTTTCCCTTGTTTCTCAAAGTACGAGACCTTGAATCTGGCGGGTACCTTCACATTAGGCACAAGACAGAGTTCATGGGCATTCTTACCAAAGAGCTCTTTTCCTCTCAAAGCTTTGATCTCCTTCTGCATTTCTTAGAATTGATCTTGGAATTCATCCATCCTATCATAAACACCAAGGATTTCACTTGGAGCACCATCATGATATACTGGCTCATTAGCATGTGGAACCGTATGAACCACGGGAGGAGGAACAATCATAACTGGTTGCACACCAAGAATCTCAACACCAGGCTGATAACCTTTAGGAGTAAAGTTCATAGGCATGCCCCAGGGAAATCCATGTGACATCTGATGATGTGGAACACTAAACGTGGCCACAGAAATAGGAGTTGATAAGATCTCAGAAATAATAGTAACAAGTGGCTGAGTCTGAGTTGCATGATGAGAAGGAGAAGGAGGTGGTGGTTAATTCTGAGAAACCACTAAAGATTCCACAAAACATTCATCCTTTCCATTCTATACCTCAAAGTATTCACCTCTTCTCGCAGTTCCTGATTCTCTTGATCAAGATGATCCATATTCCTTTGATAATTAGCTCGAGTATTATACTGATGAGGCAACTTGACTTCTGAATGACCAAGAAACAGAAATAAGGCTCTGGAAAATTCACAGACAGCAAGACCATATGCAGAATGATGCATGATATGCAAATGCATATGATTTAATTTATTTTATACACGTCTTTAAGGAGCTTTAAGGAAAAAAATTGCAAACACCATAAAGACGTATTTGGGAATTTTTGAAAAACTCATTTCATTACTTATGCAGCTCTGAATTCTCCATGTTTGAAACCTTGTACTTGTTCTTCCAAGCATCCCTTTCTAGCTTCATCTTGGCCAACTGAAATTTAAGTTCTTCTATATTAGTTAAAGGAATGGAAGAAGGCTCTATAGAAGATAACATCAAAGGTTCCTAACGAGAATAAGACATTTTGAGAGTAATTTCACTAGCTTGCACCCATTTAAGATAAGGCTCCAAAGAAATACAGTCTTTATTCCCTAACTCTCCTCTTCTTTTTCTGTGAGTGTTATGCCTAGCATGGTGAGAACTTTTCCATCATCACCTTCATGGAAACAGAAACCACTTAATAAAATGTTATTAGATTTGTCTCTCATGGGATACCCAAGTTGACGATGCACTAGAACCAGATTATTGTTAATTCCTCCCTTTATACTAAGAAGGAGTACATTAGGAAACTCATCACAACTATCTATAATCTTCACAACATCATAAACATGGTTATACTAAACAATATCAGAATGTGTGAGAGACATAATCTTCTGCAACCAGCTTAACCCATCTGCAAGATCCCAAAAAGAAGAAGATTATGGAAAGTGAGATATAAACCACTTGTACAACAAAGGTGCACAAAAAATAATCATTTCCCCATTCTCATAGCAAGGTTGGCATTGGATTTCCAATTAGAAATATACGGATGGCATTAATGTCAACAAAATTGTCAACATTATGGAATAAGACCAAACCATAAATGAGAAAGACAAGAATAGCCTCAAAAACATCCTTAATACTAATAATAGCAAAGGAAATAACTTTCCCCATCAAAAACCTTGAAGGTAATCCAAGAATTCCACTTTTTTATTTAAGATTAACCTTAACCTCAGCCTTCTTCAGATGAATATCACCAACAATGACATGAGGCTTAAGAGTCTCTTCCAAACCAGTAAAGGGAATATGATCAGAAACAGGTGATTCAACAAGATAAGAATACTCTTCTAACATGGGTGTAAGCTGATAATATGGAAAAGTGAAACACTGGTTGAGAGGATCATAAAACTGGACCAAAATAGTAAGAATACCATTCTTCATGTTGGTATCTAAAATAGACAAAAGTCTTCCATATCTGCCCGTGAAATCCTCAAGACTAGCAACTAAAGATCCTAGCTTTCTCAGTTTCTTCAAATCAAGATTTTTGAAATTGTACTTCTGAGTTTTCTTCCTTCCAAAATACATGGTTAAAATATCTACGATGTTTGCAAAGAGAATCACTAAGTTCCTTGAATACTTGGTTAAAAGGATGTTCATGGATACATGAATGCATGATTATTCAACAACTACAAATAAGATAACAAACAAGGGAGGTTCATAGGTTCAGCATCACGAGCATGCAGTCAAAGGTACTACCCATAAGGTGTGAACTAAGGTTAAACCATCTGAATAAGAACCAGGTTCTATAAAAGTTCCCAGAGTCTACAATCCATCTTTCGGATATTATTGGTCTTCTTATTACTTGGTCACTTACAATATTTTCAAGAGAACCTCATCTAAATGAAGTATCGAGTATCAACTAAGTCAGGTTTACACCTGGTTAGCCACCGCACTACATCCTAAAAAGGCCAGGAGGGGTAAAAGGGTTTTAAGGTCCCCAGCTTCTCAAGCTCCCAGGTTGAAAGTAAAAACATTTTCACGATTACTCGTTCAACATTGTTACAGTCAAAGAGGCCTCCACTGAGTGGGGGGTCTCATTTCAGCTTATTAAGGATTCACTCCATGTAAGCCAACATGACTATACCACCCTCATAATCATAAGTTTTTCCAAGTTCGGGTATAGGACTTCCAAGAGATCACTAAGCACTCTGAAACCATAAAATCCAAACAAACAAGTAAATAACAATAATAAAAACAAATACACGGATAAACTTGATAGGCTTAACCCACTTAGGGATTACTCCCCAACAGAGTCGCCAAATTTCTATAGCGATGAAAAATTTAGATTAAGCTATTGATTAACTTAACTCACAAAGCAAGAGTCGTCATTGCACTTTATTGTTTCCAAAGGAATGGGAAAAGAGAAAATAACACATACAGAAGTTTTAAAACAAAACTAATAAAACAAAGAGAACAAGGTTCGGGGATTGGTTATGCAAAGGGAAGGTATTATCACCCTAAACATCCATGATACTCCATGGGAAACTCTTGAAAACCTGTGTTAAAGACTAAAAATAGTTGTTTGAAAAAATATTGGAGTGATGAGAAAATAAAATGTTTTTTTATAATTTTGATCCGAAAAAACTTCAAGAGTTATGTGCCTACGTATCTTCAATGTGCAATGAATAAATCATAACTACGTAGTTCTTTTAAAAAGGAACAAAGTTGTTTGTTTAGTTGATTTTAAATGAAGAGATATTTTTTCATATTAAAGATAATACTCAATCAATCATCCATAAACATGAGAAAGATGGACATTTGCATCACAATGAAAGAAGGGCTCCAACTTGGATAAAAATGAACAAGTATGCCACTAACTCTCTTAAGTGGAAAAGGGATCACCATCATATCAATCAATATCATGGAGATAGGAGAATTACATCTCAACTATGAAGAGGACTCATGTCTAATCTTTGAGAAAAGATTTTAAAATAAAAATCCAAGTGGCCAAAAGATTTGAATGAGTTTTGTGTTTTTTAAGTCTTTTGAAAAATGCTTTGATATGCTTAAGATGTTTTGAAGCATTTATTAAGAAAGAAAATTTTGAAAATGCACTTGACAAGGTCAAGGTTTATTAAGAAAATGGTTCAGGTTTAAGAAAACAAGAAGGTTTTGAAAAAGAGATAAGTTTCTAAAATTGAAGAAGATGGGTAAGAGATGAACAGATTATCCTAAAGCAAAAAATTAAAAGCAAGGTAAAAAAGATCTGACCAAGCTAGAGCAATCATATTGACATAACTCAAACTATGCATCCATTCCCTTTAGATTAAGACACACACACAAGCGAGTAATCAGATAAAAATTATAAGCGTTAGATGAAAATTTAGTGCCTCGGGTGAAAGCTCAAGGTCTCAACATCAGATGAAAACTTTAAGTCACATATGAAAGTTCATGCATCAGATAAAACACACAAAAGAAAACAGACAGATAAAACCCAATGATCATATGAAACCCCTAAAGTCTCAGATGAAGGCTCTAAGGTCTCAGATGGATCAAGGTATCAGGTGAATCAAGGTCTCAAGTCACAACTCTGAAGCAAAGGATCAAGAACCTAATTCTAAGTCCACAAGTCCAAATCAAATCCAAGGATAATAACCATAATCCAAGAAAACCATTAAGTCTTTTATGGTTTGATATTTATTAATGTCTTTGAAGAGAAAAAAGAAAATGTCCAAGGGACAAAGAGAAAAAATAAAATAAAAAATAAAAAATAAAATGGCATGAATGATAAAATGCTAAAAGAAAATGACATAAAGTAAATTGTGGAAATTTAAATGACATAAATATAAAGTGCGGAATTTAAATTGCATTAATGTAAAAGTGCAGAAAATTAAATGTTAGTAAAATTATATTTAAGGTTAGTAATTAGTATTCCGATTCGAGACAATTTTATGTTATGTTAGGCAATCGTAATTGAACTTATATAAAAGTTGCTCATATCTGAGGTAGGGCCAAAATAATGTAGGTGTATTACATATAATGCAAACCATGGTTTAAAAACAAGGTGATCAAGACTAAGTCAAGGAGATGAGATTGTTACATGAATCAAGCCTTTCATGGTATCTTGAGACAACCTTATCATTAATCCAAAGTATATTGAGTGATCAATTGATCACTTAGAGGTAGATTTGAAATTATGACAGCTTATCAAGTACCAATCCAAACCTAATTGAACTAAGATGAATCATAACCATCCAATTGATCAAAAGGAAAAAGGAAAAATAAA
This sequence comes from Vicia faba, assembly GCA_948472305.1. Taxonomy (NCBI): domain Eukaryota; kingdom Viridiplantae; phylum Streptophyta; class Magnoliopsida; order Fabales; family Fabaceae; genus Vicia; species Vicia faba. Next base: position 960,158,595 of record OX451741.1, on the reverse strand, counting down.
GAGATAGATGAATATAAAAAGTAAATCCCAAATTGGATCAAAGTATTAATCAAGTTATCATCAAAACAATCATTCATTTTGGTGGATTAGGGTTTTCACCCCCATCAACACTCAAGATCCATTGAGTTTGATGAAATCTATGACCAATTAAACTATGATCCAAGGCCAACAACAATCAATGTAAGTAAAACAAATATTAAATGCAATACAAGTAATTAAAATGCATGAAAAAGATTTTTAAAAAATATTTTTAAATGAAAATAAAAGAGAAAATAGCAAAGTATAATCAAATCATCAAATCAATGGAAAGAAAAACCATAGAAAAATCAGAAATGATTCTAAATATTTTTAGAAAAATTTTAGATATTTTTAAATCAAAAAATTATTTTTAAAATAGTTAAAATAAAGCAAATATGAGAAAATTAAAAGAAAATATCAAAATTTAAAATAAAAATCTCAAAATATTACACAAAGTGTAAAATAATGAAAAATATTTTTGTGATTTTTTTCTTTGGATTTAAAATGAATTTTAGAAGTTAAAACAATTTAAGTCAAGGAGAGTCATATTCCAAAAGGATCACTCAAAAATGTTGAAAAATGAGTGAGTTATGATATGTTGAACTTGGACTTGAGATGTTGATTTTTTGGTCAAACCACTTTGAATTAACTTGTGAACTTGGACTTTTCTTACACTTCAAAACACATTAATGAGAATATGAACTCAAACATGATGTGCCCTTGGATGTCCTTTTTTTAAATTAGCCAAGGCTTGAGGTAACTTGTTAAAGAAGGCATGAAAATAAACACATGAACCTTTGAAATTTCTTGAGAAACAAGCTATCAATCTTTGAGGTACTCTTAATCAAGATGAGATTGAATGATGCTTGAGACTTTATGCTTTGAGATTAGAAGCCATGCTTTAATGATCAAACCCTTTAGAATCAATGATTGACCATATTTTAACTTTGAATAAGAAAACCCTAGTTGAGGGAATCATGTTTAATGTTCTCGATTCAAGACCTTCCTTGCACAATAAACAAGAGGAAACAAAGCTTTTTTGGTATTTTGATTAGTGGTTAGTATTACATCAAGTATATAAACACAAAAGAGAAATATACACAAATGGGTTCTTGATGATCTCTACAAAGGAAAAACTTAGATAGATGGTGGTTAAGAGGAAACTAAGTTTGTGATCTTGATGATATGAAATAATGCAAAATGATATGGGATCTTAGGGGTAAAAATTAGGGTATGACACTGATGAAGCTTATGACTTAGAGTTTGGTAAGGAAAAATGAGAGAAAAATTTGTAGGGGTTTTATGGTTTTTGTTGCTGCCTGAATGAAGTGAGGAGTGGGGTTTATATGCTAGTGTAGCTTTGGTTTATCTAGGTTAGGAATGTGGAATATAGTGAGGTTCATGTTTGAATTGAGTATTGGAATTGGGTTTGGAGATTGAGATGGTTTGGAGTCTGTTAGGGTGAATGTTGAAGCCCTGATTTCATGGGATTCATGTGCAAACATGTGACACTTTTGTATGAAATTGCTTTTCTACTTTTACTCTTCTAAACTGTGTGCAGATTATTTCTTTAGCCCTTGATTATTCACTTTCTCATTTGTACACATTCTTGTCTTTGATTTTTGACTCTTCTTGCTTAATGTACTAACATCAACTTCATTTCTCTTATTTTTCATGTAATGAGGTGTGATATGGTGGCAGAACCGACTGTTAATACTGGTTTGCGTTTCACATTTTTTGTTCGCAAAATATCGCGGTAAGCAAGAGTCGCCACCAACTTTTATTTTATCCAATCAGGAAAAGGAAAAAGAACAGAAAAACCTTTTTCGAGAATATTTCTAAGTACGGGGGTAGTTTATAGAAAGGGAAGGTGTTAGCACCCTTTCTATCAGTGGTTTTCCACGGGCTCTTAGGTACTTGCTCATTTTTAAAATTGCCTGTGTGTGTGCTTGTTTTGAAAAAGTTTACTTCGTGATAACCCTTCGATCAGTCCTCAAGAATGTGACGAAGTTGTTTTGAAAATGGTTTTGAAAGGTGTTTATGTGAAATTTATTTGTTTGAGAAGGTACTTAAGAGTTAATCTACCTACTCGAAAAAAGTTTGTTCATTTTCCTTTAGACAGCGCTATCCCATTATTAAGGAATAGGTAGCACCGTCGTTGGAGTTTTTAGGGACGTTCGAAGGGACAGATACGGTCACAAAAGCAATGTTAGGAGGTGTTAGTAATCATCCTAAAGCCTTAAAGATCTTTTCCGAGGAAACATCCGAATGGGTCATTTGAGATCTTTTGGGGCTAGAGGACGACCACTAACAAACCCTATACTTCATGACCGTTTAACCGAAGGCAACCGAAGTGGAGTAAACCCTAGGAGTGAGCATGTGCGAGTGAATTTTTTCAGTTAATTTGTCTTTGCACATTTAGGTTATCTACCGTTTTAATTTTCAAATGTTATTGCCATACAATCCTATTAGCATACATCTAATTGTTTATAATTGCGGAAATTAAAGTGCGGAAATAGAAATTCTAACTATTACATGGCTTTTTCAGATACATAATTATTTTGACTGGAAATAAAATGCGGAAATTTAAAACCTAATTAATCTATTACATCCTCGGAGAAATTACATAAATAATAATCAAAAAAGGTAATTAAAACGCACGCGACGAATTAAATGCAAGGATGATTAGAAAACCTAAAAAAATCTAATTTGAGAAAAAATATTTAAGTTATTTTTGAAGCCGAATTAATTATTTACAAAACCCTAATTTCTAATTGATTTTAATTATGAAAAGGAGTTAAATTAACCTATTTAGAATTAAATTAATTAATTAAATAAAATAAACATTTTATGAAAAAAAAATGATTTTTGGGTGTTTTTTTTTATTTTGATTAAAAAGAAATAATTTTGATGTTATTTTAAAATATATATATATATATATATAATTAGAAAATAATTAATAAGAAATAAAAATAATAAATAAAGAAGAATAATGGGCCCGCTTTAAGCAATTGGAGGGGGTGTGTCGTGGAATTTGTTAGGCCCACCAAGCTGAAGCCCAAGCTACGCTGGATCCAGTGGGGCAGCTTCCTGATGGTGTACCATGGTCTCTGGTAGGTAGAGGCATTGGATCTGGTTGATCATGAAGGTGATGAGATCTTGTGGTTGGATGATAGAGGTGCATGATGAGCGCTTGAGTGGGAGGTGCATGGGATCTGTTAAAGGAAAATAAAATAAGAAAGTTGTTGGGACCTGGGATCGAACCCGGGTCCTCTACCCTTTTCAATACACATCCTTGCTAGCTGTGCTACATTGCTTAGTTGTTAACATAATAACAACAATACTTATTATATGTTAAAACGTGAATAAACTGGAAAAAATAAAAATGTGCGTATAATTCAAACGAGCCAGTGGTTATCAGCCACCTCGTCACCTTCTTCCTCAGTCTGTCGTTTTAGGTACAATACTTTTACCTACGGACATCTTCCATAGCTAAAAACCTCCAAACCTTCCAAAATCAATAGCAAGCAAGATAAATTAATTATAAGTGCATGGATCAACTCGTTTTGATCTCACAAGTATGATAGTATTCTTTTCTTGGCCCAATTTCACCTGTATCAAGAAGCCCCAAAACGTGACCTCAAACCCTAATAATGGCAACTCTGGATATAAGCATCAAAACGCAAAATCAAGTAAACCAAAATGTTCTAAAAGCTCATACAAACACAATGCTACGTTCAATAATGGTTAATCATACATAAATTCCAAAATAGGATTCAAGTTAGGGAAAGCAACCCGTGGGTCTATAGCCTGTGTTTCTGGGCGTGAACAGCCTTGCAATTGATCCAGTTATGTTCCTGAGATGTCCAGCAATCTGTTGGCAACGCTAGAATGGCTTGAATTGGCCTCCAAGCTTGAAACAGAGTCACTACTTTTTGTCAATTTTTTTTAGTTTTCTTCTTCCTTTCTCACGACTGCAACCTCCTATTTTGTGTCTGCTCTTGCTCTCTATATATCCTTGAATTAATTAGGGTTATAAAAACCACTAGTATCTTTGCAATTTTTGAAGATTTGATTTGGTTTTCATGTGGTATGATATTCTTCCAAATTTGGCCTAACCATGCCATTCTTGTTCCAATTATCTTTGATTCTATTTTATTCTAATATGCCAGCATAATGAGCTTGTGATTCTGTCCAAAAATCCAATTAAAACAAATCTTTGCTATTATTTACCATTTATTTGATTTAATTCAATTTTTTAAATAATAAAAAATAAAAATAAAATAAATAATGAAGCAAATAACATGTGAGTGAATATTTGGGTCATGGACCGTGTCATGAGTGAGGTGCAAGAATCAAAAGTTAGGCCCATTTGGCAAAAAAATGCATTTTTGAGCACATTTGACTTTTGGCAATTTTGCAAAAAGGGTCAACTTTGACAAAGCATATCTCTTCCAATTTTAACCCTAGAGAGGTGTTCTTGGACTTTTTAGAAATCTCAGGATGTCCCCTAAACAACCATTTTAGTCTCATCTCAATTGGGTCTTCCATGTTCATGTAAGAAGCTTTGACCCAAAAAGTGTTTTTGTTGACTTTTCAAAAGGACCTATAATGTGGAAATTCCTATCTTTTTGTGAGTGCATATTTTGAACTTGAGAGATGAAGATGAATTGTAGGGAATTGTGTCCTATTAAAAATGAGCCTTGGATGGAAACTTTCTGATAAAGTATGAAGAGGTTATGCTTGGTCAAAGTTTGGTTGACTTTTCTTGAGAAACCCTAATTTAGCAACTTTTGGGTTTTGATGAATTTGGGGCATTACTTGAGGAATCATGACCAACCCTTGATCAAATTATGGATATAACTTCAAAATGTTGATGTTGACCAAAATTCTTGAAGTTTGACTGTATGTGGGCCACAGTTGACTTCTGACCTAATACAGTCGATTCTCAAGCATCTGAGCAGTTGACTGAGCAAACTTCTTGTGCAAGGCTTGAAATTTGACATGGAGGGTATTGAGAACATATTAGGACCATGGAGATCATATGAGGTCTTTTGAGTTCACCCATCTTGATGAAAATGGAAACCCTAGTTTGAGATACATTGCCTTAGGAGAGAGTTTGTCTGGTCAACTCTTGGGCAACCTTGAGCAAATTGAGGATCTCTAGGAGTATGTTTTGAGTAAAATGAGAGGGCTAATTTTGGGGTACAACAGCTTCCCCTGTTCAATCTTCTTATACCTGAGGATGTAGATTGGCTTGTCTGCCTTTCGTGATCTGAAGGTGGAAGATGATTGAACACTAGAGTGCCTAGAAATTTGCACTCGTATGAAGTGACACATGATTTGATGATGTCGGGAATGGGCTTACAGATGCTATTTAGAGAACATGCTAGAGAATTTTCGGAGATGGGCTTAAAGATACCATCCAGGATATGACGGAGAATCGTCGGATCGTCGGAGATGCGCTTAAAGATGCCATCTAGAGGATGTTGATTTCCAGATGAGAATTCCTGTTCCTGTTGTTGAGGAGGAATCTGCTGAGGAATGTTGGTATTTGTCTTGGGAGAAATAGAATTTTAAGAGCTTCAATTTTCCGTTACTCTACTAGGGAAATAACTCCTGCTTGAAGAAGCGAAAGTGAACTGCATATTTGGTCCGGGTACAGGCTGCACCGCGACTTACTGGGGAAATGCGAAATCGATCGTGTTCGATCAGGTCCAGGTCTTACAGTGTTGTGAACTGTTTTCTGGAGATAAGAGAGAAGAAACCTGGATGGTAAGGTTATGAGAAGGAACCTGGGTCGTAGGGTTACTTCGAAATGAAAGCCTGGATAGTAGGGTTGTGAGAAGGAACTTGGGTCGTAGGGTTACTTCGAAATGAAAGCCTGGATAGTAGGGCTGTGAGAAGGAACCTGGATAGTAGGGTTACTTCGAGATAAAATCCTGGATAGTAGGGTTATGAGGAGGAATCTGGGTCGTAGGGTTACTTCGAAATGAAATCCTGGATAGTAGGGCTGTGAGAAGGAACCCGGGTCATAGGGTTACTTCGAAATGAAAGCCTCGATAGTAGGGCTGTGAGAAGGAACCTGGGTCATAGGGTTACTTCAAAATGAAAGCCTAGATAGTAGGGCTGTGAGAAGGAACCTGGGTCGTAGGGTTGCTTTGAAATGAGAGCCTGGATAGTAGGGCTGTGAGAAGGAACCTGGGTCGTAGGGTTACTTCGAGATGAAAGCCTGGATAGTAGGGTTACTTCAAAGAGATAGTGTAGATTAGTTGACCCGTTTGGTTTCAGGAACTGAGTTTCCATTAGTCGTCTGCAGACGCGATCTGTATAACTGCTGGATTTGTTGAAGCTAATCATTTTTCCTGAAAAGATATCAGGGTTAGTTATATGCGATGCATGAAATGCAGGGTGAGATGATGTTCTCAAAATAAATGAGATTATTCTGTATATGATATGTATGTGTATGTCATGATGTATGTTCACGAAATGTTATCGGGGTATGCTCGCGTCTGGGAAAATAAATCTGTGACTGTTGCTGGAGATTTATGAATATTCTGTCAGGAAGAGATTCTGCTTGAGAACAAACTCTGCGGGGAATAAACTTAGGAAGTGAACTTTTGTAGCTGGAGTGATGAACTCTATCGGGGATTGATCCTCTGTATCAAGAGAAATAAACTCTGCTTGGGGGATGAAATTTACTGACCCGTCCATGATTACGGAATTCGTCTAGAGGATATAGCTGTCAGGTTTCAGAATGACCCTGACTGGGGAGGCTACGTCCTGTTTCGGGAAGGCTGATATCAATGATTTTGAATACTTTTACTTTGTGGGGAGTGTATGTACCAATGTTTGTGTTCCAAATCTGACTCTACCCCGATACCTGCTGGGCGGAGTAACTGTCGGGTTTGGCACTTCTTGTTTTTTCCCCTGTTTCTGGAATTACGAGTAATTGTCTTTTGTGTCTTATGCAAATATTTATAAGCAGCAATCATTTTCAAATGCATATATCAAAAATAAGTCATTGGACGTTCTTGAAAAACAAAACAGAAAAAGAAAAACAAATCGAAGTTTCTTGTGAAAATGATTTGTATTGATTTTTGAAGTTGGCCTGTAATATGCATTTTTGTACAAAGAGGTTAACGCTCTAGTAAGAGAACGCCGCCGAAAAATAGAAATTATACAATTTGTGTAAAAGAAAGAAAAACAGTTATGTGAAACAACCCCATTGGGTTCCAACTCTGCTATTGCCTTTATATCTTCAAGCGTCTCATCACTTTGCTACTTGGCCGAAAGTTGATCAGATTGATTGGTGCCGTCCGAGCTTGATAGTCGATACCGAAGTCTGGTCACAAGATGATCCAATGAGACATAGTGGTACGCTTTATATCCCTAACTTTTACCTGGACCGCCCTTTCGGGTTTTCAGTCCACCGGGATACCCTTTTTTGCCCAAGCCGCCCTTTCGGGTTTTCGAATTGCCGGGTGTACAGATTTTTTCCATTTTCATCCCTTACTTTTGCCCGAACCCTTTTGGTTCGCCGGGAAGCCCTAATTTTTTCCTAGGCCAGTCAACCTAGCGGGTCTTTTAGTTAGGCGTAGTATCTTTTCACTATGTCTGCATTGACAGGGTGAGGAAGGTCGTCACCACCCATGGTGGTTAGAATCATAGCTCCACCTGAGAAAATGTTCTTAACCACAAATGGTCCTTCGTATGTGGGGGTCCATTTTCCCCTGGGATCACCTTGCGGCAATATGATGCGTTTGATCACTAGATCCACGACTTGATATTCTTGACGCCTGACTTTCCTGTTAAAAGCCTTGATCATTCGCTTTTCATACGTCTGACCATGGCAGATAGTAGTAAGTCTCTTTTCATCGATTAGATTTAACTGATCAAGTCGGGTTCAGATCCAGTCGTCTTCGTTCAAACCCGCATCCTTCATAATCCTGAGAGAAGGTATTTGGACTTTGATGGGTAGGACTGCCTCCATGCCATATACCAGAGAATAGGGTGTCACCCCTATCGATGTCCATTCTGAGGTACGGTACCCATGAAGAGCAAATGGTAACATCTCATGCCAGTCTTTATATGTCACCGTCATCTTCTGTACAATCTTCTTGATGTTCTTGTTAGCTGCTTCAATAGCGCCATTCATTTTTGGCGAGTAGGGAGAAGAATTATGGTGATGTATCTTGAACTGTTTACAGAGCTTGGTGATCATTGTGTTATTGAGATTCGTACCATTGTCGATAATAATTCTCTCTGGAACACCATATCGACAGATCAGATTATGTCGGATAAACCGTGCCACGACGTTCTTGGTTACTGTAGCAAAAGAGGCTACCTCCACCCACTTCGTGAAGTAATCAATGGTTACTAGGATGAAGCGATGTCCATTGGAAGCGGTGGGCCTGATTTCTTCAATCATGTTGATGCCCCACATTGCAAAGGGCCACAGAGTTGTCAAGACGTTTAAGGGGACCGGAGGCACGTGTACTTTATCAACTTAGATTTGGTACTTATGAAAAGTTTGAGAGTGCTGATAACAATTGGCTTCCATAGTGGACCAGTAGTATCCTGCCCGTAGGATATTTTTTTGCCATGGTATGTCCACTAGAATTGGTTTCGAAGGTGCCTTCATGTAGATTTGTCATGATCCTCTCTACTTCACTCTTGTCTACACACTGTAGTAGTGTGGAGTCATGGTTGCGTTTATAGAGGATTCCATTGCTGAGGAAGAACTTTGCAGCGAACCTTCTCAAAAACTTCTTATCATTGACAGATGCCCCTTCGGGATACTCTTGAGCCTCGAGATACCTTTTGACTTCGTGAAACCAGGGTTTGTCTGCCACTTCATCGGTATCGATTTCACAGCAGTGTGCTGGTTCATCCAACCTCTCAATGGTGATTTGGGGAGCTTCATTGTCCCACCTAACTTTGAACATAGAAGACATGGTAGCTAGCGCGTCCGCTAACTGGTTCTCCTCTCGTGGGAAATGTTCAAAGGTTACCTCCTCAAAGTGGGGGAGCAATGTCAGTACGTAATCTTTGTATGGAATGAGATTCGGGTGTTTCGTATCCCACTCACCTTTGATCTAACTTATCACCAAAGCGGAATCCCCGAATACATTCAAGAACTTGATCCTTAGGTCAATAGCAGTCCTAAGATCCATGATGCACGCTTCATACTCCGCCATGTTGTTGGTGCAGTTGAAACATAATCGGGCAGTGAACGGGGTATGACAACCCTCAGGAGATATGATTACAGCGCCAATATGGTTACCTAGTGAGTTTGAGGCTCCATCAAAATACATAGACCATCGGGATCCCTCCTCAGGTCCTTCATCCAGTCCAGGTTCTTCATAGTCAGTCACCAACATAATATTCTCATCCGGGAACTCAAAACTCATGGAATGGTAGTCATCCACGGCCTGATGAGCCAAATGATCGGCCAATACACTTCCCTTGATTGCTTTTTAGGTTGTGTATTGGATGTCGTATTCGGTTAAGATCATTTTCCACCTTACTATCCTTCTGGAGAGAGCGGGCTTCTCGAAAATGTACTTGATCGGATCCATCTTTGATATCAACAAGGTAGTGTGAGTCAGCATATACTGCCTCAGTCGGCGAGCAGCCCATGCCAAAGCGCAGAAAGTTTTCTCGAGCAATGAGTATCGTGTCTCACAGTCGGTAAACTTTTTGCTAAGGTAGTATATTGCGTGCTCTTTTCGACCAGACTCGTCATGCTGCCCCAGCACACACCCCATTGAATTGTCTAGCACTATCAAGTACAATATCAATGGTCTTCCTTCAACTGGAGGCATCAGAATTGGTGGTTCTTGAAGGTATTCCTTGATTCTTTTGAAAGCGGACTGGCATTCATCATTTCACTTTACCACTTAATCTTTCTACAGAAGCTTGAAGATGGGCTCACAAGTAGCAGTCAGATGCGAAATGAACTTGGATATATAATTCAAGCGTCCCAAGAAACCTCTAACTTCCTTATTTATACGGGGAGATGGAATTTCTTGTATAGCCTTTACCTTTGCGGGATCTACTTGGATGCCTTTGTCGCTGACAATGAAACCCAGAAGTTTACCAGACCTTACCCCGAAGGTGCACTTGTTCGGATTCAACCTCATCTTATATATCTTCAACCTATCGAACAACTTCTGTAGATGATCAAGGTGCTCTTCCTCAGTCTGAGACCTGGCTATCATGTCATCAACATAGACTTCGATCTCGTGGTGAATCATATCATGGAACAAAGCGACCATGGCACGCTGATAAGTTGCCCCAGTATTCTTCAACCCAAAAGGAATCACTTTGTAACAGAAGATGCCCCACCGTGTAACGAAGGTCGTCTTCTCCATGTCTTCAGGAGCCATCTTGATCTAGTTATAGCCAGAGAAACCATCCATGAAGGAGAAGATTTTATGTTGCACGGTGATATCGACCAGAACATCAATGTGAGGAAGAGGGAAGTCATCCTTGGGGCTTGCCCTGTTCATATCTCTATAATCCACACACATCCATACCTTACCATCCTTCTTAGGTATCGGAACGACAGTAGCAACCCACTATGGATAAGAAGTGACAGCTAAGAATCCTGCGTCGAACTGCTTCATGACCTCTGCCTTGATCTTCTCTGACATTTCGGGATGCATACGGTGGACCTTTTGTTTAACCGGAGGACAGTCTTCTTTAGTCGGCAGGCGTTGTACCACAATATCAGTGTCCAAACCAGGATGTCTTCATATGACCAGGCAAAGATCTCGATGTAGTCATGCAACATCTGTATCAACCTCTGTTTGACGCTAAGCTCCAGATTTGCACCTATTTTAACCTCTTTTCTGTCTTCCTCAGTACCCAAGTTCACTATCTCAACCGACTCTTCATGAGGATGTATGGCCCTTTCTTCCTGTTGTAATAGTCTAGCCAGTTCTCCAGGCACCTCACAATCATCCTCACCTTCGTCCTTTGCTTGGTTGATCGTATTTTCGAAGTCATAACTGGAAATAGCAGAGCTGTTATCAATGGGGTCTATAATGGATATGGATCTGCATTATGATACGTGAGTGTGTGTAAGAGAATAATTGTTTTGATAAAGCGAAAACAGAAAAGAAAGAACAGAGAGCGCAAAATTTATATGTAAGAAACGTCCAATGCTTTATTAATAATATATGAAATGACAAATAATAGCCCTCACAAGCAAATCCAATGTGCCTCAGGAAAAGTACAAGGCCATAAAGTTTTAAATTGTTTATTACAAATCTCAAAACAAGTAAGACAGTTACTGCGGAATAAAATAAACTGGTATAAAGTCCCTAGCCTTCCAATTACTCGGTCCACTGTTGGTAGTTGGGTAGATCCAGCTGTCAATGTATGAGTCTTCCTCGCTATCTTCAATGGCATTAACCCCACGATTACTGATGCATAGGGGAGGTCCTCCATCCCGAGCGCGTCGAACAGCCCTTTGAGCCCCTTCTTCAACCACGGCCTTGGCGTCCTTGAGAGAAGCCATCTTCAGAGGAGGTTTGTTGTTGGTAGTAAGTTTCAGTTGATGCCAAGATCTGAGGGACCTCTTATAAGTTCTGACAAGGATTATCTATGAATCCCCCTCCATCTCTACGTAGCGGAAGGAATTGAGGTGGCTCAACATATACTCCTCTTCACCCCACACAGTGACAATCTTCCCTTTTACCAGATACTTCAGCATTTGGTGTAGTGTGGAAGTAACGGCCCCAGCCTCGTGGATCCAAGGACGACCCAGCAAACAAGAATATGACGGTCGGATGTCCATCACATAGAAGGTGGACCCAAAGGTCTGAGAACCAACTTTAACAGGGATGTCCACCTCCCCGTGCACCATTCTTTTCGACCCATCAAAATCCCTTACCACAATGTTACTAGGCTTTAAAGTCAAATCCTTGCAATCCAACCGATCTAACGCCTTCTTCGGCAGAACATTAAACGAAGACCCAGTATCTACCAGCACATGAGCCATAGTGGTGCCCCTGCACTCAATCGAGACATGCAGAGCATCATTATGCTTCCTTCCCTTCGGTGTCAAGTCTGCGTCTGAAAAACCCAGCCCATTGTCAGCACTCGGGCTAGCCACACAATCTTTAAACTGATCAGTGGAAGTCTCTTGCGGCACATGCGCATTTTTGAGGAATGCAATCAAAGCCTTTGCATGGGCCTCATAACACAACAACAGAGACAATATGGATATCTTTGAGGGGGTCTGCCCCAGCTGTTCGACCATATTATAGTCGCTCTTCTTTATTATTTTCAATATTTCCTCTATCTCTTGCTTAGAGGCTTCCACAACAATTTTTATAGGTGTCTCCGTCCGGGCAGGCTCACCTATAACTTATTTGCCGTGGGTATCAGACAATTCGCCGATAGGGGTAATAACTGGAGTAAGAACAGGAGCCGTAGTTGATGTACCAACAGGAATAGCAGATGGAATGACAATAGGCCTGTTGACAGTCTTAGGGGAAATCTCGGGAGAGAAGACCCTTCCACTTCGGGTAACCTTGCTGATTCTGATAATGTTACCAATATCAGGATCAGCCTCTTCACTTTTCAAATCTTGTTTGATGCCATGATAGTACACAACAGCACCATAATACCAGGGGACAACTTTTTCTGAGACATATGGGACAGTACCAGGAACGGTGATTATCAGCGGAGCGATTCTTGGAGCAGATGTAATCCTAACAGGTCTTCTCGAGGAGCCATTGGAAGGATTGGCGGAAATGGTTATAATGGCAATGTCTTCAGATGGAAAAACGGGAACCAAAGTTTTCTCGAACAAAATTTATTTGCCGTCCATCAGGAGTTGAACACCTGACTTTAGCAAATGGCAACCAGAAGGTAGAAATGAACACATGTGGAAACCTTCACCATAACCCGGAAATAAACCATCCATCATCAAATTCTTCTTCACAGTCATGAGAGGAGTAGAAACTTCATCCACCAAGGTCACAAACAAGTCGGTATCAACAGCATTAATTCCACGGTCGTGCTTAGGCATGGGAGCAGTTATGACATTGGGCTTCCCCAGAGCATCGAACTCAATTTCCTTGGCTTCAATCAGGTCGTGTACCTTATTTCTTAGAGCCCAGCAATCATTGGTATCGTGGCCAGGACTCTCAGAATGATAGGCACATCGAGCATTTGAATTATATCGAGGAGATGTGGTATTTGGATTCTTGGGAGCCTCTTTCAAGGTTGCCAAGTTGGATCTCAACAGATGAGGTAGAACTTCAGCCAATGTCATATTGATTTGGGTAAACTGTCGTTGTGGTCTTTCCACCCTTTGTTGATTGTTGCATTGTGGAGCAACTGTAGGCCTAGCTATCACTATGGCACTTACTGTCTGACGATGTTCAACCCTGTTTTGGCCCCTCGGGCTGTAGATGGCACTGGCTTCTTTCTTACCAGCAAAAGGCTTCTTTACCGAACTCGAAGAGGCATCCTTTTGTATCTTGCCGCTCCGAATCCCAGCTTCTACTCTCTCTCCAGTCAGAATCAGCTCGATGAAACCAGCTGACGAGTTGCCGATCAAACGATTAAAGAATGGACCAGATAGCGTCCCCAGAAATATATCCACCAACTCTCTATCAGACAGCGGGGGTTGAACTCTTCCAGCCAAGTCTCTCCATTTCTGTGCATAGTCTTTAAAGACTTCACTTGCACCCATGGACATACTCTGGAGTTGAGTGCGAGTAGGAGCAAGGTCGGCATTGTATTGATACTGCTTATAGAAAGCAACAGACAGATCTTCCCAATTTCGGACATTGTCTCTCTCCAGTTGATAGAATCATTCAAGCTGAGTCTCTGACAGACTATCTTGAAAGAAATGAACCCACAAATTTCTATCAGCGGTGTGGGGCTGGATTTTTCTGACATAAGAGCGGAGATGGAGTTTTGGGCAGGACACCCCGTCATACTTTGCAAAAATTGGAGCTTTGAACTTCTGTGGGATGACCACCCCCGATACCAATCCCAATTCTTTGAAATCCAACCCAGGTATCCTATGGACTTCCATGGCACTCAAACGATCTTCCAACTGCATGTATCTATCCTGAGCAGGAGGATATTTCTCATCATTGTAGTCGATATCATTGTCAGAAACTTCAAGACTGGGATCCTTCTCCCTTGTCTCTTCTTCTTGATTCTCCCCTTCTTTGGATGAAGAGATTAGATCGACTTGTCTCTTCAACCGCCCTCTAAACCTTCTGCCCATATTCAGAATACCGACAGCCTTCTTATTTTTCTTTTTCTCTTTCAGGATGAGGGCTTTCAGATCCTCCTGCCCTTTTTCCATACTTATGAACATTTGTTGGAACTGGGCGTTTTGTGCCTGAAGGTCCTTGATGCTTTGTTCAGAAGACATTTCTGCTGAAATAAACAGCGAAGAAGATGAGAAACCTGTAATGGTACTTGTACATGCAATGCTATGAATGGGATACGCATGTAATGATTTCAAAGACCTTAGGAAATTTAAATTTGCGAACCAAAATAAAACAAAGATTTTATTAGCTGAATTCGAAGTTCAAATGCCTTTTAGGCGTTACAATTAAAAACAAATCTAAAACTAGAAAGAATCAAAATTCCCATGGATGCTTCCTGTTGTACCCCAAAATTTGCCCTCTCTTTTCCACAAGAAATCACAGCTTCGAGCTTTTCCTGATTTTTCAGATTGGCTCAAGAATCGGTTAAACAGATTTTTCTTATCAGTCACACAAAATTAGGGTTTTTATTGATTTTGAATCAGTCAGACAAAATTAGGGTTTCTTTTGATTTGTTTGAGTTTGGCTCAGGGTTTGATCAGGCGGACGTTTCTTTGACAATAAATCAAGAATTAGGGTTTGCACGCGCATTTTCAGAAGGATTTGAATCCACAGTGTATTAATTGGTTGTTACACTGCTTTGACGCCTGCTCAAGATTTCAGTTTGTTTCTCAATAAACCTGAACCTCTGGTTTAGAAGCTGAGGCTTCTGGTGAGAATTTGCAGTGTTTGGTTTAATCAGTAAAAGGAAAGACATGTGGACGTTTGTTTGATCAACTGTGCAATGCTTTTGATTATTCGGAATGCCGGACGTTTATTGATTATTTATCATTTCTAAGTTAAAATTATTGGATATTGTCCAGTTATTATAATTCAAGAAATATAAATAATTAAATAAACAATTGAAGATGAATTAAAAGAGAAATCTGACAAAAAAGATTTGTTTATTCATTTTGAATTGTTTGTTACAGATATTATTTGAATACTGTAAATTCATTTACAACTATTTACATTAATATTATTACAAATAATTAAAATGAAATAAAGCTATATCCTAAATGTCTTGAAATCTTCATCTTCTAATTACATCCTTTGCTCAACCGATTTTTTACCTGCAAAAAGAAAAGGAAGAAGTCAAATGCAGATGAATTAAAAAAAAGCAGACAGATATTTAAAGCTCATCATTAAAAGTGATTGGCTGGAATCAGTTTGTTCACCCTCTCTGCAAATCACAAGAAAATTCTCGGTTCACAAAGAGGGAAAGGAAATATGTTTGCAAATATAAAAATGTACAAGGCTGCATAATTGAACCAAATGCACAAAGCTACGTGGAAATATACAAGGCTGCATAATTTCAAATTGTCAACTAAAAAGGCAAACTGAACAGCCAAGTGAATATGCCAAAACAAGTTGCCTAAGTCACAGTTTCAAACTAACCAAACTAAGTCAAAATGGCCAACCAAGTGCAGAACTGTCCAAAAGAGACGTCAACCAAGAACTGTCAAAACTGCCTACAAGCTAGCAAAAGCAAGACAGAAAAGCAGAAAGTATGCAGAGGAAAGATACAATGCAAGCAACATATTCAAATTTACATCATTTTCCAGGCCACACTTTTTCATAGATAGTACAGTCTAAGCAATAAACAATGCTTTTCTGTGGAGAGAGAAAAGAGAGAGAAGAGAGGCTTACAGTGGGTAGGCTTAGGCTTAAGAGATATAAAACAAACATATCAGAACAAGCAAAAAGGAGGCAGAAAAAAATACAAAGAAAATAACACAAGCTCTCAAGCCTGTATCAAAAACACAAACAAAGATGCCTCAAGCTTCAAACCTGTGTCCAAAGCCAAACCTGTTTCAAACACAGAACCATAAGCTCCAAACGTACAAACTGAAACAAACCCTCAAGCTTTGCTAAACATAACATAAGTCCTAAAGTCTGTCAAACATTCAAACTGCCTCAAAACCTGTTACATAACACAAGCATAAGCAAACAGCCTCAAGCCTCAAAACTACCATACAAACATTCAACCACAAACCTGTGGCCAAATCCTAAACATCCTGCCTGTTCCAAAACAACAAAGCTTTGAAACTTACAGAACAGAAAAGCCTAAAACACAAGCTTGCCTCTAGCCCTGTCAAAGAAAAACATCACTAACCCTAACAATCTTTGTTCAAAATCCAATCCATCCAAATGTCCAAATAACAAAAATGAGCGCCTCAGAACTAGGTTCATCATAGGCGAAGCTAGCTCAGTCCAAAAGAGAGAAAAGAAATCAGAAGTGAAACAAGCATACAGTCATCAGAACAACATCAGCATTTCAATATCAACAAGCCAAACAACAACTGAAACAAAAGTCATTCTCAGAAATAATCATCATTGAGTAAAAAGCCAACATCATCAAACTCAGAAACAAGCAGTTTGAAGCAAGCAATCAGAAGCAAACCACAGAGGTAAACATCCAGGGACAAGCATTCAAAAGAGGAAAAGAAGCTACTGTTGTGGGGTTTTCAGAAAACTATCATCATAAAACCTAAAGCGAGATACAAAGTACCAGATTTCCAGCAAAGCTCACAGCATCATACTCCCTCCGCCTTCGGCCGCCTAAGACACCTCCAGTCCACTCCTCGTCTCCTCTCCAAAGGTATAAAACTCTTCCCTTTCTTTTCCACACCTCACACAGAAACGGATAACATATAAAAATCAATAAAGAGACAAGACATGCAAGAATGGAAATCTAAAAAACCCTAAAAACGCGTTAAGACAGAAGGACAGAAATCATATACCTTATCGTCGCTGCCTGGCTCAACCATGGAGAGAGGGAGATGGACGGTGGCGCTATGGCAGCTGAGGCGGTTGGAGGAGCATCAATAGGCCATGCTTTGAGAAAGTAAAGAGACGAAGAAGACGATGATGGAAACAGCGCCGCTCAACACTGTAACCCTAATTCAGAAATGAAACAAACCAATTTAACCCTAAAACAAAAGTCTGTCAAAACGCGTTTGGGCCTCAATCCCATTAACATGCCTAAGCCCAACGTTTTGCTGGCATTACACCCCCCCCCCCCCCCCTTTTACTTGAATCTGCTTGTTTGTGTTGCTTGGGCCTGCCCTCACAAAAACCCCCTAAAGCCCATTTAATTCTTTTTTTTAAAAAAAAAATTAATACTCTCTTTTTTATCACATTATATCTTTTTTTTGTTAAATAAATTAATATATTAATTGTTCACATTAAGTTTTTATTAACAATACCTTTTTTATTATTGCACTTAAAAATATGTAAATTTTAGATTTAATTAGGTTAATAGTTTTTTTTGTCTTAAAACTCTTTTTTAATTTAAATCTTGTACATAAAAATATTAACTAAAATACATAAGCATTAATTTTCTCTAAAACTTAAAACATTTTTCTTTTCTTTTAATTTAAACTTTTGTTCATATAACATTAACAAAAAGCACAAAAAGAATAAATACTTACTTAATTTTGCATTAAGTTAACATCTTGCATCATGAGTAAATAATCACATACACTTTCACAAATACTTTTGATACATTGCTTTTATTCTTATACATTGCTAGATTTTACATTGAGAATGCGATTAGATTTGGTTGTAAATATTATTCGGACACTACTATCCTGACAAGACTCATCCCCATTTGTAAATATTTGTACCCCCATCCCCGGATACTTATTTGTAATAGCTTAGACTTTAAATTCCCGCAATTTATCGCTTTCTATATACTGTATAGTAATTAGGGTTTGTATGCGAAGATTCAAAATCAACCGCTAGATAACCTAATACAAAGACAAATGCATGACAATCAATACACAATTCACACTTGCACCCCTAGGGTAATCCCGCTTGTTGCCTTCCAAAATGGGCCATGTTTGCATGTTGAGTTTCTTTGGCAAAACAAAAACAAATCAAATGATCATAGTCCCTCGATGACGCTTTCGAAGTTGCCTAAAAAATGATCAAGTCCCTCAAGCAAATTGCCAAAGACACTTGGCACCATTGCATTCATGGTCTAAACGATGACCCGCGCCTGTCCCGTTAACATCCTAACACAAGGTTGTTCACCAAATACAATGGTGAAACAACACTGTTTGAAATTCTGGCTGCAGATACTCAATGTCACGTTCAATGTTATGACACCGTATCTAACTTTCTATAAGACAGTAAATACAAAAAACAGTAAAGAACACAGTCAATTGTTTACCCAGTTCAGTGTGCAACAACACCTACTCTGAGGGCTACCAAGCCAGGGAGGAAATCCACTATAAGAGATATTAATTCAGGAATAAACCAACCAGTTTATCTCCTTCACTTAAGACCTACCCAATGCAACTTCAATTTAAGTACAACTTAAACCTGAGTTCCTACTCACTCCCCCTCAATCACAGCAGTGATACATAAAACAATTTGAATAATGAATTGTTGAAGACACTCTTCAAAACATACACTTGATTATGCTTCACAACTTTTTAATCAAGCAACACAAACACTCTTGCTTCACAGCTTTGAGTGATACACAAACCTAACTTGACTTTGCTTCACAGCTTTAGTCAAGAGACATACAAACACTCTTGCTTCAAAGCTTTGAGTGTTACACAACCCTTACAATTAAAACCTATTCCAAGTCACTTATCACAATGATAATTGCTTGGATTACAATAGTAAAAACTATACAGCTTCTAAATGATCTTCTGTCAAAAAGGGATTCCATTCAAAACAGCAGCCCTGTTGAATATATAGCAGCTGCAACTTCAGTTAGGGTTTCCACAAAAAGTTAGGGTTAATTCCGTTTGTCCTTAAGACTAGGTCACAGGACTTTATCAACCAGGTTGGGGTTGAGCTAGGTTAACCCAAAGAAAACGCAGGATTCTGTTCTGGAAAGACTGAGTCATTTTCCTGAAAAAACTCAGAATTAACCAAACTGCATACCTGTTAGTTCAGAACAGGATATCTTAACATCTGTTATGACATCTGAAAACCTGTCTACTGATTTAGGTAAATGTGATCATTTTGCAAAATGCTCAGATACACACTCATAAACATCAGCACCTGTATGACAATATTTTTCTGCAAAGGTACCTAATAAATCTGTACCTAATAAACTAGAATGTTATGACATCAGTCATGACATTCATACACCTGGTTTTACCAAAAATGCATGCCAATACCTAAACAACTACACTGTTAAAAGGGTTAAAACATAGAAACAATCTTTGAGTAAATTTAGGGGTAGACAACTCTTAGTTACTTGATCAAACTTGCAAAACACATTTGCCTACTTTCAAAACACACTCCACAACACAACTTTCAAAAAAACTTTCAAAACCTTGAAACATCTTTTCAAAAAGACACACACCTTTGTAAAACATTCGAGTAAAGAATTGTTACAACAGTTGCCTAGACATAGCATCTTTTTCAAAACATTTTCAAACACACACACACACCACCATTTCAAGCAATTGAAAATCAAGGCAAGTGATCTAAAACAAGTAACTAAGAGCCCATGGATAACCATGGATGAAAAGGGTTCTAGCCCCTTCCCTTTTCATAATCTACCCCCCGAACCCACGAAAACATCTCAAAGGTTTTTCCTATGCTTTTTAACCTTTCCTTAGGATAAAATAAAAATTCGGTGGCGACTCTTGCTAAACCGAACAAGTGTGAATACAAACGCAAAACTCAAGTCAGTTCTCCCACCGTATCACACTTCCTCTTCGTGCCGAGATAAGCATTGAGTCCTTTTTCCTCATGGAGCTGCTTTGTAAGCTCTAAAACCTTCCTCTCCTGGGCATAAAACTGATCCCTATAAGTATCCCGCTCCTTCTTCAATTGAATCCAATACCTCTGTAATTCTTCAAGATCAGTGGGCATATAAGGATAGATAACCGTGTAAAGAATACCCCATTCAGTAGTGGGTTCCACAATCACTGGTAAAACGGCCATATAGGGCATCATAAGCTTCTGGGCGCGAGCCCGTACCCATTGGATGTAAGGTTCCATAGGAATGGAAGCCTTAGGCCCCAAATCCCTGGCGCCAGATCAGTTTACCATGCCCTAAGCTCGTATGAACCTTCGGTGATACTCGTGAACATCATCCTCATAGTTGAATACAATGCCCTCAATAAGTAACTCGTTGGGACCATCTCTTCAAGCGTAACCAAATTGTCGCAGAGCTAAACAAGGATTGTAGGTTATACCCCCTCTGATGCCAAGTAATGGGACATTAGGGTACTCCCCACAACGGTCAATAATAACAGTGTTTTCCATAGCTCCGAAACACCAGAGAATATCCATGTGAGCGAGTGACATTATCCTTTGTGACTAACCCAGACCTTCTTCATTCTTCAGTATGGACTTAGGGAGGTGAGAAATAAACCACCTCGACATAAATGGCATGCAACACATAAGAACCCCTCTTCTCTTCATGGTACGAGTATGGAGAGTGTGCAAAATATCTCTGAGCAAAGTAGGCACAGGGTTGCTAGAGCAGAAGATCTTGATAGCATTCACATCTATGAATGAGTCTGGATTAGGGAATAGGACTAACCCATAGATTAGAAGAGCCACGACCTCCTCAAAATCCTGAAAATCCATATCACCCCAAAACAGTTGGGCCTTGTCTATCAGGAACTTGGCTAGAAAACCCTTGACTCCGCTTCTCGTTTCCCAATTGGATACCACGTCGTCCCGTTTTAGATGCAAAGCTGAGGCAATGACTTTTGGCTTAGGAACTTCTTCCAGGCCTATGAAAGGTAACTGTTCAAGAATGGGTATATCCAACAGTTGAGAGAATTCTTCCATGGTAGGCACCAACTGATAGTCTGGAAAGGTGAAGTAGTGCTGCTTGGGATCAAAGAACTGAAAGATTACACTCATCATCTTTTCATCAAAGTTTGAAGTAACCAGGTTGAGTAGTCGACCATGTCTCTTAGTCAACGCAGAAGTTTCGGAAACCTTTGATACTAGCTCTTTGAGTTGAGAAGGTATCTTCACAAAGCTGATTCAGATAGTGTTTCTTCAAACGGAAGCCATGATCTGTAAAATAGAACAAAGATAAATTCCCTTGGTCTTTGAAATGGTTAGTGCAATAAGAATGGATGTTATGTTATGATGCATGATGTCATGATAAACCACAGGTATAACAAACACAGACAAACCACACCAAGTTCTTAGGTTTAAGGCTTGCATGAGGTTAAAGGTCATACCCTCTTGAAGTTTAGTTGGTTTCAAACCTGTCTTAAAAAGTAACCGGGTTCTAAGGGATTTCAATATCACTGACCATCCTTTATTGTGCATTATCTCAGCTCAAGCAACCTTTTCTTGCAGCCTAAATATCCCGAAAGTCTGATCTCAAGAGTCGCCACTGACTTTTATTTTATCCAATCAGGAAAAGGAAAAAGAACAGAAAAAACCTTTTTCGAGAATATTTCTGAGTACGTGGGTAGTTTATAGAAGGGGGAGGTGTTAGCACCCTTTCTATCTGTGGTTTTCCATGGGCTCTTAGGTACTTGCTCATTTTTAAAATTGCTTGTGTGTGTGCTTATTTTGAAAAAGTTTACTTCATAATAACCCTTGTATCAGTCCTCAAGAATGTGACGAAGTTGTTTTGAAAATGGTTTTGAAAGGTGTTTGTGTGAAATTTATTTGTTTGAGCAGGTACTTAAGAGTTAATCTACCTACTCAAAAAAAGTTTGTTCATTTTCCTTTAGACAGCATTATCCCATTATTAAGGAATAGGTAGCACCGTCGTTGGAGTTTTTAGGGACGTTCGAAGGGACAGATACGGTCACAAAAGCAATGTTAGGAGGTGTTAGTAATCATCCTAAAGCCTTAAATATGTTTTCTGAGGCAACATCCGAATGGGTCATTTGAGATATTTCGGGGCTAGAGGACGACCACTAACAAACCCTATACTTCATGACTGTTTAATCGAAGGCAACCGAAGTGGCGTAAACCCTAGGAGTGAGCATGTGCGGGTGAATTTTTTCAGTTAATTTGTCTTTGCACATTTAGGTTATCTACCGTTTTAATTTTCAAATGTTCTTTCCATACAATCCTATTAGCATACATCTAACAGTTTATAATTGCGGAAATTAAAGTGCGGAAATAGAAATCCTAACTATTACATGGCTTTTGTAGATACAGAATTATTTTGACTGGAAATAAAATGCAAAAATTTAAAACCTAATTAATTTATTACATCCTCGGAGCAATTACATAAATAATAATCAAAAAAGCTAATTAAAACGCGTGCGACGAATTAAATGCGAGGATGATTAGAAAACCTAAAAAAATCTAATTTGAGAAAAAAAATATTTAAGTTATTTTTGAAGCAAAATTAATTATTTACAAAACCCTAATTTCTAATTGATTTTAATTATGAAAAGGAGTTAAATTAACCTAATTATAATTTAATTAATTAATTAAAGAAAATAAAAATTTTATGAAAAAAATGATTTTTGGGTGTTTTTTATGATTTTGATTAAAAAGAAATAATTTTGATGTTATTTTAAAAAAAGAAATATAATTAGAAAATAATTAATAAGAAATAAAAATAATAAATAAAGAAGAAGAATGGGCCTGCTTTAAGCAATTGGAGGGGGTGTGTCATGGAATTTGCTAGGCCCACCAAGCTGAAGCCCAAGCTACGCTGGATCCAGTGGGGCAGCTTCCTGATGGTGTACCATGGTCTCTGCCAGGTAGAGGCATTGGATTTGGTTGATCATAAAGGTGATGAGATCTTGTGGTTGGATGATGGAGGTGCATGATGAGCGCTTGAGTGGGAGGTGCATGGGATCTGTTAAAGGAAAATAAAATAAGAAAGTTGCTGGGACCTGGGATCGAACCCAGGTCCTCTACCCTTTTCAACACACATCCTTGCCAGTTGTGCTACATTGCTTAGTTGTTAACATAATAACAACAATACTTATTATATGTTAAAACGTGAATAAACTAGAAAAAATAAAAAACGCGCGTATAATTCAAACGAGCCAGTGGTTATCAGCCACCTCATCACCTTCTTCCTCAGTCCGTCATTTTAGGTACAATACTTTTACCTACGGACATCTTCCATAGCTACAAACCTACAACCTTCCAAAATCAATAGCAAGCAAGATAAATTAATTCTAAGCGCATGGATCAACTCGTTTTGATCTCATGAGTATGAAAGTATTCTTTTCTTTGCCCAATTTCACTTGTATCAAGATGCCCCAAAATGTGACCTCAAACCCTAATAATGGCAACTCTAGATATAAGCATCAAAACGCAAAATCAAGTAAACCAAAACGTTCTAAAAGCTCATACAAACACAATGCTACGTTCAATAATGGTTAATCATGCATAAATTGAAAAATACGATTCAAGTTAGGGAAAGAAAACTGTGGGTCTGTATCGTGCATTTCTGGGCGTGAACAGGCTTGCAATTGATCCAGTTATGTTCCTGAGATGTCCAGCAATCTGTTGGCAACGCTAGAATGGCTTGAATTGGCCTCCTCTTTTGTGTCTGCTCTTTCTCTCTATATATCCTTGAACGAATTAGGGTTATAAAAACCACTAGTATCTTTGCAATTTTTGAAGATTTGATTTGGTTTTCATGTGGTATTATATCCTTCCAAATTTGGCCAAATCACATGCCATTCTTGTGCCAATTAGCTTTGATTCGATTTTATTCTAATATGCCATCATAATGAGCTTGTGATTCTGTCCAAAAATCCAATCAAAACAAATCTTTGCTATTATTTACCATTTATTTGATTTAATTCAATTTTTTAATTAATAAAAAATAAAAATAAAATAAATAATGAATCAAATAACATGTGAGTGAATATTTGGGTTGTGGACCATGTTATGAGTGAGTAGTGCAAGCATCAAAAGTTAGGCCACTTTGGCAAAAAAAATGCATTTTTGAGCATATTTGACTTTTGGCAATTTTGCAAAAAGGGTCAACTTTGACAAAGCACATCTCTTCCAATTTTAACCCTATAGATGTGTTCTTGGACTTTTTAGAAAGCTCATGATGTCCCCCAAACAACCCTTTTGGTCTCATCTCAATTGGGTCTTCCATGTTCATGTAAGAAGCTTTGAACCAAAAAGTGTTTTTGTTGACTTTTCAAAAGGACCTATAATGTGTAAATTCCTATCTTTTTGTGAGTGCATATTTTGAACTTGAGAGATGAAGATGAATTTGTAGGGAATTGTATCATTTTCAAAATTATCCTTAGATGGAAAATTTCTGATAAAGTATGAAGAAGTTATGCTTGGTCAAAGTTTGGTTGACTTTTCCTAAGAAACCCTAATTTAGCAACTTTTGGGTTTTGATGAATTTGGGGCATTACTTGAGGAATCATGATCAAACATTGATCAAATGATGGATATAACTTCAAAATGTTGATTTTGACCAAAAATCTTGAAGTTTGACTATATGTGGGCCACAATTGACTTTTGACCTAATATAGTCGATTCTCAAGCATCTGAGTAGTTGACCTGAGCAAACTTCTTGTGCAAGGCTTGAAATTTGACATGGAGGGTCTTGAGAACATATTAGGACTATGGAGATCATATGAGGTCTTTGGAGTTCACCCATCTTGATGAAAATGGAAACTCTGGTTTGAGATACATTACCTTAGGAGAGAGTTTGTCTGGTCAACTCTTGGGTAACCTTGAGCAAATTGAGGATCTCTAGGAGTATGTTTTGAGTAAAATGAGAGGGAAAATTTTGGGGTGCAACATGAGGTAATAGTGTTTTGGCATGAAGGAGTGAATCGGGACTATCATGGAGCTAGAGGTAGGAATGGCAGGCAGATTGAAATCTGTGGGGTCCACTCGCAACCCGAACCTGAGTCAATGGGTGAAAACCCGAGTTGAATGGGTTTGGGGTTTGGGTTCGGGTGCCACCCGATATTTCGGGGTGCAGGTTTGGGTTCACTCAAACCCGCACCTGAAACCACACTCGCTTAGACATTAAATTACATAAGTACCTCTCTCTCTCTCTCTCTCTCTCTCTCTCTCTCTCTCTCTCTCTCTCTCTCTCTCTCTCTCTCTCTCTCTCTCTCTCTCTCTCTCTCTCTCTCTCTCTCTCTCTCTCTCTCTCTCTCTCTCTCTCTCTCTCTCCTCTCTCTCTCTCTCTCTCTCTCTCTCTCTCCTCTCTCTCTCTCTCTCTCTTCTCTCTCTCTCTCTCTCTCTCTCTCCTCTCTCTCTCTCTCTCTCTCTCTCTCTCTCTCTCTCTCTCTCTCTCTGTCTCTCCTCATCTCTCTCTCTCTCTCTCTCTCTCTCTCTCTCTCTCTCTCTCTCTTTATATATATATATATATATATATATATATATATATATATATATATATAATATATATATATATATATATATATATATATATATATATATAAGTGTAAAAATTTAAGATCTTAATTTTAATTGTAATGTTACCAAACTTGATGGAAAATTGTAATTTAATTCTTTAATTTCTTTGAGAGACCTTGATGGAATTCTTGTGTTTCAAATTTCAATGTTGTTGTATTTTTTTTGTTTTTGCTAGGGGTCGGGTTTGGGCGGAAAACCTGAACCAAATGGGTGTGGACGTGGGTGTTATTTTGCCACCCGAATAGCCTTCGGGTTTGGGTTCGGGTTCGGGTGGTGATTTCAGGTACGTGTTTGGGTAGTGTGAAACCCACAACCGACCCGACTCGTTGCCATCCCTAGTTAGAGGCCTTGCAAAAGGAGACTCAAAAGGCCTTTAATTAACCTAGTCTTTAGTTTCATAGGAACAAAGACCATGAATTACACTTGTAACATGTAAAGAAGATATAATAGCTTGAATTTTAGGTATAAAGACTTGAGTATTGCTTGTAATATGATGAAGTAATTTGGAGTTTAGCATAAAAAACTTAGATTTCTTGTATCTTGAGGAAGTCATTTGAAGTTTGGCATAGAAGTATTGAATCCTTCTTGTATATTGTGAGCATGTAACTTTAAATTAGGCTCAAAGAAACTTGAAATTGTTCCTTGTAATGTTGGTGTAATAACTTGGAAATCGGGCCATAGAACTTGAATATTATTTTGTGTACCTTTGGAAAACAATGTAATACCAAACTTGCTATGCTTGAAATTAAAATCAACCTTTTAAGTTTTCCAAATTTGTTTGAATATTATGGATTATTTTGAGTAAACCGTACATGGTAAAGATGATAATGGTAGATGATAATGAAACATGATGAAAAGAAAAGGATAATGATGTAAAGAAGTGATATATTGATTATAGAATAAGTGAAGGAAGATGTCTATAACCTTAATCATATACCAAGTTGGATTCAAAATAAATTTTAGTTGACTTCAAATTTAAACTCAAACAAACTCTACTTTGATTTCAAGAAAAAATTGTACAAAAATGTAATTGAAAAGAGAAAACTTGGGTTACAACTTGATTTTGTTCAAATGGAAAAGAATGAAAAGATGATGAAAATAGAATATTAAAAAGTGGCACAAAACAAACAAGAACAATCCTAAGTCATACTCAAATTGGGCTTGAAAACAAATGTTGATGTAAATGAAAGAAGACTTGAATCTCAAGAAACTAAGACATGACTTATGAAATCAAGTAAACTTCTCTTCCAAACCCTAAATACCAAACATCGAGTTAAAGTGAAAAGGTTGGTGAATGCAGAAGATACAAATACTCAAAAACCAAAGGAAAAACTCATGACCAAAGTACATGAACAATGGTAGGGGAGATTTATGGTATGACATATATACTGCCCACTTTGGGATGACGTTTGGGATTCAAACACCATTGGGATGAATAACTCGGTGAGGGTTACCCAACTTAGAAGGTTTAGTATCCTTTTATTGCCTTTTTTGTCATTTTGATGCCAAAATTATTTTCTCAACCAATCATATGTTACATGTGAATTTAAATTTATGACATATTGTCATGATAAACTAATTAGGGAGTACTTCTTAGAATTTGAGTATTATGGTACAAATCTACATGTTAGACTCGTATCCTACTTTGGGGGACTTAGGGTGTTTGGGTAATACCTATTTTGTCAAACTTTCCCAGTGTCCCTAGACTTAGCCTCTCATCTCTCTAACTCTATATACTTTTCCAATTTTCTCAAAATAGAAGCTTTTTTTTAAAACAAAATAATTAACGGTCCTAATTTGGGAGAAATTTAAATTGTGGTCCTTTTTTTAAGTAAAATTAACATAAAAAAATAAATAGAAACAACAAACACACCAACAAATAAAATAACAAGAAAAATAAAGAATCATGGAAATCCCCCCAAAACTTGAACCAAACATTATACGCAATGTTTTAGTACAATAAAGAAAGGGTAAACTCACAAAGATCCTCATTGAGGAGGAGGGAAGTGAAACATTAGTTGTTGCATCATAACTTGCACATCATCCATCCTGCTTTGCACTAGATGTCATGATTTCATGATTATATAAGACGGTACAAGGTCATCCTCCATATCATTATTTTCCTCAATGTTATCAAAATGGAGAGTTCGTCCTCTTCATTGAATGGATCCTGAAGATGGTGACCACCTTATAAAGTTAATTATTCTCAACATTGATTCTTACATTTCTCTGGTTAGGTAGATCAAAGATGTGTTGATTACGGATCATCATCCTCTAGTGGCAGCACAGACAACCTTACCCAAATAGTTGCCCGTAAAGGAGGCAACATTAATCATATCATTTCTATCCATAACATGCATTAAAAACATTTCCCTTTGGGAAGCAACACTGGTACTATCACCTCGACCAAACGAAGTGTATGCAAGGGCTTTTTGGACGTACCTAAAATAAGGGTTTTGAATAGTTAAGGCCTTAGCGCCTGCAGTAGTGTAATGTTGGTCACTGGTAATGTCGGCTCATAGTTTTCTTAATAGGGAAATCATTTGGGACGTCTTTGGGCCCATAGATAGGCAATTAGAGAATTTTTCCCAAATCCTTAACATTTAGCTCATGGTATTGGTTAAAACAAGCAGAATTGAGAGTACCGTAGTAGTACCTCATATCGTCAACCCATTTTTTATGCAGTTTAAAATCCATAGTTCTTTGAAATTCAAGGGTAATACACTCATAAGTTGCACTTCCCAATACATAAATTCCAGCAAGCCAATGGTATGAACATTCTATCAATTTCATATTTCAAAACAAAAGTAGATAAAGTTTGTCCACAGATATACCTTGTAGGAATTAGCTTTTACCGAATCAAAACTAAGTACCTTTTAGCTTGAGAGGTCATCTTCTAATAAAATTCTATGAGGATTTGATGCTCTTATGCTTCCCTTCTTATTTAGCCTTAATGATTCAGTTTGTTTCCCTTTGTCACTTCATTTCAGTGCCATTAATGGGAGAAAATAATGAGAATTTTGAAATTGGGTTTTTATGGATTTTAAACCAGGAAAGGTGTTTATGGTGATGAAAGGTGAAGATTTTGTGAAGGTAGTTTTGGATTTGATGGTGGGGAAAAGGTAAAGGTTGAAGCTTTGGGTTTTGTTTTTAATAGAGGTTTGTAAGGTGTGTGGAGAGAAGGTGAGATAAGGATGAAGGTGGAGGGTTTATGAGAGAGAGTTTTAGTGATAAAAGGATTTTTAAAATCAAATTTGGGAGTTTTAAAGAGAGTTTAAAAGGGATTTATTGAGTGGGGGGAGGTGGTTGGGCCAAGAGAAAATAAGTGAAAATTAAAAAACAAAATAGAATTATGGGCATTATGGCCAACTACGACCTGTAGCAGCTGCTACAACCCACCTGTAAGAGGCCACGTGTTTTTGTATGGGAAATGAGAGTTT